>BCKH01000004.1:2581080-3181080 GCA_001600555.1 Albophoma yamanashiensis
CCCCCCCCCCCCCCCCCCCATGCGGCCGGCCGTGCCCCGTGGACCCCTATGGTGTCATGAGCCGCATGACTGCAAACGAAAACCATAAATTCACCCCGACGCCCGCTGTCGTCCACGGCTGGCCGCTGCTCGTGTGTTTGTCCCACATCGTCGTCGGTCTCTCGGGTCGCATCGCCAGTTTTGTAATTATCACACACTGCTTTTGGAAAGTGGTCGTCTGCCGTCACACCCCCCTTTACATCCTGCTGCTTGAGGTCGCCTGCCCGTCTGTCTATCCTGTCTGTCTGTCTGTCTGCCTGTCTTGTGTGTTACGGGGGGGCACGGATCGGGAAAAGCAGTAGCTCTACTTACCCTTATCTGACAATCGCCTTTTTGTCTCCCGTGGCAAATCTGCCTTGTCTTGCATCCCATCTAGCCATCGACCATCCAACGGCCATTCCTCCTCAGCTGCCAAATCCTCCCAGCGCCGTTTCCCTGGATGAGGAGTAGAGACAACCGCAGCAGTCGTTAATTCGGTCCAGCCTCTACCCATACGCAACGACATCTTCAGCAACAACCCCGAAGACCTATATCCTGTGCGCCTATACTGCGCACTCTTTCCATCCACCATGGCTCCGGACATCAACACCCTCCCGATTTCGGCTGCTGCTGCCGCGGCCATCAAGGGCCCCGATGGTTCCAGGCCCAACATTCTCTACATAATGGCCGACCAGCTAGCCGCTCCGCAGCTCAAGATGTACAACCCCGAGTCTCAGATTAAGACGCCGAACCTCGACCGCCTCGCAGCCGGCTCAGTCCAGTTTGACTCTGCCTACTGCCCTTCCCCGCTGTGCGCCCCGTCGCGCATGAGCATGATAACCGGTCTCCTGCCCATGAAGATCGGAGCCTACGACAACGCTTCCCAGATCAGCTCCGAGATCCCCACCTATGCCCACTACCTCCGCTCCAGGGGCTACCACACGGCCCTGGCAGGTAAGATGCACTTTGTGGGTGATCAGCTCCATGGATACGAGCATCGCCTTACCAGCGACATCTACCCCGGAGACTTTGGCTGGGCCGTCAACTGGGACGAGCCCGACACCCGCCTGGAGTGGTACCATAACGCCAGCTCCATTCTGCAGGCTGGGCCCTGTGGCCGAAGCAACCAGCTGGATTACGATGAGGAGGTCATGTACCGCAGCACCCAGTACCTGTGGGACCACGTCCGCGAGGGCGCCGACAAACGACCGTTTGCCCTGACTGTAAGTTCTGAATGACGACGCCCGAAGTGAATCGGAAAACAACCCGTCGCCGAATTGGGAGCGAAGCCAACCCGGAAGTGGTTGCCGTCCAAGCGAGCGAACGTGCGGGCTCTGCTCAGGGCAGGGAGGTTGGATTCCTTTTCAGCCAGCAAGCATGACTAACAGCGCCTCTGTGTAGGTCTCCCTCACCCACCCCCATGACCCTTACACGATTACCAAGAAGTATTGGAATCTGTACGAGGACGTGGACATTGCCTTGCCGAAGGTCCGGATCCCGAAGGAGAAGCTCGACCCTCACAGCCAGCGCCTGCTGCGTGTGTGCGACTTGTGGGACCAAGACCTCTCTGACGACCAGATCAAAAGGGCCAAGCAAGCCTATTACGGTTCCGTCAGCTATGTCGATGACTGCATCGGCAGACTCCTTGAGACGCTCGAGGAGGCCGGCCTGTCAGATAACACCGTCGTCATCTTCAGCGGCGACCATGGAGACATGCTTGGCGAGCGAGGGCTCTGGTACAAGATGAGCTATTTCGAATCGTCAGTCCGGGTGCCCCTCCTGGTCAACTACCCCAAGTGGTTCGAGCCACACCGCGTTTTCAAGAATGTCTCGACGCTCGACCTCTTGCCGACGATCTGCGACTTGATCGGCACGAAGCCTGAGCCATGCCTGCCCATGGATGGCATCAGCATGATGCCTCACCTTCTCGGAAAGGAAGGCCATGATACCGTCTTCGCCGAGTACACGGGCGAAGGCACTGTCCGTCCCATGATGATGATACGACGCGGCCCCTGGAAGTACATAACGTGCCCAGCCGACGAGCCTCAGTTCTACAATCTGGCGACTGACCCCGATGAGCTCGACAACCTGGCTCGTTTCATCCGAGTTGCGCCGCAGACACCGGAGGAGGAGGCAGCCAAGCTTGCGTTTGAGCAGTACGACGCCGAGGCCAAGGCCACGTGGGACTTTGACGCCATCACGGCGAAGGTTCTTCAATCGCAGCGCAGCCGCCGCGTGGTGTGGGGTGCGCTCACCAAGGGCGTTTTCACCAGCTGGGACCATGATCCTCTTGACGATGGTCGCATGAAGTATGTGGCCTCTAGTTGTGTCCATGAGTTAATCGAGGTGCGTCCGCTAACTCGATAATGCAGGTACATTCGCTCCAACATTCCACTTGACGACCTGGAGCGCCGCGCTCGTTATCCGATCGTGGATACGCATGGTTACGAGGTGACCAAGACTGTCAACTTGACGCGCGGCTAGGCTCGCCGTAGGCTGAGGAGTAACAAAGCGGCGCGACTAGCACGACGTCGCGTAGGGACAGCAGGGAGAGTGATTTGGACTTCACCCGACATTGAAATTTCCTTTTTTTTTTGTTCGTGTTTCCCCAAAAGGCCGAGGGAGTTTCGCCTGTTGAGCCAGTGATACCCAATGCTGCGACTGAACTGATGAGAATTTGTGTAAACGACCTCCGGGGAGCATTGGCACTGGCATTGCGACAGGAGCATAGCATAGAATGTTTAGGGAGTAAATGTTACGTCGTCTTTTAGTGGCAACATTGGTTCATTTGTATCGTGATGTCCTCCAAAATATGATGTTGGTGAGAAGAACCGATCCTAGAAGTTGAGTCGAGTACTCGTAATGGTCGAGAGTGGGTCCTTAGCCCGCCTGCACCACCTGCCTGGAGTCGCGCGTTCCACCGGCCGCCCAATTCAGCCTTCGCCTTTCTTGCACGATCCGAAGCTGCCATTGCTCACCCCCACGACGCCTGATAACGAGGCTTAGCTGTCACGAAGAGGAAACCGACCGATACAGGGCGAAGCAAGGCAAAATGGCGACTCTGGGGCTCGACGACGACGAGCTCAAGTCGGTCGAGCAAACGCTCTCCAGGCTAGCCCAGCTGTCGAGCAGCATTCAGAGCTTGAAGATGGACATACTCAAGAGCAACCCGCTCCCTCACCCGTACGTGTTCAACCGCTTGCAAACTCTGCCGTCGCAGCAGCTCACTAAGGTGCGCAGGTCTTCTCTCCAAGCCTCGGCGCAGATCCTCCAGCGAAACCTACAAACAGTCCTCGACAACCTCAGCGAGAACGCAGAGCTGTTTGCGCGCATCGCGATCCACCCGTCCACCAACTACCCAGGACGAGCGCAGGAGAACATCCTGACGCAGCTGCTGCGCAAGAAGCTCGAGCCCGACGTGGAGGAGCTCGTAGCCGAGGGCCGCGAGACGGCGCGGCTGGCGACCCCCGAGGGCGTGGCGGAGCTGCAGGGCATATGGGACGAGCTGCGCGAGTGGACGCACGGCCGTATAGCGGCGTACGTGCGAGAAGAAGCGGGCGACGTCTACACCAAGGAGGAGCGAGAGATGGGCGTCGACACGGTCCGCACGGGGCTGCGGCGCGGGCTCGACGAGGAGAGCGACGAAGAGGACGAGGCAGAGGATGCCGAAGACGAAGACGGTGACGAAGACGGGGACAACGAGGATGGGGAGAAGAACAGGACGCAGCCTCCCAGGGGCCCAGAGCCGGAGACGTTGTTGTGGTTCGCCGCGCGGGGAGACTTTGAGGTTCCGCGGAATGTCGAGTACGGGCGGAAAGGCGCCGCGAGGAAGGGGCTCGAGGGGGTGAATATTCCACCCGAGAGAATGGAGGGGGTTGGGTCAGCCTAAGTGCATGAGACGCCTTCTTCCTCAAGCAAGATTCAGTCGATGGCTACTTGATCGATTCGATGACGGCCCAAAGACGGACCCGCTGGGATTCCCGACGAACGAAACACTACATGTGGCAGGCGGAGAATGGCAACACGGGAAACAACTCTTACAGGTCACGCAAACCGCCGCGAGACGTTCCCTCACGTACCGACACCTTGCATCGCGGAACGGAGCGGATTACGAACTGACGAAATCTACCTGCCGAGCTCACCCCATACGTTAGCCGGGGATGCTGGGACATGCATGCATCCAAATCCGATTCAATGCTTGCACCTCCGCGACCGCCGCCCTATCCTAGCGCTAATGTCAACAGAGCAAGCGAGCACCAGACGACAATCTGGACTGCTTGCATTTATCAACCGGGTCACACCTGGGAAGCTGCGACCTCGCTAGGCACGTACATCCTGACATTCGAATTTTGGTGTGCTTCCCGGTTGTGGTTGCAAGCCACATTCGCGGGGAGGAGGCTTTAGCAAGGGCTGTGATGTCACTTCATCTGCCGACATGGGGAGCAGCTCGGCTCACCTCAGCACTGCATTCAATATTACCCACGACCGCAACAACATCTGCAACGACCGTTTAATCCAACAAATTGCATCTACGGAGTAGTGCTTACGACTGGGGGGGAAAGCGACACATCGAGAACCTGTACGCAGCCTGGCTATGACCGATGTTTGGCCAAGCAGCGGAGCCTGCGTGATGGGACGAGAGCCTCATGACCTGAGACCCAGCACCATAACTCGCCGACTTCCTAAAAGGCCTTTTCAGTACCTCGTGTGGTTCCCTGCTTGCCGCACCTCTGTTGACAGCAACGCGACCCCATGACGTTTGAAAGCTGGACGGAAGGACACGTCGGCGCGCGGTGCCCGCGGGACGCATCGTACGGCGGCGAAAGGTGGCCCGCGTACGATGTCCAAGCCAATTTCGACCCGCCAGTTCTGGCCTACGACCCGGTAGAAACGCCACCAGGCGCCAGAAATGCAAAATATCCGCACTTCATGTCACTGCCGCTGGAAATCAGGCTCGAGATCTACAATTGGCTTCACCTCATGAACCCCATCCGGCAAAGAGCACCGTCGCCCGGATACCCAGCGCCTGATATTGAGCGATGCGTGCAGCGACCCGTATTGGACAACGACGACCAGAGGGACCGAGCTTGCGATGGGATCCGTGATCTCGATGATGCCTGGACCGATGCACGCGAGACGGAGAAGCCGAAGCTGCTGTGCCCCAACCGGCCACTGTGCGGTCTCCCTTCGGGCTTGCTGGGGACGAGCAGGCAGATTTATGACGAAGCACGGTTGATCCCCTTTCACACCAACGAGTTTGTGTTTGTGACGTGGTTCACGTCCGGCTTGCAGACGGCGAGCGCCATCGTCAACGGGGTTCTTGCGCAGTGGCAGCGGGAAGCCATGCGCTATGTTCGGATCGAGATGACACAGCGGGACTTGCAAGAAGAGGCTCCGCGGCGAGCGTGGACGGCATTGAGCAAGGCTTGGGCGGGACTACAGGGCCTGCGGATCAAGATTTCCGGCGTCGGAGTCGGGTCCGATGTGGGGCCGAACGGCGGACTGGGCGTAGCAGAGGCATGGGTACTGAGCGGTGGGCTAGCGGAGGTGAAAGCTTTGGAGCGTCTGGAGGTCGAACTGGACGTGCCGACGTGGGACAATGGAAGGAAGCTGGCCTGGTGTGACGAGCTGGAGAGGTGCCTGCAGGAGACGGGGTCGAGATCGCGGGTTGTCTGCACGGAGAAGACCCGGGACGAGGGCGACGGAAAAGGACAGATGGCCGGATAGAGAAGGGTCGAGGATGGGCCGGGAGAGGGGTGTGAAGTGAAATATTCAACGTTCACAACCTTGGAACTTTTGTCGGAGACGGAGCTGTCAACTGCCGGGCATAGCCCAGCAAGGCTACTTCTCGTAACGTACTCCGTATTATTACTTACCTACATGCACGTGTACGAGTTCTCACAAGTATCCGACGGACTTTTGCCGCAGATACATTGACGACGCACCGTCTCTGCCGCTAGGATTAGAAATGAAATCTCCGTGACAATCCTGCTATCTGCCTCGGGTACGAATCCCCTGTATCGCAAGGGAGCGATTGGCCGACTACAGAGCACAGCTACGGGGGATGTGGACACCCTGACAGTCGGGTCGGCTGAATGACAGATGGCATGCGCGGACCTCCACATCGGAGCTGGTCCCCGTCGAGACGGCGGAGCGCGGCCTGGCTGAGCTGGGCCCACCTGGGGCAGCGGACGCCTGCCGGCCGGGTCGAGAGGGAGGCCCTCGTAAATACGACCCGGCGCTTCTTATGGCCACTTCTGGACTTGTGGGTTCGAAGCGAGACGCGGCGACAGCGTCGGTTGGGCGCCTGGAGGTGGGGGGCAACGGGGGGGAGGCTCGGTATTAGATCGCCGCTCATGTGACTACGCGCGACGGTCGCCCCCGATGAGTCACGACGCGCGCCGTCGCAGCGCATAAGGTCTCTGCTCCCCTGCCAGGCTCGGGCTGGCCCCCCCGTACTCGGTGGCCGGCTGCGGTGAACCGATCGTGCCCGCGTGTGCCCGTCGTTCGAATACGTAGAAGTACACAGACAAACCACCGACCACCGGACCGTGGGGCCCGACAATCGGGGAACGCAAGCCCGAGGCTTGCAAGGTCTTGCTGCGTTGCTGCCGAGAGGCTCGGGCACCTGAAACGGGCAAAAAGTAGTACCTGAGGTACCTATCTAGGTTGCGCGCGTTTGCGTGAGCACGTATTGGCGTGCGATGACCGGCGCTTGGCTTCTAAGTGGTACTCGTATGGAAGTAAGCTATATGGGGCATTCTACCAGAAGAGCAACTGCGCCCGGTGGAGGCTGAGGTGTGGTGGCTTTCCCCGTGCGCTTCCCCATGCGTGCATGCGTCACTGTGCCTCCAGGGCAATACTTCACCGACTTAGCCATGTGCCGGCTGCCCATCTCGAACCTGTATTAAATTTAATCCTCCCGACATACCTTTTCCCAAGACAACCTCGCACTGCATGCGTTGAAAATTTGTCGATTGAGTTCACCTCGCCTCTACCTTTCGCCGCCAATTGCATTCCGCCTGACTAGACGCACTCCGCGCGCTTGTTATTCCCGCCGTCGTCTGGCCCTCCATCGTCGCCGACCTCGCCCAACGTCGCAGCCCACCGAATCCGCCTGCTGCAACACCAGTCCTCCGTCGCAATGGACGCGCGCTGCCAGTGCGGATCCGTCTCGTTCAAGACGCCACTCCCCGAGCCGCTGGCCCTGTACATCTGCCACTGCTCCGAGTGCCGGCGCCAGACGAGCTCGGCCTTTGGCGCCTCGGCCATCTTCCCGCGCTTCAAGCTCCCGGACACGGCGCTGCTCAGCTGCTACGCGTGAGTCCCTTGCATTCGTCTTATGGTCTGTCGCGGGCCGTGGCCTGCGCCGCGACGCAGACAATTCTGACCCGCTGGAGCGACGGTGTGCTAACACGGCTTGCCGCGTGTAAGTCGACCGACGCCGTCAGGGCAAACGTTGTATTGGTGTGTACTTGTTCGACTCTGAGCTCGTCTGGCCGAAGCTGACCTGGAACGCAGCTATTTCTGCCGCAATTGCGGGACTCGCCTCTTGCACACGACGCCGGTACGGTCCTTTACACCCTTGCCACCGCCCCAGTGCCCCGGCTGACATGGTCGCTCACCTGCGCACAGTCCAAAAACGTCGTCTCAGTCAAGGGCGGCTGCATCGAGGGCCTCGACTGGAAGAAGGCCATCCACCTGTGGACCAAGAGCGCCATGGTGCCCATCCCCGAGGGCTCTGAGACGCACTCGGAGATGTCTGGTGGCAACGACTACGCTTCCTCCCAGGAGTTTCTTGATCAGCCGGACTCGCCTGGCGAGCTGATGGGCAGCGGGGGCTGCTAGAAAAAGTCTCGGAATACCTTTTGATTGCAGATACTGCGCGGCTGAGAGGCGAACGGTAATGATGATGAACACGAGTATGGTGCATGGTGATGATAATGGCAGTGTGTCATGGGTACGGATCAGGTGCGTTCCGGCGGGCCAACGTGCCGCTGGGCTTCAAAACTTTGTTTGTGTTTTCGTTTGTATCAACTACAGTGTCGTTTCAACATGGGAACAGCAGAAAATTTCATGGTCATGGGAGAACAGGTATAAATCAACTTGGGACGAAAGGGGGGCGTAATGATTCAACTTATGCATACACCTGTACGGAGTATATTCGTCCATATATCGGGGAAATTCGGGGAATACCGGGTAATGATATTGTCAGGGAGGCAACATTCATCAACTACTATACAAGTCTCTCCTCTGCGCTCTCTCTACTTCGTCCATCCCCCCCTTCCTGTGCCCCTTGGTTCTCGGCGCCGCCTCCTGGGCGCTTGACATCGGAGTGTTTCGACGGATCAAACACATACATTGGGAACTCGAGGAAGAGAGATCGCTTGAGTAAGACGGGCATCTTTTCGTACAGCTGCGGCGGGAAGGGAACAAGGATGCTGGTGCGGTGGAGCCAGCGGCTGTAGCCCTCCCAGTTGTTGCCCTTTTCGTAGCGCGACTTGGCCTTCGGCCGCTCCGAGAGCGGCAGGCCAGAGACAAACATGAGGAGGATGGTGAGGAAGATGGGGCCGAGGATGGTCGCGTAGAGGGCCTTGTACGCCTGGCCGGCGACGTAGCCGTCGGCGGCGGCGGAGACGGCGATCGTGTAGATGGCTAGGATACTCACGTTAGCTCGGACAGGACCGAGGTTTGGATGCGGTGAGAGGAGGGGGGCTCACAGAACTGGATGAGAATCTCGCCAAAGTAGTTGGGGTGCCGCGAGACGGCAAAGAAGCCCTTGTCACAGACGGCCTGGCCGTCGTGCGTCCTGCGGAAGTTGTACTTTTGCACGTCGCTGACGCTCTCCATGACGAAGCCGACGGCGAAGAGCACCAGGCCGGCAATGTCGCGGGCGGTGCCAAAGGCGTGCTGCGGGTAGCGCGTGACGTTGGGCGAGTTGAGCACCGTGACGGGCAGGGAGACGGTCCAGACCCAGAGCATCTGGAAGACCCAGAAGCCGAGGAAGGGAAAGAAGCGGTCGCGCGTGCCGTCGAAGCGGTCGTCGGAGCCGGTGCGCAGGATGCGGAAGAAGAGGAATCCCGAGAGGCGCAGGGCCCAGGCGACGAGGAGGAGGGAGGCGACGATCTGGCGGGCGTTGTGCTGCGGGGCGGAGAGGGCGAGGGTGAGGACGGCGAGGACGGCGAAGTTGGAGCCGCCGGCGAGGTCTAATGTGGGGATTAGTGTGTATTATTCGCGATGTTTGTTTGTTTGTACTGCTTGGTGGTCTGGCGAGGATGAGGACGAATGGCAGGGAGTGACGTGAGGTGAGGCGAGGTGAGGTAGGTGAGTGACCGCATGCCGACCATGTTACGTACCCGTCAGCTTGTCAAACTTGAACGTGTAGGCAATGGAAAAGAAGAAGAGCTGGTATGCGACGGTGACAATGGCCGTGATGGCCAGGAAGTAGTCGTCGAGCACATGGGCCGTCATGGTCGATGGTGTTGAGCCGACGCTGCGTTGTCGTTGCTGGTGACGTGCCTCTCGTTAACGCTGCAGGCAGGACACAGGGAGCCTCATGCTGTATTTAGGTTAAAATATTCTAACGTTGCATCCTGTCCACGGGGTTTCGCGATTCCATCATAGACTCGGGGGGCTCACATCCGCATCCGAGCAGAGCGGTTTCCCGTCTCCCGCATATACGTACGTCGGCAAAGCCAAAAGTCTATGACGGCGATGGAACCGGTTGGCGCGCATGTCGTGGCGTGCGGCGGCGACAGGGGTGCCGCCGGCAGTGGCGGGCGCTTGGCCTGGCGCTGGGGCTCGGGAATGTAGCAGTACGGGCCTATTATTGGTGGTGCCCGCCATGCGCGCGCACCGTGGTCGCGCGGCCGAGATCTGGGGAGCAGCTCACAGATGGGATGCTGCGCCATCGAGCAACTTCTGCTGCCCTCTGCCGTGCAGCGCACTCCAATCGCGACAAGGCGTGCACGCGCAGGCGTCTGGCACACACTCTCTCTTCCATGGTTCACCTGACTGCGCAACGGGGGACAGCGACTCGTGAGGCTGTTCTGTAACACCGACGCCGCGGGTGGCTCCTGCGCGAAACCGCCCATGTGGCGCCATCAGGGCCTTCCCTCTCCAGCTGCCACCGCGCGGCGCTGGTACCAGAACTTGTTACTTAGGTTCCACTTCGCGATGCTCTCGTCGACACCTTGCAGCGGCAGCATGCCGCATCCTCCGAGCGGTGGAATCAACGTTGGGCTCGCAGCATTCTCCATTCCTTCCATCGTCACATTCAATCCTTGGCAATGTCCGTCCGCTACCGAGTCCCGGGTCCCCACAGCCCCCCCCGGCCCGCCGAGCCCCTTGATGCCGCTCGGCCCAAACAGGGGTCGTCTTGGTGCCGTCTCAGACCTGTCAGTCCATCCACCGCGATGCTCATCGCCGCCAGCTCGACGTCCCAGCCTAGCCTCAAAGACGCCGTTTGAGCCGCAACTCAGCGTGTAGCCAGGGCCCGCTGGCCACCCCATGCTGGCGCCAGGCTTGGCAGGCTCACGCCAGCGCTGTCATCGAAACGGGATCCGCTTCGCGTTCGTGGCCCGTCATGGCTTGGTTCCCCGTTGCATCGTCGTCCCATCTCTGTCTTCATGCTGGCCCGCCGCTTCCCAAACACCCGGTATCACATCTCCTGCTTCTCTTCTCCAGGCGCTCTCCGGTCCCTACAAACCTGACCCTTTCCGCCGGCGCTGAGCGTGCGTTTCCTTCGTTTTCTCCTTTCTTTATTGGCACCTCACGACCCGCGCCGGCGCCGCCGCCGCAGATCATTGTCGACGTCGAACCACCCCTTGCGCGTTCCTCGACGAAGAAAAGGGCTGCACATCACACATCAGCTGGCTGACTGAGGGAGGGCTGCCCGTCTTCTTCTCGCCTTTCTCGACGCTCGCTTCGTAGCCCCGGTCTACGCTCACTGCCGTATGCCTGGATAGTTGCATTCACGCCTGTCGTTTTTGGACACCGCCCACTTTATCCGTTCATATCCAACAGCTGGACTGTTGCAGGGTGTCTTTTTTGTTTCTCTGATACCCCTACGTGGCTGTGCGCAACGTTTGCGTGCCGAGGCGTCCCGGATGGTTATGATGAAGCCGGCCGCCTTCCACGTCCTCATCGCGTGGGCTGCCGTTGCGCAGGTGAGCTACGCGGGCCGTGGCATGTGTCCGTAACGGCTAATCTGACATGAGCGTGTAGGTCACGGCGTTCGCCTACGATGGGCAGAGCAACCGCCAGGTAGAGAGGAGGAGCTTTCTGGACCAACTGGGCCAGTTGTTCGGAGGAGCAGGAGCAGGAGCAGGAGCAGGAGCAGGAGCAGGAGCAGGAGCAGGAGGAGGAGCAGGCGGAGCGGGAGAAGTAGTAGAGATCATCGGGCCAGGCGGAATTGGAGGAAACCAGGGCAACGGCAACGGTATCGGGAATGGAGTTCTCGGGAACGGGAACGGAGGTATCGGCAACGGGAACAACGGCGGCAGAAATCGAGGCAACGGCGGCAATAAGGGCAACAACAAGGACGCCGTCAAGACGGTCACCGAGACGGTCAAGCAAACTATCACCGTCAACGGAGCCGGTTGCAATGGAGGAGGCGCAAATGCCACGGGTGCTCTTCCTCCGCCGAACGGAGCCCCGGCGAGGGCGCAGCCGCCTGCCAATGGTGATGCGTCGAAACCAAAGTTTGAAGGGTAACGCATGACATCTACCCAACCTACTCGCTTCTCTGTCGCTGACACACGGCGTAACTGCAGCCTCCGACTGTCCATCATCACGCAGACGGTCCAGGGAACGGGCCCGCAGCCCACGGTCACCGTCACCGCGCTCGCGAGCACGGTTACGCAGACGGTCACTGCTGCGTGCCAGGGACAGCCTGTAAGGATCCATGGTTTTGTGATTCGTCACTATCTTGCGATGGATATGCTGACACTGAGAAGCCCGCGAACCAGCCTGCGCCGGCACCCCCCGGGGGCACCGGCCAGGCCCCGAGCCCAAGCCAGGCCAAGGCCGTGGTGTCTGCAACGACCAACGCGAACGGCAACGGGGTCGGCGTGTCCACCATCCCCATTGCCGAGTCAGCGCTGCCCAAGACCACACGCTCTGCGGAACCGGCCGCGTCGCCACCCTCGACATCCTCCCAAGCACCAGTGTCCCAAGCACCAGCGTCGTCCCAAGCATCAGCGTCCCAGGCTCCGGCACCCCCTCCCCTTCCGGCTCCGGTCAAGGCTCCCGAGGCACCAAAGGCAGAGTCTGCTTCGTCAAGTTCGTCGTCGCCGACTGCCGAGCCCCGCAGCTCTTCCTCGGACGCCGCCGCCCCGACTCCAGCCCCCGCTGTCTCTAGCGACGCCATTCGTGCCACGAGCAGCAGCAAAAGTGCCGTGTCACTCTCGCGGTCCGTCGGACTCGGTGGTCTTGGTCCGGACGCCTCGGCGCCGCTCGAGTCCGCCGCCCCAGCTCCCGGTCCCGGCGTGGTAGCGCCCGCGCAGCCCGCCGTCAACCTCTCGGGCCTCCAGCTCAGCAGCGTGCTGAACCTCGGTCCCCTGCCGCAGGGGCCTCAGGGTCAGGGTCAGGGGCAGGAGCCCAAGACTGCGGCCGCTTAGGCACCTGGGACGTGTTGACCAGAGTGCAGGCAGGAACAACGAAGGCAGACAGGTCTCGTTTGGCCAAGTGATATGAGGCATGCCGAATTCTTTATTCTTTGAATAGCATATATTATGCCCTGAGGCTCGCTGTCGTTGCTGGGTGAATGTCCAACACGTGCAAGGACGTCGGAAGTGGCCCTTCTCGTCTCATATCGTAGCACTCTATCTGGGGTATCATCAGGCGTCACCTTGCTCCTCGCCTCCTTCTCATGAAATTTGCTTCTTCTCGGAGCCAGCCGAGCGCGCCGCCAGCTTCACCTTCTTGGCCTGCCGCTTGCTCGTGGGCTGGCCGCCGTCATCTCCACCGGTTTTGCGTTTCTGGTTCTTGGCCTTCTTGCTGGCAGCATCAGACCCGCCCTTCTGATGGGCGTCATTGCCTGGGCCTTCGGCGATATCGCCATCCCTCCTCGGGGCCACCTGAACAACGTCGATAACACCGCGAAAACCATTCCTCTTGATGCCCTCGTTCACCACGACGCTCCTCGGTATGGACCGGAAGCCCTCGAGGCCCCTTTCGCTGGCGAGTCCCCACACGCTCAGCAAGTTGACGATATCCGAAGGGCCACGCAGGCCGAGCGCCGTTTTCGCCTCGCTGCTTATGATGAAGCCGCGGCCACGGGTGGCGCGGAACAGGCTCGTCACGTTGCCGATGAAGTTGGCCCGTCCGCGAGCGTCGGCCGTGAGAAGCTGAGCGTAGCATATCTCGAAGCGAACGCCCCGCGAAACGGCGGCCATGCACGGCTTAGGACGGAAGTGGAACGGGAAGTGGACCGTCATGTCGAGGGAGATGATGGGGATGTCGAGGGTGAGGCAGGCGTTCTGGAACGCCTTCTCCGTGAGCGGCCGGATGGCGAGGATGTCGTAGACGCCGGCGAGGGCGGGCAGGCGGTAGTTCGAGGCTGAGGGGTCGCTGAGGGGCAGCGTGGCGCGGTGCAGCACTTGGGGGAGCTTCTTGCCGGCCGACGAGGAAGCCGGGAGAGGCGGGAAGGGCGAGGTGGGATTCGCGGGAAACGGCAGCTCGAGAGTGTGGTTGAGGGCGACGGTGGCGTAGCCGAGCGAGCTGGCCTGGGTGAGGGTCTGGAGGAGGCGCTCGGGGGCCGTGGCCGGAGACCAGGCAATGCTGAGATCGTAGAGCATGGTGCTGTCGGAGGCGGTTGCGAGATGCGTGGTGGGCGTCGGGAGTCGGTGGGCTATCGCTGGATGCCGCGGTCGGTCATGATCGACGGGACGACGACGGGCCGAGGCAGTGCGTTCGATTGCCACTTCAAGTTCGCGCGCCTTGCACTGCCGCGATGTGCTTGCGAAGGGTGTTGCGCGCGACGTCGTTGCTTGGAGCTCGCGCGAGGTTCCTTTTTTCGCAGCTGCAGCACGGGTGGGGCCGCAGCCCGTAGTCACCGGTTGCCTAAGGCGGCAAGTCAGCCACGGGGGGGGGGGGGGCTAGCTGGGAAGAAGCGGTGGTACGTGCACGCGGGAGTGGCGAGCTCCGTGGCGCGGGCGTCGTCACTCTCTCCATCTGCATCATCATCATCACCGATCATCCGTCGTCGATCCGCCCATTCGACGTCGCCCGCTTCATCATTGCCCGTTGCCGCCGGTGAAACGTTCCGCGAATTATAACGCGTTCGTGCCGTCCGGCGATCGTGCGTCCTGCAGGTCTGGTGTTGCTGCAGACAGCTTGCTCGGTGCCTCGGCAATAGGCTTACCTCGCTGGCTGGCGAATAGCAGCATTCCCCAGTCCCTCGCCTCGCTCTCGCTTCGCGTCCCTCTGCCCGCTCCTCGCCCCGCGGGTTCGGACAAACCGCTCGTCGGCGTCTTCTCTCGCAGCTCGCGCTGCAGACACGCATCGCGCACTCGAGTCACTGTCCAGATCCAACCCGCTTTAGGCTGGACAGCCGTGACTTAGGTGCTTCCTTCGTCGTGCTCGCCCTGCTTGGAGACCAGTGCGGCTCTGCCGGAGCAAGGGTCGTGTGCCGTCGACGCGACCCAGCTCTACCGACTTCCTCTTCTCACCCCAATCGCCGTCGCAACCCTTGCGCCGCCCGGTAATCATGTTCTTCTTTTTCATATGCGGCGAGCACACGTTCCGGAAGGAGGTTTCCGGTTACGAGGGCATCGTGTGCCAATGCCACAACTGCGGCAACATGTCGGGCCATGTGCTCAAGAGCAATCCCTGGTTCACCTTCTGCTTCGTCGTAAGTGCAGTCATCCACCATGTCACTTGGCGTCGTCGTGTCTCGTCATTCGCTCTGCCCTCCGTCACCGCCGCCGTCTCGCGCCCTCTCGTGGTCGCGTCTCGCCTTCTTCCGCGCCACGATCTCGTGACGTGAAGCTCTCGTTCGGCATGGCAGAGCGTCGTCGCCTCTCGTGCCAGACGCATGTTGCTGACCACGTCTCACCAGCCTGTCATACCATTCTCCATCCACGGATACAAGGATGTAGCTTGCCACATCTGTAGCTTTCACCAACCCCTCGAGAACCGCCCCGATGTCATCGCAATGGCCAATGGCGGCGGCGGCGGCCAGCAGCCATACCAGCAACCGTACCAACAGCAACCTCCCCCACAGCAGGGGTGGAATCCTCAAGGCCAACCACCGCCGCCGCCGCAACAACCACAGCGGTACGGCTAGGGGAACCGGGGTGCGAGATTTGTGATGGCTCGCGTTCGCCGTCGTTCGCGCGCCGCCTCGAACTCCCGGTTCGCGGCTCCGTTGACCGGTGAGACGTGCGCCCGCATCGCGCGTGCCGTCATATGTACTTGCAGATGATCGACACTTATGTACCAACTTTTTTTTTCTGATTTTCAAGCTCTGAAGTTGGGGAGGGCTACGGGGAAGCTTGGCGTTTCTCAAACGGGACGGCATTCACATACACGTCGTTCAGTATCTGGTTGGGTCGGCGAACGGAAGTGGCGGATTATCGGGGATCGGCGGACCATCGGGCAAGCTGATGAGCCTACCGGGAGACAACTTGTTGTAAGCGAGTGCGCTGACATATCTAGCACAGTCATGCGTCACCGATTTACTGTTTTCCCTTTCCCCTCCGTGCCCTTGCTCCCCAGACGCTGAGGTCCGCGGCATCCTTCATCCGCCCAACTCGGCCCCGGCCCCTACCTTGTCGGAGGATGCAGCCTCCCTGCTCACCGCAGCCGTGACCGTTTTCGCCCACACTCAAGCAAGGGTCTATGTCCGTACCTGCTCTCTAGCCGGCAGGGTTGATGAGCATCTGCACCTCTGCCAACAAGGTTGGAGCGGCCCGCGGTGCGACCAGCATCATGTGATCTCCCACGGCATACATGGTGGCGATGAGCCCCTGGCGCGTGTGGACAATGATGCTGCCAGTGACACATAGCAGACGCCGCAGGGTGTAGCAATATATCGCGTCGACAGTCGCCTCTTGCTGGCTGTTCTGGGTCGTTTCTCAGACCACCGCCATGTTCCACAACGGCATAACTTCGTCGCCACCGAGCGAGCCGTCGCTGCCGCCGCCGTCGCCGTTGCATCGTCGAACAAGAAAGCGGGAGACGAGCTCTAGGGAGTCCGCGGACGGCGAGAGACGGCCACGAGGCAATCAGCGGTGGATGGCTGACGGCAAACAGGACCGGCCGTGGGCCGACGTCCTTCGAGCTGCGCAAGGTGAGCGACGAGCCTGCTTGCTTCTCTTATATCACCACCCGACCATTTGCTTCCCCATCCTCCCCGGCGTGACCGGCTTCGCTGCTGCGACTGACTGAGCGGACGTCAATAGACCGAGTGGACTACCTAGCCTACGCGCAGATGGACAAGGTCACCGCCGCGAACTGGCAGACCGCACTGCCTCCACTGAGACCGTATACTGCCCGTCGTGGACATCCTCCCGCCGACCCCATGTCAACAGACGACTCCAGCTCACCACCGACCGGTGATGCCGAGCTCATCTCCACCGCGCGTCGCGATGCTACCAACACCAGGAGAGCGGCCGCGGTCTCGACCAGGCGGACCGTGGCCGATCGACGCACCTTCACCATAACAAGCACCAACAGCCCCAACAACAACAACCACCACCACCACCACCCCCTGCGGAACCCCAACCTCAACCTCCCGCCGCCCAACTTCACCCCCGAGGACCAGGCCTACCTGCGCGCCCGCCTGCCGCTCCGCCAGCCCGCCTCGGCGCAGACGGCCGCCGACCACTTCCGCCGCCTGCCCCTGGCGTACGGGGACCTCGCCGAGGGCTGCCGCGCGCGCCTCGCCGACGGGCCGCGCGGCGGCCGCGAGTGGGAGCGCCGCCGGCGCATGGCGGCGCTGGCGCAGCGCCTGGCCGACCGGTACCGCGGCTTCGGGCTCGCCCTGCCGCCGGCGCGCGTCGACGGCGCCATCGCCCGCTGGCGGGCCGAGCAGCTGCGCGAGAGCCGCTTCTGGGAGAAGGTGCTGGACGAGGTCGAGGTACGTGCGCGCGCGCGCAAACCCCTGTTCCCTCCCCTCCCCCGTCGGCGTGCGTGCGCTCGCGACTGCAGCGGCTAACATGAGGAGCGCAGGAGGCCAACAAGGCGTGGTCCGCCGCCCGGCTCTGGGTCCTGCTCTTCGTGATCCAGTCGGCGCTGGTGGCCAGGGCCCTCAGCTCCCTGGCCACGCCCGAGCAGCTCGTCCAGCAGCTCGTCGCCAACGCCCTCGCCTACACCTGGTCCACGACCGTCACCTGCGAGATGCTGCACGCGCGCTACGTCGACGCCAAGGCCGAGGAGCAAGAGCTGCATGACCTGCTTGGCGGGCTGCGGGGATGAGCGCATTTCTCCATCTTCTTGGTTTTCCTTGGTTGGTCTGGATCTGCCTAGCTTGCGCCTTGAATGCGTCGTCTGTGTTGTATATGGAAGGTCGGTCGGTATGGCATCTCGTGAGACTCACTGTGACGAAAGCAGGAAGTATGTTGTGGTCTAAATCTCGTTGAGGTGTTGGCAACAGTTGTATTGCCCAACGGTTACGCCATTTTGTTTACATTCCTAGCGTAAACTTTACCTGAGGCTCAAGGGAAAGGCGCTGTTAAATCATGGCATCGGGTATTCTGCGTGTTCTTCGTCTACTGAGGCATCGCTTCTTCGCTAGTTCGAGTTCCCGCCGTGCTCCTCCGACCTCGACCCGGATGGTCCCAGCTCGTTCGAGGCATCGCTGGCCCCGTATTTGGCGCTCCCTTCACGCTCCTCCCTCCTCGATCCAGATGGCCCCGACTCGTCGCCCCTGGCTAATATCAGGCTCTCTTCCAGCGCCCGCTTCAGGTCGTCGTCATCTTCCTCCTCGATGGCTCCCTGGTGCATCTTCCCTTTCCCCTTGATAATCTGTCGGCGGTGTTCTTCCTCGGCCAAGCTTTGCTTCTTCACATACTCGAGGACGATGTCTTCCTCTGTCCGCTGCGACATCTGCCGCTCCATTTCCGCTTTTGATGCCGCAATGGCGCGCTGCAGCTCTTCTTCACCGTCATCATCCGATCGGGGTGGCAAATCTGGCGCCCTTTTGGACTCCTCGATGGCTCGTTGCAGCTCGACATCCTCTTCATTTCGAGGTGGGTAAGTAGCAGGAACTTGCCCGCCGACAGCGGCTGGCCTGTCCGTCTGCGCGGCACCAAACTCCGTGCTGTCGGCTTCATGCTCACCTGGCCCGTAGCCCATGTTGGCCAAGCTCTGTTGGATTGCCTGCTCAACGAGTGATTGATACTCCTCGTCGGTGATTTGGTATTCTTCATCCTCGAAGACATTGACACCAGCGGCACCCTTCCCGGGCAGCTCCGACACAGGCTCCGGCAAGCCCCCTTGCAGTCGCATAGCCTTGACACTCTCCCGGATGGCAGCCTCAATCATGGCATCCTCTTCGGCATTGCCACGAGATGTTTCCCTAACTGAAGCTTCGATGGCTTGCTCGTATTCGGCATCTTCGGACAGGCTGGGTCGGGCGCTTGAGCCGCTGCTGGATGGCGGCGGCACTGGCGCGTCCACGTACCCTCTCTTCAAACGATCTTTCTGTGTTTGAAGTTTCTTCCTCTCTTCAGATGACATATGACGAGTGTAGATCCAGCTCGTTTTCGGCCGCGAAAATGGAGATGCTGTGGCGTTGGCTGGCTCGGAACCTGCTGGCGCCTTCTCTGCAGCCTTCATCTTCCTCTTCATGAAGTAGAAATTCCTCAGGTCGTACTTCGAATTTTTCCAGCGGTAAATTATGTCGGCCTTTTCTTCAGGGGTCGCATCTTTACTATCTTGTTGTCCTTGGGCAACCCTGGAATGGACGATGTAGTTCTGAACGCTCCTCGTAAAGTACTTGTTCACTTCGGCATGGACACCTTGCATCATGTACGCTGGCAGTCCCCAGATACCTGAAATGGCGTCAGCATCTTGATTTTCGAGGAAAGAGTGTGTTGACTCACCAGCTGCAGGCTTCGTGATCAGACCGCCGATGCCTTTTCCGATACCTTTGACAAGACCACCGGCTCCATCCTTTTCGGCACCTCGAATAGGCTGTGTGACGAGTCCCGAAATGCCGTCAAATAAACCGTATCCGAACTCCTTGCCGGCAACCTTCATTCCGCTACTCAGATCCGTGACTTTCTCAATTGGCCGAACGGTGTCGTCGTTGTACAGCCTCGGTATGTTTCTGAATCCCTTGGCCAGCCCAAGGCAGAAGTTCATGGGAGATTTGACGCCCGTGGACACAGCACGGCCGACGCCTCTTCCGGTGCCGACGGCAGTCCCGAAGCTGAGCCCGGTGGGGGATGAGTCTCGGTGAGGGGACGTCAATTTTGGTTGTGCGCTCGACGAGTTGCTAGTTGGCCCCTCTACGTCGTCATGCTGGTCAGTTCCGGTGCCGGACGTGACGCATGACAGTGAGTCAGGCAAGGACTGCTGAGAGGCGTGGGGAGATATGCTGGGCTCCTGTATTGAACTGCTGCCGGCTTGCAGATGCTCGGGATATACGACGCTGGATACATCCGTGCTGGACTCTACCCTCGACATACCACTGCTAGATGTCTGCGTGAGGGCAAGATTCTGTTTGCTGGAGCCTGCGAGCGATGGTGTTAAGCCGCCTTGGTTGTCGTTGCTGCGTTGGCTCGATCGGAAGAGCTCTCTCGGCATATCGGCAACGGCCATCCCGATACTGGTGAGATCCCCGACGAGCGAGGCAGCGCCAGCTGAGATAGGGTCGGGAGGCTGGTCTTCCGTATTGTACTCGACGGCTCGGTACCTAGAAAATGGATAAGCAGAGGTATAAGGTAAAAGTCGCGGAACTCATACAGCTTGATATCGGAGTACTGAAGCAGTCCCTCCTCAACGAGCACGGCCGCCGCAAGGGGGGACAGCCGAAACTTGGTCCTCCTTACACGCCATGCCGCGGCTCTGCTAGGCGCTACAGAGCAGCGGAGAGAGTCTACGTCGAGATGGTTATGGAAGCTCATGCCTCCGGTATCAGTGCCCTGTTCTTCTCTGATTTTCTGACCCAGTTCCTTGGCCTGTTGCTGCGTCTCTGGTAGGACGCAGTACTTGAGTGCCTCTGCCAGATTCTCGGCCGTCAGATCCTTGTAGCGAATTGGCTCAGGGCCAGCCTTGGCTCTCGCTATCATGGCACCCCAGAAAGGTTGGTCTCCAAAAAAGGGGACCACGAATGTGGGTTTTCCCGCCTTGATGCCGGCCGCAGTGGTACCCGCTCCGCCATGGTGAACCACGCACGACACGTGCTGGAACAGCCAGTCATGCGGAACGTTGCCGAGCATGAAGACGCCCTCGGGCAGCCCAACCTCGTCAGCGCCCAGGCCACCCCAACCTTTGGACACCAAAGCTCGCATGCCAGACAAATGGATGGCATCAAAGATCATCCGGGTCATTGCGTTTGGGTCGTCGACGACAATGGAGCCAAAGCCGATATAAACAGGAGGCGGACCAGCTTCCAAGAACGCCGCCAGGTCTGGGTCAGGGGTGTAAGACGACGCAAGATTGAGGAAGTAGAAGCCCGAAATGTCAATATTCTTGCCCCAGTCGTTCGGTTTTTGGATCAAGGAGGGAGACCAGCAGTACGTGTACGGAATCTTGAGTCGGGTAAGCAGGCCGGGTGCCCAGATAAATGATAGGGGGGAGAGATCCAGCGCCTTTTCTCGGAACCTGTTGATTACATCCCCTAGGCCTTGCCAGGTCATCATCTCGACAAGTGTGTAGGTCATGTAGTTCGTCATGACATCATCTGCGTTTGACGATTGAATATTGGCTAGCGGATGTGGGAACGCTCGCGTCGGAGACCACGGCATGCTGGGAAGATGCAATGATAAGTAGGGACATCCCACCTTGGGAGCATAGAGTACTTACGTGAACATCATGTGCAGTGGGATTCCCAGCTTCTCGGCGACGTGAATGTGTGCGAAGCTGGGAGGGTTTGCGATGATGGCGTCCGCCACAAAGGGCTCATTGCTCTCGTCGCCCGGCATCCCTGCGGACAAGTCCAGAGGCTCATTCCGGGAGTGTGGCTTTGGTGGTGGTCCCAACCCATTACCGGCTTCGATGCATGATCTCCAGCATCCCAGCAACATCTCCTCGATTCCCCGTCGCCGCTTGCTGACCTCGCCGCTCTTGAGCGCATCAAATCCAGGCATTAGTCCGGGGTTCTTGACCATGAATGCCATGAGCTCCGCTGGATCGCCTCCGATGCTGAAGAACTCAAGGCCGTTCTCCTCTACGAAGGTCTGGAAGGTGGCATGGGTCGCGATGCGAACTCGGTGGCCGTAGGTATCCTGGAGGACCTTGCCGAGGGCCACAAACGGCTGGACATCGCCTCGCGAGCCAACAATCTGTATGACCACGTTGAGCTGCGGGGGAGGAGCCTTTCCCGGTTGGCCTCCCAGGCTTGGGGGGATATACGCGGGCGGCAGGGAAGGCTGAGGCTCAACCGAGATTTGGCTATCGATGGTTGGCGCCAGGAGATCGGCCAGTCTCCTGTTCTTGGTATTGATGTTGATATTAACTCGACCATCGGCTACGGGTCGCAGCTGTTAGCAGCCAGCACCCCATAGGCTCGTTTGGTCGCCCTACCTGTGACTTCAGCGCCAGCTTCGAAGCCCGGCTGCGAGAACTGAACCTGGTCATGGTGCTCGCCGTACGCAGGGGGCGTTTCATTGGGCGTGTCCAGGCTCGGCAGCAGAAATCCATCCGTCACCAGGGCCTCAGAGCCGTCGCCACGATCCGGGGGTGGCGGCGCTATCTGTGGGGGTTGCTGGTTGGGATTTCGGTTCGCCAGTCTCTGCTTCTCGTCGAGGAGCTCCATGGCTGGATGCCACCAGGCGATGCGGTCGTTGCCCGATGTGTTGACGAGCGCTAGGATGGAGGGTGCGGCGCCTGAGCTGCGCGCGGTCGTGATGGTCACCTAGCGGACATGTGCGTGTGCAAGTGGTCGAGGGGGGTTCAACGTGGAGTGCAGATGATTCACCACGTGGGCCCTTCACTGAGGCAGACCTGCGGACCAGAACACGGGAGGGTGAGTCGGACTGCCCAGAGCGATGAGGAGCGATGATGAGGCGCGCACGGAGCGCGGGCAGGTGAAGAGCTGAGCCGTGAAAGTAGGATGGAGCTGGACGCTTTAAAGCCCCACCTACGTCAACGCAAGGTGACGCGAGTACGTAGTACTTGTAAGATTCAAGATATTCTAGACGGTGGTGGCCCGAGGCTCAGCATCCGTCAAGTCGCGCCATCGCGCCAGTTGCCGGCTTGGCCATCAACTCCCTGCAAAGCTTATCGTCGTCGTACCAGCTGCGGCTTGGGGGGCGACGTAATCCAGGGACGAGAGTCCATCCACCTCTGCCCTCTCTACGGAGTAGGTGACGCTCTAGGTGACCCTCTAGGTGACCCGCCGGGCGCGGGTACTCGCGTTCGTATCCACATCTGGGCGACCGGAAATATCCTGCCCATTCGTGCGCCCGCTGTGCGTTTCTCCTCCTGGCTAGCGGCAGCCCCTAACGAGGCTGAGCTCCTCCGCATCGCACGCAGCACTTGCAGATCTCTGGCCCTATCCGCCGCCTTACTACCTTACGCACGTAGTACGCACGCCCTTCTGGGCCGCAGCGAGTGCATCCGGCGCCATCAGCTGCTTGTACGTAGTAGTCATTTACAACTGATATTCCTGGTCCTACCTCGGTCCTTGCACGGATCGGAGATCGTTGCGGATCCGGCAACCAAGGCGTCGTCATCGTTGAGCCCCATCCGGGTCCTTAGCCCTTCTAGGAACCATTCTCGCGCGCCTATGAGTACGTAGCGCAGACGTGGGAGGGAAGCAGGCTCCGCGCCGGCAGCCGAAGCCCGTCAATGCGTCGCATGACTCCCCAGGAGCCGGCGCGAGAGCAAAGCCACAGCACTTCGTTTGCCAAGTTGAACACAATTTTGGTATAGTATTACAAGATGCCACATTCAGCGTTTCGTCTTAGCCAGCCGCTTCATCGCATCTCTGTTGAGCTCATGAACGCCTCCTCAAGCAACCGTTCCCTCTAATCGCCTCGTCACGCCAGCCATATGCCGTATGTACCTGCGCCACGTTGCCGCATGCATTCCGCCCACGACCTTTCGTCTTCCTGTCCCGTGAACCCGCTTAGCTCGAGAATCGTCGGGTAATCTTGGCAATAACTAGAAATTCCGTTAGATGCTGCCATTTCGCCGCCACCGCCCTTGGAACATGTGCGACCTACTGTGCAGAGCAACAACGCTGAAGATGAAGACAAGGGACAGAACCAGAACAATAACGGGGTCGACCTTGAGGCCGGGGGACTCGTCCGTGTAGAGCCCTAGGTAAACGTCAGTTCTCTAGCTCGAGCGAACAAAAAGCTCGGCGCGGCCGCTGGGCCTGTCGCGTCGCGAGTAAGCGTACTCAGCATGGTGCTGCTGGAGCCTCCGGCGCCAGCCGCCCTCGTGCTCGTCGGCCGAGCATTGGCAATCTTCTCCTTCTGGTCGGCGGCGGCGCGTCGTCGGATGGCCGTTCGGGCACCACCAGGGGGCGTCGGGGATGACGGACGCCCGATGCTGGCGCCGCTGGCAGCCGCCGGGGAGTTGACGGGGGACTCGGGACGGGGAGAAGACTAAGAAGCGCAACGCATTAGCCTGCAATCAGAATGACCAGATAACTCAGCCGCCATGGCGATGCAATGGTTTCCAGAAGCGCGACAGACGTGCTCGAGCGGTGCGGCCGGCTCGCGGCCCTCACGCACGTGTCCATCAGTGCCTCGCACCAGGGCTATAGGTCGCGCCTACCATCTTCGAAGAGGCGAATTCGGTTCCAAGGATCAACCAATTGGGAATCGCTGCAGGATTCCTGGTTCGAATTGGTGATGGCGGATGGGATGCTGCGACGCGGAGGGTTGATGATGGGTAGCGACCTGGCGAAATTACCCCCGGATTTGGGGGAGTTGAGGCCACATTCACCAGACAGTGGACCGCGGTCGGCTAAATAATTGTCCGCCACCGGGGCATGCCAGCTGCGGGAACATCAACAGCGCTCGCTACCTACTTACCAGGGCTCGTTCAAAAGCGCTCAAAAGCATCCGATTAACACTGATCAACCTCACCCTCCGATTTTTGCAGCATTTTGTAGAAACCATATGCAGCAGAGGCATTGCCTGTCAAGATTTGTGCTGCTGCTCTTTGTTGCAGCTACATCGACAGCATCTTAAACGCAACCAACCAGTTGCCTGAGTCTGCTGGCAGGCTCGCTAGTATATGTACATCCAAGAAATTCGAAGATAAAAGGAAGACACAAGAGACAAAGGGAAACGCAGAGGTGTAAACCAAGCAAGCTGCTTAGGCGGACTCGCAATCAGCCCTTCACCACCAGCCCCAATCCGCGACTCCCAAACGACGGGAGCGAGGTTGACAGAAGATGGAGGGCGCGACCCCCGCCTGAGACGACTCGCATCCGCTTTACGCTGCCAAAGACACGCTACCGTCAAGACCGTGATCGCTCATCCATGGGAAGTGGCCGGCTCTTCTGCCGAAATAGCTGTTCCATGCTCTCTTTTTCTGGCGCCCAATTCCGTCTTTTCCGCTTTTTAACCCCTCTGGATGTAGTGGTCTTTTCTGCGTCGAGAAACCGTCGTCGAGGACGGATGTTCTGGCCGTAGCCCTGCTGTGGTTCCCCATCGAGGACATCTGCGTCGGTGCAGAGACCAATTATATAACATTAGACAGTAGTACATGTACATCGGGAAACGAACATCTCAACTAAACGCCTTCCGCTATGATGGCAACACTGCAAATCGGGGTGCTCTCGCGACAGCGACTCTTAAGTGTAGAAGAAGACGAGAGTGTTGGTATCTTAAAGAGTGACGTCGAGGACCAGGCTGACGTCGGCAACGTTGGGTCCGGCCAGGTCCTCCAAGACGGGAATGAGGTCGAGTAGTTCGTTATCGTGAGCATCCGAGAACCAGCTGCTGATGGGAACCGCGTGCTGTGGGTGGAATATGTACGACGTCGGCGAGTTATCGATGATGATGGTGTCCTTCAGGTCTCGTCCAACTTGAGAGAGGTCCTTGACATAGTTGCCCTGGTGGTTGTAGCAACTCTCTCGGAAGAGCCGATGATGAACGACCTTGTGGATATCCAACTGATCCAGCAAGGGGTCACCGTACTGGTCTCCTGTCAGTATTCCCGTTTTGCGAGAGCGGCTGCATAGTTCCAGCTTACCTTCGAGACAGATGCCGTGAACACTACAACCTCGTAGAGCTCACCAACTCTCTTCATGAACTCATCCACGCCGGGTCGTTTTATGACGTACACGTTGTGGTAATTACCCTCTATCTCGACCGGGATTGTGAAGTCCGCTTGGTGCAGAATCTGGAGAGAAGTTAGCTTTTGTGAAAGCGCGTTGCGGGGCTGAGACGGACCTTGAATGAGCTGTGGACGAGGGTTTCGTCCAAATCCAAGACCAGACACTTCCGGCCCTTATGCTCCGGCGCAATGGCCGGCAAGAGCCACTTCTGTGTCTCTTGAACCACGGTGCCAGGGTCGGCGGCAGGAGGTGGCGGGACAACAGCGGAGCCTGGGCCCGGAGGATGAGGGGGTATCGTCTTTTGCTGAGGCTGTTCTGCTTCGGAGGAGACAGGAACGTCTTGAGCATCTTCATGAGGGGCGTCTGGCATGCCGACGTCTTCATCGCCGTCGTTTGGCTTGTCGTTGTCCCGGGGTCCGTTCTCCTGAGCCTCGGGCTTGGGCGGCTCAACGGTAACGGCCGGAGGGAGAACTTCCTTCGACTCGTCGTCTTGCTGCTCAGCACTCGTGGTTTGATCTGGGCCGCTGCCAGACGCTTGGGTATCTTCGTGCTCTCGGGCGACTACGGCCTGATGCAGTTCGTTGTCGTTGAGCTCCTTGGCGGGTGGTTGGTCTTGGGCACCTTGCGGCCGCGCCTTGGCCGTAGCTGGTCGTTGAGGCAGCTTTTCCACCTTGTGGACGTTTTCGCTGTCCCCTTCGTCCACGGTGTTTGCCGCGTCGGGCACTCCGCAGCATCCAAGGAACGACAAAAGGCCCCCGCTCCGTTTCTTCCTCTTCTTCTGTTCGCTGGTCGAGGGAGAGCTGGGCCCAGAAGTGCCGAGCGCGTTTCCTTGCTCGCTTTCGCCGCCCGTCCGATTGCTCGAGGCGCTGCCGTTGCGTTGCCTGCCAGCGAGACTGGCCTTGGACTCCTTGGACCGCCCGCTGATGCTGTTTCGGTGGTCCGTTACCGTGGCACCACTAAGGCCGGTAGAGGTCGCAGAGGTCTGGTTCCTTTGCTGGGACGAAGATCTCGACGGTACTTTGAGGAGCCCGCTGGCGCCCTTGGGAGTGCCCTTTTCTTCTGACGTCGGCTGCTCGGTTTCCTTTCCGCTCATCTCGGAAGAGCCTGGGCCTTTCTCAGGCTGAATCTCGGCGGGTGAGCTCGGCGACACGACAGTATCGGACATGTTGTCTGCAGCGACGTAACTATGTCAGCGTCAATGGCGGGACACTATGGCGAGGGTTGTGCAAGCGCGGAGGTGAAGATCAAGGGCGCGAGTGACCTGGCCGTCGACACGCAGCCCGCTGCTCGAGACACGACGGCGCTTGCGGCGTGTCTGCGTCGAGGGCTTCGGGTCGCAGAGCAACCCCGGCGTGAAGCCCGTCGTGACTGGAAGTCGATGCGACAAGGGCAGCGACAGGTCGTTGCAAAATTGCGCACGAAAACGCGCCTGGCAGGACTCACCTCAAATGACGCTCGCTCGACCCAACGGAGCAGGTCCGAATACCCAGCCCCGTGGCGCTGGGATGGTCGGCCGTCGGGAGGAACAGTACGGCAGGAGTCGACCTCAGTCTCGTGTCGAGGCGGAAGAAACAAACGAGCGGCGGAGAGAGCTGCGACGACGCGAAATTAGGGAGTAGGCCAGGCGTCAGGGCCGGTGAGGTTGTTGGGCGACAGGGGCACGGGGGAGGATGGGCGGAAACGCCGCAGGCGACAATTAGTACCAGCCCAGGCGGCCGTCGCGTCGATGATGAGGTCGAGGCTGGGGCAGCGGCCGGGTCGCGGTGGGCAGGAGGAGAAACGGCGACGGGCGAGACGGTACACGGGCGCGGCGTGTCGGAGGCTGAGGAGCCAAGCGAGATGATTGCCTTTAAACGTGATGGCCAGGGAGCGCTCGCCCGGTCGGGGATGGGGTGCGTGCTGGGCTGGGCTGGGCCTGGGCTTGGCTGGGCTGGCAGCGAGAGGCACAGCGGTCGAGCGGCGTGCTAGGCCTGGGCTGGGGGTGCGCAGGGACAGGCTGGCTGGGCGGGCGGCCGTGGGAGGGGGTCCAGGTGTGGGTGGAGTTGGCGGCCGTGACCCAGTCTTGCCAGTGCCAGTCCAACCAGTGGAGGCGGCGAGGTGACCAAGTGAGGTACCTAGCCCGTACGGGCCACCACAGTAGGCAACGAGGTACTCGCTCGCGGGGCGGCAGCGGGCCAGCGAGCGTGCGCCCGTTGCTCGCACGTGCCGCCGTCACTAGATTCCTCGAGTCTCGCGCGGCAGCGTGCATGCGCCATGCGATATTCACACCGTGCCCCAATCTGCCCCCATCCCCTCCCGTTGAGGCCTCCGCAGCGAACGCAGAGGCGCCATCCATCGCGGACGGCTGCTTTGCGGCGCTCTGCATAGCGGGCCGCTCGCTAAACCGTCCTCTACCTTACCCTTATCTTACCTACCTACCTTGGGTACCGGGTGCCTTGGCTAATAATTAAGGTACATCTGCGCCAAGCCACGGGGAGGGGCCTTCCATGGGGCTCCGGCCACTGTTTTGTCTTATCCGCCCTCGACGGCACAGAATCATCGTTTCCTCGCGCTCACCTGCGCACGCACACGCACAGGCTCTGGTACCACACGTGATTGCTCTGGGGTCGCAGCAAGACTTGTCTGGCCGCTCGTCGCCATCGCAACATCGCCTGGCTCTCCCCGGGGTAGTGGCGAAATGAATCATGGGTGCAGCCGGTCGCTCGACGGGACGGCATCCCCAGTCTGCGTGCAACCTCCAGGTCAAATGAGACGGCTGCGTTGCCCTCCCCGGTGCCACAGCCAGCCCATCCTGCGTCCTGGCGCCGTGATTGGTCGCGTTGGCGCCCGGCTCTCATATGCCCCAGCACCCATCCCCATCCTGCATCCTGCATCCCGGCCGCCCCAGGTGCTCCAAACTCCAATTCCGTACCCAAGCTGCCGCTGTGGTCCGGTCCTCCATTCTGGCGCGTTGCTGGCCAACAGACGGCTCGCGGGTGCTTCTCACCGGCCTCACGGTTGTGGGCAGTCGGCGCCCGCTGCTCTCGTATTCAGGCTCGTTCCCGCCTCTCCGCGCCGCATGCCGTGCCGTACTCGCAGGGTCCGGTCGCTCATTGGGACGTGGGTGTGATCGCCGCATTGTTTGGCAATGAATGTGTCGACCATTTGCAGCCTCTCATCGGCCGCGCTGGGATGGGCACGGCTCTCCGGCCGGCTAATGCTTTTGACTTGAGCGGACAGATCAACTTGGGATCTACGGAGTATTACTAGAATCTCGGGTTAGATGTCCAGGGAACTTTATGCACGTGCATAGCATAGCGCACATCTTGGTAGGTGCTGATCTGGTGCTGTTTCATTCTGTTAAGCCAGCCAAGTCGCATGGTCCGTACCAGCACGGATCAAAGCCAAATCAGCAGCTCGGCCTCACGGGGCCGAAAGAACCACTTCGTGCGGTTGAACATAGGTTTTACTTGATGCTTGCTGCCACCGTCATCAGTCCATAAAATGCCATGCTCCCATCTCATGCAAGGGCAGCGGCAATCAATGTAGCTGGTTCTCGGCCATGAGGACGGCTGTTTGAGTCGACTTCAAGCTCTTACGGCCAAGCCGCACCGCCCTTCTTGCCGGTCCCTGCACGGCATGAACGCCGGAGCTGACGGGTGGCATCCTCAGTCAATTGATGAATTGCGCGACCAGCTCGTCCATGGATATTGGGGGGGACGCACGTCGGTTCTATCATGTGAATACGGAGAGAACCTGGAGCCGGCGGACACTCCTCGTTGGCGGGGCCGGCTCGACGAGGGAGCAGAAACGAAGGCACAAGGGAATTGCATCCGCGCCTGAACGCTAAAGAGTCCGGCTTGCTTGCATTTCGCCGGAGAAGCGCGCGCTCTTCGGAGGGCCGTGTTTGTGCGGAGAACGGGCCGGCCGGTCAAGATATAATAGTACCTTGTAGATGGCGGTTCCATGTGGGGATAAACAGGTACAGTAGGTAGCTTAAGCTCGGGTGCGGGTGCGGGCGCGGGCGCGGAGACGGTACACGTCACTAACAGCCTCGGAACTTCACATGCCATCCCGCAACCTCCAGGCTGGCCGGTGCCTTCGCCGCCACTTCCATCCCTTCACCACCACCGACACGCACCACGGCCGCTCGTTTCGTCGGCGCCGCAGAACCCGTTGATATTTCGCCTCGACGAACCGCCGCCGGCCTTGCCCATGGTCTTTTTCTACGCCTTCTGATCAGGGCCCCCGGTCCCGCAAGCTCGTCTCGACGTCATCATGGCTGCGCAGTCCAACCTGCGCCGCACGGCCGCCGAGGACGCGCTGGCGGCCTTCATCGAGAAATGGTCTTCCCGCGCTCGGGGCAGGCTGCGCAGCACCTCGCGCGCGACTCGCATTCTCGCCACCCTCGCTCTCACTGCCTCCATCGTCCTGGGCTTCGAGGGCACGCGCCGGCGGTGGAAGAGGCAGCGCCAGGAGCGCGAGCAGGGCCGCAAGCTGGTCCGCACCAACTCGTGGCTGCACAACAAGGACGGCTCGCGGACCATATACGTCCCCTACAAGCAAGGCACCTCCAAGGTCACCATCAACACCACCAAGCCCCTCACCTTCGAGGCCCATCGTCGCCTGTTCCTCAACCCGCCGCGCGTCTCTGGCCTGGGCGACAGCACGGTGCCCTCGGCGCAGACGAAGCCGGGTCTGAACCTGGCTTTCCTGCACCAGTTCCTCAGCCTCATGAGCATCATGATTCCTCGGTGGTCGAGCAAGGAGGCCGGACTGCTGCTCAGCCATGGCATCTTCCTCATGCTGAGGACGTACCTGTCTTTGGTCGTCGCGCGACTGGACGGTGAGCTCGTCCGGGACCTGGTCGCCGGCAACGGCAAGTCGTTTCTCTGGGGCATTCTCAAGGTATTTCCCACGTTCCCCGCCCGCTCTCTGCCTGCGCTAACCGCAACCCCCCCAGTGGTGTGGTCTCGGCGGCTTCGCATCCTACACCAATGCCATGATCAAGTACCTCGAATCCAAGGTGTCCATCGCCTTCCGCACACGGCTGACGAGATACATTCACGACTTGTATCTCAACGACAATCTGAATTACTACAAGCTGTCCAACCTAGACGGCGGGGTCGGTCAAGGCGCGGATCAGTTCATCACGCAAGACCTGACACTCTTCTGCGCCGCCGCGGCCAACCTGTACTCGTCGCTGGGCAAGCCTTTTGTGGACCTGTGCGTCTTCAGCTTCCAGCTGTACCGGTCTCTCGGTCCCCTGGCCCTTTCAGGGCTGATGAGCAACTACTTCCTCACAGCGAGCATTTTGCGTCGGCTGTCGCCTCCTTTCGGGAAACTCAAGGCTGTTGAGGGTCGGAAGGAGGGCGACTTCCGAAGCCTTCACGCGCGGTTAATTGCCAACGCGGAAGAAGTAGCCTTCTACGGCGGCGCCGAGATGGAGAAGACCTTCCTGAACAAGGAGTACAAGTCCCTGAAGAGCTGGATGGAGGGCATTTACATGCTTAAAATTCGGTACAATATCCTGGAGGACTTCATCCTCAAATACAGCTGGAGCGCGTACGGCTACCTGCTCGCTTCCCTGCCCGTCTTCTTGCCAGCATGGGGCGGAATTGGCGGCGCGTCCGAGATGCTGGAGACCACGGAGAAGGGTGGCAGGGAACGAAACCGAATGAAGGACTTCATCACGAACAAGAGGCTCATGCTCTCGCTGGCAGATGCCGGCGGCCGCATGATGTACTCGATCAAGGATTTGGCTGAGCTGGCGGGATACACTAGCAGAGTGTATACGTTGATATCGACCATGCATCGGGTCCACGCCAACGCATACTACCTGCGTGGAGGCCAGGGCGAACTCTACTCGCTCTCTGATGTCCAGGGGACGATTCAGAAGGGATTTGACGGCGTTCGGTTCGAGCACGTCCCCGTGGTGGCGCCGGGCCTGTGGCCGCAGGGTGGAGACGAGCTTCTGGAGTCGCTATCCATGATTGTGCGAAGCGGCGAGCACTTGTTGGTAGGTCGCGTGCGGGACATGAGGTGTTGTCACCGTTCGTCGCTAACTGATGCTTTCTGTAGATCTCCGGTCCTAACGGTGTTGGCAAGAGCGCCATCGCTCGTATCCTCGCAGGTCTGTGGCCCGTGTACCGAGGCCTCGTCAGCCGCCCGAAGAATATGGGGCAAGACGGCATCATGTTCCTGCCTCAGCGACCATATCTCAGCCCTGGCACGCTGCGCGATCAGGTTATATACCCGGATGGTCACGGCGACATGAAACAGAAGCGCAAGTCAGAGGACGATCTTCAGAGGATCCTCGACGAGGCGAAGCTCGGCTACCTACCTGATCGGGAGGGTGGATGGGACACACGGAAGGAGTGGAAGGACGTTCTCAGCGGCGGCGAGAAGCAGAGGATGGGATTTGCAAGGTTGCTGTATCACGAGCCGCAGTATGCAATCATCGACGAGGGCACCAGCGCCGTATCAAGCGATGTCGAGGGGTTGTTGTACGAGACGTGCAAGGAAAAGGGCATCAGTGAGTACATCCCAGGACCGCGGCTGGCAGCTCCGGCGTCACTGACAAGTCGACTTTTGCTCAACAGCTCTGATTACGGTATCGACGCGAGCCTCACTGAAGAAGTACCACACATTCAACCTGATGCTTGGCATGGGCGAGCAAGGAGACGCGTGGGAGTTTGAGCGCATTGGGACCGAGCGGGAGAAGATGCAGGTGGAGAAGGAACTGCAGGAGCTCCGGGAGCGACTATCTCAGGTGGATGAGTGGAAGAAGAGGCGCGATGAGATCGAGCAAGAGCTGGCGTCGGTGTGGACCGAGAAGGGTGAGACGCTCGAGGCGCCGGCTTACACGCAGCAGTCCGGGGAGAGCGAGGTATTGGTGGAGCATGAGGTAGACGAGGATCATTTTGAGGCAGAAGAGGACCAATCGGAGGCAGACGAGAAGCAGTCGGAGGCGGGCGAGAAGCAGTCGGAGGCAGACGAGCGCCAAGAGGTGGCTGCGTGAGGGGGTTGTACGAGGATAGACGCATATACAGGCGACCCGTCGAGGGCTGTCTTATTGTACAAGACGTATATACTACCTATATACTGCATATTCCAGTTACGAGGGCTGAGGTAGATCCACCCACCGCACTTATTTACTACGTACAGGAGACCAATATTCACAGCAGCATGTGCAAGTGGCATCTTGAGAAAGCCTGCTCAGTGCAACGGGGCTCTTGTCCACTCACTACGTACCTCCCTCTACGTGCATGCTCTGTTTTCTGTCAAGGCAAGCAGTTAAGGCTTCCTGGTGAAGGGTGGGATGTCTACTACTTTCTCCAGTCTCGACCACGGGGCCCCTGCGGAGCCTTGTCGCCCTGCCCCAACGCAAGCTTCCACAGCGGATGAATTAGTTGCAGGGACAGACAAAACAATAGTCGACTTGGCCAGCTCAATGTGCCTCCCAAGAGCGGGCGGTGCGTCAGGTAGCCCCGCAATGTGGACTTCGGACGAACGAGTGCTCGTACTCGACATGTTCGCGGCAGCTTCGCGTCAGAGCATCGATGAAGAAGCAAAGTGCACAGGTAAGCGCCGGCAATTGCGAGTGTCGCCGTCTCCGAAGACTAAATGCGCCTTCGCCCGCCACTCGCCTGTCAACTCAAATTGAAGTATGCAAGTTCCGCAAGCTCTCCATGCGTTGCAACCCTAGGTCAAGGTAATATGGCTCCTGGATCTGCAAGAACCTCGAGTCAAGAGCCAAATCCCGTCGCAACTATAATAGCGCCGATTTAACCGGGGGTGGGCCGCGCGCATCATATCAGGCTAAATAGCCCGCGCCTGACAGGGCCACCTTCGGACTACACTCCTTATGTAGTATGTCTGCTGCAGCAACTCATGTAAATAAGGCGTGAAACGACTCCCTCAGGAAAATGCATAGCGCTGCTTCTGGGGTAAAGGTGGTTATTTCTGGGGACGGGAGAGGGGCGCGGCAAAAGTCGTCTCTGGGGTGGTTGAAGCGCGCGCGAACATAAATACGTGGCTAGCCGTGGATCTCTCCCGGAGCTCGGTCGTGATGCTTCTCTTTCTTTTGCATTTGTCGTCGCTCTGTGCCCGGCGTTGCATACGTGGTTTCTGTTGCCATGGCGTCACCGACGATCAAGCTGAACAGCGGCTATGAGATGCCCCAGGTGGGCTTCGGCCTCTGGAAGGTCGACAACGCGACGTGCGCCGACACGGTGTACAACGCCATCAAAGCCGGCTATCGCCTCTTCGACGGCGCTTGCGGTAAGTATTCCGTGTAGGGCATGAAGCCTATCGCGAACCCACAGGCCGAGGCGAGGGCGAGAGGGGCTGGAGGCTGTTGATCTTTACCTACCTACCTACCTACCCTAGAGCGGTCTTCGAGGAAAGAAGGCAGATGATGAACATCATGATTCATTGAACATTTACCATTTTGGTTTCGGGGCGGTTTTCTAACAGCTTATTCCTGGCGCAGATTATGGGAACGAAAAAGAATGCGGCGAGGGCATCACCCGCGCCATACACGACGGCCTCGTGAAGCGCGCAGACCTCTTCATCGTCTCCAAACTGTGGCAGACGTTCCACGAAAAGGACAGGGTAGAGCCCGCCTGCCGCCGGCAGCTCGCTGACTGGCAGGTCGACTACTTCGACCTCTACATCGTCCACTTCCCCGTCGCGCTTGCGTACGTCGACCCCGGCGTGCGCTACCCGCCGGGCTGGTTCTACGACGGCGAGCGGGAGGTCCGCTGGAGCACGGCCACCAACCAGGAGACGTGGACCGCCATGGAGGGCCTCGTCGACGCGGGCCTCGCGCGCAGCATCGGCGTCTCCAACTACCAGGCCCAGGCCCTCTACGACACGCTCAAGTACGCGCGCATCCGCCCGGCCACGCTGCAGGTCGAGCTGCACCCCTACCTGCAGCAGAACGACCTGGTCCGCCTGGCGCAGGCCGAGAACATGGTCGTCACGGCCTACTCGTCCTTTGGCCCCACGGGCTTCGTCGAGCTCGGCATGGACCGTGCCAAGAACGTCGCTCCCTTGATGGAGCACGAGGCCGTTGTGGCCATGGCCGCCAAGTACAACAAGACACCCGCGCAGGTGCTGCTGCGATGGGCCACCCAACGCGGCCTTGCCGTCATCCCGAAGACGTCCCGTCCGGCGGTCATGGCGCAGAACCTCGACTGTGTCGGCTTTGATCTCGATCAGGCAGACATGGATCGTATTGCCCAGATGGACCTGAACCTCAGATTCAACCAGCCTACCAATGTGAGTGCGATACGCCCTCTCACAGTGTGCGAATTTTTCTATGGCTCTTTACTGACATCGGGCTCCAGTATTTCCCAACCGACAAACTCTGGATATTTGGATAGAAGATAGAATAAGGCAAGAATGCCGCTGCCATTTGCTGGCTCTCCATGACTTCGCCTACGGAGGTTCGGGCGATAGTGAGTCCTTCAGAATACAAAACTCAGTACCGCTTTCGCATCTTCATGGCTGTCGATGCCACTTACATTGCGCCTGTTCATCGTTGCGCTGAAACTCAGTATCTGCCCAGTTCGCAGAGCTCTCATCTTCATGATTTGCCGTGAAACGCCGTAAAACACCGCGCTCAAGAGCTTGATTCCGTATAACCTGCCAATGTTGCCGCTAGACCCTTACAAACGCTGCAAAAGGGTGGATGATTAGCTTCGGCCATCGCCAGCATGAAGGGCTCCACAACTTACTGGCGTCGATCTGGCTAACCTGCGGCAGAGCCAGCCGGACTTTGTTTCTGTAGAGTGCTGGGCCGCGCAGCTGAAGGGGGTTTCCTTCGAAATACACCGTGGTCAGGTGCTCCTTGTCCTTCAGGGCCTTCTCCACGTTGGCATAGTCCGCCAGCTGGTTGTAGCTGGCCCAAACTTCTTCCAGCTTGCTGAGACTGGCCAATCCATCGAGACTGCTGACTTGATTGTTCGAGATGTCGATTATTTTGAGGTTGAGGTTTCCGTCAAGCCCCTCAACTGAGTCCAAGAGGTTGTGGGAAATGTACAGCTCTTCCAAGCTGGGGACCTGCTTGAGCGGAGACAAGTCCTTGATCCTGTTGGATTGTATGCTCAGCAGCCGCAGGTTTGGCAGTCCGCCCAGCCCATTTAGCTCTGTGATCTTGTTCTTTGCCACCCATAGTTCCTCTAGGCTCTTGAGGCTGTCTAGATTTTGCAGCTCTCGGATGCGGTTGGATCCCAGTTCCAAGGAATTGAGCTTCTCGAGCCCTTCCAGCCCTTCGATCCGGCTAATCTTATTCGCAACGAGAAACAATTCCTTCAGCTGCGTCATGTGGCTGACGTGCTTGATGTGCTTGATCTTGTTGAAACTCAAGTCCAAGCTCGTGAGGTTTGTCAGCTCATCGATACCCCGCATGTGTGTGATGAGGTTGTCGTAGAGATCAAGGTCTTTCAGAGTCGCAGCCAGTGGGGCGAGGCTGTCTATCTCTTGGATGTTGTTCTGGCGCAGGCAGATCCTGGCGACGTTCCTGAACCGTTCCAGCCGGAGGGAAGCGATGGCGCCGATTCGGGAGTGGGAGCACATGATCTCCTCGGTCCCGGAATCTTCGCTGTCGAGTAGATCTGAACAAGCACTGCGGTTAGTCCAGGATCCGGAGCGAGTACCCAACGGCAAACTCACTCTCATCGGGTTTGATCTCCTCCCCAGGCAGGACATTGTCATCATCAGAGTATTCGGGGTCGGACAGAGCCTCTGGGTTGGTCATGAGGGCAGACTTGGGGACGCGAAGCTTGCCGTCCCAGCCCTTGCTGTTCCTCATTCCGGGGCTGGCCTCGCCCTCGTCTCGGGGTGGAACGCGGTCATCCTGTATGTCGATGTGCCCGGGCGTGTCGCCGTCTCTTCCAGCAGGAGCAGCCATGGTGAGTTCCAGTCGGTCGCGCGGCGAAGGATGCGATGCACATTCACTATGCCGCCAAGCTGGGATGGCTGATGGCAAGATACACGCGAGGTGCCGTTGTGTAACTGAATGCGGCTCAGGGTTGTTGCGAGGTTGAAGTACGAATAATTAGAACCTGAATGGACGGCTAGCAACCTAAGATTGTGGATGCTGCCTGCCAGGTTGACGGTGGTGGGGTTCAGGACAAGCCATTCCGCGCTGGAGACGGCGCGGAAGCCGCTGACGCTCCGCGCTAATGGCTGGGGTGACATTGGATCAGGTCAGCACCACCAGGAAGCGGGGAGCGGGCGCCGTTCCAGGAAACGACCACGGTCCCTTGCTGCAGCGCTCTGCTGGCACAACTCAGAGCTTGCATCCTGCACAGGAGACGCCGCTCCCTCGCGATGATGCCGCACGGTCGAGTCCAGTCACGAGCCGACATGTCATGATCGGCCTCGGCCGAGATTGCTTCTGATGGGGGCTCGCGCGGATGCGGTGCGCTGGCTGCGTCCACGGGCTTACCTGCGCCTGGCATCGGCCAGAGCCCCGGACCAGCTATCGCCCGCGACATGGCCGCGCAAGGCGTCACTTGTGGGGGGCCCTTTGCTGCTCCGAAGACGGCTTCACCTCCCGGCGGCCGTGATGCCTCCGCTCATTTTCACGGGGCTTTTTGTGGCGCTGTGGTGCTGGAAATGCACCATGCTTGTCCTCTTCCAGAATGCCATCATCTACAATCCCTTTCTGCCGCCTAATTCGAGGAGCATGCGTATTGCCGACTTTGCTCGGGAGTGCGGGGGCATTGAATGGCGCGAGGAGCGGATACAATCATTGGATGGGACAGAGATCGCACTCTGTGTTAGCGAGATCTCGTCCAAGGGTAGCAGCAGCAAGCCTGGCCTTGCCGTTACACAGACTCCCGTATACGTTCTCTACTTTCAAGGTAGGCTATGAATACCACCTGCGTCCCGACACATAGAACTGCCATGGCTCACAGCGTTGCAAGGAAATTCCTCATCACTGCCCCCTCGACTTCCAGATATCTCGTGGATCCTCCGCCGGCTGAAAGACGCCGACCGACCGATTCATTGCACGACCGTATGTCTGAGCTACCGCGGGTACTGGACGTCGCACGACCGACCATACGAGAGCGGCATCAACAAAGATGCTCAGGCTGCGTTGCGATGGATATCCCAGCTGCATCGAAGCACGGCCGCGGACAGCCGGAAGCCCGTGGTGGTGTTATGGGGGCAAAGTATCGGCTGTGGGTTGGCGACCAACCTGGCAGCACTGCCAAACGATTCTTCCAACTTGGATGTTGATGCGTTGATACTCGAAACACCATTCACAAATACACGAGCCATGCTAAAGGCTTTGTATCCGCAGCGATGGCTGCCGTATCAATATCTGTGGCCGTTTCTTCGAAACCACCTGGATAGTTGGAAAAACCTCGGCCTTATAGCCATGAAGCGGCAGACCCGATTGCCCGACATATACATCGTGGAAGCGGCAAACGATGAGCTCGTACCCCATGACCATGGCCTCATGCTGTACCGTCGGTGCCAGGACGTTGGGCTTGTTGCCGAAAGACACCGAATCCGAAAGGCTCTTCACAACGATGTCATGGTACGGCAAGAAGGGAAACATACCATCGCGCAATCCATTTCCGCGGCCGTGGAAAAAGCCAACAGAGCCGACGCAGAGCTGAGACAATCAGCCGAGAAAACAGGGATGGGTACGGAGTAGGTCCGCTTGAAACGGAGCAGGAACAGGCGAGCAAACATGCCAGGCACTAATATTGGGCTCCTATATGACACCAAGGGTGGCATTGCACCGGCCGATGGCTAGCCTCTCAGGGGCTTTTTCTACGAGCCATTGTTGCATTGGCCAGTCACAGATGGGTGGGGAGCTTGGGGGAACGAGGGTAGGGACCTTAGGCAAAGCCTGCCGACGGGCTCCGTACTCCGTACTGGCAGAAGCAATGTCGAGGCGTGCGACAGGCGCAAGGGCGGCGTGATGCTTCCACCGGAGGCTGTGACGATGTGGTTGCGGCCGCAACCGTTCTGAGGCTGGACGGCATCACGCTCGACTCGAACCCTCTCCAATTGAGGGCAATTGATTCTAAAGGAGGATGGAAAGCAAGTATACTTTTTTGATATCCTCCACTTGTCGGACAGGAGCCTTCGCGCAGTCGAGATGTGTTATGCACTATGATCCATTCACGTAGCTTGGGTGAGTGGCTGCCTTGAAGAGCCCTGCAGCGAACGGCAACACCAAACCCTGCCAACGCCAACCTGCTGTAGCCCACTGTAATGAGTAGCAGGCCCTGGTAGTCTCGCTTCCGCCAGCGCTGTGACTGGTTGCATGCATCACGTGAATCCGCGTAGCGTTCGCGTGCTCACCGAAGCACTTTACACGTAGCCTATCAGCGACGACGCGTCCCACTGATAATTCTCGCCAGACCCCCAAGATAGTGTATGGTGTCCTAGCGTAGGCCTCACCCAGGCAAGGCATGTACCTGACAAGCCCAGGGATGCGCCTACAACGAGGCTGTCGATGCCTGGGGTGCTGCGCACGGGGCATGGGCTGTACCGTTATAAAACCGTAGCATTCGTCACGTCTCTCGGAAAGCTTTTCGCTTCGTGCCCCCTGAACCCGAGGTAGGTCTCTTGCGCCGGCGACAGTGATTTGCCAACTCGATCTCGACTGTTTGCTGCACAGCTTGTTCTTTCTTCCTTTTCTGTCTGATCCATTTCCGTCGTCTGCTTGCCCATTTCCTGGAACGAAGCGTCCACACGTCGAACTCGCCCGATCTCCGACCGTGCAAACAGCCACCATGTTCGGTAAGCGAGTCGAGTCGTCCAACAGGAGCTTCTCCAAGAGCCACAAAGCCTCCAAATCCAGCTCCTCCTTCAGCAGAGACAAAGGGGTATCTAAGCGGCGCCACGAGTCTCGCCACCGGAGATCAACGACGGCCTCCACCGCCATGGGCAGCGATGACACGGTCATGGGCAAGTATGTGACCACTTTATCAGCGTATTTTTATCAATGTATTGGTAGACTAAACCAGAAGATAGTCATATGACATCTGCCATCGTTACACTCGTCGTCGGGGCCGAGCAGCGCCTTTTTGCCGCCCACGAGGACGTTCTGTGCGCGAGCCCATTCTTCCTCAGCGCCCTTCGAAACTCGTACATGGATCCCGCGGCAAAGCGAATAGCCCTACCCGACGAGGAGCCAGAGATTTTCAGTTCGGTGCTCGAATTCCTCTACAAGGGCGACTACTTCCCACGGCTGATGCACAATAAGCGCCGCAACTCGTGGGAGTTGGAGCCGTCAACCGGCGAGGATCAGGGAACTGTCGAAAGCACCGTCTATCATCGCGGTGTGGATGGTGATCTGCTCAAGGACACTGTCATCTACTGTGCCGCTGAAAAGTACGGCCTGGAGGAGCTGAAGAAGCTGGCGTTACGGAAGCAAGGGCTTCGTAAGCTTCCCCCCCCTTCGATTGCTCGATTGTATTGCTAACGAGAGTAGAATCCGGGATCCAGTGCAGCACCATCCTGGCGTCGGCCAGATATGCCTACTCCAATACTCCTGACACCGACTCGAAGCTACGGGCACACTACCTGGCCCTGATCATCCGCTCTCGGAGCACTTTTAAGCGTAGCGGGACTATGCAGCTCGAGATGTATAATGGCGGCACGCAACTTTTCTTTGACCTTTTTGTTGCATTGTGCAACCACGTCGACGACATTTCGTCTGTGCAGTACGTTTACTTCCCGATGCTCATGAAACAACTTGCTGACCCCATTGAAGAGGCACTCCGCGATCCAACCGTCATTTTTAATGTTCCCTCAATCTGTCCGACTCACCCCGTTTCTATGTCTCTTACGACCTCACGCATTTCTACTCACACCACCTGCAATATCATCCATCGTTCTGTGGAGATGGTGGGAAACAATTGCAAAATTACATAAACCGCGCGGCGTTCTTGGTCCTCAGGACTTGTGTCTTCTCTTTGTTCTATTGCTTCTTCAACAGCTCCCTGCAGAAGTTCTGAGTGCTTTTTTCGTGGCTACCCATGTACAATTACGCTTCTCGATCTGGACGTTTGAGGGTGCTTTGAGCACATCTCACTCTATTTTCGTCTCATTTTCTTGTAGGCAATGCTAAGTGCTATGGCATTTCGGGAGGTTATGGGGTGTGGGCTCTCGCGGGAAAACGAATGTATCATTACTTCAGAATGCTCATTGAACCGGCTACCCTGAAAATGGATTTAAAGATAACAGGGTACCGCTTCTGCAACACATAATAGAAGCGATAAGTGCTGTGAATAGTTTCATGGCCTGAAACCACACCGTCGCTCTAGTGCCCCCAAAGAGTCAAGGTCCATTCTACGCGGCAACCGTTTGCCTTGCCTTGCGAGGAGGCAAATTGCGTGCTCAGACCAGCATTCAGTCGAAGTGAGTCATAATCTGGGAGTGTACGCGGGTTGAGTCAGGAGACGGGACGATGGATGACTTGACTAGGGAGTTAGGGAGCCTTGGGAAAATCCGTCTACGCGGCTCGGCTGGAAAATCGGCAAGTGAGGGGAAGTGGCTCGCCATGCAAAGTGCAAGGTGAAGCTTCCGTGACAATCTGACGTTCCCATTGGGCTAACATGGCGGCTGCTGCAGCGTGAAATTACGTGGCCCTTGAGGGTGCTGGGACTGTGCCGGGATCGAACGTCAGGTGAGAATCCTTGGGGTTCACTAACGGCATGTTACGCTACGGCGCAAAAATTGTCAACCCGAGTCTATTTCTATGCTGTCTGCCAGTTGCGAGTCATCGTACTGCATGATATCATTACTCGTGGACTAACCTGGCTCGCTTTGGTACTTCACTCAAACTCCCGTCCCGGGGAAGGCACCCTTCTTAGAAAGCACCACAATGCCTCGCTCCCGTGCAATGTAACCTTTCATAAGATCCTGCGAATGACTTTTGTTAGTGACTCATGTTTTCTTGCGCCAGGCATTGCTTATTGTCGCATGGGGTTATGAGTGCCTTGGGGTCCTCAGGCAGACGCGAGGAGCGGAGGCAGGCATCGTGACGTGGTCGTGGGCAAATGACAACAAAGTGAAGAGGCAAAAGACTGAGGCGGTGCGAGTACGGTAATGAGCGTATCGCCGTGCGTGATTCGCAGAAGATGGACGACGGCGCTGACTAGCACTCACCTTGTATATCATGTTAGCCAGAAGGCATTCAACCTCGTCCGTGTCTACCATCTCTCCACCACTTTCCAAGCATATAGCGGCTCGGAATTCCGCCACGGGCACTCGTGTCCGCCGCACCGGAGGTAGACTCGCGTCCGTTTGCTCATCAAATCCTCCAGCGATGAAAACTTTTCGCAGGAGGTTTCGGAGGGCGATATCGCGCCCGCGTTCCAACGTCAGGTAGATGCGTCTTTTGACAAACTCATCTTCGCCATGTTGTAGAGCAACGTCAAATCCTCGCAAGTCGCCTCGTCGGATGCATTGCGATAGTGGCAGGAACAGCTCCTGGAGTCGAGGAAATGGTTTCAACAGCGTTTTCGTCGGGAGAACGTGGCTAGTGAGCAGTTTACAAGGGATGAGATACGTCAAGATGCGTCTGCCATGCGTCAATACCTGTCAGCCAAGAGCTGCAGTAGAATCACTGACTCTAGATTTGAAGTTGCATCCTTGTGGCAAAGCTGCCACGCCTCAACGAGGTGCTTCTCGGCCTGCGTGGGGTCGTCAGCATAGCTGTCCGTCCACCAAAGGTATGGAGACGAACCTGCATATAATTCTCCTCGAGAAAGAACAGAACACCTTCGTAAAATTTGAACGTCACCCTCTGGGCTTTGGGGAAGCTTTCCAGGGGAGGCATGTCTCCCTTGTCGTTGTAAACAGACAGGGTTTTCAAAATTGTCCTAGACAGCGAAGCCGAGTTCAATTTGAAGTATGTCTTGAACAGCAAGTTGATGACAAAGTAGATTCCCCATTTTCGAGACTCTTCCAGAGGAGCCCTGCGGCTTCGTCAGTTCGATGCATACTTACTCTTGTGATCGCGGCCTTCGCTCACCTGTCATTTAAGCACAACGTGAATATACGCTTCAAGTGCTGCTCACAGTCTCTCAATTGGGCTTGCTTCTCAGTGTCCGGGTCAAAATCGTCCTGCATGAGAGTGGCTGCACCGGAGGGATCCGTCGCAGTGCGACTGCGTTCGTCGTCGGACTTGATGGCGAACAATCGCAGATACTTGCCCACCACATACAAGCTCGGGATACTCCAGGCTTCAAAGCCGTAGTTGTTGTATCCTCGAATGAGCATCGATGTCAGGTCTCTCCAGGACTCATACGCCTTGGTCCATGAAGACTGCGTCTGGGTTAGAGAATTCAAACCTGGGTGCTCTCCACAGGGAATATCTTACCTTCCCGCTCTCACCAGCAAGAATCTCGCCAATCGCATTCCAATATGCCGTGTACACCTCGACCCAGCCATTCACCTCCTCATGGTCCAAGTTTATGCGATGCGATGTCTGTGTCTTGATGAAGTGTTTGATGTCTCCTTTGACACTGTGGGAGTTGGTGCTCTGCCAAATATTCCTCAATCTGTGAGGGTCGTTGAGCGGCGGAACAGGCGAGAGAGTCTGTGCAAGCAAGTAACCATTCTGCACGGCATGTGCCTTTGCAAACTCCTCGAATAGCTCATTCATGGTGCGGACCGATGGCTTGTAGCCTCCCTGCCTGAGGATTAAGGCACCGGCTGGTAATCGTCTATGGCAGGTTGCCAAATAATCTCCAGCTCGGCGATAGAGAGAACAAGTCTGGTTTCTTGGCTTGCGACTCAGCGTAGATATAGCAGGTGGTTGAGCTCCGCTGGACGATGACCGCGGGTGCAGGACGGACTGAGCCACCGCGTAACAGCACGGCAGGTACGTACCAAACTATGACTAACTGGTTTGGGCGCTAGCTCAGCGAGCAACCACGAAACCCTGCAAAACGCAACGTGAGCATGCACGTGATCTCTAAGTCGAAGCTGTGGGGCTAGGTCGTCCAGATTCCAGCCAATCGCTGCTGGGGTCAAAGCCCTGCAAGCCAGTGAACCTTTCAGCCCTCCCCACCTCCGCACACAAAAATTATCGCCGTGCCATTCCAACTTGACAATCTACAAATTTCGCCAAAGTCGAAGACATTGACCACCGTCACCGTAAGTCGGATTCACCTCGTCAATCTACGCAATTACTGACATCAAATACAGATGGGTAAGCATTTCCCCTTCGTTCTGCACTGTTTTCGGGTTCGACGTACACGCCGTTGTGGAGGATCGAGCGCGACTGCATCACTACGGCACCGACGTGTCGCGAGACTTCGATCGATCGACTTCGAATCCAAGGAACGGCAATTGCCATGCAGAAGCCAGTCGGAATAGCGGTCTTGGAATTGCTACAATGACCCCGACGGATACGGAAGAAGGTCGTCTCTCGTGGACTTCGCTTCGCATCGGGTTGCATCTCTGACATGGCATTTTCGCCCTTGCGATCGGACTCGAACGGCAGTAACAGCGTCCCGACAACTCCACCAAACGACGACGTCGAACCCGAAGACTGTGCTTCGCCTCGTGATTTCTGGTACTGACAGTCAACAGGTCGTCTTCAGGAATATGAGGTCATTGGGCGCCATCTGCCCACCGAGGCCAACCCGACCCCGGACATGTACCGCATGACCATCTTCGCTCCCAACACGACGGTCGCCAAGTCCCGCTTCTGGTACTTCCTGCGCGGTCTGCGAAAGGTCAAGAAGGCCACCGGTGAGATCGTCAGCGTCAAGGCGGTATGGAATCCCTGGTACGAATGATCTGAAGTCCGCCCAAGCTGACATTTCATGCAGCAACACGAGAAGCACCCCCAGAAGGTCAAGAACTTCGGCATCTGGCTTCGATACGACTCTCGCTCCGGTACCCACAACATGTACAAGGAGTACCGTGAGATGTCGCGCACTGATGCCGTTGAGGCTCTGTACGCCGACATGGCTGCCCGCCACCGCGCTCGCTTCAGGTCGATCCACGTACGTACAATTCGGCATCGCAGTTGGACGAGACAAGTAAGCTGACACGAGAAAACAGGTCCTCCGCGTCGTCGAGATCGAGAAGACCGATGATATCAAGCGCCCCTACATCAAGCAGCTGGTCACGAAGAACCTGAGCTTCCCTCTGCCCCACCGTGTCACCAAGTCTTCCTCCACGAAGCTGTTCAGCGCGCAGCGACCATCCACCTTCGCTTAGAGTGTTATTGGTTTCGAGGACGGTTGGGCAGGGTTCTGCAGGTGTTAACTACGGGTCATGGAAATATCAACTGCATTTGCCCGATGTAACGGGCAGCGAATGAACCAAAAATTTTGAGCAATTTGGCAGGATCACGTGAATGTTCCATGCTGTGTGGGTTGCCGGGTGCGTGTTTGCAGTGTTGGAAACGACACTTTCGTGAGGCGGGTCATGCGACCGCTGCGCGAGTTCCTCGGTCGCCTCAGCGGCCACTGAACCGTCGAGCACAGAAGTATTAAGCCGTCGGTTCCGTCGGTTTGGTAGCCACGATTCCTGGGTTGGGATCGGCTTTACGGTGCATTCGTTGCCCCCACTAAATGCCTCGTCTAGCCTATGATATTTCCTGCTGCAGCCAGGAACCTTGGACCCAGACGCGGGAGAAACGCCGCGTGGGTGGCAACGTAATGCTGACCAGGAGTTGAACAATGACATGAGCCTCCGAGGACCGTTTTGAATCCAGTATATCTTTGTGAGCGCATGACACTTGCAGCGATGGCGGCTACCGGCTCGTCTGTAATTGAGGCTTCGCGTCGGGTAAATTGTTCGGCCTTGGCCCTCGAGTCGTGTGGCGGCCAAGTCCGGCTGACAAGACTAAAAGGGGGACTCCTCCGTCGTCTGGTCTGTATCCACGGTTTCACCCACATGACGCGACAGCGAGAGAGGCGGCGTTTGTGACTCACTCAATTTATAAAGATAGGTACCTACCTGCTCTTTCGAGCAAGTCACGGTGGCTGCGCAACAAGGCATCACGAAGGGCGAGAGATTCAAAAGCACAACCACCCCCCGCTAGCGGACTCGTTCCCCATCCGAGCAGTGCGACCAGTACCGTCTCACTGAAGCAACACGCACTCTGTCAGCCGATCAGTAACCATACACGAGTAGCGCCAGCCGATCGCCTCCTCCGCTACGATGTTTGAGCCGTCGCCGCGGGAGTATGTCACGGTCAAGACGACCCTCCCGGTTGTGCCCTTCCCTGTCTTGGACAGCCGACCAGACATCAGGACCGAGCGACTCGTCCTGAGGCGGACGCTGGAGAGCGACCTCGACGGGTGGCACAAGCTCCGCACGCAGCCAGAGGTCATGGTCTGGACGGGGCAGGGTGTTCCGGACAAGGACCTGGAATGGTCGCGCGAGCGCTTCGTCAAGCGGCTGGCGCCCGCTGGCGACTCCAAGTACGAGTTCATCATCTGCCTCGCGTCGACGGGCGAGATGATCGGGTGCGGCGGCTGCCACATGGTGAAGGGGGAGTTTGGCTGGCCCGTCATCGGGTACATGTTCCGCAAGGAGTTCTGGGGCAAGGGCTACGCGACCGAGTTCGTCAACGCGTTCCTCCAGGCGTGGTGGGCGCTGCCGCGGGCAGAGGCCGAGCTCGAGGTGGAAAAGGACACGATCGAACGCGCGACCGAGGACGGCCCGGCGAGAGAGTGCATCGTGGCGGTGACTCTTGACTCGAACAAGCCCAGCCAGAACGTGCTCACCAAGTGCAAGTTCCAGCCGGCCAAGGCCTGGTCGGAGCCGGACCTTCGCGATCCCACGCAGACGGCGGTCCTGCACGGCTTCGTGTACCCGCAGCCGGCCGCGGCTAGCTGAGAACGACGGGAGCAGACTGGCGTGATTCTCGGGTTGTTGGAAGGCTGGATAGGGTCATCGAACATGGCGATGCATACAATGTTGCTCGGAGATCTCACGGTCGGAGAATAGAAAGCACCTCCATATGCACGGATTGATAGACCTGCATGGTGTAGATTTGAGCTGCTCTCTTCACAGATCGGTACGTTGTTTTGAATAGATTTGTTGTGGCGAGCTGGTCCTTAGAACTACGTAAGGTGGTAAGCGACTGATGTCATGGCGAAGTTGAGACCTCAGCCACCTATGAAGCGCCCCCGTGCTGCACGTGAAATTGCCTACATACATACCCTGTAGCCCACGTCCAACATCGTCAATCGTACGATAAGAACTCTGCTTTACCCGAAGTCGTCTTTCTGAGATTTCCAATTCATCAGTAAGGACGTGTCCGTGAACGACAATCAATATGCAGTTCTCCGGGCCCTCAGTCGTCGCCGTCGCCACCGGCATCCTCGGTTCAGCGTGGACCTCAGGTAAGCTGCGAGCCATGTACAAGCCCCGTTGCGATGGGAAAACAACCGACTCAAAGCTTCACAGGCATCATCGGCAGTCTCTCAATCATCTCCATCCCAGCGGCCAAGACGGCGCCTGAGGCGAGCGCAACGGTCTGGGCCGAGCTGTTCGCGCGCGGCGCCAACTTCGTGCCCAAGGTCGCGCTTGGCGTCACGGCGTCGTACCTCTACGCTGCTTACGACACACACAGCCGAGGCGGCCGCTGGGAGGGTTTCGCCGCGGCGGCTGCCTGCGTCATCTCCATTGTGCCTTTCACGCTCATCGCCATGAAGGGCACAAACGACAACCTCCACAAGGCGGCCAAGGACGGTGCCAAGGGCAGCGACCCGCCAGTGGCCAGCGCGCTGAAGACGTGGGCGGCTCTGAACTTTACGCGTAGTCTTCTGCCTTTTGCGGGCACGATCCTGGGGGCGATGACATTCCTTGCTAACGTGTCGCTGTGAGAAGCAATGGATGGATGCGTCACGTAGTTGAGGGAAGTGCACACCTTGACATGGAAGAGAAGTGGGGGAAGGGACGCATGAGCACATGTAGGATTTATTTAACGGATGGATGCCGCCGTACAAAGTTCGGTCTTTCCTTGTCAGGTTGCCGATGGGTTGTTATTCTCACACAATGACGGTTTTGACACTCTCTTGTATTCTCAAAGCGTCCATTCTTTGTGTGTTATATATCTTGCGAAGAGGCGTACCCCGAAGAGTCTTTCGTCATGCTAGAGAGGACGAATCCCACACAGAAACCCTCGATCACTGACATCCTATTTTGGGCCGTGCCTCCAAGCGAGAACCCTTGATCGCCTACTTTGTCCCTTTTTCGTAGGCCTCGATAATCGCTCTGCAGTGCGCCAAGTTTGTCTTCGGCTCCCACGTATTGTCTTTGGATGCAAATCCTTTCCATTTGACCAGGTAGAAGTGCTTCAAAGTGTCGCTTTCGATTCGAGAGTCGACGATCTTTTCGATCTCCCACTCGCCGCCCTCGTTGCATTTGGGCCTGGGCGTAATCGCCTTGGCCACCCGATTCTTGGGCTTGGTCGCCATCGCGGCTGCCAGCTTTGTGTCACTGCCAGAGGCTCGGATTCTGCCTGAGCGGCGAGGAAGTGACTGGTGAGCATCATGATGCCCAGTATCCTGGCGTCTGCGAGCCAGTTTGGCGGGTTTAGAAGCGTTCGGTTGGTCATCTTTCGACTGGATGACCTGCCGAGGAGCGTCTGGCGGTCTCTCGCCGTCGATTGGTTCAGTAGATGGTGTTTCCTCGTTGCATGCAACATAATTGCCACAAACAAGGTCCGACGTCACGAGAGGGAACTCCTCAAGCGAGTCCATGCTACCCTGGCGGCTGTGGCACGTCCTGCGGTACAAGCTGTCAACTCGAGCCTCAACGGGTCGAAGAGGAGAAAATGTCAGACTCACTCTTCAAACTTGCTAAGGCTGTCTCCAGTCTCGCGACCGATGAAAACAGCAATGTTGCTGCGTGGAGACATGTTCGATGTCCCACAAACGTGCTGTGGGATAGCGCCTAAGTTTCAGAAGGCCCAGCGTGTTGCGATCCAGGCTCGCAGAGGATATATGAAGGAAGAAGCGATCCCGTTTGTGCTTTGAAGCCGTGAATGTGGAGGAAGATGAGTGCTGGGATCCCCCCGCACTCCGCCTCAGTTTGCATGTTCCGAGGCACGAGGCAGGAGAAGCGATGTGCCCGGGAAGGAGGCAGCCTGTTGTGAGGAAGCGGTCAGGGCTTCACAGACTCGCGTAACTACCTTATCTTAGCGCACCATCATTCATCGGATCACGCACGCTGACATGGAGAATAGCGCAGTGAAATCAGAGGTTCGGATGTTAAAGGTTGTTGCCAATGTTTGCTCTATAATTCTGCTTGTTGGCGCTCTTCACACGCCATTGGCCCCTGTTTCCAGTTGCTCCCTTCCTGCGGCAAGGTTCATCTTCTTGCGTCGCTTCGCACTACCATGCAAAACGAACTGCGCAAGCCGCTTCGTAAATAAAGCCGTCAAGTCACAGTTGCTGGCTTTTCTAAGCGCCTCTTGCCCCTGTGACTCCTAATTCTGTGGCACGATACTCCTCGGCATGTCATCTGGCCATTGACGGCAGCTCCGAGAGCCTCAATAGACATGCTGCCCCTGACAACACCTCTTCTGCTGCGAGACATAACATGTCTCAACTCACTCAACCTCCTCCACCTCATCGTCATCTAATTCTTCAAACCTGCCCTCTTGAACCGCAGTCCTTACCGGATTCTCCACATTCATGAGGCCAGTTGCTTTCAGCCTGAGATCGCGTTAGCAGCGCCATTCTCGAGCAGCAAGGATTGAAGTCGACGCACCTTTCGAAGAGCACAAATAACCGCTCAGCCTCTCGTTGCTTTTCCTCCATACTCCATTTTGGCTCTTCTGAAAAGACTTCCTTGTCAAGGAACTGCCCGGTAATGGGATTCACTGGCTTCTGTTGGCCCGTGGCGTCGCCAGTACTGAAGGCTTCAGAAGCAGAGGCCGGAATGGGAACATTGTTTTGGAAAAGAAAGCCTGATGCAAAACCGTATCCAACGTTCTCGACGAATTTCGAGGCGTCCTTATCCGACAGATCAAAGAGGAGGTGAGAGATGGCGTCTCTCAAAGCTGGAGCCATTGGATTCGTCGAATTCTTGAGTAGGCTGGCTGAGAGCGTCTCTCCACGTCCCAGGACATCCTCGCGATCCTCAGCACTGGGGAGCAACGAGTCTCGCAATTTTTGCCGTACCGCTTCCGGTGCACTCTCGTGGAGCCTCCCAACTAGACCGACAAGTGGCGTCACAACAGCTTCAAGCTCGTCTTCACCGTACGCCTTCATCGATTGGCTGAGGAGCTCCACCAACTTCCATGAAACCTTGTTAGGCTCACTCTTGGGGAACAAAGCAGACTTGCTTTTGTCGGCCGTAATGTCGAGATTCAGAAGGGTATTGACAAGTTGCCCGAACGGAGCATCGAGAGGCTTTGAGCTTGGGATGTCCTGCTTCCAAAGCAAGGTAACAACGTGTGGGACAGCGGGAGTAAAGGACGAGATCTTGTCCTTGCAGAAGTGAGTGACGTTGAAAAGAAGCTTCAGAGTCTCCACCATTGCCATCGCTTCCATAGGGTCAGGTTTATTTTTGGCTTTGCCGGACATGACCCTGACATGTCGATTGAGATTCTCGACAATGGTGTCGGCCAGTCGGTGCTTCTCAATGAGGTCCAGAAGATTGACATTGGTGCCATATGTTGTCAGAAAGAGTATGCGCGAAATCAAGAACTCGTTCTCCCAGCTGTCCACTTTGAGCTCGGCGCATGCTTTGGTTGCGAAGCCCTCGTCGACAACCATCTGGCGCGTCTCGGGCTTAAGCAGCATGGCATTTGCTAGGACCCTCTGTGCGGCACGGGCCGTCTCAGTCGACGAGCTATAAAATGCGTGTCTAAGGATCATGGATATGCCCTGAGAAGGAGTCAGCCCCCGAAGAGAAGAGGAGACAAGAAGAATGACCGACCGCCTTGGTGAAGATAGGGTCGGCATCCTTGGGGTCTCTGCCGTAGAGCTTCAGCTGCTCTAGAGCTTCGTTGCGGGCTGCGTTGCGTGTCAATCACCTGCTCCGGATTCGCAAGATGTCAGGCAGCTGAGTGAAGACATGCCTTGAGGAAGAAGTGTTGCCTTGTCAAGGTCATCGGTGAGCACATTGACGAGGTCTGCAACAGCCTTGCGCTTTGCTGTTATTGATCAGCGGGTGAGTCCATCAATGGTTTCGCAGAGTGCCGACCTGGCCCAGAGGCTGCTCCCACCGGCAACGTAGCCATGGTGGAGGTGGCCTGCAGATATGTGACAGGGAGGGCAAAGTTGTGGCGACGATGCTTGGCGAGCGGACCCCGAACGTCGGGGCAGCTCCTGGAACAAAGCGGATGTCACCCGTCGGTCAGAGCCAGGATGATGCCTTGCCTCCTTGCGTAGGATCGGACGACGGTGAGTAGGAGAGGGAGTGCGCAGTATTTAGCCTCCCAAGGTCGAGGACGTGATGTGGGGACGGGGTTGTTGGTTAGGCTTTGAAGCTTGGATGGAGGCGGCCTCCACTATAAAGATGATGGCAGGCGCTCGAGGAGGATAAAGACACAAGCAAGCTGGGACGGTATGAATGGCATCCGCATCGGCTCCAGCCCGTCGTCGTCGTCAGCTGGAGAGAGAGGCCCTTTCATTGCAAAGGTCCTCCGAAGCACATGCTGCATGGGTTTAGCGGTCACAGCAACACGGGTGCTTTTCGGGCCGTACACTGGTCATTGACTCTGGCGCAATCTCCTGACAGCCCCGCGTGACCCCGATCTCTAAGATCCCGCCCACGGCATTTTCTATGTACCAACGGAAGGATTAGGAACCGCCGAGAAAGCAGGCTAAGGCATCGCAAAGCGGACAGTGATGCTGTGCCTGTGTTGACGGGCGCGAAGCGATTCGAGATGCAGCCTCTGGGCCCCAGGCAGGCGAGGAAATCGTGCGGAGTTCGTCACGGCGCCTGACCTTAGGTTAGGTAGGTACCTTAGCTGCCCGGGAAGCGCACCGCCCGGGGAGCCTCTTCCAGCGGCTCCTCAGAGGGGAAGGGGGGGAAGGGGACCCATTGGACGGGAGAGCGGTGGCTCCCAGCCTCCAAGCTCCAACCTCCAGCGCGCGTGGAGCTAAGTTGAGCTGGCCTCGAAGCCCCACCTGGAGCGGCTCGTCGCGCGCCAAGGGCGCTGCTGCAGGCTGCTCAACGCGTTTTACGTGCACCGTGGTCGCGTTTATTGAAAAGGACGAGCGTCACAGGGATGCCGTGGTCGTCCTCCCAATCTCACTGCAGGACCGCAACACGACCCTCTCTTCAGACCTGCTCGCAGCTTCTTTGCCATGAAAGCCTCCCTGTCATTCTCTTGACGCATTGCTGCAATTTGCTCTCCTTGGACCCGGTGCGCCGCCAAATGTTCAGGCTTCCCGCTGAACCCGCCACCGCGCTCTAGATCGCGTGTGCTGCCTAGCAGCAGCCATGGCATCTTCGGCAGCCTCGGCCTCTTCCACAAGCATCCTCACCTCCTTGCCGGCTCGACCACCGACGCCCCCGCGAGAGGCGAGCCACGACGTCGACGTCTCCATCAGATCCGTCCTCGGCCGCTCGCAGCCTTTCGACCCGAGTCGTAGCCTCCACACGCCGCCCAACGCATACTCGCCTGCATCTTCCGCGGCGACGGGCTCCAACCCGAGCACGACCCGAGCGCGCAAGAAGGTCGAGTGGTCAAACCACACCGAGTACAAGGACCCCCCCGAGTACCGCGACGGCGGTCGTCCAAGCAAAAGCTCGCCTCTGTCTGCCGCCACGCCCGTGTCGCTGAAGCCGATCAAGGGCATACTTAAACCCTCCTCGTCGCCCAACCCGCTCGCCTCGTCCCTGGGGGCCCAGCTCGATGGCTCGGCGGTCCAGCCCAACATCACCGACATGCTGGACTCGACGATCAAGCAGCTCGCCGGCGTCGGCCGAGACTCCAAGCTAGACGCTTACATGACGCTTGCGAGGGCATTGAAGACGTCCAACAACCTGCCCGATCGAGTTGCTCTGCAGGACAAGATGAGCCTGTTCATGCAGTTTATTCAGCGCGACATCACATCCAAGAATGAGAACGGCGCACTGGATACGTCTCTGGTGAACCACGCCCTCACACTGCTTGCCACGTTCCTCCACTTTCCAGCAATCGCGTCGACGCTCACTTCTGAGTTCGGAGTCTTCATCATCGACCATTCCATCCGGTCTTTTGAAGATGCCAACGTGCCCAAGGATGTCGTTCGCCACCTGATGCAAGTCGTCGCCTTCCAGAGCTTCTCCGCCAAAGTCATGACCCCTGATCGGGTCGGGCGTCTGCTTTCCGCTCTCCACAGGATCGAGAACCACCTGCACGGAAAAAGCATCGTCATGAGTCGCCTCCACATCTACAAGCGACTTGTTCAACAATCCCGGACTTGCATGGCAGCTCACTCCGACTGGCTGAAGGACATGTTCACTGACATGCTTAGCTCCATTAAAGACATTCGTTCTCAAGCCATCAGCCTAGGGACTGACGCCGGCTTTTCCCTTCGGTCCAATAAATTGCTGTTCCGCAAAGCAGCCGAGATCTTTAAAGCTACGAACGATGATGAGACGTACATCGATTTCTACATCAAGAGACTGCAAGGCATGCTCAAGGAGAAGCACACTTCCTCCACCGTCCCGCAGATATGGAGCGTTGTCATCCTCTTCCTGAGATGCCCTCTGGATAGGTGGCAATACTATGGCCCTTGGCTGATACTCGTTCAATCCGCTTTCAACATGGCAGACGGAGTCACGAAGCAAGAAGCCAACTACGCCTGGAACCGCTACGTCTATCTATCGCTCCTGGACACCAAGATGTCGTCCAAGGCGATAGGCACTCTCTGCCAGCCTCTTTTGAGCCAACTGCGGAGGAAGACGAGCGCCAAGCAGCAAGACGAGGCTATGAAGCTTCGCAAAGTCGTCATCGGAGGCGTTTGCAGCCTTTATTATCATGCCATTGCTCAAAACACCGAGAAATACCCTATTGAGGTCATATGGGACGCTGCTATCCAGCCAATCATGATGCAACTCATTAGCCTCGATGGTATTCCGGATGTTCCGGGGGACTGCATGATGCAAGCGGCTCGGATATTGACCGGCCTTCTGGATGTGTCGACACCCCGTCCCTGCCAAAACACGGAACGCATCTTGGACACGACGCCTCTGAGTCCAGATGAGCTGTTGCCAATAGACTCGAAATGGATACGGCGAAATTGTGACAAGGTGCTGCAAGTGGTGGGACCTATCCTTGAAAAGAAGTTTGCGGACCTGGCGAACACGGACAGCATGGTGTTCAGGCTGTGGCAGGCTCTGGTCGGCTCAGTCGGTGCAGCCTCGGTCAAGGACATCAAGGTCTCTGACGACACTACAAAATTCATTGCTTGCAGTTTCGGCCTGCTATCCAAGGTTTGGTCCAAAGGACTCGGCGACGGCAGCGACTCCTTCAGCGCCAAAATCTTGCCAAGTGTGAAGCAATTCATACGGATCATGATCGAGAAGGTTGGCCCTCTTCCTTTCACGGAAAAGAGACTGGAGATGAGACCATCCATGGGGAACGCGAATACCTTCGAACCTGTCACCACGCCCTCTCAACAAATGGACAAAACTGAAAGGCCCCACGGTGTTATCCGCATGCCTTTGCATCACCTGTTCTTGATGCTCAGCTCAATACCCCCCGGTTGCACCGACGACGACGAGTTAGCGAGCTTTTTTCAATCAGTGTTAGAACCTTTTTTCAAAGTCAGGGCCAACGACAAAAGTCGTGGAGATCTCGCTCGAGAGCTTGTTCAGTTGCTACCGCGGAATTCGCTTGCGCCCTTTGGACCTTGGCTACTGGCAGCAGAGTACATGAGACTATCACTGGACAACAACCCTACAGGATCTACACCCGGCGCATCTGGGAGCGAGAAACCCTCGGGGCCCATTTACCGAGAGCTTGCCTCTCTGCTCGAGCGTGGCCTTACGTGTCATCGAGCCCTACCAATCGCCCAATGGAAGGTCCTGTTTGATCACGTTTCCACAAATGTTGTTCGGGAATTTGGCGATGCCGGCCGTGCTCTTGTTCTCATCGAGCCGCTCGCCAAAACTTTACTTGAGCAATCGACCAATTCGGCCGTCCCCTCAAGCATGACTATCAAAGCGATGACAATGCTGTTTGACTCGGCTAAGTTGCCCCGCGACCGACAGGCGCTCGAAGCTGCTCGGTTGAGACTATGGGGAGCGCCACCAAACGCCGGCAAGGTTGGCGTGTCCGATCCTTTTGACAATCTCCATAAGCTCTGCAATCATATGCTGGAGCTTTTCTACGACAAGTACCCCGAAATCGAGGCACACCTGGAGGTTGATGAGTTTGTTGTGGCCGTCGAGAAGTTTTTCGATAGGTCTCTGTCCCAGGTGGGCTTGAAGGCCATCTTGAAGGTGCAGTCAGGCCTATGCTCTTGGGTTCAGGATGAAAAGACTCAGCTTCGCATGAGCGATACGTCGTGCCTTTACAGAACCGTAAGTTCAAACACGTCTTCAAGTCGGGCAGACACTAACAGCCATAGCTGCGTCAACTTTGGGACCGAATATGCATCGAACTCACGTCGCACGAACCATTTGAGAAGAAGCATTTTGACCAGGTCGAGCCACTCTTGACGGCTGCGTTCAAAAGCAATGATTCCTTCATTATAAGCAGGGCAGCAGATGTTTGGAACGCAGCTGTCAAAGATGAAGAGCAGCCCAAGTGCTCGGACAGTTTCATGTCCATTATTTCATCCCTACGATCAAAGCTGGATCTCGTTGTGCCTGGAGCTGATCCGTTAAGTGGATTTGGTGCTCAGGCTCCCGTCTCCGTTGGCCAGCTTGGCGATCAGAGTTTTGTGGCCATCTCGTCTGCATCTTCGCGTCATGATTCCGGCCAAGCCGCCGCGGCTGAAGCACCGCGGTCCTCGCGATCTGCGACTAGGAAGCGCAGAACCGAATCGTTAGCAGCGAGCCGTGAACAGCCTGCGAAACGAACGAGAAAACCACGCCTTCGGCACGACGACTCGCAGGTGCACTTCGCGCCGATTGCGGCCCCATCTCCGCAACACGATGAATCCCAACATCTCACGGACCGCCAGGTGGAAGTGCGCGAGAGGCAGCGTAAGAACGCTGCCTTATACCCTGAAATCCGATCGAGCTCTCCTAGCGGCTCTCTCGAAGCTGAACCACAAATGAATAATGCTCTCGAGACCGTCGACGGTGGGCTCCCGGCTAGGGATTTGACACCGAAGCATAGCACCTCCTTTGATGAACTCATAAGCTCCACCCCAACGCCCAGGCGAGGACAAGTCTTGCCCATGGACGATGCCAACGACCCCCCATCTTCGCCGCCCTTGCCACGACCGTATCCTCTGCTATCACATATCCAGTCACGGTCGAGAGCTAATAGCTCATTGGAAGACTGGGAATTTTCTTCGCCAACCGGATCGCCAGTTGCAATGCACCAGGCTCATCCTACTGCTCAAGCTGACGAGCCTGCGTCTCCTGCTTTGGCAGAAGAGGCGCCTCAGCCTCAGCCTCGAACCCGTAGAGCGGCAAGAGCGGCAAGAAGGCAACGACGTGCTGCTGCCAAAGAACGCGCAACGTCAAAGGTAATCCCTTCAAGCATCGCCGATGACGAGCAGAGCGGGACGGGAAGCGAGAGGAAGAGCAAGGACACATCCGTGCTTGCAGATCTGCCAACTACGCCGCCTCAACGTCACCTAGCTCTTCCCAGCCTGATACAAGAAACGCCGAAGTCCGGCGATGACGAGTTTGTCGATGCCCGAAGCAATCCAGAGCAGTCACCGTGCCTTACTCAACAGGAGCTGTCGGCTATGGATGACGCTCTAAGAGTTGGCGCAAAGGACATATCATTTGCGCTGAGCGAGGGCGAAGAAATAAGCATGACGAATCTGGTTGTCGAGCTTGAGTCGCGACGCTCTGACATGATCGGGATTGTGGAAGGCAACGGCAAGACGAAGAAGCGAGCATCAAACGGCGTCAACATGCACGAGTGCATCACTGTCCAAGGGGATCAATCCTCACCGCCTGACCCGACACCAGGCAGGGCATCTAGAAGGTCGGCTTCGCTGGTCATACCATCGACGCCAGCAGAGGCTCCTGACAAAGAGGCCGAGGGTAGGGGAAGGCGCAAGAGGAAGCGAGGCGGCCAGAAACACGCGGAAAGTCGGGAGAAGAGAAGGCGATCCGAAGAAGCGGAAGATGTTGAGCAGCCGGAACAGCTGCTTCAGGCACATCCGCCGACACCTGTGGAGACCAGGCGAAGCTCACGCAAACGAAAACAGCGCAAAGCCGATACATTGGATTTGAAAGTTGCAGACCAGCAGGCAGACGCAGAAGCAACCCCGGCTCCGCAGACTGAGGTCCCAGACGCCGAAGACACGGAGGAGGAGCTCATGTCGCAGCTGGTGACGGAATCATTTGCCGCATCCCAGCAAAGCCATTCTCACTCAGACGAGGTGCCGAGCCATACTGCCGATGACGGAACGACCAAGTCGAATGCGGATGGCAATACGACTCTGGCGAAGACAACAGGCGCGAAACAAGATAGAGAGCACGCGGCGGGAGCGGATAAGACCTTGTCGATCATGGACACACTGCGAAGCGGGCTGGATCAGCTGCGCAACACGACTTTGACTCGAGCCAGGGTCTACGAGATGGAAACGGTGTTGATGGATCTGAAGCGAGAACTATACGAAGCCGAGAGGAGAGGCCGAGAGGGAAGGGGAAGCGTCTAGATCCCCAGCAAGCATGCATCATCGGCGTCAAGAAAGTATTGTTGTATTGAGGGCGTTGTGCATTTCGGCGTTTGGTAGGCTGTGTACGGTATTTGTATGGCTCATGAGTGGCGCGGTATATTGGTACAGTACATAGGGGCCCTACAAGTCCAGGCTATTAGTGCTATGCATAAGACGACAGGCGCAAGACAAGATGATGACTCTGCAATGGTTTGAGACACGCGACACGCGACACGCGGTTAGCAGTGCGAACGTCGCGATCATCTCGCGGGTATGGCCTATTGAGAGAGATTCGAGAGTCGTGGTCCTCTCAGGACGGCCCAACGAGAATTTCTGCTTAGGGGTTGCAATCCATGAGTCTGGGAACGGTAAAGACGAGGGCGGCAGAGCAAGAGAACGAACTCGAGGCATGTGCATGCGCCATTCGTTGACAGGAAGACGGCGGTAAGGATTGGAAGACGGCGAAGGGTTCTGGTTGTGCATGTAAGTGGTTTCGGGACTTCCTATTTGGGGAATCCGACGGAGGCATGAAGCCGTCCGGCGGCGTGCTGACGGGTCGGGCGATCAGAACGACGAACGAGTATCAGAATTCTGATGAGGGGACCGCTGGCGGCAGATCCGAATTTCTTCATGCCGACCCGTGTCAGACTGCTCTTCTCGTCAGCCGCACTCAGCCGACCTGGATGAGAGGAAATGGGATTCGCTGGCACAGGAAGTCGAGGAGCCGAGTTGGGCTGTGGGCTCGCTTCTCCGTATATTTAACTTTGACCCTGTATGCGAGCGGAGGTGATCATTTTTGATGAATCCTGGCACAAGTACGGTGATCGTTTTGCTATCTGCGAGACATCTCCTAACTGCACGACATCCGACGGTGTCGACCCGGCATCGCGACTCTCTGTGGGCGCAGTTGGTTGACGGGTACGGAAACCGGAGTGGTTTATGTTCTAGACCATATAGTAGTCGTACACACTGATCGGAACGACAGCACAGCGATGCGAGTTCGCGACGGACGGAGGAAGCATCATGTTTGGGAACTTTCCGAGCCAGGATGTTACTCGTACTCGCACATACGCATGCTGCGAGAACCGAATCGTGGCAGGCGATCAAATTCTTCCCTCCCATGCCCTCCCCCATGGGTCTGACCGCACGTTGGGTTGGTTGATCGATGCCCTCCTCGTACCGCTACGCTCAGATGTCGTTCATTATTCGGGCCGCTAGACCCGCTGACGTCAAAATGGGGCCTTGGTGGTGAAAAAAGACTGGGGGCATCGTGGGCAATTGCGGCTCTTTGAATGACTAGCAAATGGAGCATGTGGGCTCTCGCTCCTCGATCCTTGACCTTGCCGCGAGCCTTGCCCTCCAACGACGACGACGGCAGCGAGAGACACCGGAGGCAGGCAAGCAGGCAGTCGTCGGGGTTGTTTCCGCGACTACGGCGATGGAGGTGTGGATCGCGGGCTTGTGGCTGTCGGATCCCCTGCGCCAGCAGCCAGTAGCGGCAGCAGGACGTCGGCTTGGCTTCCTCATCCAACGCCCGCTTGCCGCACTTCCTCCCCGGAGCCTGCGACGGTCGTCGCCTGGTGGTTTGGGACGGGCTCAACCCTGCAGTCCGACGACGCGGCCGCGAGCGCTCGTACGAGTCCGTACGAGCGCCCGTAGTCGGTGCTGGGCTCGGAGATGCCAAGCCCACCGCCACAGCCGCGCTGTTCAGCGTCGCAGCCCCGGATGACCGTATACGGATGGATATGCAAAACGGCAAACGCGCGGGGGGAATACATGGCAGATGCAAGACGCGAATCTGGGGCAGGACCAAGGAGAGACGGGCACCTCGAGCACGCGACGAGACTAGTAGATCGATGAACGTTCTCGACTCGACCCCGGATTTGCACAGCTCCAGCTCCAAAGCACCCCGAGATACAAGTGCATATATGAGTGTACCACTACGTAGTACGTACGGAGAACAAATGTCGGTAATAGGCCGGTCGTGGATGGTTCGTCACGGACTGTTGCAACACCAGGACGACGGCGGCTCATCTCTTCTCCACCGCCCCAAGCGAGCGGTCTCCGCTCTCGCTATGCGCTCGGGGTTGCCCCAAGGCCTGCCATTGGCTCTTGGCGGCCGCTCGACGACATGTGAACCGTTTGGCTGACGACCTGCTGGGCTGCGTGGACGGCAAATGGCCGTGTGTCGACCGCAAGGTCAACGGGGGGCCGAAGCCAGAGCAGCGTCCTGGTCGATTGGCGATGAGTGGCGTATCGGATCGCCCGCCACTCCCAAGCCATGCGCGTCGATGGAGGCGCCTGGCTTCCCGACGGAGGCTGGCGGCTGCGCGGATCAGGCCAGCCACCGGGCAGCCCAGCGAGACGGCACACGCCGTTCCCTCACCGTTGCATCTGCTCCGTGCTTCGCACAGGGGCCGCCGCCGTCTTGGTTCGACTCGGCATGCGCATACCGTTTCGCATGCGCCTGGTCCCCAGTTTTCATCAGTCTCTGCTCTCCGTACCTTTACAGTAGCTCGCCCGCCGACCGCCTGTGAGAGGCAAGCATCCGCCTCCGCGGACCCATCTGGATGGGCTCCTCCTCCACGCCCCAGGTCGAAATGACGTCGTCGTTCCCCACGCCCTGGGCTGAAGAGAAGGCTCGGCAGAGGTGCCTCTTCCGCCTGCCGTCCTTGGCCAAGGCTTGTCTGCATGCGAGCAGAGGTTTGCAGTCTCTCGAAGTGAAGATGGCACGGGTGCGCGAGGGCGACAGACGCCCGGTAGCGGAATGCGCTGCAGGCTGCGGCCTGCCTGTGATGTTCCGTCGTGGCGCCGTCACATCCTGGACGTGGATTCTTGTTAGTGACGGTTGGTGACCTACCAACCTACTTACTACATGGAGGATGACGGCCGCCGGCGCATGTGGGAACGGAACACCCACGATGGAGTCGACGAGCCCCGGTTTTCCAGCGCCGGCCTGTGTTGCTTGCCGTCGGGATGCGAGGGCGTACCAGGCCAGGACGAAGCAATGAGCGCTTTCCGTCGCTCTCTTTTAGTCATTGGACGCCAGGCAAGCACCCGCGGGCGGGCAGAAGCCGAACGTCGCCCAATATATAACCTTTTCCATCCCCCTCCAGCTCGCCAACCCCCCCCCTGGCTCCTGTGTCCCTCCTCTTACATATGCTCGTGCGCTCCTGTGGCCCAAGGGTACCTTCTTCATTCATCATCCCATCGAGGATCGGCAAGCGAGACGCCGTAGCAGAAATACGGAAAACTATCACACTCGTAGTCGGTTGACGCCCATCATGGGGAAGAAGTACTTTGGCCTCCGCGGCCAGGCCCTCAACTGGGCCATTGGCGCCGTTGCTGGCTGCGATTTCCTCCTCTTCGGTTACGGTAAGCGAGCATGCTCTTCGCCAGGACATCCACGGTGGTCGTCGAGTAGCTAACGGGCGGCCCAATCGCAGACCAGGGAGTCATGGGCGGCATCTTGACGCTGCCCATCTTCCTCAGCCAGTTCCCTGACATCAACGATCGGGATCCTTCGCTCTCTCCCTCGGAGAAGTCCAACCGATCTACCTACCAGGGCATCGCTGTGGCTTCGTACAACCTTGGCTGCTTCATCGGCGCCGTCATCACCATCTTCATCGGTAACGCTCTCGGTCGCAAGCGCATGATTTTCCTCGGCACTTCCATCATGGTCATCGGCGCTGCTCTCCAGGCGTCTGCATTCTCCCTCGAGCACTTCATCATCGGTCGCATCATCACTGGTCTCGGCAATGGCGGCAACACGTCCACCGTCCCCATGTGGCAGTCGGAGACGTGCTCGGCCCACAAGCGAGGCAAGCTGGTCATGATCGAGGGCGCCCTCATCACCGGTGGCATCATGATCTCGTACTGGATCGACCTGGGCCTGTCGTTTGCGCCCGGCTCCGTCGCCTGGCGCTTCCCGCTGGCCTTCCAGATCGCCTTCTGCCTCTTCATCCTGGCCTTTGTCCTCGGCCTGCCCGAGTCGCCTCGCTGGCTCATCCTCAAGGGTCGCGAGGCCGAGGCGCGCGAGGTCATCGCTGCCATCGCCGACGTCAACGAGGACGACAAGTACGTCGAGAACGAGTTCCGCTCCATCAAGGAGACGGCCGAGGAGATGAGCAAGGGCACGTATGCCGAGCTGTTCGCCCGCGACAAGAACCGCACCCTGCACCGCACCATCATTGCCTACGTCAACCAGATGTTCCAGCAGATTTCGGGCATCAACCTCATCACGTACTACGCGGCTAAGATCTACTCGGAGCTCGGCATGACGGACTTCATGTCCCGTCTGCTCGCTGCCCTCAACGGTACCGAGTACTTCATCGCCTCCTGGCCCGCCGTCTTCCTCGTCGAGCGCGTTGGCCGTCGCAAGCTCATGCTGTTCGGCGCTGTGGGCCAGGCTGTTACCATGGCCATTCTGGCGGGTGTCAACTCGAAGCCCCACGAAACGCCTTACCAGATTGCCGGCATCGTCTTCCTGTTCGTCTTCAACACCTTCTTCGCCATTGGCTGGCTCGGCATGACGTGGCTGTACCCGGCGGAGATCACGCCCCTGCGCACCCGCGCTCCGGCAAACGCCCTGTCTACCTCTTCCAACTGGATCTTCAACTTCCTGGTAAGCCTGGACCCCATATCCGCGGGCGTCCTCAATGGAAAAAGGGACGCATCTCAAATCTTGATAACACCTGCTGACGCGTTGAAACACTTAGGTTGTCATGATCACGCCCGTTTCTTTCTCGAATATCGGATACCAGACCTACATCATTTTCGCCGTCATCAACGCCGCCATGGTCCCGTCCGTTTACTTCTTCTTCCCTGAGACGGCTTACCGCTCGCTCGAAGAGATGGACACCATCTTCCACAAGGTTTCGGGCTGGAAGGGTGCCTTCTCCGTCGTCCATCAAGCCGAGATCGAGCCGCGCCGCTACGGCAAGAACGGAGAGCTGCTCATCCCGATCGATGAGTACGATGAGAAGGCTGCCACGGAGCACCGCAATGGCAACTCGACCGACTCCGCCTCCGACGCCGGCAACGGCATGTTTACGAACGTGGACGAGGAAACTCAGCGCAAGGCGCACCAGTGAACTGGGCTTGGCGAGAGCTGTCATGTTTTCCTGCGTCTTATTTCCGTCATGAAATGTGGCATGAAATGAATCGGGGGAGTACACGAAAAGAAAAAGAAAAAGAAAAAGAAAAAAGAAAAAGAAGCCGACTTTTATGGAGATGAAAGAAAAGGAGCTTGAATTCTGGAGATGACTTCATAATATATACCCAGTTATTTTAGATGAGAGGGATTTTTGAGGAGGGTAAAGGAATGGAGCCGCGTCCGCGGGATCTGCATATATGAAGGGTGCGAAATAGAATTCGAAAGGACGTCAGAGAACAGGTCTCGATTCATCTCATGCGCTCGCCAACATATTACGTGGACTACTCATATATGTGCCGAACTATAAGTCTTATACTCGTAAGTCGTGTCGCGCTTGAGACGATGATCAACAGCAGCGTCAAGCCGCTGCAAGTACGATTTGACTTCGTCCGTTGAGGCTCGGTGGCCAATGGAAGCTGTCGAGGCTCACCCTTTACGGCGAAGGCGTTTGCGGCTCGAAATAGACTCCAGGGCCGTGGTCGATCCGATTCGGCAGCGGTGAGGGGGGCGCTTGGGCGAGGTGAGGGGGAGGTGAGGTCCATCCGCCCCCTGCCGCCCTGCCCCTCACCGGAGCTACCCCGCCATCGCTCTCGCCTCCAGGAGGCGCCAGTCCAACCAGTGTTGCCTCGAGACATCAACCTCACCCGTCCCGTCCCGTCCCGTGCCCTCCCCTCGCCTCCCCTCCCTCCTTCTTCCCTTTCCTCCATTTTCCGCGCCTTGACAGACATAGCCATCCATCCTACTGCCGCCACCAGCCGGCCCTGCTCCGCGCGTCCATCTGCTTAGAGCGCCAAGCTGCTTTCCACCGTCCATCTCCGCCCCAGCTCCTGTTTCAGCCCCCTGATCGCCACCTCGCAACCGCGTCATCCCGTCGACGTCTTCTTCCCCCTGCCAGCGCTTCGCGAGAACCGGACACATCGCAACGCATCACGGCAAGCAAACATGGTTGACAGACCGAACAAGCCCTCGGCCCTGGCCGCGACGCCCGGCCTGCCCCCGCAGGCGCAGGTGACCATCTCACACGGCAACTCGCGCGTCACGGCCGTGCTGCCCACGGGCGAGAGCGTCGAGGTGCTGCTCTTTGGCGCCACGGTGCTCAGCTGGAAGGATGGCTCTGGCGACGAGAAGCTGTGGCTGAGCGAGAGCTCCAAGTTCGATGGCTCCAAGGGCGTGCGCGGAGGCATCCCTATCGTCTTCCCGGTATGTTCGCCTCCGTCGTTGGGGCGCAGCCGGGGCCCATGTATCGGGAGCTGAGCTGACGAATTGCTCGCAGTCTTTCGGACCCCCCGACCCCAACCACACCACGTCCAAGCTGCCACAGCACGGCTTCGCCCGCACCGCCCGGTGGGAGTTCCTCGGCAAGTCCACCAGCGAGGGCTCCAGCTCGAGCGTCAAGCTCGACTTTGGCCTCTCATCCGACAACCTCGACGACGCCACCCGAGCTCTCTGGCCCTACAAGTTTGGACTCCTGTACAGCGTCACCCTCGACCGGGAGAGCCTGAACACGACGCTGGTCATTACCAATCAGGGTGACGAGCCATTCGAGTTCCAGACACTCCTACACTCGTACTTCAGGGTCAAGGTATGCATCCACTCCTCGCGACGGCAAGGCACGTATTGACAAGAGACAGGACATTTCTTCCGTTCACATCAGCGGTCTCGAGGACTCTGAGTACAACGACAAGGTCGACGGCCTGAAGGCCAAGTCGCAGGATTCGTCGCCCGTCACCTTCTCCGGCGAGACGGACCGCGTCTACACCCCTGCCAAGGGGCCCGGCCACCCGGTCGTCATCGCCGACGGCGGCAAGACGGCTTTCCGCATCGTGCGCGACAACCTCGACCAGGTGGTGGTGTGGAACCCTTGGACCGACAAGGCCGAGGGCATGGCCGACTTCACGCCCAAGCACGGCTTCAAGAACATGGTGTGCGTCGAGGCGGGCAGTGTCAAGGGGTGGCAGAGGCTGGAAAAGGGCGACGCCTTTGAGGGTGCGCAGACCATCACGCTGTCTTGAAGCGTGGCCCGAGGCCCTCGTTGAGGGAGGGCGGCAACGACCCTGCCTACAACTGTTTTTTGAGACGAGTCGAATCCGTATTTGGCACTCGTGGACGGAGCAAATGCTCCAGTTATTCAGGGAGTGACACAGGAAGCGGTCGCAGATGGGAAGCGGGTGCAGATGGGACGAGAATCCTTGGTGCCGGCTCAAGAGGGCCGGCTCTATCCATTCATCAATAAAGAAGAAACAATATGGACACTCTTATCCGAGCGTTGGCATGTGACCCAATTGCAGTGCTTTTGATTTTGTCGAGTTCCCCCTCCTTCATAGCTTCGTGCAGAAATTTCGATATATACAAGTTGCCGTTGCCGTCGCGAATGTCACTGAGCGTCTCTTTCGCACCGCACGCTGCTCGGCTTACATGGGCAAAAGGTCAAGCGCTGGTCGAAAGCCTCTCCCTCCGACATTTACCCCCTCCTTAGTCCCGGCCTCGTAGGGACCGCTAGATGCGTAGGTAGCCAGCTCATGCCGCCTCCAGCTTCTGCTCCTGAGAGAAGTGATCGGCGACGAGGAATGCCAGCTCGAGCGCCTGCTTCTCGTTGAGGCGGGGGTCGCAGAAGGACGTGTAGTTGGTGGACAGGTCGTCCTCGTCCAGGCCCTCGCTGCCGCCCAGGCACTCGGTCACGGCGTCGCCGGTGAGCTCGAGGTGGACGCCGCCGAGGTAGCTGCCCTGCTCCTTGTGGATGCGCAGCGACTCCTGCAGCTCGCGGTAGATGTCGTTGAAGCGACGCGTCTTGATGCCCGAGGGCGTCGACAGGGTGTTGCCGTGCATGGGGTCGCACTGCCAGACGACGCAGCGGCGGTACTCGGAGTCCTCGACGGCGCGAATGTGCTGGGGGAGGAGCTCGCCGACCTTGCCGGCGCCGTAGCGCGTGATGAGCGTGATCTTGCCTGGCTCGCGGCTCGGGTTCAGGGTGCGCAGGAGGTCCAGGAGGTCCGAAGTCGGCGTGCTAGGCCCGACCTTGATGCCGATGGGGTTGGCGATGCCGCGGAAGAACTCGACGTGGGCGTGGTCCAGCTGGCGCGTCCGGTCTCCGATCCAGATGAAGTGCGCCGACGTGTCGTAGTACTCCTGCCTGGGCGCCGAGCCAGCGTCGTCCACCTGCGGCGGCGGAGGGCTCGGGGCTCTGCTGCTGGGGGGAGGCGGGGAGACGGGGGGCAGCTTCTCCAGCAGCCGCGTCATGGGCTGCTCGTACTCGAGGAGGAGGCCCTCGTGACTGGTGAAGAGCTCGACCGTCTCGAGCTCGCCGGGGCGGGCGTTGATGACCTGCAGGAAGCGGAGCGTCTGCTGGATGCTGTTGGCGATGGCCGAGTACTTCTCCTTGAGGACGGGGTCCTTGACGTGGCCGAGGCCCCAGTCGAGGGGGCGATGCAGGTCGGCGATGCCCGAGGCGATGGCGGTGCGGATGTAGTTGAGGGTGGCGGCGGAGAAGTGGTAAGCCTTGAGCAGGCGGTTGGGGTCGATGTCCCGCTCGTCAACGTGGTAGCCGTTGAGGATGTCGCCGCGGAAGCTGGGCATCTCCTTGCCCTGGACGACCTCGGTCGGGCTGGAGCGCGGCTTGGCGTACTGGCCGGCCATGCGGCCGATGCGGACGACGGGCTTGTTGGTGCCCCAGATGAGGACGACGCTCATCTGCAGCAGCAGCTTGATCTTGGACTCGATGGCGCCCTGCTCGCAGTAGTCGAAGAGCTCGGCGCAGTCGCCGCCCTGCAGGAGGAAGGCCTTGCCGTGGGCGACGTCGCGCAGGTGAGCCTTGAGGGCGAGGATCTCATTGGGGTGGACCAGCGGGGGCATGCGGGAGAGGTCCTTGACGGCCCGCGAGAGCTTCTCCTGGTCCGGGTAGGCGGGCGACTGCTTGATGGGCTTGGAGCGCCACGACGACGGCGACCACGGCTGCTGCTGGGCAGCGGCCGCTTGGCCTTGGTCTTGCTGCGAGGCCATGACTGAGGCGGGGGGATGTGAAGGTGGGCGAGAGTCCGTGATCAATCCGCGCAGATGAGAGGCGACGGTCGCGAGTGAATGGGTTGCTGAGGAGGAACAAACCGAGGCTCACCCAGACAGCGTGAGAGACCAGAGAGGACGGGTGCGCCTCGTGACGATTGGCAATACAGGTCAATACAAGTCGACGAGTCGTGAGTCACGAAAGATTTGAGAGCAGCAACCATGCGGCATCGAGGGTACAAAATACCTTGGCCGGGCGCCGGCAGTTGCGCCGTAGCGTCATTTTTGTCCGGGTCGATCCTGCCGCCGCTTTTTTCTGCAGCGCGGGGCAGTCTCCAGCGCGCGGCCAGCAATTGGCGAACCAGCGGGGCTTGTGTAGCCGCTGGGAATGGGCCTTGGGGGGGCGTCACCTGTGGGCCAGGCACCTTGCGTGTGTATAAGTTGCGGCCCGATGTGACGTGGAAGTGCCACGATGGGGGGATGCGAGCGATGGAATTGCTTCAGAACTCGGTTCTGGATGCTCCTCGCCAAGTCGCGATGGGTGGGTGCAGCGTTCGCGCCAACCTCACCGTCCTGCTTCTCCTGCTGTCGGCGTGCAGGCGGGAAGAGTGCAAGCGAGCTGGCTACTGGCTATAGGGCATTCGAGGTCGCCAACCTGGCTATGAACATTGCTACTCTCCAAACAGAGCAGCCCTTTACTTATGAAAATATAGTAAAGACGACACAAGTTCCCTCAACATTAAGAACTCATTGGCCAATGCAATTGCCTCTGCCTCGCACAAGGCCTCTCTCCCTGTATCCGAAGTTGTATACTGTAGTGCTCACCTGAACTGCCCCGCCGCTCTCGCAATGGTAGGTAGGCCCCGCCTCGGAAAAGCTCAAGCGTCCAGCTCCGACAACATCCACCATAATATCACCGAACTACAACCACCACCCACGCCGCCATCGCATCTCTGCTTCGTGCGCCAGCAACCCTCCCTCCCCCCCACCACCGACAGCACCACCGCGGCACTCCCACCAGCCATGGCCGACAAGCAGCCCCCCACCGTCGTCGAGGGCGCCACGGGCGACGTCGAGGACGAGATCCCCGCGGCCAAGTCGGCCGAGGACCGCAAGGCCGCCTCGGCGCTCGCCAGCCTCGACGCCACCAATGACGACGCCGCCGCCGCCGCCCGCGACGTCGACCAGGAGGCCGTCAACAAGGCCATGAAGAGCCTCGGCGGCGCCGCCGCCGGCGCTGCCTCGTCCAAGTCCAACGCCGCCGCCGCCAAGGCCGCCCCGGCCAAGAACGTCAAGGTCGACGCCGCCGACGTGGCCCTCGTCATCGACCAGCTGGAGCTCACGCGCCCCAAGGCGACCGAGCTGCTCAAGGCGCACGACGGCGACGCCGTCAAGGCCATGAGGGCTTTCGTCAGCGCGTAGCGTGGCGGAATAGCATACGGGGAGTCGCGGCGGAGGGACGGTTCCCAGCCGCCCGCTGCTCCTAGGCACCGGGGATCAGTCCTCGACCGCCACAAACTCGCACAACGAGCTTCACGATTCCTTCAACAGGCCGGCTGGCGTGCCGGCCAAACCTGAAGACATAGGTATGGTCCACGAACGCGACATATTTCCTGCTTGGCACGACGTCGAAGCAGGGCGAGCATCAATCTATCGTCTACCAGCACAAACAGTCAGAATATCGTGACACGGCCGCTTCGACTGACTTCTGTACAAGTCGCGCACGCAAGCAATTACAGAGGGGGACCAAGTTGCCTGAGCTTGATCGCACTGGTCTGCCTCCAAACGAGACGATGTGGACGTGGGCCAGACTGCAAGGAGGGTCCATGGGACGTAGGGCAGGACAGATATGCAGGACAAAAGATATCAAATCTCGAATGTCACGCACGTAGACCGTCCCAGCAAGGACCAACGTGACACAAGCCATGGATGGGTCTCCAGAATTTACTCCCTGGCATATATACAACCGGTACCCAAGTGGCATCTGCCGCCACAACGGCCCAAACAAAGACCAAAACCCAGCCGCGCCATCCAACGCCAAACCAAGATGACGATGCAACTGACGTCGCAAAAATGAATGTGTTGCCCATCTGTCCTGGGTATAAAACCTTGCCCAAACCGTACACCTGTGCAAGATGAAAAACAAAAACAGGGCACTCATCTCTGTGCCAACAACCCTACTGCCAGGTCTTGGACAGTGGGCTGCCAATCTTGGGCGCGAACTGAAGGCTCTTGCGCCGGGCCGCCATCAGTCGCTGGAGTACCTGCTCATCCTTCTCCTGACTAAGGATTCCCGCTCCCATGTCGCGAAAGGGGTTCGCCTTAGGTGGGCAGGTTCGCGTCATGAGATCCTGCTTCGTGGGAGATGAGTCGAAGTCGTTGCAACTCGCTCCGGATGGCGTCTCTGGCAGCTCAGCTGCATATCTAGCCACGGCGTCGGGGGCCGGAGTCTTTGGCACGGGCGATAGCAGCACGCAGGACCACTCCAGATCTTCGTCGCCCTCGTCGCCGCACTGGTCCGAGGGCGTGTGCATCCACAAGGTGCTGTCGCGGCGGTTCATGGGCGTGTTCGGCGATGGCGATCCCTTGGCAGGGCTGCTGACGATAGTGCCGTTGAGATTGGCTAGCGCCTGCGGCTCCATGCTCTTCCGGCGACGCGCACCTCCGCGAGGAGCGTTCGTGGTGTCGATGTAGTACGGCGCCTCATCGAGCCACTCGTTTTCGCGCTCGCAACTAGTTTGAGAGTTAGCAACTGTAATCGAGGGCGGCGTTTTTAAGACTTGTCAGCCAGACTTACTCAAGCACCCAGCTGACACCAACACAGTGGACGAGGCCGTTGGCCTCTCGGACCTTATCCAAGGTACGCTTGCTGCCGTCCTTGTAGACGACATGCGTTATCCCTACCTTGCTTAGGGGCTTGTCGCTGGAAACAGGGCTGCTTGGGCTCCATGGCCATGTCTTGACGCAGCGAGCACCCATCTGGTTCAGTAGCTCGACAAAGATGCCGCTTGCATCCGCCCCTTCGGTGGTATAGACGTCCACAAAAACAACCGCGCCGCGGAGCAGAGTAGGGTCAAGATCGCGGCGAGGAGTCCGAGCTGGTGTGCCCATGGTGGACCATAAGTCCGTCTTTGACGGGGTGACGGGGGCGGCAGAGGCCTTCTTTTCCTTGACAGGAGAATATGAGATAACACTTGCGCTCCTCGTCAGGGTACCGGGACGCTTGGAGCCGACGCGGGAGGCACTGAAGCTGCGCTTCTTCAGCGGGCTTGGAGTCGAGTCGTCCGCAGGCTTCAGGGGCACCTTGGTCGTCGTGAAGAATGTCTTGCGCTGCATGGGTCGGACGGGGGTCACAGGAGCCCTGGATTCGCTTACCATGGCCGGATCAACCGGCACTTGGTTCTCGTCTCCGTATTCCTGGCTGGCTTCGGACAACCCATCGTCAAATGACTGGTCGGCGACAGCCTCCTGAACCTCTTGAGGCTCCAAGGTAGACATGTCATTGGCCTCTTGAGCAAGAGCAACATCCTCGTCCGTGACCATGATGTCGTCGAGCGATGGTTCGTCTAGTTCGAGCTCGATTGAGTTCTCCGAGGTGGAATCCTTCTCGGGGTCCACATGAACCAGCATCTCGTCTTCGAAAAATGTGCTCTTCGAGGGCGACTCGTCGGGTTCAGCGACCTCGGCTGGTCCATGCTGTTGCTCAACGTCGTCCTCGACGTCGACACGGGCAGCGTTACCAGTCTTGATGGGGCTGGCTGCGGACCAAGAGCCGAACTGCTCAGCCAGAGATGTTAAGCCGATTGTGGATCTGCGGCCGGCTCGAGACGCTCTTGAGGATTGCAAAGGCGTGGGTGGCATTTGCTTGACGGGAGACAAATCGTCGTCCTCGAAATCCGATTCCAGACCCTGACAGGGATCCATGTCCTTCTGCCGCAGCTGATACATAGGGTTCTCAACCTCGTTCAGCTTCTCAGGCAAAGGTTCTGGCTCACGGGGTGGCAATTCGCCCGACTCCTCCATCTCGGCAGCTACCTCGTCGAGAGCCATTGTGTCGTCAGCATCTTCTGTGTCATGGGATTCCTCCATGCTGGGCTGCTCCAGGGCTGGTCTCAGCTCCTCCTCGGTCTGGCCAACTGGCTCGACCTCAGCAATTTCAAGTGCCTGCTGCACAAGCAGAATCTCGTCACCGTCCTCTTCCTCCTCAACCGTCTCGTCCTCGGTCATCACGGGGTCGGCGTGGCGAGGCAGCACGGCAGACAGGCGGCCGGAGAACTGGGGCTTCTCAATGGGATCGATGAAAAGTTCGCACTCGTCCGGGTTTTCGTCGTCAAGCTGTTCCTCCGCCATCAGCTTCTGCGAGGGCCGGCTGGTACGCGAGGGTGTTGGAGTCGACATAAGGCTCAATTCCGCCTTGAGCGAGTCGTTCTCGGTCGGTTCAGCACGGGGCCGCGGCTCCGTTGCCGACTTGAAGCCTGGCATAGCCCGCTTTGCAGGCGACTGAAGCATTGTTTTCTTCATGGCGGACTGCACGTGGGATGGTTTGCTTGCTGAGCTGGGAGGAAAGGTCAGGCTTTTGATTGGAGACTGGGGCCTCTTCGCGGCAGACTGCAGAAGCGACGTCTTGAATGAAGGCGTCTGGCCAGGGAGATCTGCGTTGTACGCCGAAGTTTTCATGATAGATCCCGGCAGCGGCACGGCGCCCATCTTCTTAGCTGGTGATTTCATAGAGTCTTTGAGCGGAGAAGCAACAGGCCGCCTTGGAGGCGACCCCAAAGACGAGACGCCAAGAGTTGGAGCATTGAGCGTTGCAGTATACACTGTGGCGGTGTCTGCGTCGTTGATTGCAGCGTCAAGCTTCTTTGCGCTGGCAATGACATTCGCTGGCGGCTTTATTGGACTCTTCATCATGTGCTTGACCGGAGTCTTGGCTTTGTCCATGGCGAGCTCGTCCTCGGAACTGTCGTCATCTCGCGACAAGCGCATCTGAGTCACCTTCTTAGGGCTCAGAGGCTTCTTCTGACCTTCGACGGAACCTTTCGCTGTGGTCCTTGTGGCGCGAGCCGCAGTGGCTCCTCCGCGCCTGGCGGGACGGCCGCGCAGCCCCGCCGTGACGGGCTCCTTGGCCTTGGGCTCGGGCTCGACGTTTTCCTTGTCCGGCTCCTGAAACTTGACGGTTTTCTTCACAGCTGGCTTTGCCGCAGCTGCGCTGGCCTTCGTGGGCGCTGTTGCTCGGCTGCGTGCCGTCTTGGGGGGTTCAAGTGTTGTTTGTTGTGGCTCCGGCGCTGGGGTTTTTCTGGGACGGCCGCGAGGCCTTGGCTGTGCGACAGGCTCTTCTTCCTTTGATGCTTCGATGGCTGGCTTCTTTGCTGGCCGTCCGCGTGTGGGCTTCGCCGCTGCTGGTGCCGCAGGCTCATCTTCAGCGTCGACGACTTTCCTGGGCCTTCCTCGCGGGGCGCGTTTGACGGCCGCGTCTGGATGGTCATTATCGTGCTCGTTCTCGTCCGCTCTCGTCTTTCGCTTAGCGGCTGTGCTCGCAGTGCTCGCAGTGGCAGCTCCTGCCGTCCTCGCCTTGGCCGCGGCGGTGATGATCTTCGTGGTTTTCACGGCCGTTTCGCTGGCCTTGGCCGCTGCCCGCGCACGGGTCATTCGCTTTGGCGGCGACTCCATGCCGAAGGGCTTGCTGTGCAGTTTTTATGGTTAGTAACAGGAGATGAGTGCGAGATGGTATTGTTCACATCGCGCATCGATGAGTACGGCGTGGTGGTTGGGTAGACACGCCCCGTACGTGGTTTGGTTTTGTTGTGTTGCTGCCCGTTGCTCGGCAACCATGTGGGCCCACCCTCCACGTACATCGTGCATGCGCGAGAGCCTCCCATTGACGTCAACTCATTCACCCGCTTCCCGACGGCTGCCGTTATGAAAATTCGGTCGTGGTGTCTCACACGCATTTGTATTCTGCTGAAGACGAATACTGCGAGCTATCTACAGGATGCAGGCCTCAACAAAGGAAAACAGGCAGTAGCCTCGGCTTTGTGATGCGTCCTCCCACTTCCCACTTCTAAACCGTTGAAACGTTGACTCATCTACGGCTGGCGTCTATTCCAGCCGTCCCTTTGTACTCATCCCATGTGCAACATTTCATGGTCTCGTCACCGCATGAGCGCAGGCCATCGTGATGTAAATGGAGCTCCCAACGTCCGGGAGACAATATGAAACGAAGAAACGAACAACCATCGGTCATACGCTCGATGACCTTTGGTATCTGTGTCGCTGCAAGGCTATGCAAAGAAAAAACACGGGCGTAAATGACGTAATGAGCATCGCGCGCAGTATGCTACCGGAATGATGTACGGAACGGGCCGTCCACCTTGATGTCCTTTATGCCTTCCGGCATCAGACGCAGCCACTCATTCCAGCTATCGATGTCGACATTATCGTCTTGGAGCTTGATGGAGAGATGCAATTGCGGACTGTTCTCAAACGAGAAACTGTTGCGCAAAGGGCTGTTCTGGTAGACGGGAGAGAGGAACACCGAAGGAAGCCTCGAGTTGCCCGACATCATGGTGTGCAATGGGGCGGGGAAGCTCGTAAGAGTCTCCTTCTCGGGGTTCCGATCCTGAATCATCTTTGGGTACGTTGCCAGGAGCATGGAGTGGAGTTCAACGGCAGACAGGGGATTCGAACGCGTCGCTCGAGTGCGTAGAACCTCTACTAGTGCTCGAGTGAAGGCACATCGGTCAAGCTCTGATGCATGCTCCTCTGACACGGAGGCGGCGATCAGTTCCAGGACCCCCTTTTGTCGGACCATGCGTGAGGAAGGGTAGTACGCAGCATCCATGATGATGAGCGTGTCAGAACAAGCCTCCTCCAGGATCTGCTGGATGCCGTTCCATCTTATCGTGGATGCCTTGGTGTTGTCTCTCGAGCTGCGCTCTTGTCAGTGCTGCGCCTTGGGAGCTTGGCAGGGTGTAAACGATGCTTGTACATACCTAGCCAGAATCATCTCCCGATTGCCATCGAGATAGGTATGTCCCGCATAGTAGACAATCTTTAAAACGTCACGCTGATCGCGATCTTCAGCAAACTCGTTGAGTTGTCGCGACAGCCATCTCCACGAGCTTTTACAGCCATCAGAGGAGGACGGGATGGTTTGAATCTGAAACGTATAGTGGTAGTATTTGTCAAAGACGTCGGCCAGTTCCTTGACCGCGCCGTGCACGATGGCTACATCGTCGTCGTCCTGCCAGAACAACAGGAGAGCTTGGACGGCATTGTAACGACCGCGGTTCGAGGTTGACAGCATCCTGGGGACGTTGTTCTGCAGCTCATTCTTGAGGCTCTCGATCCCGGGCAGAGACAGCGACTTTTCGAGCCGAGGGCCTGACGGTAGAGGGGTGCGAATTCGAGTCTCGCTCAGAGGGTGCCTGCCCGGCGGATGATGGCTGGGGGTCCCCGAGTCTATGTCCATCTCCTGAGGGTCGTGGGTGAAGGCTGGTTGGGCAGCGGAAAGCACCGCCGCAGGACTCAGGGCGCGGCCACCAGCGAGAGAGGGGGCAATGTCCTGAATGCTCGGGCTGTGGGACCTGTGGAACTTGGTGACCAGGTCCTCCCACGTCAAGTTGTGGTGGCTCGGGTGGCACTGAAAGGCAGAGATGGCCACGTCAGCATGGTCCGCGTTGCGCAAGGCGAAGGAAGAGGCATTTCGCAGGACAGAGGGGGCGAGCGGACGGGGGCCAGTGACTTACAGCAACTCTCCTCCGACGGCAGTCAGCGCATGCGCCCAGCTTCCTGATCAGAGCAGCCCTCTCCCTAGACTGCTGGGAAAGAGGCCCGGTACGTCTCCTGCTGGTGCGGCGGGTGTTAGAGACGTCGGCCCCATCCTTGACGGAGAAAATGGACTGGTGGAGGCTAGGGGAGGTGTCGGCACTGTACGATGTGTTGTTGGTCTCCGTGGAGGCCAGGGTGGCCGTGGTGGCCTGGGTCGAGATGGAAGAGATAGTGTCCTTGCGCGGCGGAGGCGAGGACGGGTGGGCGAGGGAGGCAGAGTACATCGAGGGCCGGGACTGCGCCTCGCTGTGTAGCCGGGGGAGGGGCGCCGGGGACAGGGCCGGAGAGGGAGAGGAAGCCAGGCCGGACGGAGGAGGCGGAGGCTGGCCTTGGACTTGGTCTTGGCCTTGGCCGTGCCCGAGGGCGACACCGTGGGCGGCGTGAGCCGAAGCCGAGGCCGGAGTCGGAGCGTCCGCCGAGGAGCGTGCTTCTTCATAAGCTGGGGCCGGGGCCGGGGCCGACGCCGGGGCCGAGGCGGCGTCGGCCAAGCTGTGGACGGGATCCATGGCTGCACAACGAAGCGAGGGAGGGCACGCAGACGCAGTCAGGAGCGCATCGTCGGCGGCGGCTGGTGCGCGGGAGAGGACGAAGGGGAGCGGCGGCCGGGAGACGCTGGCCGACGACGTTGGGCCGGAGCCTCCAGGACCAGGACCAGTACCAGGATCAGGGCAGGGCAAGGCCAGATGAGGCGCGAAGCAATCCAGACGGCGTGGGCGTTGACAGGTCAGCCCGGTCGGGCTCGGAAGAGCGCAGGCGGCGGCGGCGCCTCCGTGCGTGTCGGGGGAGGGCCGTCGGAGGGGAGCGGCCAGAGGCTCACAGGTTGAGGTATATGTGGGTGGGTGGTCGTTCACTCTGTGCGTGGGCATGCGCCGCGCATCACATCACGCGCCGATGGCCGCGGTTGGGCGCCCGACGAGATGTCGAGGCCAGTCTCTGGGTCAGAGGCGGCGCGCGCAGTCGAGGTGTGCGAAGCCAGCCGCAAGGTCAGGGCCAGGTCAGCGCCGTGAAGCTGGCGTTTTATTTGCTCTTGCGCGGTGAAGGAAGCGAGGGACCGGAAGCGACCCCGCCAAGCGCGCGACTCGTAGGCACTGGGGCGCCTGGCCCGAGGAGGAGGGGCAGCGCAGGCCGAGGGCGACGAGGGGCACCGCGGTGGACGTGCCGTTTGCTGCCGTTGGTATGGCCCCTTGCCCGTGCGGCTGCGGCGACTTGACCCGATGCCAGTCCAACCTGGCCCAAGCAAGACCGGCGTCTTCCTTTCCTCGTACACAGCCAGACGGTGGCGCTGGCCGGCGGACGGACGTGCAAAGGGGCAGGCAGAGAGAGACGCCAACGTGGGGGGACGGGATCGCGTTCCTGTGAGAGACACTGGGCCCTGCTCCTGTTGAACCGCGCCGGCGCCCACTCACAGCCGCATCGGCCGAAGCCTCTCACGAGCAAGTGGGAGTGCGTCCCAAGACGAGCGCTGCAGCAACCGCGCGGCCACAGCCTATTGGTGCGCGCCGCGCAGAACCATGCGATGGGGGGAAACGGGGAAGATGGGGCCCAGCAGATCCGGCTAGGTCAAGGCCTGGGGCCGACTCGTCGTGCGCCCACGCCCTCCAAATGCAGCCGGGGGGAACAGTGGACGGAGGTCTGGCGTCTGTTCGGTAGAACGCCAACCTAGCGAGGCCCGCAGACGATAGAGCCAGCAGCCCCTCGGACGAACTGCGAAATATGTATTCCTCGGCTCGCGGTGACCTCCGCATCCCCACGCTACGCCATCGCAGGTGGACATCCAAAAGGATCCGTCCGCGGCCGTGCCGAGCGGGTTCGGTCGGGATCTGGTGCGTCCCAGAGCTGCAGCGTAGCACCTCATGTCTGCATGTGGCATCTCGCTCGTCGGCAATGGGCAACAGCCCGCGAGATGCCTGGGTAGCACAAGGTGAAGGCACCCCCTGCTCGGCGAGAGCACCCAGGGGGGGCTGGAACAGACCCCAAGCCCCGAGCGGATGAAAATGAAATATTAGACGCGGCAACGGCGCCGACACGACGCACGAGGCACGGCCGGGGTTGGGAGCCCGGGCAGACCTCGGGCAGGCCACGCGCGCCCTCACGTGGAGCACTCCAGCAGAGTTGCTAGGTTTCAAGCCTCGCCCACCTGGGCATGGATGTAGGTCTGCTGCGCGGGCAGAGTGGCAGTTAGGAAGGTGAAGGGATGACGGCATCGTCCAAGGTCAGGCATTCTGCGGCTTCTAGATGCAGCACCGCTGCGGCGCTAGCACCGCGCATGGCCAATCGACTCTGTCGGACCAGAATGACGCCCTCTGCAGGGTGTCGAGAGGAAATTATCTCGTCGCGTGGATGCTCTGGCGCATCGCAGCATCGTCTGTCGTCCGTGTTTGCCAATGGGAGACTTGCAAGGGCGAGGTCGGGTTGAGGAGAGCTGCCAAGCTGCGAGCTGCAGCTCTCCTTCCCTGAGGTACCTTATCTTGGGGACACGACGAGACTCTCTCCTCACTCGCGTCCGCAGCTCAGGCCCAAAGACTCGCTCCGCGTCTCTCACCTCACTTCCCATCTCTCTCCCCTCGCGCCCGTCAGCCTCCTCCTCCTCCCCCCCGGAGATGCTCGGAGGCCACCTCGTTGATCATGCAAGCCCGCCAGCCCCATGCTGCCCGACGTCTCTCCCCTGCACCCCTTGGCCGCCATGCCCTGGCCGCTGGTTGTTTCCCCTTTGCGCACGGCCATCCCGTCTCGGTGAAGCTTCTCGTATGCAAGTCAGACCCAAAGCGCATCATCTGCTGTCGGTAGCGCCCATCCGATGAACGCATCTCGCGCCCGTCCCTGCTCACCCGACTGTCGCCAGTCGCCTTCCCCACACGATATGTCGTTGGGCGCCTTGGCAACCTTGGGTTTGGTCCTTTGGTTCAGCCCCTTTGACGCACCCTGACGCAGACGCGCAGTCTGACCTCACACCGCGCGCGCTCACACGTACGAGTACACGCACCCGCCGGGCATCCATACAACATGCGGGAGGCCACGCGCGCCACTCGCACCGCCTGGCTTTCACCGAGGTTCGGCTCCCGGCCATCCGTGCCATGTCGCGGGCCTGATCATCAGAGACGTTCCCAACTGGTGCGTCTCTTCAAACCACGGGCTTCTCTCATCGGTCCGCCTTCCGCCGTTGCACCCACTGTCGTATTTGGCCGAGCCCTTCGCCGGCTGCATCGGTTTGCAGCGCGCTGGTGCTAGCTGCCTCGAGGATCATCGGAGACGCTGCTGCTGGTGGTTGCCAACGTCCTGCATGGGCACATCACACCAACCCCCCCCYCCCCCCCCCCCGGAAGAGGCTCCAGCCTGATGTCCCCAACGTCCACCCATACCCCTGCACGGCGAGTCGTGCGTCCGTCTTATGTACGAGCATGCGCACATCTTCAGATGAGGTACTCCGTACTAGACCTCTCATTTAGGCTCCCCGGCCCCTCGGATCCTGTCACCCACTCACCCAATGGCGACGTAACCTTTTCTTAGAAGCAAGCATGCAACGATCCGCCGAGGTTCGCCTGCTGCTGATGGCTGCTGGTAACCATCCCGTCAGCCTGTGCAACCGGGCTACTTCATCGCTACCCTGATGACCAAGGAACTTGTATTATTTTGCAGCCTCTACTCGTACACGATTGCTCCTCTAGTTACCTTGCCTGCCCAATAGATTACATATCCCATCCCGGTTAGGCCCAGTTTGTCCGTAACCTGTACGCGTCTATGATGGGTCGACTTGCGTCCATCCATCGCTTTGAAACTCCCCGTCCTGGCCCTGTCGATACCCGATATCTTGTCGGCGGTCGTCAATCAGCCGCCCCCACTCAAGGAGCAGCCGGAAGAGGTATATCTCCATGTCTTTCTTGGCCAGCGCCTTCTCCGCCCACCGTTGCCCTTGCTGGCTGATCCACTCGGCGTCGTTTTCACGGCCTTTGAGAGCCGTTTCTCTGCCGTTGATACTGGGCCTGTTCTCCGTCCCGGTGAAATAGGAAAATGTGGTGTGCAGGGCGTGATAGCGAACGTCGATGGGCACAAAGTGAAGCCAAGGCTGCAGTCGCTCCGTGTACCACGCCCGGAAAATCGACGAGATGAACGGGACGCTGCCTGATCGGATGGTTCTCAATACCTGAGCCGGCGGCCCGTCATCTTCGTCGGTCAAAAGAACGTAGCGATATTCCAGCTCTTCTTCCGTGCTTGCCTCGGTGCCAAAAGCATGCTTGACGAGTTCGCAATTGCTTCCTGTGCAAGCTGAGTAGTCATCGATACCGGCAGAAAAAGGAATGGCCCTGCTGGCTTCTGCTGCGGCCACTTTCTCGGGTCGGAATTTGTGCTTTTCTCCGGGGAATGGAAGAATCATGGTAACCCGATCCTGTGCGTCCGGATTCTTGATGAGATGCAGCAATCTGAACTTGTGACTTCCACGCAGCGCCTGTTCATTGATGGAACGGTCGGCGACCGAGGCTCTCCAAAACATATTGTCGTACCTCCTTGAAAATTGCCACGAGACGTCAGGCTTTTCTAGCGTGGATCTTGGCAGCGGTATGAGGATGTCCCGGAAATCGTCTGTCTTTGACGCGCCGAACAGAGGGAGCAGCTGCCTGACTGGAGGCGTGCGTGGATCAGTCATTGAGAAGCTGTGTAGGAATTTCAGGTCCGGCTGGGCACAAACATCCAACGACCGGCCGAAGTCGCTGATGAGTTGGCCCCGTGAATGCGCCTCTACACATTTCGAACAAAACTCGCCAATACTCCAATGCGGGCTCGTCCGGATCTGGGAGTCAGGCGGGCATGCGTCAATCTGCATCTGGCGAAAGTCGCTTGCCCAAGTCAGCTCCCAAGCCGAGGCTTTGGAAGCGGCCTTCTCGTCTCTCGACTCCAGTGTGGTCAAAGTCCGATTTGTGCCTTCTTGGGACCTTTTTGAGATGAGGTCAACGACCGAACTCAGGTCCGCACGTCCCTTCCGTTGGACGTCACTCCAAGATGGAAGGATGCGAGGTGTTGGGCTCAGGTTGATGGGCAGAACCATGTCTGGAAGGTGTCTCGAGAACTTCTTGATCATTTCGACGAGTTCCCCCAGGTCCAGATTCTGGCCATCGTCGCCAGCGTCGCTTTTGGTTACCTCACCACCGCTGATCTTGATCACATGTACCCCAGACTGACCAGCCATAGCTTCTGCCCTCCTTCGTACATCAGCTGGCGAGAATCCCCAGAAAGGTGCAAGGTCTTTGTCGATCTGCTGGAACTCGTCGATGATTGCGGACCCCGAAGCAAACTGGTACCACTCCGCATATTTAGGAGGTGGCGCGCGACCAGAGTGTCGTTCCTCGTATATCCTAACTGCCGCGCGAAGAGTGTTGCTCGTAGTCGCCTCGACCAGCCAGCGGTCGTGCCGGGTCTGAGCATCGTATATGAGATCGTTAATAGGATGGCGTTCGTCAAACCTCTCGAGTTGCTTAGCAAAGGTGACAGTGGTGGCCACTATCAAGAGCACCATGAATAGTAGGGTTAACAGGAAGCGTCGCACAAAGATGATGGATCGAAGATCGTGGGTGTAAGTGAAAAGGACGGCTCCGAAGGCGATGAGCCAAAGCGGTAGCAGGCTACCAACGCGTGACATGTGCATCCAGTCACCTAGCATGAGCACATTCATGCTGGAGCTCCACGTCCCGACAAGAAAGGTAACGACGCTTGCCGGTGTTATGGGGGACGTCTCGCAAACCCAAAACGCTGAAGACACGACCAGAGTCGTAAAGGCAAAGCTATCAACCAGCACGTCAAATCCGTACAGGGATCCAAAGGCAACGTTGAACCTGCGAGTGCCGCTCAGAATGGTGCCGCCTAACCACAAAACGGTGATAATCATGGAGGAAAGGAAAAGCACACTGCCCAGCATCCGCAGCCGCTGCTTCGCTGTTCTCGTCCACGCAAGGACCCGCCAAAGCAGAACAATTATGGCGGCATCCAGAGCAAGGCCGACGAGCTGCAGCACGACCGTCAGAGGTCGGCTGTCGACAGGGCTGAAACAGATATAGGTAGACCTCGTAAGCTGGCCGAGGGAAACGAAGGTGCCCGTTGAGAATAGAACTGCGCTCACGACCATTGTGACCATAGTCACCCGAGGGCCGGTGAACCAGTCGTGCAGATCGTCGAAGATGCTGCGCCAAGGGTCATCGGCATCTTCCACCGGAGGGACACCCCATCTTCGACGACTTGCAAATATCTCGTAGCCTATCAGGAGCAGGCAGAGAAATGACTGTCATTCAACTGTCAGCAGGACGGCACCACAGTCCCTTTGGTCGAGTCTGCCTACTTCAATCCCGGGGCTGGCGCATTGCTGCTGGTAGTTCACGCGGTGGAAGACCTCCAGCCGCAAGACAATGCAGCATATGAGCGCTGGCACGGAGTACCTCCTCGGGCGGTTGGGAAGATGGCTGCTCGAGCCTTTCAGCAGCGCCTCGTCAGAGGCATGATCCAACACAGAGGCACCGTGGCCTTTACGTCGACCGGATACAAATCGCCCATCCGCGCCAGGAAGCCACTTTGAACAGTAGCTGGCAGCAAAACATATGGATCCCGACACAAACAACACCAACAACGATGACAGTCGTGGCCTCTCTGCTCGCGGCGTTAGCACAAGGGAGCTCACCCAGAGAGCCGTCGGCACTCCAGAGGCTTACCGGTCAAGGAATGGCGCTCAAAAGAGTGAGATATGTAGCCAAACGACAAAACGCAACTGGAAAGATGTTAGCATGAGCAATCGGTGTATCAAAGCCCGGAGAACACGTGCCTGAGAGCCAGGAGCTGGACCGCCGCATATCGGGCCATGGCTTGACTCGTCGCAAACCTCCTTTCGCTGCCCGTAACTTGAGGGAGAATTCTATGAGCACCAGCTCATGACGTTGATGCCCAAGGCTGGAGTCATCGCTGGTCCGGTATTAGAGGTGCGTTTCAGCAGCCGTCCGATGGATCTCAGGGGACGTTACCACATATTATTAGCGTGGCTGGCTCATCTGGCTGGGTCTGCTTCCATTGGACGGGCTAGCCCCTTACATAATGACTCCTTGCACTGCGAAGCCGCTGCCGAGCTCATTACGCAGCTGCCAGAGGACGCCACTACTGCGTAAATTGCCCACCTCGCTCGCCCGTCGCGTTAGCTGCAGGCTGCACCTCGCGTCGATGCTTGGATGGACCTTTGTTGCTCCCAGCTTCGAGCTCCATCCCATCGACCGGCGCCATGGCGGGATTCAGCGATGCACCGCTCGTTCAGAGCCTCGCCGTCCCTGCCGTCTGCCTTCTGATTGCGTTTCTGAGCTATTTCTCGCAGTACGTCTTTCACTACTCGACTCTCGACCCCGGCCCGCCCTCGCGCACCGAGACGGTCGTTTTCAACACTCTCCTGCTGTGCCTCTGGTACTCCTACTTTAAGGCCGTGACGGTCGATCCGGGACGCTATATCTTCCTCGACCAAGTCATCGAGGCCAAGGGCAGCTGGTGTCAGAAGTGCTGTGCCCCGAAGCCGCCGCGAGCCCATCACTGCCGACACTGCGGACGATGCATTCCCAAGATGGACCACCACTGTCCTTGGACTCGAAACTGCGTGTCCATGACGACGTTTCCGCATTTCCTGCGGTTTCTCGTCTGCGCCAACGTTTCGCTCTGGGCACTGGGCAGGCTGCTGTGCCAGCGATTCTATGCTCTCTGGGAATCGCGACACCTGCCTGCCTACCTCGGCCCCAGCCTCGGCGGTCTCATATCGCTGGCCCTGACGTCTCTCATATGCCTGTTTACGACCCTCGCCCTTGGAATCATGCTGATTACGACCATCAAGACTTGGGTCTTCAACTGCACCATGATTGAGGGCTGGGAGCTCGACCGACACGAGGCAATCATCGATCGTGGCGGACGTGAGTGGTGGGACATCGCCGGCTCGGACGGAGAGAAGTTTCGATTCGAAAAGGTCGAGTTCCCCTACGACGTCGGCTTCTTTGCTAACATGGCCCAAGCCATGGGAACTTCCAATGTACTCCTCTGGTTCTGGCCACTCGCAGGCAATCCCATCCTCGGGAAAGGACAAGGTTGCGGCTGGACCTGGGAAGAAAATGGATTCAATCGCACAGAAGGAATGTGGCCGCCTCCGGACCCAGAAAAGATCCGGCGAGCCGCTAGAGCCTGGCCCGCGGCTCGTCGAGACTATGACGCAGAGTTGCGGGATGTGAACCTGACTCCCGAAGAGGAGAAGCAGGCATTTAAGGAACGCCAGCGAAAGGACGCAGAGCGCAGGAACATGCTCATGGCGGAGCTGGAGGAAGTTGATGACTACGACATCATAGACGACATTGATGATTCTGACGACGCTTACGATGACGACGACATGGGTGGGCTGCCGGGGTGGACCAACTCGGACGGCGAGCGACTTCGCGACTACGGCGTTGACGAGGGTGCAGACGATGCTGATGCCGGCGCCCTGCTCGACGATGACGATGACGAAGTGCCGCTCGGAGAGCTGCTGCGCCGACGAAAGTTCATCCGAACAGATGACGACACCTGATCTGAAGCAAAGGGATCAAAACTGTACTTACTGTAAGAATAACACAACTCACGGACTGGGTGACCAGGCATCGTCATAGATTCTTGCTTTATGAATCAATCTAACGTTCTATCCGGCCAGAAAAAGGTTCTCTAGGCGTCCACAATGCCGCGCTTGCCAGAATACCCAGATACTCCCCCACGTAGACTCACACCAATGACTCCCATGGGGTAAGACGCGGGTTGCCCCGTCACATCTTGGACATGCAACAAGAAACTTCTCTGCACTGCCTCCTGTCGTGCGGATAACCAGGCTCAAAAACATGCGGCTCTCATCGGTACACCGAGGTCGTGAAATGCGTATGTCGTACCGCCACTACCACTCGTCGCTCTCCCTGTCCTTCTGCATGGCGTTCTTGCGAGCCAGGAGGGCATCCGCTAAGCTGCCGGCCAAGCTGGGCGTGGGCGTTGTGCTGCGGCTGCCGTCGGAGCCGCTGGCACCGTTGAGGCTCATGCCCGAGTCCCGCTGAGCCAGGTCGGCAGGCTTACGGCCGGCCGCGGGACGCTTCGCTGGCGGGGCCGGGGGGGTTGGCTTCGCCTTGGCTGGCGGCGGAGCAGGTGGCGCTCGAGGCGCGGGAGCGGGTGCTGCTTGCTCCTCGACATACGCTGCCGGGACCCAAGCCTGTCCCTGGGCATTCTTTGCGAGCCACCAGCCTGTGAAATCACGTTAGGTGAGTGGTTCTAAGAGACGCGCGGCGCAGTACGTACCATTGCTTTCTTTTTGAACAATCTCGAGCATGTCTCCTGCGCGGATGGAGAGCTCGTTCTCCTTCTGGCCGGCAAAGTCATATAGCACCTTGGCCATAATCTTTGGCTTCGAGGGGGGTGCGGCTGGTGGAGGGGGCGGGGGAGCTCGCACTGCCACTCCAGTGCTGTTCTGGTTCCTCGTATGGCTCGGGACGGGCTTGTGTGCAGCGGGGACTGGTGCGTTCGCGGAGCTGGATGCTGCGACGCTGATAGCGGCAGGGGGCTGTGGAACAGCTCTGGCACCGCCAGCACCTGGTCTCGGCTGAGCAGTTCGATTTCCCGTGAGCCTTGAGGGTCGGCCTCCTGGACCACCCGGCCTGATGAGCTTGCCTCGTGTAATTGGTCTCGGGGGTACGGGTTTGGCCTTCGGCATCGGCCTCGACTGAGAGCTTGGAGGCTCTCCTTGATGCGTATGGATAGCACCACTCTTATAAAAGTCGACACGCTGCTGAGAATCCTTGATGACCTTGACCTGCTGCATCTTGTTGGGCTTCTTTGCGTACTCAATCATGTCGCCGATCTTGAGGTTGAAGCCGCCAGGCATGACGCGCTGCATTTGCGTGAACATTTCCGTCTTGAAAATACAGTTCAATAAGGGGTCAGCCTCCTGAGGCGAGCCGACTCCGAGCGAGAACCAGTCGTCTTGGGCCGTAGAAGTGCCGATGAACTTGATAGCGCCGAGAGGGATGGACCGTTCGACGGAGATCTGTGGCTGGCCGTTGACGAGCATCTGAGCAATGATGTAGAATTTGCTGTTGGTGACGACGATGATGCGCGGGCTCGGCTTGCTGGACCGTCCGAACTTGGCCTCAAGCGTCTCGCCCCGGCAAGAAAAGAGGACTCGCTCGTTGGACCCGATGTTCGCAGCGTTGCGGATAAGCGAACCCGGGCCGTTGGTGGCATTGACCCCCAGGTAGTCGCCAAGGAATCGGCGCGAGCCCAGGAGGCTCATCCGTCTCCTCTCCTTGCGTCCTTGAAGCACCCGGTGGCCCTGATCACGAAGCTGCAGGTACTCCGCACCAGTTCGCTTCTTCCTCCACATCCGCTGTATGCGTGTGGCCGACTCGGCCCGGTATGCGAGGTAGGCGCGCCACATCCTCTGGATACGCGTCGCCATGTTATGCCAATATCGGTCCCTCATGTGTTCTAGAGCAAAAAGGGTCTCAGGGGCCTTGATGAAGGCTTTTGTTACACCAAGCTGCCACTCTTCCTTGGGAATACTGGTGTCCTTCAAAATCTGCTTCACCGCATCTTCGTACGAACCTTGCCACGTGTATTCGCCGGCATACGAAGTGGCCGGGGACAGAAGGAAGAAGCGGTCGACAAATTTATCGAAGTCTTGGCGGTAGGCAAAGCCGGCTCGTCGAATTCGGACGTTCTCCTGCAGACCCAAATACTTGACTTGATGGAGCACATTGGGGCTGTTGTATTCGGTGGGTGACTTATTCTCGTTCGGCTTGATGGTTCGAATGTACGAGGGCTGGCATTTCATGAGTGTGTCTACCAGCGCATTGGCTGACGTGCGAATTCGATCGCCTGCCGAAGGGGGCTGCTTTCGGTTGTCCTGGTCAACCTGGTGAGGGAACAGGGTATGAACAAACTGGTTGCCGCTCGTCTGGAAGAGGTTCAACAGCCCTTTGAGAAGCTGGTCCTTGTTCTTATCGGTGATGCCGTCGACGGTATACGAGACGTCTCCAGCGTAGTGCTTGATAATGAAGCTGCCCTGCCGAGGAGTCAGATGGGCGTGCGACATGCCGTTGATGCTCTGCATAAACGTTCGGTCGCATGCGGCGGGATCGGCGTGCGCCGTCTTGGTGGCATCCTTCATGGCAGAGAAGACGCCTGGTGGCCTGACTTGCTCGATAAGGTCGCAGACCACCTTGTTGTCGAAATACTTGATGGGTGTCCACTGGATCTTCTCCCGAGTATACTCCTCTTGCTCCGCCTTGAGGGTGAGCTGGATAAAGATTTGCTGGAGCTTCTCGTTGACATAGTTGATGCAAAGCTGCTCAAAGCTGTTCTTTTCGAAGATTTCGAATCCGTAAATGTCCAGAATGCCGATGGTGTTAGCAGTAGCTTGTCGCGACTTCAGGGATTTGTTGACGCGCTCCACGATCCAATCAAAGAGGTTGCTGTAGATTGCCTTGGCCAAGGCATCTCGCGTGGCGGTGGCCTGGGCGGGATTGCTGGGGGACTCAATCACTTCGCCATTTCGGGGAGTCAGGATGCGAATGGTGATTGCGTGCACCAATTGTTCGGGTGTCACTTCCATGAGGTACGCGGCGAAGTCGACTACCGACTGATCGGCAACGGCGGCGTACCCGCTATCGTCCTCCCGAAACTGAATATTTCCAATCCAGAGGATTGTCGCCAGCATGCGGAAGATCTCATCCTGCTCCGCTTGGCTCAGACCGATGACGTTCATGGCGTTGAGCGTATCTTGGAAGTCGGCAACGTCGTCCATGCCGTCCACGTCGAAGCACTTGGAGCGGCTCGTGTAGACATACGTCTCGGGTTTTTGTATGCCAAACTGCTCCTGGTACTGTCTTGACGCTCCCTTTGTAAATTGGTAGAAGATGTGAAAGTTTCTCTCGTTGGTGATCTGGCCAACAACCCGAGACTTCTCGAGAAGATAGTTTGTGATGTCGGCGCCGACGGGTTCGCCGGTGGAATTGAAGTAAATCTGGAGGTATTTCCCGAATCTCGAGGAGTTGTTGTTTCGCAGCGTTTTCGCATTTCCAAAGGACTCGAGCAGAGGGTTCGTGGCCAGCACCATCTCCTTGATCTTCTTGATGTCGCCCGACTGCTCGCCAGACACGCTGGCGATGTACTGCATGATGCGCTTGGCGGCCTCGGTCTTGCCAGCACCAGACTCACCGGAGATGATGACACACTGGTTGTCGTGGTATGCTTTCATGTTGTAGTACGCGGACTCGGCTATGGCAAAGACGTGCGGGGGCATCTCCAGGCGGTTCTTGCCCTTGTAGCTGTCGAGGACGTGATCGGTGTAGATGCCGAGGTCCCGGAAGGGGTTGACGGAGACCAGCACATGGCCGATGTAAGTGTATATCTCGGCGCCTTCAAAACGCTTCTTGAGGTTATCGTTGATGGCGTCGTTGGAGACCTTGCTCAGCAGCGTCAAATCGGAGACGCCAATCTCCTTCTTCTTGGTCACCTCGAAAGTGGCCTTCTTGGGCTTCGCGCCGCCACCCGGAGCGCCCGGCGCTCCAGGCTGAGCATTCTGGGCGGCTTTGTTCTTGGGACGCCGTGATATACCCTAAAGAGCGCGCCCGCCAGTCAGGCGACCGAGCATAGTTGGTGGGGGGATGTCTCGTCTCTTACCATGGTGGGCGAGCGACGACCAGGAGCGAGAGGGGTAGGGCGCGGGTGGTGGAGGAGGAGTCGCCGAAGTGGTTCACTCGAGCATCAGAGGAGCACTCGTCGCACCAAGTAGAGCAGTGAAGGCGTAGCGAATGGAGCTTCTGCGAGGGCGGAAGAGTGTGGGTTGATGCGCAATCCCTGGAGGCGTGTGCTGGCTGCGGACGCAGAGTACGGGGCACGGGAAGCGTCGCGGCCGATGATGATCTGGTGCCTGACGGTGACGAAACCCGACAATTTTCCGTTCCTTGCACAGCCATGGGGCACACGAATCAGTGGCGGGGGGGCTGGCGCGCGCTTGTCGCCAGTTGACGAGACGCCGGCATCTCACATAACCCGCAGCCTTCGAAGAAATGCTCGTACCACGATAATTCCATACCGCGACTGCTGCACATGAATCGCGAGCCGGCGTTGTCGATCCCATCCGTCAAGGCTGTCACTTAAGATGCGCATTCTCGCTCCGTGCTCCATGCCCTATTCTCGACCCCCAGGACTGCCTCAGCTGTCGTCATCATGCGTGCTCCAGGTACTGCTGGAGGGACTTCCAGTGGCGATTGGAGCGCTAAAATTGGGTACTTAACGACTGCTGGGTCCACTGGAGCCGTTGGCGTTGCCCGCTTTGGAACCCGACGCCCCACAAGATCCCCGTTTCCCTGGCTCGAGCCAAAAGTATTCCAAGTACGGAGTACACGTCCACGTACGTCGTAGTACGAGACGCTATTGCGCAATATTAATGACTTGTATCCGTTGTTTACAGGTGAGATATCGTACGCCATGTCGTGCTCTCTCAGATGCGCCCAACATGCACCTCGCAACTCTCAGAGGGAGTCGGTCCCGCGATGCGAAGCACTTACCTGCTTTGACTTTGTCAATGTGCCAATCCTACTCCGTACACCCGTACAATAAGCAGTGTCGAGGAATGGGGGTACCTTGGTCACAACCCATAACCTCGACGTCTGGGGAAGTGCGATGGAAGCGCCTTGGCCTGCAGGAGACTCCGCCAAACAATGCAAGGCATCTCCTTCCTTGGATTGAATTGCTCTGATCGTACGAGAGTCAACTACTCGTACTCAAGACGGCTTACGCTTCCTCATCGATAGCTTTGTCCAGCAGCGACACCCATTGTCACTGAAAACTGCCTGCCCAAACCAGCCAATCCCGCAGAGGAGCTCGCTGTCCCCGCTGGTGACGCAGGTCGAGGTCACCTCCTCCCACCCTGGCGCCTGGACGGCCGGCTTCTGTTGCGGGGTAGCTCTGCCCGCATGCCAATCGCGCCCGCTTCGCGCAGCATTACAAGGCCGGCCGCAAGCTCGACTCGACTGAGAGGAGGCGAGCATGCGTGTGCCGCCAATAGGGTGGAAGGGAGCATGGGGATGATGGGGCTGGTGCAGCGCATGCCTAAGTATGTGCTTCGTCTCTGGAGAGACCGCGGGCTAGCTGCGGCATCGACAAGCCTCCGCGTTGAGACGCCTAATAAAGCTTCTGACCACCCACCTCTTGCAGCCGTGTCCCGTCTTTCTCCTCTTTACTTGCTGTATGCACCGCACTTGCCTGGCTTTGTTGACAAGACAGGGTAACCACGATCAATCCTACAACGTCGCTACGACTGACACATATTGTTCACCTCCGCCACGCTCATCACCATGGCCGAGTCCACCGAGAACAGGCAGGCCGCTGCTGTCGATGAGAGCCACATCTCGCCCATCCGTCCCGACCATGCGAGGAAGAACTCGCTCGAGAACCACCTGATGCACCGGCCGAACCGCGCGGAGCTGGTAGACAGTGAGTAGCGTCCAAACGATCACTGCAGGCTTTGGGTAGTCGACTTGATAGTCTCGAGTCTCTCGACTCTCGCTCAGCCGCCATTGCCCTCCAGTCGTTCAATACACACCTGGCCTGCCTTAAGTCATGAGGTACCTTACACTGATTAACACGGCTTGCTGACCACTCCCTCTTCGCACACTCTAGAGAACATTCTTCCGGCTTCATCGGCCGCTCCAGGCTTGTTGGCCCATCAGAAGGAGGTGAGTGTCTGGTTGCAGCGAAAGGATCCCCGTTGTGGGCTCTTGCATTAGGCGAGAAGGCTTGTGCTAAGAACTCTACAGCTCGAGAGGAGTATGCTCGAGGACAGGCTCAACGAGAAGATCTCCCACCGCCCAAGTCCCGACAAACTCGTCAAGGAAGGAGTTCTGCACGAGGACCCTCGCTCGGCAGAGGAAAAGTACCAGGAGGCTATCGAGGATGAGTACGCCAAGCGCGAGGGCGGTGCTTGAGCCAGGCTGTTTCGGTTTGTTTTTTTGTTTTGACATGATGCTGGGAAATTACGGGTGTTATGGTCTTGGCAACACGAAAGATTACGTCTCGCCGGCGCATGCGATGCGTAATGTTTCCGCGCCTGCAACTTGCGCTGCCGAACAGAAGGTACTTGTGTTGCCTGACTTCGTGGACTTTCGAGACGATGGGCTCCTGAACCGCACACGATCGTAAAAGAGCCGCGCAATTACAAGCGCATGAAGTAAAGCACCCGTCTCTCTTTTACAAATCAAAGTCATTCAAAGATATTTCATTTCATTGGAAGATGGCAACTCCGTTTCGGCCTGAGCCCTCCACCATGGTTCGCAGGTCCCTGCACGTAGGGTGCCAATAATTACCGTACGCAGTTGGGCATCAAGGTATTGGCTGCCTCCGGTTCCTGCAGCAATGGCATCATGCAGGCGCCGATCTGCCGGTTCATTCAATCACAGTGACACGAATTATTGGATAACATTTTAGGAGGGGCAATTTTTCAAGGGAAAAAATTGCATCTGGAATTTAATTGAGAAATTTTGATACTCGTATGACATCGCCGTTGTAAATCCTGCCTCCGTAATGTCCCATGCCCCCATGCCTGCGCCCAAAAATGTGGATGAATCAATCTCAGCACCCGCCCAAACTGCCATTGTCAGAATGCAGAGTGGTGAGTTCTTATTGTGAGATGCTTTTGTTTTAAAATGCCCCTGAGCGCCGTACCCATCCCAGCTGTTATTACATAGAGATCCAAACAGAAGGTGAAGCCGCATATCCGATGTCCAATGCGTGAGAGAGAAAACGGAAAGCGGCCAACCATGTCGTAGAGTGGCGAGTGATGCTTGAGGAAGCAGCAGTTTGCGGCTTCCTACTTCCTCGAGTAGGTGCCGATATAGCCAGGACTTGGCGATCCGGCTTGAAAGCCAGTTGTGCCGTACTGAACGACATCAACGGTGGACACTTGGGCCTTCTTGGCCGTGTGGTCGGCTGAGGGCCACGTTAGAAGGGCAGCACACGATGGCTCAGCAAGGTGGATAGACTTACCAGCACCGTACACGCGGAATGTAGCTGGCGATCCGGAGCGTGGGGAGGAAGCCGCCGAGGAGGAGGAAGCAAGAGAAGACGCGTAGGATGCGGTGTAGGTGCTACCAACCAAGGCCTCTCTTGGGGCCTGGTGGACCTGGACAGTGTATGGGCTGGGCATGGTGACGGTTCGTTAAGTGGTAGCTGTATTGTTGGAGAGCCTTGAGTGAAGAAAGATGCCGAGCTTAAGGTCTGATATTGTGAAAACAGATTGATGGGATGAGAGTTGTTATGTATGCCTATGAGGCGAAGAGGACGAGGAGAGGTTCGAAGAGACAAGAGATTCTTATATATACCAGCCTGTAGAGGCGGTCATGTCTACGAGTACGTACCGTAGACCGTGAACAAGACGAGGCAGCGTAGGTGGTGAGCAGCTCGCCAGACAGGTAGACAGCGCGAGGCAACCCTGGCAGGCATGGGAACGGGGATCCGGCCAGGACGAAGGAAGCAGGAGTGAGTCAACAAGACCCGCACGGCCTGTACGTCAGGCGTGAAGTGACGAGGCCAGTGCGAAGTTGCACCTTCGGTAAAGGCACGAGCGGCATGAAACGGGGCCAAGCAACCACTCGGCAGGACGCGAGCCTGGCCTCGGTATCGCAGTCCTAGATGGGTTGATGGGGTACCTGGCTCGCCAGGACAGAGAGAGGGAACCCGGGCTGGGGACAGAGGAGACGGCAAGGCGGGAGTGGCAAAAGTCGGACCATGCTCGGCACCAACGAGAGAGAAGGGACATTAGGTGAGATGGGTAATCCACTGGTAAGGTGAGGTACGTAAATAGGCACCGCCTCAGGGCCATCTGTGACTCTTCGAGGAAAGGTAAGGTACTGTAAGGTAGCTCACAAAGCTGGGGCTGGGCTGGGCGCAGAAAGGCATGGCATGGGACCAGGCTGGACAGGGCGGACAGACGAAGACGACGACGACGACGACGACGATGACGATGACGATCGAGACTTCCCGATTCGTTGTCTCCCCGGCGCGGCGGGCATGGCAGGGCGAGGCATGACACGAGTCTGGCACAGAGCCGTGTCGCGAGGCGATGACGGCAGTGCAGCGGCCGCGACGACGAGACGGTGGCTACACTGGCAGCGCACCAGCCCCGGCCAGCTGCCTTCGAAGGGCCCATTGCAATGAGAGAAGGGGATGGAAGACGACGGTTCGTGCACGACGACGACTTTCTCTGGTCAAGTGAAACAAGTGAACAGGCAGGCGGCACAGCCTCGCGTCTGTCCATCCACATCCATGTCGAGCGCAGCTGCACGCTAGCCCCCAACCCGAGAAGTTGGAGTGATTGGGCAGTGAAGCGCTTCACCATTCGGCCCCGTCGCCTGGGCGTCGTGGGTTATTAGGCATCCAACGGAACCCATGCCCCTTCCGAAGGCGCGAGGGAGGGCTCCGACAGATGGGGTGCAGTGCCGGACGACGGCGGCACGACGGCAGTGCGAAGACAGCACACGTACCGTGCGGGATGGCACCCTCGTGCCTTGCCTGGCAGGACTCCCTCCAGGACTCCCGTCCAGGAGCGCGATGCACGCTGCTATTCTGGGCCATCCCGGCCCCCGGGCTGAACGGGGAGGCCACGAGCTGAGAAGCCTCGCCCTGCGAGGGGCCAAAGCCATCCGACCCTGACAGGTTTCGTTTGGTCCCGTGTGAGCGGCGGCGTGCATGCACATCAGCCAGGCACCGCTCGCGCGTCGCAGTCCCATTCGCCCAGCCACCCTGCCAGATGGCCGACGAAACTTATTCCACTTTCCCCCTCGTGACGGGGCTCAGCCGTCGCGGCGATGGCGAGTGAGCCTGGCGAGCCATCTCATCTCTGTCCCAAGTCCCGACCATGTTGTTCCCCCGTTGCCTCGCTCTGGGCGCTCACCGGAAAGCTTTGCCTGCCACGAGGTAGCCCTCACCGGGCAGCCTTGCCTCCCCTCTAAGCCTTCACCGGGAAGCCGTGGAGGTCATGAGCACTCGCAGATCTACACCCTAGACGGAGGTGGCAGGTCGCCGTCTCGTCCTGCCTCTCCCGCACATACGTCGGCACCCGAGGGCACGCGACCGCCGAGGTGTTTCTGTTGCGGCCGAGGCACTTCGCTCCGTCGGTGACGAGAGGCGACGAGAGGCAACCCGAGGCGACGTGTAGTTCGGTCAGGGCAAGTCTGCCCAGGCAAAGGGCGATGGCGTGGGACACGGACTTCACCGGTCACGTCCTGGACTTACCGGTCTTGTCCTCTTGGCCCCGTGCTGAGGCAGCCTGCGTCCCCAGACAAAGGCACCGGCCGGATTGGGCACGGTTGAATTCTCGCCCTCGTACCCTCCGAGCAGGCAGTCGGCCATCTGGTTGCGCAGATTACAAATGAGACGCCGCTTGCCGCTCTTCTGTTGCTCGGTTCATGAGTGCACGGCACTGCCTCATCTTACTTAGCAGTCTCTCGCTACACGAGCTCACAGCCCAGAGGTTGCCCGAACATGACGACTCTGGCTGGGCAACTGTCGCGCATGGCACAAGCCTCGTACCAGCTCGCCTTGCCGCCCGCTACCGATCCTAGGAAGCTTCGGTTTGCACCCCCAGTCGCTCAACATTGTCACTCGAGTTCAAGGTGTGTAGCACGGCTGCCTAGGTACCGCTTATTCCATTTCATCTTGCCCTTGTCATGGGCCCCGGGCGACGACCGTCATGGCAGTGCTCTGGCATAGCAGCAATAAACGAGTAGACGGGGTCGTGGGTTTGAGGCGTCGGCGGAGGCTTGTCATGCGGTTGTCAATGGGTGCTGTACTCTTGTCAGGCGAGGTAGGTACCAACCTGTAGCCCGGGGTTGTGCTGGAGGCCGCAAGAGTCAGGGCAGGGATCAGTACACTTCAATTGTCCTCCCTCTTCCCTCTTCCCTCTCTCGCGGCCGGCGGTGGTTGGCCAACGAGAAATCTGCTTGACACGCCTGCACTCTCCCTGTCGTCTCTTCCATGCGTCGTCGTGCAGCTTCTGGAACAAGCTGGGTTACCCGAGGAGAGTTGCGGAACTTCCACCTGGCAGCTGCCCCTGGGCCATGGCACAGCAGCTCCGGGCCATGCCCGCCTGGGCGTTCCCGAGGTCCACTGTAGTCTGCACCCCGCCACCAATGCGCTTCATGCGAGCAAGCTGGCATCATCACCACCACGCCCACCGACATCAAGCACGCCCGCCTCCGTCGACAAAGAGCGAGCCCGACCGCCCAGAAGAGCCCTGCTTCGCTACATAGGCGCATCCTAGGCGTGCGTTTGTGCCACCCTTCCCGCTGACCCGCCACCATGAAGACCGCCCTGTTCTTTACCGTCCTGGCCTCGGCTGCCGTCAGCCTCGTCGCCGCCGACGAGCTCAAGATCGACGTCACGTTGCCCGTCGAGTGCGACCGCAAGACAAAGAACGGGGACCGAGTGTCCATGCACTACAGGGGAACCCTGTCCACGGGCGAGAAGTTCGATGCCAGTACGTGACCGTCGGGGCATGCGTCACCTCGCAGGAGCTGTCACGGCTTCGTTGCGTGACACGTTGCTAACGAGATATTCGCTCAGGCTACGATAGGAACCAGCCCCTCACCTTCAACCTGGGAACCGGCCAGGTGATCAAGGGGTTCGTCAATCCCGATCCGATGCTCAAAAGACGTCGACGCTGACAGCGGGAATAGATGGGACCAGGGCCTGCTGGACATGTGCATTGGCGAGAAGCGGTCAGTCGCGCTCCGAAGCAATCATGTCCCAATTCGATGCCCGTTGTGCTAATTCAGTGTATAGTACTTTGACCATCCCCCCGGAGCTGGGCTACGGCCAGCGCGCAATGGGCCCGATCCCTGCTGGCTCGACTCTCGGTATGTCCTTGGTGCTCCCCGTCCTCGGACCGTCCCCATCCCAGATTCGGGCTGACCATCGCTGCAGTTTTTGAGACCGAACTGGTTGCGATTGCAGGTGTCGAGAAGCCCAAGGAGATCAAGACGAAGGCTACTAGTGAGGGTATTGCTGAGAAGGTGGCCAGCGTCGTCGCTGATGCCGCGGATACGGCAAAGACCTTCGTTGCCGATACCGACGATGTCCAGGGGCATGAGGAGCTGTAAGCACGAAACAACGTGATCATGGTCATCTGAGCATATACATCGAGCACTCCCGACCCTGAGATTGCTCTATTTCGCCTTAAAATGCCACCTGCCACTTCTGTGAGATATGGTGTTCGTCCAAGCTCAGTATTGAACAGAGGTTCTTGAGTATTACCTCCTGACGTGAGCATTATCATGTCCTGCCATGTCTACCCAGAGGCCGCCTGAAAGCCTGCCTTTGGAGGGCTGCCACAGGAATCGGATCCAGGGGAGCCTTTAAGGCCAAAGCAAGGACAGACAGGTCATTTAACCATCAGTGAAGGAGTCAATTGCGAATGCTGACCCTCAGCCTGGAACGTAAGAGTTCTCTAATTTCTGAGCAAATTCGCACACGATGAGCTCGGTGCGTAGCATGCGGAGGGAGGGATTCCCGTCTACGAGCGAACGCTTCTCCGGTGGCAAGATGCCTCTTTCACCCGTTGAAATAACACATGATCTAGCCAATATGTACATGCTTCATCCAGGGTGCTACGGCCTGACATCAAGTCGCAGTAGCGATGGAACACGGGTGTTCTTGCACAGGTGCCGAAAAGGGCATCAACCATTTCCTCGTCACTTGCATCCTTTAGAGCCTACCCAAAGGAAAGCTTCTTCTGCTTAGGGTCGACCACAGTAGGCCTCCCCCTTTTCTTGTCGGTGCCTCTCAGCCTCTTGCTCTCGGGCGTGCTTGCCCGCGTTGTGTCGGGCCCGTCTTTCTGAACAGCATCGCGTATCGTCTGACGAGACAAACAAAGGTCAATGTGGTCGTTGAATTGCCGCTCGTTCGCCGCCTGCGGTCTGAGGCAAATGGGACAGTCCCACCATTCCTCCTCAGGTTCAGAATCGTGCTTCTTGGGATTTGGAACAATCTCCTTGCCATGCCTGCCGTACGAAAGCTCACCAAGGTCGGCGATGTTGTCCGAAGCATCCAGTTCTGGCCCATCATCGGCTTCGTCGAGATCAGGCTCTTCCCCAGGCCATATTTCCCAGCCATCGTCGTCTTCAATTGCCACCGAAGCCTTTCTCTTGAGGTCCCTCGAGCCTTCCTGCTCTCCTGTGGCATTCTTCCGAGGCCGGAGGCCGAAGAAAGCCCTCGCATCGGGCTTCTTGGTGCTGACCAGATGGGTGCATCGCAGGCCCATGAGCCGCAGCTTCATGCCTGGCATGTCTTGTTCGAGCTTGGCGAGCATTGGCAGCGAGAAGTTGTAGAGGTCGTCAGCTAGGCATATCGCCCTCGGCGTGACCACCTGGCGCGTGAAGACTTCAAAGGTGTGCAGCTTGATCTTTAGGCAAAGCGTACGGCCTTTGCACTCTGCTCGCTTCATGTCCTTCTCGAGCTCCTCGGTAGTCCATCGCAATTTGTCTCTAAGCTTTGCGGGGTCGGATAGGTCACCGAACGTGCTCTCTGTCCCGATACTTTTTCTTTCGTACTCCTCGGCGGGCTGGACCCTGGTGCGGCCTAAACCCAGGTAGCAAGACATGAGAAACTCGAATGCCTTATCTCCAAACAATTGATTGAGATACTTCCTCTGGTCGTAGATGTCGCCGCATGTCTTGACTCCAATTTCTAGAAGCTCTCGCTCCAGCACTCGCCCGATGCCGTTGACTTTCCTCGTGGGCAAGTCCCGCATGAATGTCATTATAGCATTTCTCTCGTTCGGCAAGACATACTGGCCGTTCGGTTTATTCAAGTTTGAGCAAATCTTGGCCAGCTTCGTGTTAGCAGCAATGCCCGCCGACACGGTGATTTTTGTAACCTGGTGAATTTGTCTTCGCATCTGCTCAATGGCTTCGGCCGGGCCAATGCTGTTTTCTCTGCAGTATTCCGTGATGTTGAGGTAGGCTTCGTCAATGCTCGCGCTTTCGAACCGCGCATCGTATTCCGCAAGAATTTCTCGCACTTCATGCGCTTTTGCGGTGTATTTTTGAAAGTTCGGTTTGATAAGTATCAGCTCAGGGCAGAGCTTCTTGGCCACAAAGCCGGCCATGCCGGAGCGGCAGCCAAACTGTCGGGCGACGTAGTTGCAGGTCGTCAGGACGCCACCACCAACCGCAAACGGTTGGTCTTCGAGCTCCGGTCTTTCCAGCTGCTCCACTGCCGCGTAAAAGGCATCGCAGTCGATGTGGACGACATGCTGCGTGAGGTCCCTGGACACCTCGAGCTCGGCGATCAGTCGGTCAGCGTTGCGCAAGTCGCGCGTAAGGTCCTGCTCATCCAGTTGCCGTTTCCGCTCCAAGATGAGTTCGATCTTCTTCGTCAACTCCCTGTCCCGGGCTTCTTCTCGATTGAAGAACTTGGATCCCTTCGACGCATTGTAGATGACTTCGGAAACCTAACACTTTGTTGGTAAATGATGGCTATGCGGCGGCTGTTCGTAGCTAACCTTGCTTTGATCAACTTTGTCCTGGCCAGCTTTGGTCAGGGACGGGCCAAGGAGGTGGTACTTGAGCGTCCTCGAGCTGTCTTCTTCGTCCCCTGGCTGTTCAATCTCCTCGGCGTGTTCCGTTGCGGCCATGTCCAGGGGTGAATCAAGTCCGGCTGTGCAACGCGCTGAAGAGAGACTACCGAATATTTAGAATTCATCATTTCCTCGCGATGTCCGTCTGCCAAGCGTTCATCGACGGTCGCTCGCGTCAAGCCTGGCGACCGGCAGCGTTTGGTGATGGACTCTCTGGAAGCGCGTCAGCCTGGCCCCACCACTGACGAGATATGAACGCGAGATCACGTGAGCCGCGACACCCACTTTACTACGTATACGAGCAAGTTGGAGGCAAGGCACGGCGATGGGTGGATGCGCGGAGGGACGGTGTGGGTCGCATTGCAGCACCGCCTCTCATCTACTCCATTGGCCAGCTGCGATGTACACGTCCTGGGATTTAAGCGCCGAGGAGACCGCCATTCAAGGGCCGTGCATGGGCTCATGCGATACAGTACTACGCAGCTGCAGCTTGGGAGCATGGGTGGCATTTATAATGGCGGCACAAACGCCGAGCTGCGGCGTCATGTCGAGCTGTCCCGCCCTCACTCTCCCCTCCCCGTCCCCGTGCGGTGATTGCACTCTTTGCCGCTGAGCGTGTCGTGGTCTTCGCCGGGATCCTATCGTTGCGCTGTGAAGGAGATCCACTGCTTGCCTGCGTTGCCAACAGGATGGCGGCACGGCCTGGCGAGGAGAACGTAGCTACCCTGTAAGTGAGGCATGGCGGTCGGGGCACAAGAGGATAGGGTTGCTCATACGTTGGCGCCCAATTCACAGGTTCGGGGACATTCACTACTTCTATGCGCCGCCAGAGGCGAAGCCCCGTCACCATCGGTTCGACAAAGGCTCATACGTCTACTTATTCGAGAACGCAGGCGAAAAGAGATGTCGCATCGAGATTGCGAATCATGCTGGGACAGAGGATCAGGATGCATTTGACGGATGTCAGTCCCTCGATTCCCTCCCTATACTCACGGTTCCTCAACCTGAACACGGGCTAAACGTACGGTCGGTGCAGTCCTCGATCAGACACATGTTCGATACTCCTACAAGCAGCACTGCATGGTGTCCTTGACCGTGGCCGACGTGGTTGACCAGAGGGAATGGCATCTGCCGACCTACGACCCTCGGAACGCGAACAAGTACCACTACAAGCTTCACTCGGTCGATGTGTATTTCTGGACGCAGCAAGATGCGCTGCAGTTCGTCAACGGCGTGCGGCGCGTGCTGCCGCCGTCTCATGTCGAGGTGCTGGACGAGCCCGCGCCTCCGCCGCAACCTGCGGGCATGAGCTCCGTCGTACAGAAGCTGGAAAACGCAGCCATCTCAGACCCCCAGTACATGTCGCAGCCAAATTCCCACGGCTCGGGATTGAATGCAAATGCCACGGCAGTTGGCGCAGAGGTGCCCGGAGCAGGGCTTCCGCCACCGCCTCCTCCACCGGCCAGCTTCGCGCCCATCGCGTACAACCCGGCGGCCCCTGCTGCACCCGAAGTGATACGGCATCGCGAGAAGACACCGCCGCCGGACGAGGATCCTCTCAATCCCCTGGCTGTGGCCGTGGCATACGACTACCAGAAGCAGCCCTTCACGCCGGGCTTTGCTCCCGGGGTGGCCAGCCCAGGCCTACCGCCGCACGGCATCGCCAGTCCCGGTGTCCCGCACTTTGCCGGCCCTCCACGGCATCCCGGGGTTCAGCGAGCGGCGACGATGCCGGCGCCCTCAGGCATGGGCATGGCGTCGCCCGGACTGGCCAGCCCCTACGGCTCCAACTTCCCCGGGCCACCTGGGGTTTCGACTCCGCCTCCGGCCCCGCCGGCATCTCAGCCAACTCCGCCGGCCACGGATCCCGCGCCCCTTCCACCGCCCGCCGGCGGCCACCCCAGCTACTCCTTCAGCCAGCAGGCTGCGCCGCGATATACAAGCCAGGACTACTCGATTCACCAGCAGCTATACCGCCCGTCGGAAACAGAAATGGGGCCAAAGCCACCGCAGCCCCATCAGCCGAAAACGCAGACACGGGGAAAACTGGAAGAGAACGCTGGGAAGCTGGAGCGCGGCGTCCAGGGCATGTTGAAGAAGTTTGAGAAGAAATTTGGCTGATTGCAAGGCTGACTTTGGAATTCGCGCACGATCGCCGATCCGATAGTATAGATTATTGTTATTCCATTTGTTGCCACGCCTCAGGGCGGGTGTTGACAGGCCTTGAGCAGGCATTAATGAAAGAATGAACTGCTAGGCCAATGGCTGACTTGGTTGCCTCTTCGCGAGAGGCGAGGGTGACGCAGGCTGACATCAGCAGAGGCTCTGCCTCAACCTGAAGGCACCAGACACTGCACGAGGATTGATGGTGCATGAGAACGACTGAGTGCTACGTACTCCGTACTCCGTACTGTGTTCTTCATTCGTCCCAAACGACCCTTGAAAGTGCGGCAAGCACCCCGCTTCTTCCCTCCCGGACAGCATTGCACAAGTGCGACCGGAACTAGTGTCGGGTCGTCCTCGAGGTTTTCGCTCACAACAAGGCGACTGATCGCTTGCACGGTTCTCGCCGTCGTTCGTACAACGCTGAGCTCCAACGCTCCCCAAGGGCTGCAGGCAGGGCCGCCTCTGGGGTGGTGCCTCGTTTCCCGCATTGCATTGCGCAATGAGATGGCTGGACGCAAACCATGCTGCAGGGGTCCCGCACCGTCAAGCCACGGTGGCTGGGCGCCTCCCGCAAGCCGGCTCGGGTCGAAGATCGCTGGCGTCACCCTCGTATAATGTACCTACTACGTAGCGCCCCCGTTGGGCTGAACGGTAGCGCCAGTGGACGGCGGCTGCCCCTCCAGGCACCTGTGGGTGGACTCAGCTAGCAGCATAAGCCGTGCGGCACCGCGCCTAGAACTTCAACCCCCCAGCGCTCCCGGATGCAATTCCATCAACTTGGGCCGCATGTTTAATCATAAAGGCGCTTGAGAATCGTCTACGACCTCTCCCGCATGCGAACTGCCAAGCTCTAACCTTCCGCTGCCTCAGTGCGCCCTCGATGCGGTGATCTGCGGCCTCGGTCTCCGCAGGCCCGTCCATCACATCACTCGCTACCCAGCCTCGCTTGTGACTCGACACCGACCGTTGCTGATCCCGGCCTGGGAAAAAGCGAGGCAACACCGCGCTTGTTTTACTCGAGGCATCGTGGCCATCTGTACGGAGTACCCGCGACCATCTCTCGCCTCCCGAAAGCCTCTGCTTCTGCAATTGCCTCGGCTGCTTACGCATGCCCTCTGGCCTACATGTCCGGTAGCGGCCAGGATGCGGTTTCGAGGTCCAGCTGCAACCCCCGTCGCCGGTGTCGACAATGACCGGCGACATCCTCTGATGTTGCTGCGACGGGAGCTCGATGGCAAGAGCCTGGCCTTCATTGTGCGTTCTCGGCCCCTTTCCTTGTCCAACTCGGTTTCCGCTCTGACCACCAGTGCCGCCTAGATTGTCGTCGCCGTCTCGTTCGCATTTACCTTTGCCGCCTTTACGCTAGTGGCATTGGCTAAGCGGCGCCGAAACCGACGTCGAGGGCAAAAGTCGGAGGACGAAGCGCGCGGTGTGCTGGATCGCGTGTTGGGTTTCTGGCAGCCGAACGGGAGCAGGTATCAGCAAGCATCGGGGGACGATGCCACCGATGGCCAGCGCCATTCGCTGCGACTCGACCCCGCGCCGTCGAGGCCGAGCCGCAATGCCGGGCGTCAACGGACCCCACGGGATAACCAGAGGAGCGGCAACGGCGCTGCCGCTGGAGCTCCTGGCAGTGCTGCTGTCGACCGCAACGCCTCGGTCCGCTCTATTATGACGCTTCCCGCCTACCGCTTGACGGCAGCGACAAATGAGCAGGTTCTGGGACGCGAAGGGGAAAGAGGCGGCGTGGACGTCATCATCGACTTCCCAGCCGTCGAAGACGAGGAGGCCCTTCGCGAGGAAGAGATGGAGACACTATATCAGATCAGAGCTGCAAGGCGGCGGCAAATTGAGGAGCGCGAAGAGTTGAGGAGGCAGCGCGACGAGGCAAGACGGCGAAACGATGATGGAGCATTGGCTGAAATTCGTGCGCGGTCGAGAGCGGCGAGCAACACCAGCACCAACCAGCTGGACGAGCTTCGGAGAGAGGTCGGACGGATCCAAGAGACGAGGCATCGGTCCGTCTCAAGCGTCTCGTACGCGGATCTTGGCGTTGCGCGGCACGATGGGACGAGGATCCGCGCGAACAGCAACGAGAGCGAGCGCATGGGGCTGCTCTCCGACGCCGCCAGCATCGCCATCTCGAACCGATCCGGCGCTCCCTCACCAGCACTGCACCGCCGTGGAGCCAGTGCAGCCTCTCTGGTGAGCGTCGATAGCGACCTCTCACCACCGACCCTGGCCCGGCCGAGAAGAGACTCGCAGCTGAGCGCGTCGCGGCTCTCAAGCAGCGGCGATGGGGCAGGCTCGAGCCTCGAGCTGGTGGAGGCAGACCTTGGAGCTGAGGCGGCACCGCCGCCCGAGTATGAGGAGGTATCCCTCGATGACGGTGATGGGCTCCGGCGCTCCACGACTCCGCTGCATGATCCGCCCCCCGACTATCCAGGACCGTACCGCTTATCACCTCAGCATCACGAGCGTGACCCTTCAGTGATTATGCCGGCAGTCGAGGATCAGCAACTTGACGGGGACGCGCCGCGGCCTCCGCAAGCGACACGCGGCGTGGGTGGCGTCCCTCAGCTGCCGAGCCTGAGGATCTCGAGGCTCCCTGCAATTGTGATTGAGCCATCGAATGAAGAGGCCGGAACCAGATGAGGAGGCACAAGCCAACGGCGACTCGAGTTATTATTGGGAAGGCTCGAATGATACCATGAAGGACTGATGTTTTCGGGATTCGAGCATGCATGATTTAGGAGGCGCTCGTCACTTTGCCTCTTTCAAGTGAAAAGAGGTTGACGGGGTGCCTTGCATTGGCGCTTTCCGATGCTTTTCACAAAGTACATGCTTCATGCTTATTGTATAGTAACGATGCCGGGGGTCTTTTCTCGCGCGGGGAATTTTGTTGATTCTGCCAACGGCGTTGCTAATTGTCCAGCGCCTGGGACTCTGGGTGGTGTGTAAAACTGGATTTTGAGATTTTGGGGTCATGTAATGCAGTAAGGCAACTAAGCAACAAGGTGCAAGACGTAGGCGAGTTAATTCTGGAGTGCTCAAATTATGAATCCGTGGACCCCATTGACAATGTGCTTCAGGCTTCAAGACGATGCGCACAGTACAGTCTTAATGCTGAAGTTTCGATTCCTCATCGGAGTACGGAGTACTTACTGCGTCTTTACCGCGTGCAACGAACACATGTGTTCAGCCGTCCTCGCAGCATTCCACCGCCAATACAGGACTCGGAGGCACGGCAACGGCAGCCAGCATGCCGTGTTGGCTCAAAGGCCCCGGGCCCAAGCGTCAGTGTTTGACTCCGGCGCCAACGCGCCCATTAGTCCTTGGCTACATTAAAAATCAGCCGTTTGGAGCTTATCCAAGCTTTAGCTAATCGACGGCAGCGTCGGGTCTTCCCAAAGGACGGAGCGTAGCCCGGTCGATGCGGGGTCTTTGTCAGGCTCAAGTAATGGGGGCGCCAGGAGGGGCGGGGAGAGGGGTCCAACGAGGGGTGGAGACGTCCCCCGAGCTTGGCCCGCATGCCTCGAAGCGTCGCGGTCGAGAGCCGAGAGTCGAGACAACCGCTGGCATGGGACTCTCACAAAGCCACCCTGGGCTTGCTTCCGCATTGGCGCCGGCGGCCGCTCCATGGCGTCATCCGCGCGCTGGCGAATGCTACCGTAATAATGGCAAATGCGGACGGAAACGTGGCTTGAGTCGCTCGATGCAGACTAGGAGGCATGCCGTTGCTGGGTTGCTCCGTAGATAGCTGTCCGTATAAGAGCAGGCTGTCCCCGAAGCAATTGCCAGGTCCGTTTCCTCATCCTCTTCGCATCCCGAACTCCGGACCCAATCTGTGAAACCTTGCAATCGCCGCACGACTCACAATGGCTCCCAAGATTGCTATCGTCTATGTAAGCCCCCCCCCCCCCCCCCCCCCCCCCCCCCCCCCCCCCCCCCCCCCCCCCCCCCCCCCCCCCCCCCCCCCCCCCCAACCCTCAGCATTGTGTCGCTGTCGACATCCCTCCCTCGCCCTGCTATGCCCGGGCTTCACAAGGCGGCAGGACAGGTCGGCGTGCCTTGCGTCCTCGTCTTGGTTCCAGTTCACTCCCCCAGATCAGATAGGCGTGTGTTCTTTGCTGACAACTGCCGTTCCGCCGCGTAGTACTCCATGTACGGCCACATTCGGCAGCTCGCCGATGCCGAGAAGAAGGGCATCGAGAAGGCCGGCGGCAAGGTCGACGTGTACCAGATCCCCGAGACGCTGTCCGACGAGGTGCTCACCAAGATGCACGCTCCCGCCAAGCCCACCGACGTCCCCTATCTCGAGGACCCCGCCGTCCTGAAGGAGTACGACGCCTTCCTGCTTGGAATTCCCACGCGTTACGGCAATTTCCCAGCTCAATGGAAGGTAACCATGCGACGAAGCAGTGCACCGTCGAAGAGCACGGGCAAGTTTGATGCTGACAATGCGTCTCCTAGACCTTCTGGGACAAGACGGGCTCCATCTGGGCCACCGGTGGCTACTACGGCAAGTATGCCGGCGTCTTCGTCTCAACTGCCGGGCACGGCGGCGGCCAGGAGTCGACGGCCATCGCTGCCATGTCCACCCTCGCCCACCACGGCATCATCTACGTGCCTCTCGGCTACGCGAAGTCCTTCGGTCAGCTGACCAACCTCTCCGAGGTGCACGGAGGCAGCCCCTGGGGCGCCGGCACGTTTGCCTCCAGCGACGGCTCCCGCCAGCCAACCCCCCTCGAGCTCGAAATCGCCACCATCCAGGGCGAGAACTTCTACCAGACCGTTGCCAGGGCTACTGGCTGACTATATGGTGGTGAATCCAACATGGAGCGCCAGGAGGCAGCGCCGGCGGTCACCAATGGCCGGCAGCAGCCCGCAGCTGGCAGTGCTGCCGCCGAGCAGCAGCAACAGCCAAAGGAGAGACAAAAGGAGCCTAAGGAAGGGCCCTGCGGCCTTCCTGTGAAGTGCACCATTTTGTGAAAGAGTGTCTTGCATAATTTACTTGCCTATAATTGTATTACAGTTCTTGCGTCTAGACACGTGCGTGATACTTCCACGATTCTTGTTTGTAGAGTGCAAACATCAGTCACGCCGTCTCGTCATTAATTGCGATTACATGACTGCTTGAAGCAAGGTTGATATGAACCCGATGGGTCATCTATATCTTCCAGAACGAATACAGCTGTTGAAACAGGGGATTGAAGAAATCCAGTAGAGCCGTTCTGCTTCAGGATTGAGACTGATGCTGGAGCTCTGAGCCTGGAGGTCTTCGCATGTGGGGTAGGGACATATGGCGAGCCTTCGGCGCGCGCCGTACGCGAATGCGGCGTTTCCTATAGTGTCTTGAATTGTCGAATGGACCAGGAATACTTTGCCTAAACTCACGAAGTGTTTGTTAGTTCATTGGTGCCTTAGTCCGGAGAGAGAAGCGTGGAGGGGAATGCCCCGCTGCTCCCCCGTACTGGCATGGGCTCACTCACCAAGGCACCTGGTTCTGCTCTGGCCACGCTGAGTGCAGATGTCGTTTCTCAGAGTCCAACTCCGAAATCATGTTGGCCGTAGAGTTCCGCTGTGATGGTGTCGGCAGGGACGGCGAGGGGCGGCGAGGACGGGGAAGGCCCAACGAATGACAGGCAGCAGCCTTCACGACTGAAGATGTCCTTTCCCGTCAAAACAGGCTAATACTGAGTAGCTCGCTCTCAAGTGATCCTTGTTCGTGCCCAGGCCACGCATGATCCGCGTCGCCTTAAGCCTCGCATCACCTCTTCTGGAGATCGCCATGCTCCTGCTTGGAAGAGTTCGGCCGTGATCCGAAGAATGGGTTTGGCTGGAACGAGTGTCAGTGGTGAGGGTTCGATTGCAGCTCGCCGTCGTATAGGCGCTTGCAGCCGTCCTCGGCCGCGTCCGCGACCTTGATCTCGCCTCGGTAAACCTCGACCACGGACATGAGCGGGTAGATCAGCAGCAGCATGGAAAGGAGCTGTCCAAAACTCCAGGCCTTCTCCCCTTGGTCGCTGAGTGTCACGGACGGGTGGCCAAAAGCTTGCGACAGCAGACCGATGCGAACCGCAGCCCCGATGGCTATTGCAGTCATCAAGAGCAGCCCCACACCTTGCACCATCTTGTAAAATCTCGGCTCGCGGGTGTGCAGATACCAAGTCGCTAGAGCAAAGATGATGCAATTGCCGGCCATGACAACGATGGTGCCCACGTACGACAGGCCGGCATTCGAGGGAGCTCCGTCGCCGCCCACTTGCCATACGCACGCGATAGGCAGGGTCTTGTCATCGAGCCCTTTCGACACGGCCTGCAGCACGAAGACGCCAGAAACGCTCGACAGGGCCAGGTTCACAAACATGAGGAACTGCCGCATCCATCGGATGACCCAGTCCCGGCGATAGTCGCGGACCAGCGCCAGCAGTGTGGCGTTGTGCGTCGCCATGGAAAGCAGTGACAGCATCCATATCAGGAAGAAGTGATACGGTATCAGCGAGTTCATCTTGGCCAGTCCGACACCTTGGGGTCTACGGTCAGCAGGCCGGCCTGCGACGATCCTCGTTGGCAAAACTCACTTTGGATTCCGATGCCTTGGAGAATCTGGGAGTCGCTGTAGCCATTGAGCAGCTTGCGTCGGATGGTCGACGCCTTTCCTCGAAATTCGGCGATAATGACACTGATCGACAACGCAATGGCCAGGCCTGCCGTGATCATAAACGACAATAAGATCTGAGCCGCGGTTGTCAGCCTCACATGGATGCGTCGCAGAAGCTCAGAAGAAAATCATACCCCGGTTCCCGCGACGCCAGCATCGCTGGGGGCTGAATCAGGAGCACCCGTGCACTTCGGAGGGTCCAGAAACGCCATTGTGAGAGTTGACGGGTCCAGCGGGCGGGCACGGGAGGAATACAGGATGACAGGTGGAAATTTTAGAGGGTGGACGATTTGTGCACAGCGGATGCAGCAGCAAAATACACCTGCAGCAAGGCGACAGGGCGGCCCGCAGCCTCGTATTGCCATGACGTTATGATTCAGGGGCCGTTCCTGCCCCTGAGACAGGAAACGGTTCCTGTCGGGATCCCACCAGCGGCAGTGGAATGAATGGCCGCTGGAGCTTGTCTCTGTAAACGGACCGAGGCTGTACGACATATACAGCAAATTACGACTGCTGCCCGGCCCCGTACTGTTAATTACATGCGACGCCCATGTCAGCAAAGCGCCAATCACGGTGACGGGGCTGTCATGTTCGATCCCGTGAAGTCCATTCACCTTCGCCCAGCGCTAAACACGATCGGGCTCAAGGCACTATCGGCGCGTGTCTCGTGCTCCTGCACCGATCAGCACACGCTTCACTTGTTGACGTGGGATGGCTTGGTTGGACGTATGTACGGATAGCGCATCTTGCATCCGCGCATCCCTGCAGTCAAAGCCTTCCCAGGGCCGGGATGACGAGGCGTTGGATTCGGTGGCGCTTCACCAACGGGGCGGCGCTCCGCCCATGTGCGATGGCCACGCTCGCGATGGGGCTCGTTGTTAGTAGCGGCCGGCCCGTGCCTGGCGCCATTGGCCAGCCTTCCATCCAAGCTTTGCTGCAGCCCGCGGCCGGCACCCGCTGCAAACTTAATGTGACAAGAGGCGCTGGAGGACGGGGCCTTCGTCTGCCTGCCGGGGATGTGCTTGGCGGCCATATCGTCCGTACTACGCACGTACTACTCTGTAGCAGTAGTATGGAGTATCCGTACCTGGCACGTGTGTATTCGTCTCATTCTCTGCCCAGCCAACCTCACCAGCTCGCCGGGACAGGCCCCCACGCGTGGCGAGAGATGTAGGACAGGCTCCGCGCCTGGACGACGTTGGCAGCAGGACGAGTCCCGAGCTCGGACGGACAGGCCAATGCTCATTTGTCGCTTGTCGAAAATAGTCAGCCTCATTTCAAGGCCGAGGCCACGATCCAAGCCGCGCCCTCACCGTGGTGACACTACAGCTGCAGCCCGCTGGTGTGCGATGGATGCGCCAACCATGCAAGCCGAGTTCACCGGTTGTTGCTGGTGATGCTTGAGCACGCTCCTGTTGTCTCCGTGCTGACCTGGCCCGAGTAGACGCTGGGAGATGTTCAGGACCCAAGTCACAGTAATGGCGATCGCCATGACTGCTTATGTTCTTCGTACGAGGCTTTGGACTGCATACGAATGGAATTGCTTCTGACCGACAAAAAAGCAAGACTCGAATGGCTCCAGTCTCCGGGACGAAAGAGGAGCCTTGCCGTTGCCGGGATCACGGCAGTCGTCGGCACGAGCAGGCCTTTGCGACGATATGCTACTGCAAGCAGAGACCCCGTAGACCCGCCGCGTCCGCGTCATGCTGTGGTCGTACCGTTACCGCAGCAAGACCCCTCGATGTCGACGAGTTTGCAGCTCTGGCCAGGCGTGAAGGTGCATGCATATAAGATCTGAGCGGCTCGCGCTAGTACAGGCAGGTCATTTTGTCTGGGGGACAGCCCTCTACTGCCGGCCCAGTCCCAGGGGACGAATTCGCTGCGGTGCACGTCAAATGCGCATGCGCGGTGCCGATCGTGTCCCGAAGCGACAATGAGAGCCCGTTGGGCCGCATTCTTTGATACTTCAGCATTGTCCGCTGCAGCGTGGCTCGGCTTCGCATCCCGCTGCCGACACGAGACGTCTCGTTGTCTCTCCTCTCCGTTTCCTGGCTTCTCCGCCGGTCCGCCTCCTGGCCAGACGGGGCGCCGCCAAAGCTTACGAGTGCATACAAGCAGATCCGTGATGCAGAGAATGACAAGCCTGGATTCACGCGGCGGCACCTGTCGCGCCCTACGCGTAGGCCAAAGACGCCAGGATCCAGGCGCACATGGCTGTTTCAGTCCTCTGGTGTCAGGCCCTTTCTCTCACCAAGCCACACGGCGAGTCAGCCATGGGTCACGGATCTGCTCCTGTGGGCGTCTCAACATGGGGCCCATGCGACCCCGTGCGGCATACCGGCTGGTTGGTTCACGAGAGTGATTGCGAGGCCGCCGGAGGGTCTGGCTGCAGCATCTTGTCCTCACTTCGTCCGTCGGATGAGGGACCCCGGCGGCCGCGTAAGGCCTTCCGGTTTGCGGGGCAGCACTTCGCCAAGGCGGCATCCTGAGGGCGTCTACCGGCAGATGCCTTGTTTGCTGTCCGTCCTGTCAGTGCCGTGCCCCTTTGGCAGCCGTGCAGCGTGGAGTTGCACCGTCTCATTGCGTTCGGCATGCAGACAGCGGACACATGACTTGTCAGTCTCGAGTGAAGGTCGGGCCCCGAGGAAGCTCTCCCGCTGATGCGGTATTCGAATCACCTGGTCCCGGCGGTGTCTTATGGCCATCCGTTGCGCCTGGGCTGGCTGCTTTTTTCTCTGCCTTCTCTGCCGCCGTTGGCTTGGAAGAAACGGGCCCCTGGCGATGGACGGAGATCCATGATATCGCTGTCGCAGTCTTTGCCTAGCGCTACCCACCGGAGGCAGATGCCGCTGCCCCAGAGGCTGTGGAGCCTTAGGAAGACAGCTGCTTAACACGACGCCCTCGTAGGCTCTTGTTCACGAGGCCAGCAGCCAGATACCGAGGCCAGTCTGTCTCAGCCTTGGATGAAACGCAGCCGACGACAGTTGTCGGGAACATCCCAGCGTTTCGCGCGCCTACCCACAATCCCCTTGCCCCTCGTGTCTGCCTGTCTTTCTTTTATTCCAAATTCCCTGCATCGACTTCTTTACTCTATACATAGAAGCGCCCTTGCTGTGCCTGGGCTGCGACAGAGAACGTGGTAGTCCGGCCACCTCAAAACTTAAAACACTGTATCTGTCCTTGCGGAACTCTCCAGAAGCATAGCCCTACGCAAGATCGACTGGCCAACCACTGCTCGCCATGATTGTTCTCCCTCGAATTGCCGCTGTCCCGGAATTACGAGTCCCAGATCTCTGCTCTCGACCTGGTCACCGACAAGACTCGCCAACCTACCGACAGGTCAAACTGCCAAGTGCAACCTGCCGTCGGTCCAAAATGGCCTGCCTGATCGAAAGATTGCCCATCGAAATTCAGCGCATGGTCTTTTCGCATCTAGACTACCAGTCCTTGATACATCTCTCCCGGATGAACCGATACTTTCAACAAGCCATACATCCCCAGGGGATGGCTGCCACCTTCGACAAGGCGCAATTTGTGATGCGTGCGGCCAAAGACTTCCCCCAGCACCGCCCGAGCGAGAAGGGCCACGACTACAGGCCGGGAAACTTTGAGTGCTACGTCTGCTTCCGGGTGCGGTCACCGGACCACTTCGACATGATGCAGCCGCAGTCTACCTTTGTCGACAGGCTCGGGCGTCTTGTCCGAAATCGGGAGCCAGATCCGCGGACCGACAGGCAGGTCATGCTACGGCGGTTCTGCATCGACTGCGGCGTCAGGGAGGGCCTGCACGCGCCGTTCGACTGCCTGACCACAAGAACTGGGAAAGACCTTTGGGTGTGCAACTGTCGACGAGTCTGGTCTAAGCCCGGATGCCTAAGGTGTCCCAATTGTAGGGGGGACTGTCCTCTCCGGCCGAGGCGCAAACTTCTTATGTAGGAGATGTTCGTGGTTTGGACGACAGTGGTATAACTGCCTACGTTTGCCTGCAACCGCTCTTGGCATGAGGTCGAAGCTGTGGGCGGGAGGTGGATTTAGGAACATGTTGAAAGGAAGGACGAGGGTTCGAACATCTTCTCGGAGCACTTACACTTCTGGGGCATTTCTGGGTCAGGCACTTCCGGAGTGAAATGCGCACCGAACTGGCAGATTCACCATGTATTTAGCATTGCATTCCGTTGGGAGTTTGGGAGCATGAAGAAAATTAGAGTGGTATTGACGAGTGTGCAGGATATGCATGCCCCCTTTAATCTCCATACAGAATGGCAGAGCTGCCCGCGTCTTGCGTATGTGTAGCGTCTCTGCGGTAATAGCGGCAATTAATGTTGTTCAACAGCCTGTGTCCATTCATATAAGGCCTGGCACAATTCCTAGGAGTTTCATCTCAGCTGTGTCTCGATGCAGCAGGCACTCGTATTATACGGTAGCTTGTGTGGCTTGCAGAGTAGCGGTCAATCTCACTGCTTGATTGGCGAGGTTCAAAAGAAACTGCAAGTTCCGATAGCGATTTGGTGTATTGGAATAGGCCTTCAATCCCAATACGAGATTTGACTAGTGTTCGGAAAAGGGTTCGCAAAGATACTCGCTTGCTCGCATGCTTGTTTCCGCATTCTCCTCACCCGGCCCTTCATTGTGAACCGCTTTGGTTACACATGTTCATACATGCATCACCCGACGGCTTGGAAACTAGGATCAAACGCCTTGCAGAAGCTCGCCCGTCGTGGAACTTCAACTTTACAAGCTCCTTCACACGATTCCTGCCATGCCTCTGCCTGTGGTTCTTTTTCTCCTTGTGCATACATCCAACCTCTAATGAACCTCGCCTACAGTTTGGAACGCTTTACATTTTCTCCATGCATCATTTTATTCATGTTTTGATTTCGAATTACCTCCTATCACAATGTCGCTGTCTTCAACCGTCGATGCATTTTTGCACCCGCCCTCATACCCCAACGGGCAGATTTACGATGTCTGCGTTGATTCCGCATGGGTGGCTGCTCAAATCTCTGCTAGAGGGCCGAACAAGGTACTGCTGCTACACTTGTCCCCTGGTGCCACGCGGGCTGTTGGAGGCTCATCTCCAGCTATGCTCTTTATCTACTCTGTTTGAACAGCTAAATCCTCAATTGCTGACACAGAGCTTCATTTCAAAAGTCCTCGAACTCTACGGAGCATGTCAGGTCATCGAATCCAGCATATTTTAATACTTTGAGACTGGATGCGGAAGACCTGCCACTCATTGAGGATAACGGACCATCTCCTGCAGCTACATCGGCACTTCACTTACAGCTTTCGGCGACCGCACCCGGCGAAGATACCGAGGCTATGTCCGCCGACCGCGTCTGATCGGGTATGATCGAAAAGGCTGACCACGGTTTAGCTCATATGATTTCCCAAGCACCAATTGCTTCCCGTGCTGCAACTCCGAGAAACGGCCATCGGATACCCTGCCGAAAAATTGGAAGTATACGAACGAGGTTGGACATCTTGATGAAAGCATCAAAGTGGAAGAAGGCAGGGAAGAGAAGACAATTGAACGTCCGCTGCTACCGATCACTTACAAAACCTCAACGTCTCCAAAATTTGAGAACGAGTTTTTCGAGGTGACCGTTTCCAACGTCGCTGGTTGGGGTGCATTTGCGGCAAAAGATCTCAGGCGCGGCGATATCATCCTCAGAGAGAGACCACTGTTCGTGGCGGACTACACCTCTCTGTTCCACGAGTTCGAAAAGCTGGACGAGGAAGCCAGGGAGGTGGCATTGAGTCTTTATTCAAATGAGCTCTACAAGCCGGGCCTGCCGAAGATTCAGGGAGTGTTTGAGACCAACTGGTACGTCAGATGAAGAACCCCTCAGAGTCCAAACCATCCGCCTGTAAATCGACCTACTATGTCTAATACCACGCGCAGTTTTACAGTTGGCGGGCGTCTGGCGGGCCTCTTCCCGGTTGCCGCTCGTTTCAACCACTCCTGTCACCCTACCGAGAACGTCAGCTATGAGTACGACGCCGCATCGCAGTGCCTGGTACTCACTGTCCGCGCGAACGAGATTCCCGCTGGCCAGGAGCTGACGATATCTTACGGGAACGACCGCACGGTCATCGAACTCTACCTGATTTACGGGTTTCGTTGTCGTTGCGGAGGATGTCCGGGCATGAGCGACGGAGAATATCAGATGCTGACCTCTCCGTGGTGAGCAGTTGACCAACCCAGCAGGGAAATAGGGTCGTCTTTGGCGTTTCTTTCCATGGACCGATGCCTGTCAAGAGTTTGAGAGTTGCTAAGGCATGAACAAGACAGTTTGCATCGCGAGTCGTTCAGCCGACTTGGGGAACGAGACGAAACATGAGCAACTGCCATTTCCATTTAGTTTAACCTCGAGACCGATCACGGCATCTCATTGTGCGAGCGATACAAAATAATTGATCTCACCCAGCTGCCAAATGTTTCCTGGTTCTTCAAGACGCCTCACCTCATGGTCATACGGATTGCCCCTTTTGAACTTGTTGCTGCTCTTGGGAGCACTCCCTCGTAACTGTAGTACGTCCTCCTTCAAATTAAGTCATAAGGTGAAGGACACCATGCTTGGTTGCGATGAAGGGATGCATCGCTTCAAGCTCCAGCTCGAGGTCAGAAGCCAGCCAAGATCCTGACAACCTCTTCCGCGTCCATACCGTCCTCATCGTGCTCTTGTTCGGAAACCTGCGACTCAAAGGTCCAGTGACCAAGCTGATCCTTGGACAAAGCCACTCTGAACTTCCCTAAATCGTCCAAACCCTTTGGAATGTCCATCTTCGCCGATCCAACAGCCTGGATACGAGAGTCGAAGCGACTGAACAGCATGGGCAATGAATCGCCTTTCCATGCGGCGACCCCATCACGCGCCGCGGCGAGGATAGTGCGTAGAAGGTAATAGAGGCTCATAATGAGGAAGGACACCGGATAGATCACCCAATACCATTGTACGTGGACATAATTGGCCATCATGGAGGCACTGCCCTCGTAATCAGTCATGTAAGGGTTTCGAATACCTCCATGCTCACGGACTTCGTTGGTCAAACTGAGGCTCAACCTTTCGATCCACACTTCTAGATCATTTGTCGCTTGCCACATTGCTTCGATCCAATCAGACGAGAAGTTGAGTATGTCGGAGGCGTACTCGAACGACCCGCTAGTCAAGGAGTCGATAAAGCTACGCAATGCCTTCAGGGAGCGGTCTGAGACGCTGTACCTTGAGTTTTGTCGCGTGCGCATGCGTTTTGGCATGTTTACGAAAACGTGCTCGTCTGAGTGGGCACTGGTTGCAGCTTCAAACACGGTCTCGTCCCAAGTAGCCAGGACAACCTGCTCAGACTTGCCATCTGTAACAGAGATTTCAAAGGTCTTGAGGCAGAACCATAGTGCACACTCAGCCGCGGTCGTGCGAGTTCCCGCAGCCCGCTTCGAGACCGTCATAATCTCGAAGGCTGACAGGAAGGCCTTGGTGTTCTTGGCGGCATCTTTAACGTTGTCTTCCACTGGGCTGACTCTGAAGATATCTGCGTCGGACCCTTCAGGGACCGTGACATTCGTGATAGAAGATATTGCGAAGGTGCAGGTCTGTGTCTCATTCGCGCAATGGGAGTTGACTTCGGTGGGCACGCACTGCCCACAAACTGCCAAGCTGGGAAATACGGGCCACGTGCAGTTGGCCGTGTGACACTGAGGTTCAAGGTCGCGGACCTGTGCAGCCAATATGCCGCTGTAGATGGCCGATTTAGTTGACAGCGCAAGGGAGTAGTCTGACGCCGCCCGTCAGCAAACTCAAAGCTTTGAACTGATAATACGCATTGAGCTCACCGTCCCGAACTCCTCTCTGCACAACATTATCCCAGTAGTCGCTTCGAAAGGGGGCTGGAGCGGGTCGTGAAGTTTGGTTGATGTAGACAGTCGGCTTCTGCACATACACGAACATTTGCTGAGAAAACGTCTCGAATCCGTGGGTGATGACGATGATAAGCGCGCCAATGCAAGAGAGGTGCCTGGTGTTTGAATGAAGCTCAGCTCCCATGTGCGCCAGAGGAGAAGAGGAGAGCAGAGCAACCCACCATCCTTTGAGTCGCTATATCAAGGCCAGACTGCCCAGTAGCCCACGCGACGCTTCATCAAAGATCTTGAAGTCTTCCAGCCGCGCCTTGTTCTGCGTTCTTGTCTGGTGCGACTTGGACACCCATATCCAGGCACCCTGGCGGATGCAGGCCTCGACGATGCTTCCCAGTGAGACGCGGACCATAGTCATTATGGCAATGACAACCATGTCGAGCTGCATGCCGGGGCCAAAGTCGGGGGCGATCTTGCCGTCAAAGTGCCAGAGCACGACGGCGAGTGCAGCAAGGCTGGCCATGCAGAGGAGAGCACATCTGTACTCGTCGGCCCACCACCTGAAGGCGGAACTGCAGCGGCCCTTCGGACGCTGCTGGGGGTTGTCCTCCTCAACAAAGTCATCCTCGTCGGCAGCTCCATCGTTGACCGCAGGCGTTGGGGTCCGTTGCTGACGCCGACGGAGACGCATGAGCATGTGCGCTGCGCTGCCAGTTGCTGCAGCCATGGCTTCGGCGGCGTCTCCTGGTCGAGTCTGATAGTACTGTATGCAAACGGCGAGCGTGTGTCAATGCCGGGCTTGCAATGTGTCAGTCGGCCGAAAAGCTTGCACCTATGGCTGTTGAGAGTCTGAGACCTGTTGAACGCCCAGGCGTCGTGTGTCGGGTCGAGGCATGGCTATTTTGCTTCATGGGACGCGCAATGGCACTCTGGGCTACTGCCTTATCTATCGTATCATCGCACGTAGAGGACTGCCTTACGTAGGTGAGATAGGCAGGCAAAGCCGTACACCAACCGCGTTGCTTCCTCTCTTGCCCTTTGAGGCGGTGAGTCCGGTGACGGCCAGCACAGAGGAAGGCGCCCGCAGATAATGTGGTGTCTGATGCTTGCCTGGCAGGCTGGCACGTGCAGCCAAGACCCCACGAGGTCGTACTCGGCAGCACCGGTCGTCCTCTGTTGATATCAACCCTCTCGTCTCTCCGTCAGCCCCTGTGTACAACCTCGGGGATGCTGACGATGTCTGATCCTCTGCAATGCCCGCCCGGACAACGCGTGGCTCCAACGACTTGACCGTACTTCCCTCGACATGGCCGGACGACACGGAGCATTAAAGTACACAGTAAATCATAGACACGAGCCGTCGCTGGTCGACTGGTGTTCACCACGTTGCTCACCACGCAGCCCTCTGGAGCCAGGTTGGTAGTCGAGACTCGCGGTTGCAGCCAATGGCGGGTCCTGCAGGTGGGAGGAAGCGTCACGAGAGCACCCGACAACGCGGGCACGCGGGCAGGCGAACCTGACTCATGCAAGTGCCCGGACATCTGGAGGCACTACGTAGTAGCCCCTCGGACGGAGATGCCCTTGAGCTGCCAGGCCAACTGCCCCCGACAGTCCGAATGTGGTTACTAGAGTGAGGTTCCCTTGGCAGGGGGGTGGCAGGCGCTGGACCGGGCCCCGAGGGGAGCGCCTTCGCGCAGTAAGTCTTGTCGATTGGCCGGGAATGTCAAAGGAGATACGAAGATAAGAGCCAACAGCCGGCTGCTTCTCCTTCAAGGTGCGGATCCCTTCAGGAGAAGATTCCTTTGTCCTTGAAACAATCGAAAAGACCATCGCAAACATGCAGCACCGTATCCTGCTGTCATCGCTGCTGGGCATCCTGATCCACGCCGGCCTGCCGACATCCGTCTGGGGCCGCGCCCACCGCGCCGGCGTCGGCTACAGCCAGGGTCTGGCCGCTCCCGAGCAGCTCCGCTTCTGGGTCGACGACCATAAGGCACATGGGAATGACGACGGCGACGACGACGACGAGGCGGCTTCCCTGCCCTTTACTTTCGCCGGCCTCAACACGTTTGCCAAATTGCCCTACGCAGACTGCTTTTCCAGGAACCATGGCGAAACCGGCATTTATGACATTGCCATTCTGGGCGCCCCGCATGACACTGTGGGTGCCTCCCCCTCCCGATTCCGTCCCCGTCGCCTCGGGAGGCGGCATATCGCAACGACAATGCTGCTACTATCATCGTCAGCCCTTTTTTTTCCTCATGATCCTTGCTCACTGACACACTAAACCAAGACCGTGACTGCGCGCCCCGGTGCACGATATGGGCCCTCCGGCATCAGAACGGCCAGCCAGCGCAAATTCTACGGCTACAGCGTCTACAACGGTGAGCGACCCTTCCGTCTTACTGCTCCTGGTCCGCCGTGCTGACGCACCCTCGCAGACAACAATCCGTTCGACGATTGGGCCACCGTCGTCGACTGCGGCGATGCGCCCATGCCCTGGCTCGACAACCGGGCCGCCATGAAGACTCTGGATCTCGCCCACAGGCTCGTTTCCGGGCGGCCCGCGGCTCACCCCGATCGGTCCAAAACTCCCCGGATCGTGACCCTGGGCGGCGACCACACCACGACCCTGTCTGCCCTGCGCTCCACCTACCGCCGATGGGGCCCAGTGTCCGTCATTCACTTTGACAGCCACATCGGTAAGCTGCCGCAATGATTTATTGGCCACCACCAACAGTCTACTAACAGGTGACGTGGGACAGATACTTGGGATCCCGCCGTGCTGGGCGGAGGTATTTCAGAATATGCGTGAGCAAAGACGTCTTACACATCGTTACGAAACCAGTTAGCTGACGGGGGTATAAGCGGGCTTAATCATGGCACGTTTTTGCACATTGCCCATGAAGAGGTCAGCTGCCGAGTGCCTTACCGCCAATGCGCTCGCTAACCATGGGTCACAGAACCTGATTCTCAACTCGTCGATTCATGCTGGTATCCGCGCCCCGGTCAACAGGCGCAAAGAGGATATGAAGAATGACAGGCGCTGCGGCTTCGACACCATTAGCGCTCCAGACATGGACAAGCTCGGCCTCCAAGCCATCGTCCAGAAGATCCGCGACCGAGTCGGCGACACCAAAGTCTACATCACCGTCGACATCGATGTCCTGGACCCAGCCTTTGCTCCCGGTGCGTAATATTGATAGGCTTCTGCCCTGCCCTGCACTGCCGTCCATCCATGAATTCTGACCTGGATCTAGCAACCGGCACTCCAGAGCCCGGCGGTTGGTCCACGCGCGAAATGCTGGCCCTCCTCGGCGGGCTTGAAGGCCTCAACGTCGTTGGCGGTGACGTGGTCGAGGTGTCCCCCATCTACGACACGGCCGGCGAAACCACTACCTTTGCCGCGGCTGAGATTGTGCACTCTCTTATCGAGCTCATGGTGGCCAAACCCGTTCCTTGAATTAACGTGGACATGGCTTGGGTTAAGCGTTTCGTGCCTTATTAGACTGTTTGGCCCGTTAGATCAGTGGACAGGGTCTCATCAGGGCATCCCGAGAGGCGTATTGCAGGCGGGTATAGGGCATTACAAGTTGGATATACCATCATCACGCACCTTCAGAGAATATGTACTAGACCATGACGTCCCATGAAACGCAGAGTGGGTGAAGCATCTCGCCGAACTGAGCATCTGCCTGCGTTGACTTGCAGGCTCCAGACCCAACTTCATCCGTGCGGCATGCATCTCACAAGAACTCTTAGACGGCAAAAAGGTCACGACAAAAGCATTCGCTCATAATTTAACAAAGATCACACCGCGGCATAATGGTATATTCAGAAAATTGCCAGCCCAGTCGTCACAACGCCGCGCCATGCATCCCTCCTGTACCCCAAACCAACCCGACCCGACCGGTTCTAATCCCAGTATCGAATCTCTCCGTCCAAGCCTGCCGTGGCCACCTTGCTCGTCTCTTGCGGGTGCCACTTGACGCACGTCACGGCCTGGCTGCCCGCCTTGAGCTTGTGGTACATCTTGCACGTCTTCCAGTCCCAGAAGCAGACGTAGCCGGCCGAGTCTCCCGAGGCGAGGAACTGGCCGTCGGGGCTGCAGTCGAGCTCGATGCCCTGGCCGGCGTTGTTGTGCCCGCGGTAGCTCTTCTTCCGGTTCTGCCGGAACTTGTCGTTTGCGCCGTAGACCAATATTTGGTTGTCGGAGCTCTGGTACGCCACGTACTTGCCGCTGGGGTGCGCCGCTGCGTTGGTCATGGGGTACATGTCGGGCTCGGCAATGTACTTGATGGGGACAGGGATGTTGTAGTCCCACGCGCGGAGCGATTTGTCGTCGGACGTGGTCATGAAGCGGCGGTTCTGGTCCACAAAGACGATGGTGTTGATGGCGGCAAGGTGGTGGTCGTACTCCTGCACGATCTCGTTGGGAGCCCGGGTGTCGAACTGCACGATCTTCTTGTCTGACATGCCAGCCAGGAACTCGTTGGAATGCTCTGGATCCGGGTTGAACTTGATGACATGCGGAGTCTTTCCCGTCGTAAACTTGCCGATGCAAGCGCCTGTTTCGGTATCCCACAGCTTCATCATCCGGTCGTATGAAGCTGACAGGAACCTGGTACCCGAATTATTGAAGCAAATATCCGAAACTGCCTTGGAGTGCCCCGAGTACGTCCGCAGAAGCTCCCTGTCGTGATACACATCCCGAATCTTGACCGTCGTATCAGCACTGGCCGACAAGAGGAGGTGCCCCGAGTTGGGCATGAATCGCAACGCCGTGACAGCCTTTGAATGGTCTTTCCAGGCGTGAATTTGCTTCTTCGGGATGTAATTCGTGAAGCTTCCGGGTTCCTTGCGCAAGTCGACGTCGAGGTCCAGCGGGACGTGCATGTAGGTTCGGCCCTGGTAGTCGTATTCTTCCGAGCCGTGGAAAGTCGTCGTCTCGTCACCCATGGCCTCAACCTCCTTCCGTCGCGCGATGGCTGCGGCTGGTGCCTGCACAACAGTGCCGCTCTCCACGACGTCTTCGTCTTCCTCGACAACCTCATATTCCTCGTCACTGGCCAACTCTTCGTCCTCTCCGACGATCTCGTACTGGTTCCGCGAGTACTTGGCCCAAGGTCCAAGGTAGGAGCCCGGTCCCTCGGCGATGGTGGCGTCGCCTTTATCTTCCCGTGTTGCTCGTATCCTCGCCGCCTCCTTCTTCAACGCTGTAGCGCTCTGATACTCCCGCTCAGGTCCACCCCTCCTTTCCACCGCTCTGTGCTTGCTTCGAAACGTATGCTCGCTCACGAAGGTTTCTTCGGCGTGCCCTGTCAGGACGTTTTTGCGCTTCTGTGAATTCTCCTCGTCCTTGAACGGATTGGCAGGGCCGACGTTGGGTCTCGAAAGGTTCTCGGCAGAATAGGGCACCACGGCGTGGTCTGGCTCTGCTTGTTGCCGCACCACCAGGGCGTCCTGCGGCGCCATGTTGGGTGGGTATTCGCCAAAATCAGCCATCTTGAGCAGCCGTGAAGCGCGTCAGAGACGCCTGCGTCGATCTTTGGCGTCGCGAACGAGCTCGGTGCCGAGGGCAAAGGAATGAAGGATGGTGGAGACCTTTATTGTCGCAAAACGAAGCACGGAAGGAACCAAATCAAGAGAAAAATCGATGGCAATCCTTCTAGGAGGGATTTTTCCGTACTTAGCTGAGTGAAGGCGGAGTATGACAAGGTGATGCAACAAGAGAAAGCAGTTGGCGATGCAAGCCGGAAAATGAAGCATCAAGGTTGCGATCACGTGACTCCACTATTACACCTTTCACGAGGGCCGGTCATCGGTGCAGCCTCGACCAGCGCGAAGAGCTTGAACAGGCTTAAAAATGTTCCATTGAATACATGATTTATGATTCATCATTAGGCACTCGGGCTATGTCGGCCAGACAAACCCCCCAATAACACAGCAACCAGGTCGTACAATGCTGCTGCGAGGCAGCGTCGCAGTGAGTAGTCGCTCTACATCAAGCCCCGTAAACGCCAAGAGGCGATGCCGCCGGGTGTCGTGCTTGGGCGCGTTACCCAAGCACATCTCTCCGGAGTCATGCCCCACCATCTACTCGTCATATACTGAAACAAAGGCTCGTGGGGTAACCACCTTCCCGTCTTCAAGCAAATGTATGCACCGGCACGACCAGACGGTATAGCTTTGGGCGAACGCCGCTCGGGGTGCCCCGTCAATGGTGCTGCGCATATGCCATGGGGCAGGTCACAGGCCGCGGTGTTCGTCTAGGAAGACTCGTCCCGGATGAGGGCAACAATCATGCTGTAGAGATAGAAGAAGAACATGATCAGGTGGAAGGCAAGCTTGGCGAACGACTCCTGCAGGGCTATTAGAGATGCAACAGTCGGGGGGTATTTCGTGAAGCGCGCACCTTCTTGTGAACGTTGAGCTTTCGGAAGATTTCAGTGGCGTCCAACAAATGGGTGTTGTCGACGATCCTGGCAGCAGGTCAGAGGAGAACTTTGACATCGGAAACGGGGAGAATGGAGACTCACTTCTTGGCGTTCCAGGCGAGAAGAGGTAGGTTCAGGATCAGAGCAAGCCAGTAGCCGTTGATGAGGAACAGGAAGGTCAGGAAACCGTGTACAGCCGCCTCGGGAATGATGTAGGCGTTGAGGCGGTTGCAGAGCTCGATGGGGTTGATGTAGTCACTGCGAGGATCGGTTAGCACAAGCTTCGCGGTGGTTTCTGCGAAGGCAGTCTCCAACAGCCTTCTGCGAGCTCTCGCGAGGGAGCGCATCGACCAGCCGGCGACAAGGGCAGAGGAGGGGGCGTGTTGCCGGGGGAGGCGCACCATTCCAAATCGCTGTACATGATGGTGAAGAAGACCTGGAGGAACAGGTTGACGGCGTTGATCAACACCGCCAACAGGAAGAGCCATGCTTCGCCGGACATCATGACGTGCTTTTGGGCTGTCGCCGACGACAGACAAGCGGGATGCGAAGGTGGGAGGGCGCGGCGTGTGGCTGGTGGGAGCTCTGGTCAAGCTCTATCACAAGCTCTTGGGTGCGGCGCACAACCGAGAAGAGGGCAGCGTCGGGTCGAGGCGAGGGGGCGGCGAGGCGAGCACTGCGCTGTGCTGTGCTGTGCTGCAGGGCGAGGAGGAGATGCGCGTCTGCGTCGGGGGCGAGCGGTTGCGGCCGGGAGGTTGGTCGGGCACTAGGTGGGCTGGGACGTCGGTGGTGAGGAGGAGCAGTGCGAGATTTGTTGTGGGCGCGCCGGTGCGGTGGTGCTCTGCGTGTTTGCTCTAGCGGCGATCATGGAAGGCCCCAAGCTCTCGTGCTCCCTGGCGCCGTGTTTGCGAGCTTCGGCGGGTTTCTTAGGCCGTGGCCCGTGCCCCTCCCACCGCCGCGGGCGGAATTTGCAGCGGACAGGGCTGGACACCTGTGGCCCCAGCAGGGTTTGCCACCCACTCGCCCACTGAAGGCACAGGCCAGGGCGGCTCCGATCCCCCACTTCCAACCACCCGCCCAGCCAACAGCGGCCCAGACTCCGCTAACGACCTCGACCGCCCGCAACCGCCACCGACGAGATGGATTCGTACCCCGCCGAGTGCCTGGGTGCCTCGAGCCATCACCACCTGTCGTAGCCCTCTCGGCGGACAAGATTGTTTGGTTGCCAGGCGAGGAGACGTGGCCTCTCCGTCGGCCACGGTCACATGCAGCATCTACTGACCGCTACGGAGCAATGATGTCAAGCTGTCGGCAGTCCCTTGTAGCCACACGCCCAGCCACACGCGGCTGCCTTTTCAGACGAAAGTCTAATAGTTGATATAAGCTTCTTGACGGGTGCTCGAGCGCACCATATCAACGACGGTTACACGTCACTATCCACATCCGTCACTCCCTGCGGCAACCCTGCCACCCCAGCCCGAGCTCATGGTAATCATGCGGAGGACGTCGCGGCCGCCTCTCCATTGGTCGCGCCCGGCATGGCTACGGGGCCTCCCGGGGAGTTGGGCTGTCTCGCAGTAAGAATCTCCACGCCGTCTTCGGTCACGAGAAGAGTGTGCTCTGTACGTCTCGTTAGCATGGGACCCTTGGCAGGGAGCGTGTGCTGTTGGAGGGGCCGACTCACCAAATTGAGCAGTGCGCTTGCCGTCGATTGTCGTGCTGGTCCAGTTGTCCGGCCACGTAATGTCCCTGTACTTGCCCAGCGCGACCATGGGCTCGATGGTGAAGGTCATGCCAGGCTTGCACTCGCCGACGGCCTTGTTCTTGGCGTAGTGCGGCACGTTGGGGGCGCAGTGGAAGAGCTTGTTGATCCCGTGCCCGCAGTAGGTGCGGATGACGCTGCAGTCCTTCTTCTTGGCCACCTTCTCGATGATGTTGCCAAACTCGCGGATCAGCACGCCAGGCTTGACCGCCTTGATTGCCTCCTCGAGGCACTCACGCGCGGCCTCGACCACGCGCACGTTCTCCGGGTCGGCCTTGGCCTTGTCACCGATGTAGTACGTCTCGTTGAGGTCCGCGTGGAAACCCTCGTGGTAGATGGAGATGTCGATGTTGAGGATATCGCCGTCGAGGAGGAGGCGCTGGTCGGGGATTCCGTGGCAGATGACCTCGTTGACCGAGGTGCAGCAAGACTTGGGGAAGTGGTTGTAGTTGAGCGGCGACGGGTACGACTGCAATCAGTGGTCAGCGTGATCCTTCATCGTGTGTATCCCTTGGGTCGCCTCGGGACTGTCTCATGGCTCTCTCCTCTCTCCATATACTCCGCCACGCTCGCACGGGCAACCCGGCAGGCCATCCATATAGCTCGATCTTGGCACCGACGGTGTGCGTTACTCACATTTCTCTCTATGCAGGCCTTGTGGACGACCTCGTCGATGTAGTCGGTGGAGACGCCGGGTTTGGCGGCGGCGGCGGCGATGTCGAGGATCTCTCGCGCGAGGCGGCAGCTCTTGCGCATGGCGTTCTGGCCGTCGACATCAAGAATCTCAATCTTGTTGCGGTTCGTCAGGGAGCGGCTGTATCTCGGGTTGCCGTCCTGCCACCACACGGGGTGGGGGATCGTCTTGGGCAAGGTGCGGTGCTCGGACAGAGGGTAGACGGGTCGCAGCGGGCCCGAGAAGGGGAAGCTCGGGAAGGGATTGTAGAATCCGGTAGCTGGATCTGGTGAGATTGCTTTCGGCGGGATGATGTGGTGGAGGATATTACTTTGCGTCTTGTGCATGCTCTTGTGGGTGCCCTGTAGACGACGGAGTCAGCGCACGGCGGCGGAGGCGGGGAGAGCGCGTTGCGAGGCAAACAGCGGATCGGGCGAGTCCGTACCCAGCTCTTCTTGAAGCAGTCCTGGGAGCAGAAGAAGCTGTCCTTGAGGCCGAGCTTGAGGCAAGTCGGGCACTGCAGGGATCCGGCCTCATTGTCGCAGTCCACCCCCAGGCACTGCTTCTTAGCCGGTGGCTCGGTCATGGCTGACGGGTGTTTGCTGTGCTGGCCCGTGTGGTCGTGTTGTGAACTGGCCGAGGAGGGTGCGCGGACGAGGCAGCGTGGGCCGAGCTTGGATACGGGAAGTCGAGAGGTTGTATCTTGGGGTAGCAGTTGGATGCTCGCGGGTTGGAGTTGTGCTGCGGACGTCCCGCGGTGGGGCGCCGTCGTCCGTGGGACGCTGGGATTTTTTCTCGCTTAGTTATTTGTTATGGCAGTTGGGGCGGAGGCTGCCGCGTGCTTCGTCGGGTGATGATTCAGGGACCAGGTGGCGCGGCCGGGGGGGCTTGCAGCGCCAACAGCGGCCGCCGAGGGCTCTGCAACACAGTGCCGGGCTGGGCGTTCCGAATCCGGAGCGCGTCCTGGGTTGCGCTCGGCGGCGCAGCGAGCTGCCAGACAGGCCAAGACAAGACAATTAACCGGGCCGCCGCCACCGAACGAGAGACTGATGGCGCGAGGTCAAGGACTGCTCGCGGTATGAGCAACTTTAATTAATGCGTCTTAGCACGTTATACTCTTAGTAACGCATAACATCCTATCAGCGCCGCGCCCTGCGTAGTACCTTACGATGAATCGATAATAAACGGGTCGCTTGTGTCTCTCTTCTCTCTTTCCCTCTTTGATGTCCTCGGCTGGTTTCTTTTCTTCACGGAGACGGACCATTTCCTTTTCCCTTCTTTCTTACACCAGCCAACCCTTGAGTCAGTAGGCAAGCGAAAGCGCCGCTTCTCGTTCAGCCTGCGCCGGCCGCAATGGAGTCGCCGCAAAAGACAGTCATCGTCGGCGCCGGCCCCGTCGGCTCGCTGGCCGCCCTCTATGCCGCTCGCCGAGGCCATCAGGTCGAGGTCTATGAGCTACGGCCTGGTAAGTTGCGGTTGTTATTTTTCGTGTTTTACTCTTCGCGGGCGCATGCCTTGCCGTTGCGCGCCTTTGGCCCTCGGCCAACAGCGCTGCCGACAACTCACGCGGCTTTGCGCAAACTCTGCTCTGTGACCGCCGTAGACGCAACTCTTGCTCCCGAAGATGCCAACAACTCACAAGAAACTCAAGGCTGACAATGGACGCCAGATCTACGGAATCCGGGCACCATACCGCTCAATTTCACAAAGTCCATCAACCTGGCCGTCTCTGAGCGCGGCATCAATGCCATGCGACTTGCCGGCTACCCGACCCTGCTGGAGACGGTCATGAACGGCACGATCCCCATGCGCGGCCGCATGGTTCACGGCAAGGGGCCCATGGGGGCTCTGTTCGAGCACTCACAGGATTATGATGCAAAGGGCCGAGTATGGAGTTTCGCTCCGGCGTGGGGTGACATAGATTTTGCTGACCGTCCTGCCCAACTCAGGCAATCTACGCGATTGACCGTTCAGACCTCAACTCGCGCCTCTTGGACATTCTCGACTCAATGCCGAATGTCAAGCTGTTCTTCAACCACAAACTCACCGGCGCCGACTTCCGGACATGTCGCGCCTGGTTCGAGGCGCGAGACCAGGGTCTCAACGGCAACGGCCGTCCTAAGGAGATTGAAATCACCTTTGACCTCATGATTGGCGCCGACGGCGCGCACTCAGCCGTGCGGTACCACCTGATGAAGTTTTCGCGCATGGACTACCAGCAAGAATACATCGACACAATCTGGTGTGAGTTTCAACTGAGCGCACGAGAAATTGGGCCCAAAGACGATCCCATGTCCAAGTTCAAGATATCGCCGAATCACTTGCATATTTGGCCGGGCAAGGACTTCATGTTCATCGCCATTCCTAGCGAGGTAACTCATCCTCTAAGTGTCTAGATGTGGAGCCGTCGAAGATGCTGACAGGTGCGCCAACAGGACGGATCCTTCACATGCACGTTGTTCCTCCCGAGCAAGCAGACATCCGACCTAGAGAACGACCCGTCTAGTGTGCCTGCCTTTTTTGACCAGCACTTCCCTGGCGTCACGGACCTGATTCCGAGCGAGAGCCTCATCAAGTCGTTCAAGGAGAACCCTCACCTTCCCCTGATCAGCCTCAAGTGCCGGCCGTACCACCACGGCTCCTCGGGCGTCATCGTCGGCGATGCCGCGCACGCCATGGTGCCGTTCTACGGCCAAGGCATGAACGCAGGCATGGAAGACGTTCGCATCCTGTTTTCGATCCTCGACAAGCACGCCGAGGTGTACGAGAACGATCCCAACGGAGACGTCGTATCCGCCACCATGTCCCCCCTCCAGAGGTCCCAGGCGCTGGCGGAGTACTCGGTGGTTCGGGAACCCGACGCCCATGCCATCAACAATCTGGCTCTGCAAAACTATGTCGAAATGCGGTCCTCGGTTCTCTCGCGCCGCTATCGGCTCCGCAAGTTCTTCGAGGAGTTTATGAGCGTCAACTTCCCCAACTTTGGGTGGCACACCAAGTACTCTCGGGTCAGCTTCAGCAACGAGGGCTACGCTTCCATTGTGCGGAGGAGCGAGCACCAGGGCACCGTCTTGATGCAGAGCTTCATGGGGTTGCTGGCCAGCCCTTTTGCCCTCACCGCCGTCATCTTGGCCTACAAGCATCGCAGGTCCATACTCCCCTCCATTTCTGGTCTTTTTGGCTTTTAGTGTTGCCTGTTCGAGCTGAGCAGCGCACGTGCGTCAGCAGGGGGCCGAACTGTATAGTACCTTACTCACAATCCCAGCTCCGTCAAAACGACTTCACAGGCTGGGGATTCAAAACCTAGCTCTTGGATATACCCTAATTACAATGCAGAGGAGAAATAGCCGCTGCAAAATAGATCTACAGTAAAAAAATCACGTCGGCAGCAGACATCTTTGACTTGCCTCCTGAAGGGGGGCGGCACAGATGCGCGAGAGACGACAGGAACAGCGCCATGCACATGTAAAATTCAAAATGGAGTTGAATTGGAAAATAAAAAAATACAAATGCGCTTCTTTACATTGAAAGTCGGACAAATTCTTGATCAAGACCAGTGAGGTACTCGTAGACAGTCCAGCGTGTTGGTGGAAGCAGCCGTGGCTGCTTAGTCACCCGACTTTTGTGAAATTTTGGCTACCGTCTGCGACGCATCCCCACGCGACACCGAAGCTACCAGCCGATCTCGACACCTCTCCATGACCATCGTCGTCCCACCTGCGATTGGGCGAAGCTGAGGGTTCAAGGCCGTTGTTTAGGCCAACTTCAAATCAATTGCTACACCGAGAAACGACCTGTCGCGCACAGGTGGCTCGCAGACGGGTAAGTGTGCCGCGGCTGGGTCCTGTCACCACACCACCTCGCTGGCCTGTATTGACGTTGCGCAACCGCAGTTCAGTCGAGCGAGTCGCCCTCACGAGAGACTATCGAGCAGTGCTTGAGTCTCATCTGTCCATAATCTCACCCGAACTCGAAACGATCCACCTCCGACTCGCCCCGGACGCGCCAGGCCGTCCGCATCTCGCCCATCATGCCGTCAATCCTCAACATCGCACACATGTGCTCCCACCTGCAAAACGCCGCCAAGGCTCGCCTCGGCATCACGTCGATACAAAATACAAAGTACAACCTCCACCTCGCGCTCGCCTTGCACCGCTCCGGCTTCTTCTCCTCCGTCTACCGAGCCGGACCCGTCCCGCCCACCATGGAGCAGATGGTCTCCCAGGCGCCCGAGGTCGTCACGAGCGCCAACGTCGCTAAGATGCGCATATGGCTGGGCATGAAGTACTGGGACGGCAAGCCCGTCCTGTCCAAGGCCCACGTCATCAGCAAGCCCTCGCGCATCATGACGGCCAACGTCGAGGAGCTCGCTAGGCTGACGAGGGGCTTCCCGGCCAAGCTCAAGGGCGGCGTCGTCCCCGGGCTGAACTTGGGCGAGTGCATGTTCGTGTCCACGTCACGGGGGGTTTTGGAGGCGAGGGAGGCTCTCGCGCGAAAGGTGGGAGGCGTTCTCATCTGCAGAGTATCATGAGCCGCGCGGCTGCGTGTTGCGGAAGAGTGTGGATGTACAAATTCACCACGATACCACCATGTTACAACAACACTACCTTGGACCTTACTGTACGACTATGGAGAATGCTTCCGGCGCGGGCATTGGCTTTTAGAAGAGATGCATGAGAGAAGCGCGGTGAAGCTGTCTTGGGAGGAGACTGGGCAGGCTTCAACCCGATTGTAAATCTGCAATTATAATAAGATACACTCAAAATCTCGCATTGCACCAATGCTATAACTTGTATCCTAGGTATCTTGGGCTAAGCTACGTACTCCTAGACTAGATTGCGCCAACGTGTAAAACAAAAAGTGCAAGCCACTACCGCGGCGTCGAACATTGTGAATACTATGCTTGAAGCCCGTGCATTGCACAAAACGCCGCTATGTTCTGACAGCTAGCGATGTAGTGATCACTTAGACTGCTGCTAGTGGTCATGCGCCGCCAGCTCGCCTCCAGCTGCCTCGACATGCTGCTCTGAGCCGGTCTGAGGGCTGTGGTCCAAGCCCTCAGCTACGTGCACGGCTTCAGTGTCTGCCACAGCCATATGCATAGACATTTCTTCAACCTTGTCTTCTGCAGCAACGGCATGCTCAATAATAGGCTCCCGCTTCTCTTCCTCAATCGAAACGTCAGATACCATAACAGTGTGCTCAAGAATAGGCTCTTGCTTCGGTTCTTCAATCGAAGTTGCCGGCTTGTCCTCTGATGCAATATCGGCGGATTCCGCAAGAGGCTCCGTTGCAACCTCGTGCGCAGTGCCGCTTACGTTGCTCTCAGAGTTCTTTGGCGGGTCGGCTTCTGTGGCGGCTTGCAAGGCTGGCTCCTCCCGAGACGCTTCCAAGGCTGGCTCTTCCAGATCGAAGGCTTGCTCCTCATGTTTCAAGGCTGGCTCGACTTCGGGGGCATCAAGAACAGGCTCCTCCTCGGGGGCTCCAGGAGCTTCAAGAACAGGCTCCTCCTCGAGTACTTCCAAAGCTGTCTCTTCCTTGGACGCCGGTTCATCAGAGGCTGGTATTTCTTCCTCAGCCTCGTCCGTCTGGGTGGCTTCAGGAGCGGGCTCGTCGGTCAAGGCGGTGTCCAGATAAGCAGTGGTGTCCTGCTCCGGGGGTGCTTGGATTAAATCTTCTGCTTCGCGGGCCAGAGTGACGTCGTCTTTCGTCTCTACGTGAGGAGTCTCAGTTCCCAGGTCCTCGAGGGTCGCTGGCTGGTGAGCTGGCCCCAGAGCCTCTTGCTCCGCTGGAGTTTCGATCAAGTCGGCTTGTCGAGGTGCAGCAGCTGACTCCGGAGCCGCCTCAGACTGGGTCGCTTCGGGGGTGATAACGTTCACGGTTTCCGGCTCAGAGGGGGCCTCCGGCTGAAGTGCTTCTACCGCCGTATGGGCCTCACCACTGTCTTGGACAGAGCCGGCGACAGGTGCTGTGGTCTTGGCATTGTCTGCCTCGTGCGGACTCTTCCCAGGAGATGCAGCAGCCTCGGATTCGTGTGAACTTGGCGCCCGTGGCCTTGGGGCAGCTGCAGTCTTCTCCGCGACCTTCTTAGCGCTCCCTGCTTGCCGCGGGCCGTGAAGGGTTGCTGACGATGACGGCCGTGGAGCCGTCTTCTTGGGCGGGGTCACATGGCCTTTGTCCGCCGTCTTTGACGACGAAGACTGCGTTGGCCTCATCATCCTCGCCAGGAATCCGTCGTCCACATGGCTTTGTCGCTTTGCGGCATGGTGTTCTGGCTGCGATGCCTTGCTGGGCGGAGGGCCTACGCTGGGCCTGGGTCGGCCAATTGCAGACCCTTGCCGGTTTACTTTCCGAGCCGCACTTGATGTCGCGGACAAACTCGTCCGGGTGGAGCTGTGTGCGGGAGAGCTTGGGTCCTGGAGGCTTCCAGACTGCCTGGACAAAGACTGTCTCGGAGCGAGGCCCTTGGATACGGACGAGGCGGTCGGCGCTGTTAGCGAGGAAGGAAGATGCACGGGCTTGGTGGGAGATTTTGGCTTCGGCTTGACGAATCCGGTGTCACTGTGACTCGCTGTGTTGAGGGGCTTGGCCTTATTAGCTGTAGTCGAGGACATTGGCTTTGATTTAGCCGCAGCAGTCGCCGGCTTGGTCACGGCCGCGGTCGTCTCCCGCTTAGGGACCGGCTTCTCTTGCACCTTAGCCGTCGACTGCGCGTTGGGCTTCTTAGGTGTTTCTGTAAGCGACTTGTTTCCAGCAGATCCTTTTGCTGTCGAGTTCGCCGTTTGCTTAGCAACACTTGTGCTCTTCGTGGGACTCTTCTTCGGCGCTGTAACCGTCGTCCTCGGCTGCGCAGCGGAGCTGCGGGCTGGTTTATCGTCTTCTTTAGGTCCTCCTTTAGATGGGAAAGGCGTTGCCTCCTTAGTCCCGACATCTTCTGAAGTGGACTTTGCGGTCAAGTCGGGCTGTGTAAGTGCAGCGGTGGGCTGCCCCTCACGTGGCTTCTCGTTTTGAACGGCGCTCGGTTTGTCAGTAACACCGCCAGCATCTTGCGAGGGGGCGCTGGTGTTCGGAGGTTGGCGGGGAGACTCGGGAATAGGCTCGCTGATGAACAGCTTGCTCATAGGCTTGGCGAGTTCATCGGCGGGCGCCATGGCAGGCCGATCCGCCAAGGTCGATATAGATTCGGCGTCGGTGTCGGTGCTCAAACGGCGTCTGGACAGGCTTGACTCTCCGCTACGGTCTCGTCGGAGGCCCATACGGCCGTCCTTCTCGATGGCAACAAAGTTTGTTCGAATCTTGGACAGGGGCCGAGGGGATTCGGAGCCGTTGGTGCCTAAGAGGAAGCGTCGCGTTAGAGCCACGACCACGGCGCATGGATTTAAATGGGGTTGCGACCCGCGTCTGGCCCCTCGTTCCCGCCTTTCGATTGCTACTCGGTAGCTACGAAGTACGGAATGGCAGGAGACGACGGTTTGACGGGGCCGGAAAGGGGGGAGCAGCTTCGCAACGCGGCGTGGAGGCGGCGATATAGGATAAGGGGGGGAGAAAGCAAGGGCTTTGGAATGCCTCATCGTACCTACCTGCAGCATTGGACATGGAAGATGAGACACCAGGTGATCTCCCTCGGTCTGGCGGGCTCGTGTCCTCCCCTTTGTTCTCGAACATGGCTCTCAGGTTCTTGACCTGGCTCATGGTGATGTCGCGGCGGGCCGAAACGCGAGGCGCGCTTCGCTAGTCTTTCAGAACTGGACGGCGGTTCACGGGTCAAGGGGCCGGGACGCGACGCAGCATGCACATGGCGAGCGGCCGGGCTGGGCTGGGAGAGGCGAGGAGGAGGCGAGGAGGAGGAGGCGATCAAAGGGAGACGTGGTCAAGAAGCGCAGGGCAAACGGAAACGAGTCGCGCGGTCCGGGGGTACGAGCATATGGAGCTCGACGAGATGCCAGGCCAGGTACCGAGACGTACCCTTTCCCCCCCACAGTCCAGTCGCGGCACGACGCGGGAAATCAGGGGCTTCCGCCTCTGTGTCATGAGCGCGGTGGGGCCCATGGCCAGGTTCACGGTCGTCCCCTTGATGATGCACGGGCTGCGAGCCTGGGCCGGGGAGCCCGTCGTCGGCTCGCGGTGCGCGCGCGAACGAGAGGGCGTTGCGGGCGGACACCCGTGCGTCGCTGGCAGGTCCCGGCGCCCGAGGGCCGTGGACTCACTGTCGACGCTGCTGCTGCTGCTGTTGCTTCTGCTGCTGGGGCGCGCGGGAACTGGAAGTAAACAAACATGGGGTGATAGCGGCAGATTGCCCTTGCGCCCTGTACGAGCGGGCTGGCAGGGTAATTACCCGTCGTCCACCTGAGCTACGCCGGAATGGCGCGGGCCACGATATTAATTACCGTGGGCGTGCCTGGCGCTCGACAGCTTATTATTATACATGCAGCTTCCGGAGAAGCGAGTGAGTCGGTCAGGCCCAGGGAACAGGCGCCGCTGCACGTCGAGGCGCGTTGCATTAGCGGTGCTGATGGGGTTCCATTATCGTTCCAACGCTGCAGCTAGTGTCTGGGGACAGACGCTGGGAGAGCCCCTGAAGCAGCGAGCTTTCTATTTAGACGACAGGGGGCGTCCCCTCCCAAGGTCCTGTCTGTCGGGCGGCCGCTCGGCGCCTCGGAGCTCCAGCCACAGTGCTGCACCGCGCCGCATGTGGTCGCCGCATGTGTTCGCCCCACCGGCCTCCGGTGGTCGGCCCACGAAAAAGTGTCGTCGTCGCAGACTCACTCGCTCCCGCGGCCGACATTTTGCGCATCGAGCTGATCGCCAGCAAGACGACGCATCCCGCACGCATCCCGCAAACGCCAATTGACCGCCCACCATGTCGGTCCGCACGCTGAGAATCGGTAACGAGACAATTGGCCGCCCCCTCGCCCGTCCCGCCGTGCTGACCCGACCTGTCTGGTAGGCCTCATCCCCGGTGACGGCATCGGCAAGGAGGTCATCCCCGCCGGCCGCCGCCTGCTCGAGGCCCTCCCCGCGTCCCTCAAGCTCAAGTTCGACTTCGTCAACCTCAAGGCCGGCTTCGAGGCCTTCGAGCAGACGGGCTCCGCCCTGCCCGACGCCACCGTCGACGTCCTGCGCAACGAGTGCGATGGCGCCCTCTTCGGCGCCGTCAGCTCCCCGACGCACGCCGTCAAGGGCTACTCGTCGCCCATCGTCGCCCTCCGCAAGCGCCTCGACCTCTACGCCAACGTCCGCCCCGTCAAGACGGTCCTGAGCGCCCCCAAGCCCATCGACATGGTCATCGTCCGCGAGAACACCGAGGACCTCTACGTCAAGCAGGAGACGACGCGCGACACCCCCGACGGCAGGGTCGCCGAGGCCATCAAGCGCATCTCCGAGAAGGCCTCGTTCCGCATCGCCGCCATGGCCGGCGACATCGCCGTCCGCCGCCAGAAGCTGCGCGAGTCGGGCGCCCCCAGCATCCACGCCGGGCCCCTCGTCACCATCACCCACAAGTCCAACGTCCTCTCCCAGACCGACGGCCTCTTCCGCGAGGCCTCCAAGCGCGCCCTCTCCGACCCCAAGTACGCCTCCGTCAAGGTCGAGGAGCAGATCGTCGACTCCATGGTCTACAAGCTCTTCCGCCAGCCCGAGGACTACGACGTCATCGTGGCCCCCAACCTGTACGGTGACATCCTGTCCGACGGCGCCGCCGCCCTCGTCGGCAGCCTGGGCCTCGTCCCCAGCGCCAACGTCGGCGAGGGCTTTGCCATCGGCGAGCCTTGCCACGGCAGTGCCCCCGACATCATGGGCAAGGGCATCGCCAACCCCATCGCCACCCTGCGGAGTGCTGCCCTCATGCTCGAGTTCCTCGACGAGCCCGCCGCCGCCGCCAAGATTTACGCCGCCGTCGACGCCAACCTCGAGGAGGGGAAGCTCCTGAGTCCGGATCTGGGAGGCTCTGCCACCACCGACCAGGTTGTCGAGGACATTCTCCGAAAGCTATAGATTCATACACAAAAGAGATCGTCGTTGGGGTGTTCGCACCCGCTTTTGAACCTTGGTCGTTCGAACAGTGTTTTGTGTTTTGTTGGTACAGATTTCCCTACTCTATCTTGCGTTTTCTTTTAAACCCAGAAGATCTATCACCGTGATGCCCTCGTCTTCGGTCTAGGTGCTGCCTCCCTGTACTATTCAATGCAGTAGCCACTTGCAGCGGCCGCGCAAAATGATACAGCCCAAATGTTAAATCGTCAAACCTTCGTATCGTACAGGAGAGGGGTTGTTGTCGCCATGTCCTACGCAGGGCTGCCCCGTCTGTGTCCGCAAAGCGCCTGCGACTTGCTTACTTCGTTCTCTTCGCCTCAAGCTCGGCCTGGTACTTGGCGACCAATTCCTTCCTGGAGACTTTGTTAGAGCTAAATCCGCATTGAGCAACGGGGAACGGCTTACTGGAGATGGGGAGGTGCCGGGGCATAGTGGCTGAATTCCATGGTGAACTCGCCCTTTCCTTGCGTAGCCGCGCGCAGCTGAGAGCTGAAGCCGAACATGGCGTTCAGGCTGCAGTCGCAAATCAGGGTGAAGTCCTCGCTTCCAATCTCCGTGTCGTGGATGGTGGCGTTTCGCTTGTTCATCAACATCAGGATGTTGCCTTGGAATTCGTTGGGCGCCGTGATGGTCGTCTTCATGAGCGGCTCCAGGACCTGGCCGCCGGCGTCGGGGAAGGCCTTGCGGAACGCCATCTGCGTAGCGAGGTTGAAGGCGTAATCCGAAGAGTCGGTGACGTGAGTAGCGCCGTCATTGACAATCATCTTGGAACCGATGACTCGGTGGCCAAGCAGGGGTCCCTTCTCGCAAACCAGATCGAAACCTTTGGAGCAAGCCGTCAGGAACTTGTCGGGAATGTGGCCGCCCACAACCTGACTCTCGTAGTGGTTCTCCTCGGGTTGGTCATTGGGCTCGATGTAGCCCGCAACTCGGGCGAAGTCACCGGGGCCGCCGCTCTGTCGCTTCAGGAGATAGTCGAAGTCGGCGCGTCGGGAGATGGTCTCGCGGTAGGCAACACGAGGCTGGCCCGTGATGCACTCAGTCTTGTACTCACGTCGCAGGCGCTCGACGTAGACCTCCAGGTGCAACTCTCCCATGCCCGAGATGATCGTCTCCTCGCTCTCGGCGTCCACGTGGACTCGGAAAGTGGGGTCTTCGCGCTGGAATCGATTCATGGCCTTGCTGAAGCTGTCTGCATCCGCCGTGCGCTTTGGCTTGATCGACAGAGACATGACGGCTTCGGGGACGTACATGGACGACATGGTGTAGGGCAGTCCTCCGTCAGTGAAGGTGTCTCCTGACGCGCAGTCGACGCCGAAGACGGCGCAAATCTCGCCAGCACCAACCTCGGAGACGTCTTCCATTTCGTTCGAGTGCATACGCACGATGCGGGGGATTCTGACCTTCTTGTCGGTCCGGGAGTTGTACAGGTAGGTTCCCTTGCTGAGTGTTCCCTGGTAGACGCGGATGTACGTGAGCTGTCCGTAGTTGTTCTCCTCCAGCTTGAACGCCAATCCGACAAACGGAAGCGAGTTGTAGGGCACAAGCTTGACTGGCTTCTCGTCCTTGGACTTGTCCAAGGCCATGTTCTCAATCTCGCCGGGGTTCGGAAGGTAGTCACAAACAGCATCGAGCATGGGTTGGACAGCCTTGTCAGCCAGTGCAGATCCCATCATAACCGGGGTGAACATGCGGGCGGTGGTGGCGCGGCGGATAGCAGCCTTGATCTGGGCATTGGTGGGCTCTTGCTCGTCGAGGTAGAGCTCGGCAATCTCGTCGTCGACATCGGCCAGTTTCTCGATCAGGACTTGGCGCTTCTCGGCAGCCAGCTGTTGCAGGGGCCCGGGAATCTGGTCCGTAGTTCGCACCTTGGTTCCGCGGGGACCCTCGAAGTACATGGCCTTCATCTCAATCAGATCGACGACGCCCTCGAACTCGTCTTCGGCTCCAATGGGGATCTGGATGGCGGCGGCGGGCATCTTGAGCTTGGTGTTGATCTGCTCCACGGCCTTCCAGGGATTGGCGCCCATGCGGTCCATCTTGTTGATGAAGGAAAGTCGCGGGACGTTGTAGCGCTTCATCTGGCGGTCGACCGTGGTCGTCTGCGACTGCACTCCGCTGACGGCGCAGAGAATCATGACCGCACCGTCCAGGACGCGGAGGGCGCGCTCGACTTCGATGGTGAAGTCGATGTGGCCCGGCGTGTCAATCAAGTTGAAGTGGTAGGTCTCCTCTTTGCCGTTTTCCATTTTCTTCCAGTCGCAAAACGTGGCCGCAGATTGAATCGTGATACCCTTTTCCCTCTCGAGTTCCATGGAGTCCATTTTGGCACCGACAGCGTCCTTGCCTCGGACTTCGTGAATCGCCTTGATTCGACCAGTGTAGAAAAGGACGCGTTCCGTGGCGGTCGTCTTTCCGCTGTCGATATGGGCCTGCAACGCGTCGAGTCAGCAAGGAGCATGGCTTGGGTGCGCAAGCGCAGCGCAGGGCTCTGCCTACCGCAATGCCAATGTTGCGGACCCTCGAGAGCCGGGCGACCTCCTCAGGAGCCATGTTGGCCGCGACATACTCGGGCGTCAAGCTCGCGGCGTCATCTTGGGCCTTTTTCAGACTGGTGCGACCGCACTGTTAGCCAGCCTGCCATGGCGACAAGTCGGAACGAGGGATATCATACGCTTCCTGCGCGGCGCTCGAGGCGCATCTCGAGGTCTGGCTGAAGGCGCGCGCGGAGCGGCAACTCAGGGGACAGGCGGCGGGAGCCTTGAAGTCCCTGGCCGCGCGACCGAGCTTCGGTGTCTCCAACAGCAGTCGGCTGTTGAGCCATCGGACAGCCCCCAGCGCACTCATCGTGTGTGCTGGATGGTTTGGCGCAAGGTGCGTGTTTGGCCTGAGATGGAGTCGCAGGTGTCCCCGGAGCGGAAACTTTTTTCTGGGGGTCCGGCCCGGGTCGTCGCGGTCTCACGTGCGGCCGCGACTGTACTTCCCGCCGCTAGCATTTGTGCCGCGCGAGCAGGTACCCGCATGTACCTGGAACGTCGCATCCGTACCTTGGTATTTAGGGGCCTTCTCATTGGCCACTGGGCGCATCAGCGCTGGATGCATCGTACCACCAGCACGACACTCGACCGATGCACGAGCAATCTCACCGGCGTCGTCGCAAATAGGCACCTTACTCAACGTGTCCAAGCCTAAGGTGGGTAAGGTAAGGCGCCTCCCCTATATGTACTGGTCTAAGCTACCTACCTAAGGTAGGTAAGGTATATACGTCTTCGTGTACTCAAGTGCCTAGTACCTTGAATAAAGCAACATCAGTTGCGGATTCTGTTGCTGCTCAGAAACCCTTCATCCGCGAATAGCCCATCTAGCAGTGCGCCGTACCCGTCCAAAAACACCTCCCAAATGCCCCCGAATGCCGTCGACAAACTCGTGCAAGCAAAAAAAAAAGCATCATGAACAACGMCCCCCGCCTCAGCTCCCGATGAGCATGTACAACATTGCCAAGCCCATGACTGCCAGCCCAGGGCCAGACACGGCGCTCTGGAGGACTGCACCGCTCTCTGCCTGGAGCCCCTTGGCGGCGCTCAGCCCGGTCTGGGAGGCCTGGGGCGGAGGCGTGTCGCTGCCCTCGGTCGACACGGGCGTGGCGGACGGGATGGGGGCGCCGCTGCTGGCGAAGGCCACCACGTTGGTCTTCGTGGCGTTGAAGTCGGTCGCGGCAATGCCAACCTCGTTGTTGACCAGGTCGTAGACGACATATGCCGAGCGCAGGAACGTGTCACCCAGCAGGTACGGCGGCCCCGTCTGGTTCAGGATGCCAAACTCGCAGACCGACTTGCCCTTGTGAGGGCCCGAGGCGAACTTGGCCGTCGTGCCCGTCCCCGAGTTCATCGGCAGAACCAGCTCGTCCAGGGTGACGTTGACGCGCGGGCCCTTGGGGCCCGTGAAGACAAACGAAAAGTGGCCGCCGTGGTTCGCATACGAGCATGGGATCACGGGCCCTTGAACATCGCCATCGTAGGTAGCCCCGACCTCCTGCCACACTTCCTCGGCAAGATCTTGGGGCAGGTAGGTCAGCGACGTGCCGGAATCCAGGACGACGGCGATGGGGAGCTCGACGGAGCTCAAAACGTCGCTGCCGCTGGAGCTGGAAGCCTCGAGCGAGTACATGTCGACGGCGAAGTCGGTGTAGTTGTTGGCGCGCCTGTTCTTGATGATGGGGAGCGTCGTCAGCTGGCCGACGTACTTCTCGGTGTCGATGCCGCCAAACAGGATGCTGCCGGTGCTCGCGTCCAGGTCGTTGAGCCACAGGCTGTAGGCGACCGTCTTGATCAAGCCCGCCTGCTGCAGCGCCACGGGCAGGTTCGGGTACGTCTCGCGCGTGGTGCCGAGGGACGCCTCGTTGTTGGCGTAGCCGACGCCTATCAGGCCGTAGGGGACCGACGTTTCGAGCCCGAGGCCCATGGTCAGGTTGTCGAGCGTCGCGGAGCCTATCTGGAACTTGTCGACGAAGTAGTCGCCCCTGGAGGAGCTGTTGTCCTGGTACGAGATGTCAAAGAGGCCCTTGCCAATGTCGTCAAAAGTGCTCGACTTGGAAGCCTCAACTGCGCGCCCGCGGTCAGCAATTCGTTGGTTCGTCTCGCCAAGTTCTCAGGGCGGCTTACAGCTCCCGAACGGGCATCCGCCACCGGTCTGGTTGACACATATATCGGCTCTCGAGGACGGGACCCAGACGTCACTGCTGCCGGTGTCGAGCTGCAGGGACATCGTCTGACCCGGGGTTCCAACCTGGACCTTGGCGAAGTATCCCCCTATTTGCAAGTCGTTGCTTATGGCGCTGTCGAAGCTCGAGCCGTCGCGGCGGACCATTCCCGGCGACCGGCCATCGCGCTTGGCGATGTCCCACTGGACCACCGGGGCAAGGGCACCCGACGACAGAGCCACGGCCGAGACGGAGGACAGAGGCAGATGCATGGTGGCTGGCTGGGGTATCGGGCGGCTCTGGGCGGGACGCTGCTGGGCAGGGCTGGAGGTTCAGCAGCTCGTCGCGGGGCCGTTGCGACGAAGTTCACGATGGAGGAGCAACAGAACAACGGGCGGGCAAAACGGGGAGCGGGCAGCGGCTAATAAAGCGTACTACGTGGTAGTTGCATGCCGCAGACGCCAGAGAAGAAGGATTCTAAGTATATTACACAGGGAATCTGGGGGGCCACCGGGGCAAAGTCTAATATCGATCGAGGCTGAATTCGGACCCCCAGGGACTTTGCGAGCTGGCGCCCCGAGGGGCCATGACTCGGACGGGACGGGCGGCAGGCGAGGCGGCCTGCGATGGGAATGATGGGGAGCGTCGTCATCAGGGGGGGCTACTATGTAACTCAAGGCGCGGCGGTCGGAAGAATCGGGGGCGGGCGGCTGGACGTGGCCGTCGGCGGTGGAGGCTCGCCGCTGCACAGCCCTGTCAAGCCGCAAAGCATGGAGCCGGAGGGTGCTCCAGCCGGTTGGTTGCGAGGAGGCGCGCGAAGGGTGCGAAGGTTGCGAGGGTTGCGGAGAGCGGGCGCTTGTCAATGCAGTGCCGGTATTCCTGCAGTGCCGGTTTTCCAGCCAAGCCACGCAGGCTCCGCCCGGCCCCGCCGTAGCGCAGCGCGCACAAACGCACCCAACCCATCCAGACTGGGCTCGCTCCTCGCACCGCATCTCGTCGGGACGGGCTGCGCCGCTGCAACGAGAAGGCGAGAAGGTGTGAAGGTGTGCCGCTGCAAGGACAGGTGGACGTGCCGGATGGGGGGGAGCCCAGAACGCCGCAGTCCACTCGCGCATGTATGACATGCTTGTGACACGAAGCTGAGGTGCAGCCTGAAACCCTGAAAACCCCCCCGGAGCATGGCTTCGCTGGCGGCGCTTGACACGTCCGAGCTCAGCTGGCAGCGGCTCCGATGCACGAGCCGCTCTTCAGCGGGCGCCGACGCGCTGCCGGTGCCCAGGCGGGTGCGCCCGACGGGCCCCCGGTCGATGCTCTCTCTCACTCACACCGAGGCAGCCTGTCGAACCCACCACCTGCTGCGTCTCGACGTGCTCGGCGTCTGCCCAAACACGGCGAGCACATGCTACCTGCAGTACATGACATGCCCATGACGCGCTGCGATGGGCATTTTTTCGGTCCGCAGCCGTGGAGCCTTTGGCTAAACCTTCGCTGATCTCGCAAAATCACGGCCCCACCCAGCGGGAACGAGCAGCCCCAAGATCGGCCAGAGATCATGCCTTGCCCAGCGATCCTTTGCAGGTGCAATACCTACAGTAGTAGTATTGTCCGCCGGCTCGGGTCATCCATCTCCGCCGGCAATACTACGTACATTACTATGGACGGGCTGATCATGCTAGTTTTGCGCCATGCCCGCGCAGCGTTGCGGGTAATACACGTAGTTTGCAAATTAAGGTACCTACCTAGGCTGTCTCGTAATCTCGCGCGGCAGTCAGTGCGCTCACGATAGCCTCGTCCCACAAACCCGAGTCCCCTGCTTGGGGGGAAACACCTCGAGCGTCTAACGAAAACTCGCTTGCGGTGATTCTTTCGTCAGCCTTTCGCGAGCCAGCACATCGGCCGCTGGGGGTCCACATCTAGACCTCGTCGGACTCGGACCCGGGTCCGAGGCTCTCCCGGCCAGACTCGGTGCCAATCTTCACGAGAGCGTCCGCTCATGCGCATAGCCACCGGGCTAGCGGGCACGGGAGCTGCGAGTAAAACGTACAAAAGAACGGCATTTCTCGTCTAGAGCCCATGGGCCGCCGAGCCTTGCTCTGCTTGTCCAGAAGCGTCTTGGTCGCCCGGGCCTAGCAAAGTTCCCTTAATCTCGCGTAGCCGCTGAGACTTAAGCTCGGGGCCAAGCCTCTCGGCACCTGAACAGCGCTGCCGATCCGTCCGTTACGCGAAGACAAAAGTATGCCATGAGGCGGCAGGGAGTAAAGCAGCGCAAGGTTGACTGACACCTGCTTCTGCCATTTCTGCGATGACGTCTTTCGCTGTGGGTTCCGAGACCTGCCTGCCCTTACTATGTAATTATGCTTGCTGCTAGACAACGCCACGAGGCGCCCACGAGCCACGAGTCGGTCCGCTTGAGGCTTAGCCGCGGTCTGGTGAGCCTCATTGCAACGCTGATTCCCGCCGTGGGTGGCGCGTCCTCGTCGGACGACCATGGTTGACATGGGCGCGCCTCGCGACACAAGTGTTGGCTTGGCGCTGTGATTGATGCTGAACCAGCGGTTGATGCGGACAGAGTCGGTAACGCGCGCCTCGCGCCTATCGCGCGCCCACGTCTCTTGGCGACGGCCAGAAAACGCGTGTCTAGGGTAGCTGACGAGCGTGCCAAACACATCAGCACCGCCAATGCTGCAATGCGTCCCGGACGGATGATGCCCTTTGGGCAAGGCGTTTTTTAAAAATTTGAACGCGGCTGTCATATTCCGTATGCTGCGCCTTACAGGAACCATTAAAATCGTGTCCAATAATATGACGCCACTATGTTATGCTACGCGACCTCGGGTTGCACAGCATATAAGGTTGCATGAGTTTGCTCACCGTCACGGCTTAACAAACCCAAGCCCTGCGAGGTGAACCCTGCGATGTACTTGTTTAGTTCCCTTACCAGGTGACGTCGCTTACGCTTGTTTTTTGTCTCACTAAAAGTGAGATGTCCGAAACAAACGATTATCTGCGAGTCAGCGTGATCGCTGAGCCAACAACAAAGACTCGGTGGCGCCTATTGCTAACATATTTCCACCTGATACCGATCACTATTCTTCGGCAGGAAAGTGGGGGAGGTGGGCGGTGGGCGACAAGTGTTAACGCTGTGCCTCTTTGAGTGTTCATGGCTCGAGATCAGGGTTTACGAATCCTCTGCATCGTGGCTTTCCTAGTTGTCTGTTGATGTAGAACAATCTTTATGCAATTTTCAAATTCCCAGGAAACGAAACGCTTCACGCGACTATACCAGATGGCATCACCGCACTAGATACATGAATCAATCACTTGGCAAAGTGTACTATATCAAAAACGAGTACCCCAACAAGGGACGTCCAACCCATCAAGTGAAGATTGGATGAGCATTCTGTCGAAGTTCAACGTCTCGCACCTGGGTTTATCTTTCAAACCCCTGTGCCAGAAGCTCATGCCACTTTACCGTCGACAAATGTAGCAGCAGCATCATCATATCTGGAAGGGTAGCTAAGGTGAACAATTATATCGAGTCCCCCTGCGCAGAACGGATCTCCATCATCACAGTATGACGCGATTTTGTCGCTGAAACTGTCGCAGGTCTCGCTCTCTGGTCTTGCAAAAAGCTTCATAGTTATTACCCGTGTTAGCCATGACATCTCTCTGTTGTAACGGATACGCTGCCGAGACTTACCCCATTTGTGCTCGCGGTGCCCATGTCAAATGATGTCCCAGCAATATTTCGTGGATCTCCATACCAGACAATTGCCGAAACTGTGCTTACTGTGAGAATCTCGGCGGTAGCGACTGTAGAGAGGGAGTACGAACCATGATCGGAGATGGATGAGTCCATTGGTGGCGTAATGGGGCTCGTTCCAGCAGCATCACCGCCGCACAGCGCGTCTCCAATAATCTGAGCCCCCTGCGAGTATCCCAGGAGCACGATGTTGGAATCAGGACATTTTTGTACGTAAGCCGTGAGTTGTCGCTGCACGGCGACGGTACCAGCGCTGACGGACGGCCCGTAGGGATCCAACTCGGCTGGATAGTTGATAGCTTCCTGGGTGGCTCCGGGATGTGCCTGGAGGATACGCCGAGCAAGAGAACCAAGCTGGCCGTCCCCAGGTGCCTCGGTACTTCCTCTAGCTACTAGTAGGTGAATTGGAGCACAGGCTGTCTGTTTTTGTTCGAGAGATTGCCTGTCGGCCGGCAATGCTCCAACGAGAGAAGCGGCCAAAATCATGACCGTGGCTACCATCGAAAACATCATGTTGTACCAATAGTAGCCCAATTACGGTTGTGTCAAATTCAATACTATGAGGAGCTTGCATTGACACCAACTCACCCAACCATGGAGAGAGTAGACATTTATATATCGTTCCTCTCTCGCGCAGGCTTGACCAAATCTCCTCACGAGCATTGACTTGAAGGCCTGAATCTACCGAGGTAGCTCTTGAAAGCCCATCGTCCCCTCTCTGTTGGACCACCCTCAGCGGCTGTATATTGCCGGCATTTACTTAGTTGGCTGAGGACGGAACCATGTGTTGCAATGCGGGGGAGACACTGCATCTTCCTTCCCCGTGGGGAACTAGCATGCCCATAACAACGCGAACACCATGAGCCATCTGCATCCGAAATAATCTACCCACGCTCCAGAGTTAAGCGCACCAACAGAGCGGAGAATTAACGAGACCATTATGCCCTGGTGGCATGGATGCGTCAGCGCGGTGCAGCTACGGTCACGCGGAGATTTACAAGAATTACCCAGGGCACTTCTCAGCACGGCACACCAAGTCCGTCGCGATCTCAGTCAGAGAAAGACTGTCATTTCATTAGCCGGGGTCTGACACGACAGGCAAGAAGCGCCGTACAAAGCAGTGAAGCTATATATTCGCGTCAGAGTTCAGGGAACGAGAAATGCGCATTCGGTCAGGTCTACTGACAAGTCGACCGAGTGCCAAACCCAGCACAGAAACCCTCAGGTAAACAGGAGCCATTGATGACGGTTGAGCTGCCCGAGAACTTTTATGGGACTATCAATGCGTGCCTGGATACGTATTAGTTAGTCTGCCACCAGGTTGGTGTGCTTTGATAGCACCTCGTGACGTTGGCGCACCTTGGGTGGCTTCAAGCTGGTGATGCGCGTCCGAATATACACGGAAATCTGCTTCCGAGAATAGAACCACCCATTGGCCATGCGATTCTTCATCGCGTCGGCATCGAATAGGGTCCAAGGTCAATGTGGTCGTAACTAATGTATTGAGAACCAGATCCTCTTTTCGCCGTCTGCGAAGTCACCTACATACTGAAATCCAGTCGATAACAACATGCTGGAAGAGCAATGCAACGGGATGTTGGCAGACTCTGCTCGAGGCGGCGGCTTTGCCTTGGTGGTTTAACCGAAACGCGCTGGAGGCGTCCATTGTTGAGCGCCCAGTTTGGAAATATCATCCGATGCACGGACTGGGGGCTGCTGCTGGTGGAGACTGGGGAGTTACTGGGGAGCTACCCCACGATTTCAGCGCGATGCCCTCTCCTCTCGGTGCAGTCGGCGCCGACAGCCTGCCTCTCCTGCCTCCTCGATTCTACTACAGCAATGACCGATTTCTTCCTTGCTCTAGCCTACATCACCGTGCTCCCTCATGAGCTATGGATACTTGGCGGATCAGGTCGTTCCGGGACGAGCAAGGCATCGTGGACGGAGAGTCGAGTTTGGCGCTGTGAGTCTAACGAGAATTGTCCAAGCGTACGCATCCCTTGGCGAAGGGCAAAGGGGCCGACATACAATGAGCAGTCTCGTCCCAAGCAAACAATCGGTCATAATTCCTCATCTACCCAATTGATCCCGTTTCTCTCTGTGTCGCTGGCTATTTCTGGGGTGCAGGGACGAAATGTATTTGCCTGACTCGAACGGCAGCTTGCTGCCAACGCCCCCTGTGTCGAGGCGCACCGTGGCCATGGCTGGCCTCCTTGTCGATGTCTACGGGCTTGAAGAAGCTCGACCCGGGGCTCCAATTACCTGCCTGTGGCTTCTGCACCCAAGAAACTCGGATCGCAGGGTCATGCGGGACGTCGCTTGCCGATCCGTCAAGTCATTCCTCCAGAACCAAGCGTTGGGAGGACGAGACCACTCTCTGTTAGCCTTGGCGTTTGACCTACCGAATCATGGCTCGCGTTTAGTGAATGAACAGGCAAACAAGGCGTGGGATGAGGGCAACGAGAACCATGCCATCGACATGCTCGGCATCATGTCAGCGGCGCGGAGGGACCTCGCAACACTCATCGACACGGCCGGGGGCTACATCTCCCAAGGGCCCGTCACGAGACATGTATGCTTGGGATGGAGCCTCGGTGCTCATGTTACTTGGCAAGCTTGGTTCGGCGATCACCGCGTCGATGCCGCCGTTGTCATTGTCGGATGCCCGGACTTGCTCGGTATGCGGTCCTTCCGAAGTTCTTTGAGCGAACCCCATGCAAGCCATCACTGCTGATACTTCCTTCAAAAGGGCTCATGCAAAGTATGTGGGAGCGGAGACAATCCACAAAGCCCGGTTACCGCCTCGTCATCCCCGGCAACATCGTCGACGACTGCCTCGGTTGCGATCCGCAGCGTCTTTTGTTTGGGAACGGCCCTCCCCCCAAGCTCCCACTGTCACCGGGTGAGCAGGGTCGACTCTGCACGCTGTTCGACGCTCACATCCGCGGAAAGAGTCTTCTTGTGTGCTCGGGCGCCAAGGACCCCCTAGTACCATATTCCGCGTCCCAGCCCCTGCTCGAGCTGCTCACGAATGCCGTTGGCAGAGACGGGTGGTATGCAGCCGGGGCTGTGGCTATGGAAAGCAGGGTATATGATGCGGTTGGGCATGACTTTACCGACCGGATGATGCAAGAGGCAGTGGATTGGTTGACCAAAGCCGTAGCCAGCGGGCCACTTAGCCCTACATGAATGTTGACGAGCCGTCATCACGTAGGAATTTACTGAAAGAAGATCTCAGCAAGAGGGGCATATATCGCGTGGTTGCTTCCAAAACCACGCAAGACACCTAGTGCTTTGGCTTCTCGCGTTGGTCCAAACTAGTCCTTCCCAAGGGCATCTGAATTTGCTTTGGGGCCGATCTCCTCAGATTTCAGTCAAATTATATGGGAATTCGGTAGTTGTAGACGGCAGACAGCGCGGCGTTTACTCTCTTCTCCTGTGCGTGTTTACACTATTCTGTGCACGTCGACATGACACGTGCATCAGATCAGCGACTCTAGAACTGACGCCGAAACAAGTGGCCTGCGTGAGTTGAGCAAGCACTTCCGTCTTGCGCGGTTGGAATAATTGCAAGCACGAAATCGCACCAAAGCTTGCCGGCTGGCTTGTCTACGTGCCTTGTGAGACGGAGCGAGCTGTTTGGGCACGGACGCTTCATTGGGGCATCGGCTATTTCTCCTGCGTGCGTGCGAGATACCCGTATCCGACTGGAGAGAGTGAAGTTGTTGAATGGTGCATTCTCCGGCTTCTGTCGTAGATTGTATGGATGGATGGCGCCCACTAGTAGTACTGCCTTTGCCAGCCCCAGGGGCGCGGCGAGCCTGGGGATCCACCTGTCGCGACGAACGTGCAACTACCTACCCAAGTTATAAGCTCACGTCTCTCACACAAGCTTCTAGCTGAATGGTTGAAGCACCTTGCTGGTGCATGAATTTTGCTGCTCGTGAATGACTTTACGAACATTCGCTCCCCGTCATGTACTTGCTTCGTTCTCATCCATCACGCCTTCTGCTCTCACCCCCAGCTTGGTTGCTTTGAGGATACTCACTCGCCCTCACGTCTCACACGCCGAGCGTTCATAGCGAAGCCTCACCCTCACGCGACACCCCCCAGCGTCGCCCATCCCAGGCCCCGGATCCATGACCGACCTCCTCCGCATCCTCCCGTCGTTCCCTGCCGCGCCCTTCGCCGCCCTCCTGCCGGCCATCGAGCAGCAGGCCCTCACCACCACCGACCTCCTCGCGCTGCACCCCGCCGACGTCGCCAAGCAGACGCGCCTCCCGCTGCTGGACCTCAAGCGCCTCATCGCCGCCATCCAGGCCTCGCTCGTCGACGACCTCGTCCCGGAGAAGCTCCTCGTCCCGCCGGGGACGAACGGCGCGGACGACGGCGCGGACGATGGCGCTGACGATGTCGATGGCGCCAAGGACGACGATGAGCAGGGGCGGCCGCACCGGGAGCGATGCTCGACCATCAGCACGCTCGACCCCGACGTCGACGCGGCCCTCGGAGGCGGAGTCCCCCTCGGCTGCATCACGGAATTCGCTGGCGAGAGCGGCGTCGGCAAGACCCAATTCCTGCTGTCGCTCTGCCTCGCCGTGCAGCTGCCGCCGCCGCGCGGGCCCGGCAAGCAGGCGCTCTACATTTCCACCGAGTCGAGCCTCGCCACGCGTCGCCTCGCGCAGATGCTCGCCTCCAGCCCGGCGCTCGCGGACCTCGACGCCGCCCAGCGTCCGTCCCTCGACAACATCCTCAGCACCGTCACCCCGGATCTCGAGTCCCAGGACCACATCCTCGAGTACCAGGTGCCGGTGCTGATATCCAGGCACAACGTCGGCCTGCTCGTCATCGACTCGGTCGCGGCCAACTACCGCGCCGAGTTTGAGCGGCAAGGTTCCCACGGCTCTAACATGGCAGCGCGGAGCGCCGAGCTCGTTCGCCTTGGCGCTCTGCTTCGGGACCTCGCCCGGAGGCACAACCTCGCCGTCGTCGTGGCCAACCAGGTGGCCGACCGCTTCTCCTCGCCTGCGGCCATACGCGCTGTGCCGCACGGGACCATCTCGGGCGGCACGCAAGAGAGCCCTTTGACCTCGCGGAGCATGATCCCTGCCGGCGCCCTTGGAAGCACCCCATCATCGTCAGCGCCCTTCTCATTCGGCGACGATGGCCCGCCCGCGCCGCCGGCCCTTCGCCTCGACCACCAGCAGCGGTGGTTCACGGGCTGGGGGGATGACCCGTATGGCTCCCATGCCCTCAAGACGCCCAGCCTGGGCCTCGTCTGGTCGACGCAGATTGCCTGCCGCGTCGTGCTCTTGAAGCGGCCCGTCTACGGCCGGCGAAGGAGGGTTGCCGCGCCCCTCAACGCCGACGACGACGACGTGGATGCGGCGGAGCCGACGTTCAAGTCATGGAGGCGGTGGATGAAGGTTGTCTTTGCGCCGCATGTGGAAGCATCCGGCCAGGGCGTGGACGGTGCAACGGAATTTGAGGTCAATATGGGAGGACTCAAAGCTGTTACCTTGAAGACGAAGACCGCGACCGTTGATTCAGCTTGAAAACCATGCACACGTGCAAGGCTAAGCGCGCATTGATACGACATCTCGCTGCTTCCGATTCACCGAAAGAAGTAATATGTCACCGTGCAAGGGGGATTCTAGAAGCGATGTGGCGAGAAGAAGTCTCATCCTAGCCCAATACCTCGACCTTTTAATACATTTGTCAAACACCCCAACTACCGCCCATGCACTTGTCTTGTCCATCAATACCGCAGTCTCCGGGGCTTCAGTTCGGGTGAGGGAACTCGTCCTCCAGCTGAAGACGAACTCCAACGTTCATGCTAATCAGCTCCTGCACCAACAGCTTGGCTGCGTACGGCATGGACATCTTCGTCACCTCCCTCGTGCTCTTGCACGTGTGGCAGTAACCCCTGTACCCGAACAGACCACACTGCTGGCAAATGTCGATCTCCACGCCGTCCGAGCTGATCATGAGACGCTCCAGCAGAAGCTGCGAGGCACCGTACGCGATCAAACAGTCGCGCTCCATTTCTCCCAGTCGCAGACCTCCATCCCTGGAACGACCCTCAGTCGGCTGCCGAGTCAGGATAGCCCGGGGTCCCCTAGACCGAGAGTGCATCTTATCTTGAACCATGTGTTTCAGGCGCTGGTAGTAGATCGGGCCGTTGAAGATGTAGGCCTCCAGCGGCTCTCCCGTCAGTCCCGACGTGAAGTAGTCCTTGCCCTCCCACGAAAAACCATGGTCCAGCAGTACCTGGCTCATTTCTTCGACTGGATGCGACCGGAAAGCATCGCCAAAGCCATAATCCTTGCGGCCATGCAGAATGGATGCCTTTCCGGTCAGGCACTCGAGCAGCTTCCCGACCGTCATTCGCGATGGGAAACCATGGGGATTCATGATGATGTCTGGCGTAAGACCGTTATCGGCAAACGGCATGTCTTCCTGCTCGACGATAATGCCCACCACACCTTTCTGACCGTGACGAGAGGAGAACTTGTCTCCCAGTTCCGGACGACGAGTCTGTCTCGTCTGAACCTTGATGACGGTTGTGTCCTTTTCTGTTTGAGAGATCATGACCTTGTCAATGTAGGCGGGGTCGGGGATGCGATACGAGACTGCTGAATCTCGATACTCGCTAGGTCCGCGATCCATGCCTATACCAGTCGTCGTGAGGTCCAGAGGCGTTTCCTTCTTCACCATAACTTCGCCAGACTTGACCCTGCATCCAACAGTTGCCAATCCGTCGTCGTCAAGAGCCTCGTATTTCTCTTCGCGGCGCCTTTCGCCGCCCAATGCTCGATTCACAGGATCTCCTATTCGCTCTCTCCTTCCGTTGGGATACTTCTGCAGCTCTGTGGTGTATTTTCGGAAGACCTGGCATCGTCCAAACCCTCGGTCAATGGAGGCCTTGTTCAGGACGAGAGCATCTTCAATGTCGTAGCCCGAGTACGACATGACGACAACCGTGGCGTTCTGTCCCGCAGGGAGCTTGTCGTAGTGAATGAGCTGGATGGTCTTCGTGATGACCATGGGCCGCTGTGGGTAAACCAGGGTGTATAGGAGGGTGTCGATTCGGTTGAACTGATTGTATGCAATGGCTCCAATAGCTTGCTTACCCATGGCGCATTGGTAGGTATTTCTGGGAGACTGGTTGTGGTGTGGGAATGGGATCAGACCTGCCACGGCTCCAAGGAGAGTGAAGGGCTCGATTTCCAAGTGCGTTGTACTCTTAGTAACTTGATTCTCGTAGAGAGTGACGAGTGCATCTTGCTCCTCGTTGACGTCGAGATATTCAACAATGCCGTTGGTCAAGAAATCGTCGAACGCAACCTTTCCCAGCTGCAAGAGCTTGAGGTGCTCCGCTTTGAGCTTTTGCTGCCCGTTCTTGACAATAATGTACGGTCGGCAGATTCGACCCTCGTCGGTGGCGATGTGGACCGCATTGAAGTGTGAATTGAGGTTGATGCTGACGAAGGGCGAGATCCAACCGCGGCGACGCATGGTGCGAAACCTCGCCGCAAACCTCTTAGGGTACCTCGTCAACGCGAAAGGTGTGCCGTTGACGTGAATGATGTAGGAGCCCTCCCGATGCATCTCGGCGCCGGAGAAGTTCCTGATGGGTTCGACGCCCGTGTCGAGTGTGAAGATCCATCTCTTGATAGGGGCCTCGTCAATGTTCGTGGTGATGTGGGTCATCAGCGCAAGGTTCTTGACGAGACCGCAAGCCTCGCCTTCGGGTGTATCGGAAGGGCACAGCATACCCCACTGAGACGGCTGAAGTGCTCGGGGGCCAGAGACTTTCCGAGTCTTCTCAAACTGACTGCTTATTCTTGTCATCATACCGAGGGCGCTGATGTAGCTGAGACGGCTCAAGACGTGCGTGACGCCCGCCCGGTTCATGTTGAAACGCTTCACGCTCCAGTTCCCTGTCTGAATGGCACGGTTAATGCCCAGGCCGATGTTGTTGGCGTGATTGCTAATCATATGAACAGCATCAAGAGGGACCGCGCGGTTGTTCTTTTTGAGGAACTTATCGATGGACATCTTGACCTCGCCCATGAACCGTTTGAACAGATCTTCAAAGAGCAGCGAAAGAAGTTGTCCGGCCAATTCCAGCCGCTTGTTTCCGACGAAGTCTCGATCGTCAACCAGTTTCGGGTCTTGCGAAGCCATGAGGACTCGTCTTGTCATCATCGCAACGTATATAGCTTTCGGGTAGAAGTCCAAGCCTTCAATGGGAACATGCGCAATGACCAGGTTCGCCAAGGCGTCCAGTCCCTCCTCGACGTTGTTTCGGCGAACTTGCGGTCCAAATTGGCCTCGTCGTGAGCCCATCTTCACCCTTGCGCCAATATACTCCAAGGCTTGATGTTGTGTGAAGACGCCAACCTTGGTTGCTTCATCAAAGTTGATGAGGAACTCGTCCTGATATCTGCCGTCTGATCCAGCTACCAGCTGCATGATCTCGTAATCGGACAGACCGCCGAGCGCCTTGAGAACGATGACGATGGGAATGCCTTCCACAAGAACGTTGTGTGTGAGGAGAATCTTGTCCTTCTTCAACGTTACGTACGTCTTCGATTTTCGTTCGTGGGTGGAGCTGGTAACGGAAGCTGAGATAATATTGTTCTTCTCGTCGGCCTCGACAATGACGCGATTCTTGCTGAGCTGCTCCTGAATCAGGATGACTTTTTCCGTGCCGTTGATGATGAAGTAGCCACCGGGGTCGAGAGGGCACTCGTTCATCGACTCCATCTGCGCATTGGTTGCGCCCCCAAGTCGACACTTGGCGCTCTTCAACATTACCGGCATGCGCCCGAGGGGCACGCCCTTCCTGACAATCTTTTGCTTGTCGCGGATATAAGCAATGTCGACCAAGATGGGAGCAGCGTAAGTCATGTCCCGCAGTCGGCACTCCATGGGAGTGACCTCGGTGCGCGACTTGGCATCGTTGAAGTCCTGGCGACGAGGCCGATCGACGCGGATGTCCGTGAACCTGTGCACGATGGTTAGTTTTGGATCGACACAATGATCAGATGTGCAAGCGTACTCGAGCCAGAAGTTGCTATCAACATCGCTCCGGATGGTGCGATTGGTGCGAACAATGTCCTTGATTTCGTGCTCGACGAAGAAGTTGTATGAGTCGATGTGCCTTTCGGTCTCGTTAGCCATCGGTTGCAGACGGTGACGTTGGAGCAGAGTTTCGCGTACTGTTTCACAAGACCTTTGTCATGTCAGTAAGAGAGAACTGGGGGGCTAGGAGGAGGGAGGACGCACCTTTGACCTTGAGGAAGGCTGGCAGCAGCTGGAACTTGTCCTCCTTCGTAGACACGGGATCCGTGAGCTTCTTCCCATTGTAGAAAGGCTCCAAGAGGGCCTCGAAGCCGTCGTCCGCCAGCGGCATCTTGGATGTCACCGCGAGCAGGACATCTATGGGTCCGCGCGACGAGTTGCTGGCAACGGCTGACGCGAAGTCGCAAGGCGAATGTTCTCGCGATGTTGCTTTCGCGGCGACCTGAAAAAAGTCCAGAAGTTCTAGTTCTGCCCCGCGATAGGCATAGGCGGGTGGGGCAGCCACGGAAAGCTGCCCGGTGGGTGACGACCGGCGGAATCAGCCAATCCATCGAAGGTTTCAGACGCCTGCAAGCACTAAGGACATGGCGAGCCCGCCCCTGATGCCTTACAGGCAGCATTTAGCAGCGCATTTAGCGGCCCATTTAGAAGCGCTGGGCAGACAACAGGTAAGGTATGGTGCTACCACACACATCACGTGCTGCCGACTCCGACTCTCGCCAACGCGTCATTAACAATCTCGTCTCGGCCGATTGTCTTCACGGGAGTGGAACTGACGACGATATTGAACAAGTCAGAAATTCACCTACGTTGGTTGTGAGTGCTAGGCCAAGGGCGGTCCGCTCACTCAGGCATGCGCACCCATGGTCGTCTCGGGGAATGGCTTGGCTGACATGACGATGGTATTGTTCACGGAAAGACTGAGCCCATCGCGAACCATTTTCTACGGGCAACGATGGACGAAGCCGCGACATGAGGGGGCTTGGAAGGGCCCGGCCAATGCCGAACCAACCCCGCCTTACCCGCGCTGACAGGTAATCCTGACCACAACTGGTGCGGTGCGTTGGCAGCTGCAGCGTTATGCGCCCACGGGCGGTCGTGTCGAAGCACTTGCAGGTGATCGTGGTCTGTGGCGGCGAGATCAACCCGATCAACGGTACATACTACCTTAGCTGCTACCTACAGGTAGGACCTAAAGGTAGGTAGGCATCACTCATGGAATGCCTACCTATTGCTGGGGTCAAAGGACCAAAACGACGCCGAAACCTCGGTCGGAGTTGATGTTAGCAGCCCATCTACGCGCTTGTCTTCAGTGGCGGGGTGGCGGGGTTGGGCTCGTGACGATCGATTCCAACGAAACCTACGGAGCACCGACACACAAGAAGACCCTTCATGCCTTCCCAGCCTTCGACGCTTGGTGTGCGTCGAGACATGGTGGGACGGCAAGAGGGAGTCGTCGTGATTCAAACCCCACATCGCCGGCGGCCAAATTCGACGACCGCTCCACTAGGTGCAAGCCATTTAAAAGTCGGTGAGCTGCAGACTGAATTGCGGTGTCGGTCTCAGGGTTGGCTGTTCTTTGCTTTGCTCGTGAAGGACTTGCCTGAACATGTGAGGGCTCAAAGCAGGAAGCCAGAGTAGAGTGATGGCCGTGCAAAAAAGTGTCCTCGTAGGGCTGCAAACCTGGCTGCTGTATTCCAACCTAATCCCAGCACAAGTTGCTGAGCCTAGCATGGATGAGGTGCAGCAACAGCTGCGAGCTTGCGGACGTCATCACAGCCCGTGCGGCGGTGAAACTGTACGACGAGCGAAGCGCCGCGCCATGCGGGGGTGGTCTTTGGATCCTGCCACTGGTGGAGCGCGTCGTTTCGAAAGCTACGTACAGAGCACGATGAACCGCCTTTTCGGGAATCGGAGGGCTGACGGACATGGGGAGGGTCCAGTTGAGACGCAGTGGCCGATGGGGCGGTTGGCTCTAAGTTGTGAGCCGCAGCCATCGCATGGATGTTTCGCTCGCGTATGCACGCCATTCGGTGCCATTCCGTGCTCCAGTACCGCAATTGGGGGCCTCGAGCCGGGCTCTCGGCCGCGCGCCACCTTGATCACGCTTATAGCGGGCTCTGGATCCAATGCAGGTGGGTTCCAGCTTGCAAGAAGGTTGGTCATTCGAAAGCCCCCCGGCAAATGATGACGATGCTGTAGATGGAGGGGAGGGGAGCATGAAGGAAGCAGAGTCTGGACCGCTCGTCTGACTCGAAGAGCCACGGTGTGAGATCCAAATGTAAGGGGAGACAGAAATTTTGTGCAATCTGTACAGAGTATTCAAAGAGACTTCCAGAGTCAGCTCCGGGAACTTCACAGCTCCTTGCCCGACAAAGCGATTTCGTTAACATTCAGCGTATGTGTGGTGATCAACACATGCATGCTGCGAGATGATCCTTACCGCAAGCAGCAACTATGCAGACGACCTGGCTTGGCAATCCGCCATCGGTCGGCCACGATGAGCACGACCCCTCATGAGCCTCGGAAAGCCTGTGCAGGGGGCGCGCGCCCAACTCCGTCGTCTTGTGTAGGGTATGTGAAGCAAAGAAGCATGGGTGCAATAGGTAACATCGGGGTTGCAGGAGCAGGTGACACAATTTCGCCAGGTCGGCCCCAGACAAAATGTATAATGGAGCACTGGCACGTATGTTCGAATGCCAGATTTTGAACGAGTGCCTTGTATGAAGTGTACGAGTACTGCAAGGAACAGAACACGTACGGCCGACTTAAGGGTCCTCGCCTACTCCGTAGGTACTCCACTACCCGCGCGCCGCGCTCTGACGTTGCAACGGATCTCAGCCGAGGCTGGAAGGCACTGCGAGAACCTGAAAACGGCCCACAGAGTAGCGCGGCAAAACGTCCAGCATGTCTGGCATTACTCATAGGTTAGGGCTAGAAAACTCGAGTTTCGTCTCTTGTCTGTTGGCGACTATGGGACATGCAGGGTCCTCAACTGACGTCGGTTGGGCAACCAAGGCGCTCCGCGTGCATGGAGAACATCGACCGGTGGAGCTCGACAACAAGCGAATGAAAGAGCGCAGCGAGGCGAAGTTCCGGCGGGGACACAATAGACCCCCAGAACCCTTGCCCCAACCAAACGGGACGGCAATTGGCATGTCTTGAAAAGCTAGAGGAGTGCGCAAGCCTTAACTTGCTGGCACAGATGCAGACCGGCATCCCGCCGCCGGCCTCTGCCAGCATGAGCGAGCCGCAGCGAATAGCTCTTCCAGCGGCGGAGGTGTCTCGGAACCAGTTTAGTAAGATGCGCCTCAGTTGCGGAACAGGGGACTGTCCCCGTTGCGCCAACGACCGATTGGCGTGCTTGCGGGCTGCTGGCTGGCTGGGCTGGGACTTGGGTGCGGTGTGTGTACGAGTAGGTCATCTTTGGAGCCAGACGACGGACCTGGCAGTGGGACACTCCGCCTGGTAGCGCCCGTTAGGTGACCAGGCAGCCAGGAAAGCAGGTGCTGGCCCCCCTTCGCCAGCGGCGCCACCGGCTGTCAATGGCGTCGTGGCGACACGGTGGATGGGCTTCCATTTCCAGGTCCCGCTGGCTTGGCGTTCAGATGCCCCCTTTGGCTGTGGCGTAGGAAGCTTTCGGCTGCCTTCTGTGCCTCGTTTTGTCGGGGCGCTTAGTGCTGAGCCAGCGAAGAGGCCCGAAGAGCTGGCCGCACTCGTACTTTGTAATTTCCAAGGGCCATCTCCCTGCTCTGCTCGTCTTTGGCCTTCCCCTTTGCACCTTGTCCATCGTGTCGACGTCTTCACCACTCTCCGCGACCCCGTGACGCTGCGTGTCCTCGTCGGTCTGCTGCTAGCTCGAGCCCGGTACCGAAGACCGCCAGCTCTGGTTGAGTGAGGTACGTGGAAGAGATGCCTCTGGTCGTTCTGTTTGAGCCGGCTCCCCGGCAGAGGAGGGACGATGACGAGCATGCGTTGCACGCTCGTCCCTCAGCGGGCTCTTTGCAGTCGCATTCGTCTAGCTGCTGGACTCGGGGGGCAGCTGGCGAGGTACTCCGTATGCCCCCGGGTACATGTACGGCACCATCTGCCCTGCCCTGCGGCCGGGTGCGCGTACCCTGGTACAAGCTCCGTACACCAACCACCGCCGGCGCTGGCGACGACGACCCTGCGAGAGCCCTCCTCAACCCTCACTGCCCCTGTCTGGCTCGCTGGCCTGGACCACCCCCATGCCCACACAGACCGCACCGTCCCAGGCCTTCACCCCGCCTCCCATCGTCGTCTTTTCTGTTTCTTCGTCCTCAGTTCCCTGCAGTGCTCGCTGACCTTCGTTGCTTGCTGTCTATGCCTGCAGTCACCTAGACGGAGCCCACGGTGCCAATTTGGCGTGTTCGTCTTGTCGTCCGCTGCTCCCCCCCGACTCCCATCATGGACGACTTGCGCTTCCGGTCTCAGCAGTCGCCGCGGAGCGAGGCGCCCATGACCGGCTTCATCTCGCCTCCTCGCAATGGCGCTCGTCCTCCGCAGCAGACGCAGTCGCAGAACCTCCACGACCCGCGTTCGAACATGCCTCGGCGCTTCACCACCGACTCGGGCCGTGTCCCGACCCTGTCGTCCATGGCCTCGACACTGACCTCGCCCCAGCGTGGTCCGGCCATTGATGTCTCTCAGGAGTATAATGTCAGTCCTCCCGTCCCTGAGATCCGCGGGCTGCCCGCACCATTGTGCCTCCGTTGCGTGGCCGTACCCCTGTCGACATCGGCTAACGTGTCGTGAAGCAGACGTTGCATAAAGTCCAACTGGTACGTGGCCAGTGCATGCCTCAACGACAAACCCATCACCCCGAGCGAGAATATAGACCGCCTCAGACCGAATCAGGACGTCTTTGGCCCGCCAAGCTGGCGTTCTGTAGGGCGGCACCAATGGCAGGATGCGGGCTAATCACCCTTCCAGATAGAGCAAAAGAAGCTGGAATACGAAAGAATTCGAGAACAACGGCGGCGTTTCGAGCTTGAGATGCAGAGACTAGATCAGCAACAGAGACGGGAAGCGCACGAACTGGCGCAGATGGAGGAAGAAATTGGCAGACTTGGGGGCCACCAGTCTGAGCCGACAACGCCCCCCGAGTACCGCGACAACTCCGGCTTTCCCTCCATGTTCTCGCGACCGAACCGCTACTCGACCTCGAGTCTCGCGTCTCCCCCGGGCTTATTCAATAGGCCAGCTCGTTCCGGATCGCAGCTGACGTCTCCGCCGTCCGGCCTGATGCAGCACCGCTATGGCTACGACGAACCGCTTCCTTCTCGATCTGTCCCCACCACGCGTCGAAATAGCGATGATGAGGAAAAGGACGATGCTGTTCGTCAGGACCCGTCTAGCCACCGGTCAACCAATGCGTAAGTTCAATGTTTTGTTTGTGCGTGTGCTTCCCGGAGATGTCTTACCCCCTTGGTGTCCGAATTGCTGTTCGCGTTCGGCGCAATCCTGAACCCGAGGGAGCACGCTTCTAGATGCACGAGAGTCATTACCGCCATGCGATGGCGTGTGCCTGAGGTGCTCCGGATTGGCGAGAGAGTCCTCCGTCAGCCTGTACTTGTCAAGCACGCAGCAGCTCAAACATTCGCAACCGAAACAGCATACAGTTGATGCAACCAGGGTGCTCGTGTTGACCGCTTCGGGGCGTCGAGTCTTTGGTGCAGTGAGCCTCTTGCACTAACCTTGCAACCTCGGCCTCTGCTCCCTTTAGTCTTGGTCATAATGCCTAGCCCGCGTCTCAAGTGAGCAGGGATTCACCGCACCCAAGCACATCCATGGGGCATCGCATGCACATTAGGCAGCTTTTCTGAGAACGAACATTCGTGCGTTGAGTCTCAATAAGCTGCCTTTGTCCATCATTAAACCCTCCATCCCCGCGCTCTATTTGTACCACGGCTCTGCTTCAACTCCGCCGGCACATTTCTTAGTTCGAGCAAATTGCAGATCCCATCATTTGCCTCATTCCAACAGGGTTGGGATTTTATCCATACGCTGGGACTTGGCGGGCTTCATTTTTCCCCCTTACTGGACGCACGATACGACGCATGCGCACAGTATCTCGTGCTTTTGTGCCGATTTGCTGTTGTTGCCTCGTTCTATTCAAGGTTACTGATCCCATTCATCTACAGCCTTAACCGGTACTCGATGCCTGTGACGAGATCGAGAAACGGAATCTACGACATGAATCTCGATCAAACCAACACCACACGATTTCTGTTCGGTGACGATGAGCCAAAGGCGCTGTCTCGCGGCCAGACTCCTGACGACAACTTCCCGACTCTTGTGAGACGGGAAGATCAAATGGTAAGAGATGTCCCTGTTCCCGTCCCTCGTCTCTTCCCTTTCCTCACGAGCGAATGCCGCACCTCATTGTGCTAGCGGCTGCATTGTACATGGCTGGCTTAGTGTGCCCATGGTGGGCCGCCGGGTCGCTGTGCACGCTTGACCAAGTCACTCTGTTTCCACACTGTTCAGGCAGTTGCTGTTATGGCACCATTTCCCTAACCCCGTTTCGTCGTGTTTTCTCCCTTTGAATTTCTTCCCTCGTTCACCTCTGTGCGGCTCGCAAGTCTCTTCAACTCATTCACCGCTGCATGGGGGGGTTCCTGTACAAGCGCCGTGTAACCCGCCGGATTGTGTTGTTACTTTGCTTTTCTGACATTCTCTGTTCTCGTCCAGCTGTCTGCGTCTTCTGCCGCGCTCGACCTTGCCCTGTCCTCGTCGCCTCATACTGAAATCGTTGCGGCAAACGGTTGGAATCGTGTTAACCGCCATCGTGCGCAACAGAGCCTGTCGTCCATCAACGGTTCTGCCTCCAACGTGGCTGGAGACGTTGCAACCATCGGCAGCCGACCTGCCTCGCTTCGTCACTCCCTTGATCTTAAGTACATCTCGGAGAACGCGGTGGACACCACTGGCGGCATCATGCCTACCCAGGGCAACCACAACATGCACAACACTACGCCGCCGAGACTCCAGAGCTCGTTCTCCGCCAACGACGTTCCTACGGTTAAGAACCCCTCGGGCGCACCCGTGTTGGTCAACAATGCCAACAACCACGCGCAGCAGCACTTTCACAACCACAACGCCAGCATCGGCCGTATTCCTGCTGGAGCGATGCCAACCAGGGGACATACCCGCGAGCTGTCGCACGACAGCAACGCCAATGGTGTTCGTGACCAGGGCAACGCCTACCCATCGATCCAGTCGGCTCTTCAGGCGAGCGCCGCGCCGTTTGGGCCCAGCATCACGACTGCGGCGCCCATGACTTCGGCTTCCGCCGTGTCTTCCCCAACGGGCACCGCTTCGATGAACCAATTCCATGGATTTTACCCACCCACTGGATATTCCACGGCCGGTGCAAACGCCGGAGGCAACTTCGGAATGCCTATGCTAGCTGCTGGCATGCAGCAGATGAACATCAACGGTGCTAATGGAGGCACCATGTACCCTCCGCAAAACTACACAGGGTTCGGCTCGATGCCATATGGCCAGGGAAACCAGTCTCGCGACAGCCAGGCGCGCGTGATCCAGCACCGTCGTCAGCTGGACAATGAAGGTTAGTGGGCGTGTGCAATCTCATGGGTTTCTATACTGACTTGACCTCGCAGCGATGTCACGCTATCACAACATGCCCCTGGAGTCGTTTCGTGGCCAAATCTACGAGCTGTGCAAGGACCAGCATGGTTGCCGTTACCTTCAGAAGAAGCTCGAAGAGCGGAACGCAGATCAAGTCAACGCCATTTGGCTCGAGACCAACCAGCACGTCATCGAGCTCATGATGGATCCATTTGGTAATTATTTGTGCCAAAAGCTCCTCGAGTATTGCAATGACGACGAGCGCACCGTCTTGATCCAAAACGCATCGCAAGACATGGTGCGCATCGCCCTGAACCAGCATGGAACCCGGGCTCTGCAGAAGATGATTGAATACGTCAGCACTGGACAGCAGGTCCGGCTGATCATTGAAGCCCTGCGATTCCGCGTTGTTGAGCTCATCCAGGACCTCAACGGCAACCACGTCATTCAGAAGTGCCTCAACAAGCTCACGGCTCCTGATTCGCAATTCATCTTCGATGCCGTTGGCAACAACTGCGTCGATGTGGGCACTCATCGACATGGTTGCTGCGTTCTCCAGCGCTGCATTGACCACGCCACCGGCCACCAGAAAGCCTGGCTTGTGGAACGCATCACCGCCCATGCCAGAGTCCTCGTGCAGGATCCATTTGGAAACTACGTCGTCCAATATATCATCGACCTGAACGAGCCGAGCTTCACAGATCCGGTGGTGCAGTCATTCAAGGGCTGCATTGGTTCGCTGTCTCGCCACAAGTTCAGCTCCAATGTGATCGAAAAATGCCTGCGCTGCGCTGGACCTGAGTCTAAGGATATGATCGTGGACGAGTTGCTCGCGCCCCAGGAGATTGAGCGCCACCTGCGTGATTCGTTTGGCAACTACGTTATCCAGACGGCCCTCGAATTTGCCACGCCTCATCAGAAGTATCGTCTGGTCGAAGCCATCAGACCGCTGCTGCCGCAGATCCGCAACACGCCCTACGGACGCCGTATTCAAGCCAAGATCTCCCTCTACGACAACCGTGGGAGTGCTGCTTCCAGTGGCCAGGCCACTCCGGCCGACAATACACAGGGTCAGATCCCTATTAGGCCCGGCCACTCGCGAGGCGCGTCAGGAGGTGCTCCTATGTTGCAGAGCAACGGCCTCACGAATGGTGGTGGCATGCCGGGACTCGGCAACCAAGGCCTGCGCCAGGGCGTGCCTTCGTACCCCAACAGCAATCTGATGACTGTCCCAGGACCATCGAGCTCTGAGGCTGGTCGTCAGCCCCTCGCTCAGCAGCCGCCCGTTCAGCAGCCGCCCATTCAGCAGCCGCCCGCTCAACAGCCACTCGTTCAGTCTCCCGTCCAGCAGGGTCCTTCGTTCAACCAGATGGCCGCAGGCAGCTACAACCCGGCTCACTCTGCGCACAACTCGACGGACGCCAGCGAGCAACGCTGGGTGTAATATATTTTCCCTTCCAGTGTACTGCCACCCAGAGCATGGCATGCCTGTACAACGATCTTCGTCCAACATTTCTCTTCACTTGTCACTGGGAGGCACTCAATCTCATGCAGCACGGTTACGACACTGCCATGACCTGACGACTTTCTTCTTGCTCCGTGTTTTAACTGTTTCACCAAACAGCCCGAGAACGCAAACCTGCACCGTGACCCAAAATCTCTCAATCCGACCTGCACGGCGCCTTCGTTGGTGCTTTGTGTGTACATTAACCAAGGACGGGAGTTTCAAAACAAAAGTTGACGCGTCGCATGTCTCCTGCGTTAGAGTGGGCAGACCGACCGACCGCACTCTGTATGTGTACTACTGATCGTCACGGAGCTCCAGCGGCATTGACGAATCTTCTTCTCTTCTTCTCATCGTTTTGTTTTTGTCGTTGTCCTTCAATTCCTTCTCCCCCTTTCTTCCTTTGCGATTTGGCTTTCGCGATTTCGACTTGCACTTTGTGCTTTGCGTTGATCTATCCGCGGAACGTGGACTCGGCAGAGAGATTTCATGACTTCACGGCATGATTGTCACGACGCCTTGGATCCAATGTGGCGGTCACGAGCTTTCGCTTGGGCGTTCAAGGCCACCTTCCCCTGACCCCCTTGGCGCGAGCCTCGTCGCCTGGGCGAGAGAGCGGCCCCCTCGCTTTGCCGGGGCACGCCTACACGAACACATCGGGGTTCTCTCTCTCTCTTGCGCCGCTCATTTTTCATCCCTTTCGGTAGCTCTTTGACCTACAGCGATGTCGGTAAGGCATGGACTGAGTTGGAAGGATGGAGGGGACATCTGGGGGGAAGGGATCATGAGCGAGCGGTTTGGGAGCTGAGGACATGGCAGAAGCCTTGGGTTTTGCATGGGCATTTGTATTAGTTTAGAGACGAAAAAACATCAACCGTGCTTCGCTGAGCAGCGCTGGCCTCGCCCGCGAATGATGCATCCGTGACGCGTGACTTGACTGCCTTGGCCTGCCGTTGCTGCGTCAAATCGAGCCAACGGATGGGGTGGATGCCAGTCGCACAAGCCCTCGCCAGAGAACAGGCCTGTCAAGAGCTGATACAACTCACAATGCAGACGTCGATGCGCGGTATGAATGCTGCACCTCTGATCCAGCATCTGACAAATCTGACAAGTCCTCACGGTCGAGGCTTCACGCAAATCACACCGGCGGTTGACAAGTCACAGCGTGCCGTAGATGAAATCATTAGCTACGGAAATGATGTTCCATTCCAGGTTTCCTTTTTGAAAACTACCAAACGTAAATGTTCCCAGTACCCTCATCCACGCCGATTCCAAGCACGCATGCAATGCCCAAACCAGCACATCCGCACCAGGGAATAGTATGCACCCAACAAACGCTTCACTGCTGGCGAGGCGCTTATCGGTAGCGCCACAGGGACAGGGTGTTGTGGCGCTTCCAGGTCTTTCTGCGGCCGGCCTTGGTCTTGTTGTAACGGTGGCCCTTGTTGAGACCACGGGACTTCTTGCCGGTGGCGGTGAGGCCACGGGCCTCGCGGTGCTTGTGAACCGGGTTGACGATCCAGTTGATGCGGGGGTCGATGCGGATCGCCTTGTGCTGGGGGTCGACGAGGATGACCTCGTAGTACTTGTAGGTGGAGTCCTGGTTGACCCAGTACGAGTTGAGGACGCGCAGGTTGGCGCAGCGGCGGCCAACACGCTCCTCAGCGGTAGCCTTGAGCGAACGCTGGTACTTGAGCTGGTTCACACCCTGGTTGGTGGGCTTGCCTGTAAACAGGTGCGGTCAGCAAATCTGTGATTCCCGCAGTCTTATTTCCTCTCCCACCAGAGAGGCTCAGCCTCCTCGGTTGGACTTCATCGACGTACCATAGGTGGCACCCTTGGGGACAGGGCGCTTGCGGCCACCGCGGCGGACGCGGACGCGGTAGATGACATAGCCCTGCTTGGCCTTGTATCCGAGACGGCGAGCCTTGTCGGGGCGCGACGGGCGCGAGGCGCGGTGGATGACGTTCAATTGACGGAGCTATATTGATGCACTCTCAGCAAATGTTCAACGAGTGTATAGCAGAGACGAGCGTCGGCAGCCGCAAAACTCTCTGTCGTGGTGTCCCGCAATTTCGCATCCCAATCAAGAGGTGTAGAGATCGCCGACGACGGAAGAAATTTCGGGCACAGAGTATTCGGCTGCCTCGCTCGTCCACGGCTTGGGTTGAGTGTTGGATTGTCATCGTACCTCCCAGCAGCGCACTCGGAGAAGGAAGCGCATCACATCGGACTGCTTCTTCTTCTGAAGCTCCTCGACATACTTGAGGGCACCCATCTTTGCTGTTGTGCGACAAGTCAAACGTCAGCCGGACAACAGTTCCTCTCGTCGGGGGTCAATAGGGAGGCGACATACCGGTTGTGTGGTGAGAGTCCTACGGGGGTTAGTTGTCGTGATGGGAGGAGTCGAAAATTCGAGGAACTGCAAAATCCCGGCGAGGAAGAAAATTGCAAGCAGTTTGTGGGTTAAGCGACGCACTAGCCCTCTTTTGGCGTTGGCGTAGTAGGACAAGCCCCTCACTGCGCCCTCATGGTGGATTTGACTGCTGAGTCATCAAGGTGAGGAGCCATTCACCGAGATCCTCACCAAGCTCACTACGGTTGGGAGAAGTGGGACCTGGTGATGGCTCGCTGGGAATGCAGCGAACAAATCGCCCATTGCCTCTCTCTCTAACAATGGCCAAACAGTGGGCAAATGTCTCTCCCTTTATTCACTGCAGAATCCCCGCGCTCGAAGAAAACGCCCTGAGCCAAGCCTAATTCCGATCAGCTCCAACCATGGTACTGCATCATTCCCTGAAGATGGCTCCTCAGGATTCTTCCGCCCTCGGTAGCAGCACTACGGCTCCTGAAAATGCCCTCAAGAGACCCTGAGCCACGGCCCCCCACCTCTGCTCTCCCTGTTCCAGCGTGGCCTCAGCGAGAAGCTCCGATGCCATAGCTTCGATGTCGTCTATGTCTTGGTTTGTGCCCTCAAACATTGTGCTGCTGGCGTTGGGCATGATCATGTTGTTCAAATTTTTGAATGCAAGGCCCAGGGCAGCCTCATTCAGGGCTCTGAGTTCCTTGATGTCCTGTTCCCAGGGCAGCGAATTCGGCCGCTTTATATCCGTCGCGCGTCTGTTTACGACATCGTAGTCTTTTGCCATTGCCTCAAATTGCATGAAAATGTCTTGTGCTTTCTTGTACACGGTGCTGTGGGCCTGCGCGACGGTCTGAGAGTTCGGCTCAATGTACGGAAGACACGATGCAATGTCCGAGGGCAGATATTCCGCCAGCAATCGCTGCTCGCTGGCTGGCCTGTATGCTCGTAGTCAGTATGGCGTGACCAATTCCGCCGAAAGGCTCTCACCAGTCTCGCCAGTCGCTCCTTAGCTTCTTCTCGATGAGAGTGATGGATTCTGCGGTCTTCTTCCGAAATTCCCTCTTCGTTTCCTTGATGCTCTTGGCACCCTGCTTGGACTTCGCGAGGAATGCCCTGGCCAGTTAACATTATCCTCGACGTTATAGACACAGCGGCAGCGGCAGGAGTCTCTGCCCGCCTCATGCGGGAAGGCCACTTACTTGCTGCTGTTCCGTCCTTCATCAACACTTTCTCCCGTTTGGTGGGGCTTCTTTCGTGCCCTGCTTGTTTTCGGAGCTGCACGCGCCCTCTTCTTTGAAGCAGGCGTCGCTTCGGGCTCTCTACTGCCGCGCGGCTCGGCTTGCATGGGTGTCAGTGTTTCCGATTCCATTCCCTCGATGTCGCTGCCTTGATGGGTGAGCCCTATACAGCCCCATACCTTTTGCCACTTGGCTCCTCGTCTTGGGCGCCATGTGACTCGAACGCAAGCGCGTTACCAAGCTGTCAGATGTGGTAGCGATACAATCATTTATACGGTACTAATATGTCGTTTGTGGTCGAATCAGCCAGTCTCTTCCCTGCGTGCGTTGTAGGAGCCACGAGGCTACCTTTCGTCAGCCGTGCCGTTCCGGGCGTTCCTTCTCATCGCGCAGCGGCGAAACGCCATGGCGAAATGCAGGAGCGACACCGCTGCCGCACGTCCCTGATACTGCAAAGCCAGTGTATTACCTGAATGGTAATCGTCATCGATGTACGGAGTAGAACCTGCCCCCTTGTAGCTGCCCAAGGTATACTCTAGGATGACACACAATCACAGGTCTGTCGCTCCACAACTCCGCCAGATTCTTCCCCTTTACTCTCGTCTAGGTCATGATGGATATATTCTGAATCTCTGTAAAACATCTCCAAAGAGCCTATCAATGCAGTTCAGAAAACACAAACGTCGAAGTAGAAGAAGAAGTAGAAGTAGAAGAAAAAGAACCCCAGACCGTTTGAAAGATGAAATCTTTTTGTCATACATGCCTTCACCGTACCCAAGCCGTCTCCCTTTTGGTTCATATTAGCTACAGCGTGCGTGTTGTGTACTCAAGCGTCTCTGTCTATATCTCAGCCGTTTGAAGCGAAAGCAAAACCTCCCAAGTCTCCCAAATCCCGATCCCTGTCTTGAGTTGTTTGTCTGGGCGTGGTGCATCTGAAAGCATAACCCAACGAAAGAAAAATGACGAAAGCGGTGAATCAATAACAATGAATATGCAGACCATTGAGCGAGTGTAGAACTGGCAGTGACTTGCTCTTCGGAAGAATAGACCGCGACGCCACTTCAAAAGTGGAGCCGCCGACAAGTCCTCTCATCCGATGCTCGAGACTAAAAGCATAACGCCGTTCTTGCAACCAACACCTGGGCTTGCCTGAAATCCTATCAGCAGTAAGAAGGCTGATGCAGTCGAAGCACGTGAAGGGACATGAGGGCTTCTGGTGTGCCTAGATCAGAAGCCCGCGTCTTGGACACATCAGTGCGTGTTTAAGGATAGGCTCTGGAAGGCTGTGGACCAGTCATTCTGTGGAGTGATGGGCGAGATACCCTGAGGATGAGGATTCGGGCTGGGGGCATTCTGCGAGTTTGGGAAACGCTGGCGCATTGAGTGGAATTCCCCTGGCTGTGGGTATCCAGTATTCGAAAACCCCTCGAGGCCTGGGGAGAGACTGGGAGCGTATGAGACGTTGCCACGCGTGCTCCCAAACGCACCGCTAGTGCCGTATGCGTAGTTGGATGACGTATAGCCGGAAGCAGGAGAGACTTGTCGCTCTCCCGTAAAGGGTTGGTTGAAGGATGGACGGAATCCACGAGCACCCTGCGGTTGTTGGCCAAACGCTTGCGACTGCTGCTCCTGAGCCTGCTGGCTCTGACGGCGTTCTCCCCCACTGCTGGACGTACGCCCGACACCTACAGCACCAGGGCCGATGCCACTGGGAGCCTGTATTCCCAGCGTTGGACTAGCGAAGGATGCAGGGTTGATCGCGGACATCCAAATTCTAGTCTTGTAAATCTTGAAGAGGTCGGTTACCAGAGAGTTGAAGTTGATGTACGAGTCGGCGAAGTAGTAGAATGTCAGTTTCTTCCAATCCCTGTTCGCGTATTAGGCAATGACCTCTGCAGTGAAAGACAGGGGAAGACGTACATTTGAAACTCGGCATCGAGGATTTCCATGTTCAAGCCGTGTTCCTTCACCTTCTGCATGCAGACGCGCTTTGCCTTGGCTTCCTGGCCCTCCTTGTCCCGCAAAGACTGGACCTCATGGTTCTGGGCAAGGCGTTTGATGAGCTTGGGTCGAAGTTCTCCGGCATTAGGCTCCTGCATATGATGCTGGCTCGGAGGCCCCATTCCACCGATGGCGCTGCCTTGGAGACCGCTGGAGGAAGCCATGAGGCCACCGCCTGTGCCCTCCTGCGCTGCCGCGGCGCCCTGTGAGTACATCATGAGCCACTTGTAGTGCTCCTCCGCGTAATGCTCCTTCATTTCCTTGGCGGTCTGCCAATCGACGTTGTCCTTAGCCACGGTTCCGAGGTCAGTACCGCGGTCGGCTTCCACAATGACCAGGTCACCTGGCTTGACTGTCAAACCGGTGCCCTCTTGAATGTAGAACACATCGGCCCTTGCGCACTTGAACAAGACAACGTGCAGGAGCTGGTTGTGCCGCGGCTGCGCCATGCTGTAGACATTGCGATGAGGAGACGGGGCTCTGTTAGAGTATTGACTCTGCAGCCCATAAGAGGATCCGTAAGGACTGTTAAAGGCAGGCTGCAGCGCATTCGGTCCGCCGGCAAACAAAGCCGCTGCTATCCACGTTAGATCGCGAGCACTGGAATCTCGAGCGGGAATCTTACGGTTGCTGGTGGAAGTTGGAAACCCCGGGCTGTCAGGGAAGGCACTGGGATACCCATGAGACGATTGGCCATCGCCGATATTGGCATCAAGAGTTGCAACCGAGTCAGCAATGGAGCTGATGGAGCCTTGGCGAGTAGGCATGTTTGCGAATGAGTGGCGTCTGCTCTGAGAGGCATCGCCTGGAAAGAAACCAGGTGAGCTTGACCAAAGAGCTTTCTTCAAGTTCATGTTATCCACCTTCCGATTGTCCATGCCGATGGGGGCACGGAAGGCACCTCCGCCCCCACCGTATTCGCTCATCCGTCGGGTTGAAGTGCGCCTGCCGTAAGGATCCACAGCATCATTCGCCTCGTCGAGCTCGTCAATGGCATAGTCAGATTCCTCAGGTACAGTCTCTCGCAACGAATAGCCGTTCCCAAGGTAGGCTCCCGTAGAGGCACGTGGTCGAATGCGGGCGTTGTATTGCTGTTGCTGTTGTTGTTGCTGCTGCTGCTGCTGGCGAAGCATAGCGTTCTCGCGGGCGAGCATCTCGATCGCCTTGGATTCAGATATTTGATGCAAGGAACCTTGGAGCGAATCTGTGGTGTTTTCGTCTTCGTCGTCCTCAACTTCCTTAACCTTGCCGAGCATTGAACCGTCGTTGGACATTTCGCTTAGCATGCTGGGCCGAGATGGCCGATGCTGCAGAGCAGGATACCGTGCGCGCCCTAGAATGGCCGACGAGCTCATGGCGGCCGGAGGGGCGTTCTCGGGGTCCAGTTGCCCAGCCGAGTATGACTGAGAGCGGTACGTCTTCGGAGTCGGATGAAGAGGGATGGCAAATGGAATCTGCGAGTTCGTACCCGGTTCACGCGATGCGGGGGTCGTTTGCGCCAACCCTGCCTCGGGCCCGAAGAAGGAGCTGCTGCCGCCCCCGGGCGGGACTGTCGAAGTCGGTGAGGGGAGAACTTCGCTGAGCCTTGAAGGAGCACCTTTCTGATCGTTCCAAATGCCGGTCCCCCAAGGGAAGGCTGACGTTCCCGTGGCGCGACTGCCCATGACGGCTGAGGCGGAATGCGGCGCCCAGGGTCCAGCCTCGCCAGAGGGAGTGGTGGGATGAGATCCGGTGGGAGACATAGAGCTGCTGGCGAACGATCCCTTGCGAGGACGAGCAAGGGGTTGCGACGTGTCGTTTAGCCACGAGGACCGGCGGACGGGCTTATGTGGTTGCTGGGCAGTAGAGGATGGAGGCGCGTCCTGACGATGGTCGCCCTCGTCGTCGGAGCTTGCCAGGGCCTCGGAGTCTGGAGTCGTTGTTCGCGCGCTGACCTTCTCTAAAAGCAGGCTCTGGCTGTTTTGGGCGCCGGCGGGTCCTGGACCCAGCTTCGAAGAGCGCCCAGCCTTGAGAGAACCAGTGCTCATGGCTGGCTCCAACCACAGCGAGACCTGTATTCGTCGTTGAACCACCTAGCGGTGGCTTGAATGCCAAGCGTGTAGTGAGATGTCAGAGTCAGAGCATGCAGCTGCAGCCCTGAATCAGACGCGCACGTAGCACGTGGCAGTTTCCACAGATGATATATGCGGAAAGCAGTGGAAGCAGTTGGATATCGAACAATCCGTCCGGCTGTGGCGGTGACAAAAGCGAGAATGATAGGCTGCGTAAATGGTCAGCTGATTGAGTTCAACGGTTTCGGCGCCACGCAACTCTCGGATATCGATAATATGCATGGAAGTGAAGTGCTCAACTTACCAGCTGCCAGGTTTGAGTTTTATCTATCTTTTGGAGATGTGAAAGAAATTTATAGGCCCTCGGGAAGGCAAAAGTCCAGAATCGCAACTTTGAATGGCCTCGGGCGAAACCAGGTTGTTGGCAGCGGCGCTTTGTCTGTGGGTAACGTCAGGCGCAGCGGGAACGAGGAAAGGGTTCGTGTGGTCGTCAGGCGATTAAAGGACGTGATGTAGAGGGTATCAAATACGTCTAACCAGTGCGTCTAAACCCAAAGTCCAAAGGAACGATTCGAAGGAAGATGGCAAGGTGATCGAGGGCGCGGAACGTGTGCACCCATTCGCGGCTGCGAGTCGTGTGCGGGAGTGCCAATGGTGCTGCGAGGAAGAGTACGTGCTACTTGACGCCCATATTTGGACAAGGGACGGGTCAAGCGCGGAAGGACCAGGCGTCGCCAACCAGGGCGCGTCTGTGACGTTGCTGCCGACGACGATGCGACGAGTGGCGAAGACGGGCGACGCTGGGCAGCAGCCGAGGATCCTGGGACAGGACGCAGAGGACAGGCGAGGGAGGAGCGGCAAGCGCGAAAGGTGTATGAGGGAACGTCGTGAGGGCCCGCTCGCTTGGTCGCGCGAGTGGGTGAACGAGAGAGGCTCGACGGCAGTCGAACGAAGAGGGAACGCGGGGGCGGCGACGGGGGCGGCAATGGACACGAGACTCGGCGCAGGCTGGTGCTCCGAGGCGGAGGATAGGAGTGGCGGGAAAAGACCTCCGCTCGCAGTGGCGGTTCAACGTGGGCAGTGGTCGTGTCGGCCGGGAAGTCGTGCAGCGCAGCGCAGCGTGGAGCAGAGCAGCGCGACGTCGCTCGATGGGAAGTGGATTGCGGTGGAATTATGGGTTCGGGGGTGGCGCTGGCGGAGGGGCCCGGAAATATGCACTGCGCAGTCCCCGATGCAGTGAGACGGGAGACGGGAGACGAGCCTTTACTCTGGCGCGACGAGGCAGAATGTCAGAGGTGGCGGGCGACGGACGACGGGCACGGCACGGCAGCCCAGTGAAGAGATCAAAAGCCCAGCCAGGGTCCTCGCAGAAAATCCCTTGGAGCAGGCGACGTCTCCGTCCAGGGCCGGGTCCCTAAGAGGTACCTCGCGGGGCCGTCTGAGGTGTCGAGGCTAGCCTCAGTCGTACTGTGCGAAGGCCGCAGGCAGGCAACGAGGCACCGGAGGCAGAGCTTGGCGATTCGGATGCGCTGGCCGCTGTGGGTAGGGGCGGGGAGCGGAGGGAGGAGGAGAGGCTGGTTGGCTGGCTTGGAGGGATTGCCTGATGGGATGAGAGACGGATCGGAATGGAACAGCAGCAGTAGCAGCGGGCAGCAGCTGCAGCGGCAGTGGACGGTCCGTCGGTGGGGAGCTGTCTTCTGATATGCTTTTTTGGTTTATGTTTGGAGAAGAGGGGAATGGAGGGGACAGGAGAAAAGGGGACCGGGGTGGCAGCACAGCGCAGGACGGCGAGGCAGTGGGAAAAGGCTCGGAGGGGGCAAAGACGCGGGGGGAACGGCGCACACAGACGCCGTAGTTGCTGGGCCGCGGTGGCGGTGGTGGTGTAAGGCTGGAAAGTAAGGTACTGCCTAAAGAAGGGGCTGGCTGGGTGCGGGCAGCGTCCGCCCAGGGAAGCTAGGGTACCTAGGTAGGTAAGCTTTCGTCTCGCAGGTCGGCACGGCCAGACGGCGGACGGGCGCGAGAGAGCCCTCAAAGGGCCCCGGCACGAGGCAGACGAGATGCCCAAGTCGCAGGCCGGCCGGTCAGGCTGCGGCCTGTTACACATCCAGACATGCGGGCGCGGGCAAACGCAGGCGCGAGGCAGGGATACGAGCTGTCGTCTCGCAGGTCGCCAGTCGACTGGAGCTTGCGTCGGCAGCGACGAACGGGGGGGAGCAAGACAGCGCCATCTCCCTCCCGCCTGCGGGCGAGAGTGGATATGGCCACCGCCGGTGGGGCGACGAACGAGCCCGTCCAGCGAGTGGGGTGGGCTGCGCTGCTCGCTCCGGGCTCGCGTCCCCACACCCTCCCATCCCCCAAGCCCCCTGCTGGCCGCCTAGCGCGTGCGCTCTGGGGTTCCATCTCGCGCTTGGAAGCTGGGGCCGCGGCCGACGTGGGTTTGGGCCTCCCTCCATCCCCCCATCCCCCTGCACCGGCGTCGGGGCTTGTCCAGGCATTGGACAATCCGGGCGGATGCGCCGCTGCTAGCCTCTCTGGCAAACATGGGACACATGCGAACCGACCAGTCTGGAGACGCTGTGCGACGAAATGGGCGAGTTGCCGTGCTGAACAAGGACAGCGGCGGGGACGTCCGAAGCTTGCTGCTTACACCAGGCGCTAGAGACTACAAGCCTACCTCCCCCTACCTTAGCTGACCTCAATGGCCGACCTCGACCCCTGGGGCTCTGAACCGGCTCTCCCCTGACGACGGCCTTTGAAGCTCGAGTCAATGAGGAGATGTGCGAAACCGTCCAAACACGATGCTCTCTCGGCCTCGGCAATCCCCCCTACGGGCTGTCTACCACGTGGAGGCAAACTACGGACATAACTGGAAAATTGCCACGAGACCTGGGGTCCGTCCCCCGATTGAACGAGCGCCTGGGGTGGCGCTAAATTTAGTGCCGACGGGCAGTCGGCCGTTCGAGGTGCAAGGAGACGGCTCCTGCTCATGGGCTGCTGCAGCATTGACGGCCTGCGCAAAGGTCGGAAGTGGAACGACAGCGACTACTCGCAGGTACGCAACTCGGGGTACCAAGGAAAGGTAATGATGAGCCGCCTCTGGATTGAGGCGGCCAGCTAGCGCACCGGCTCATTCTCCAGACACGCGACCGACAGCCGTGTAAGTGCGACGCTGTATCCGTAAACCGTCACACTGTGCAAGCCTCCCGCCACAGGCGAAGGCACATTCCGTGCCAACCCTCCCACTTTCGTGCCCGTCAATGCCGTCGTAAGTCGCCCCCCCAAACATGCCTCCAACTCGACCACCTCCGTCGTCATCGTGACGGGAGCTCGCTGAAGGTACCCACAGAGCAGAGTTCAGTGCATCCTCCCGCCCAAGCCATTGTCCCCAAAGGCGTGTTCCAGGGAGTTTGGGTACACGACTGTGCGGTTACGAAACGTCCAACGGTAACTGGGCACTCAGCGTCAGCCGCGGCGGCCCACGCTGGGGGCCCGTCGTGCATAACGCACTTGGTCCTGGTATGAAGCCTGCAAGAAGCTGGACTGCCGCACCAGCTAAGGTAGCTGCAGTTCGAGTGTCACAGCGTGCTGCACCCTGTCCCCAAGGGCCGCTCTGCGGGAATTCCTATGAGCCCGGCTCCTACGTAATTCATGGCTCCTCCACGCTCTCTTGACTCTGAACCACAAGGCGTGCCCAGCGTCGACGTGGCTGTACTTGAACAGGTGCACGATCGCCCACCGGCCACGCCGTTCGGGGACAGGAGCACTCGGCTCGTACAGCATGATCCCAAGAGCTGTGGCATTCCTCTGCCGTCATTGTGCATTCAAGCTCAGACGCTCCTCTGCCTGCTTGGGGTAGCATCTGTTGACCTGTCGCGCCATCCATTGACTGCCGGCTCTGCTGGTCGAATCAGACTGGCGCAAACGCGCAACACTGGCTGCGAGCGCGGCACCCTCGACGCGGCCGGCGAGCATCTGGCTGGCTCGCGAGGCTGGCTCGACTCCGGCAGAGAGATCTCCTCACCCCGCAATCGCCAGACCGAGATACACGTTCCAGAACCCCGCCCCAATGTGGCTTCCAGTCACCTGCCCTGCCGACCCATTCATCAGGTTACTGGCTTGCTTCTGCAGGGCTCGACTAGGGCCTCGAGGTGTGTGCGCCGACAGTCCTGTGACGTCGGCAGACGAACCTCGCTCGCAGCTCTTCAACCTTATCCAGCTTAGCTTCTCTAGACCCCGTCGGACCTCGTTCGAGTCTTGTCACCGTGGTTTTGCAGCCCGTTTTGGGTGGCTATTCTAGCATATACACCAAAAGGAGCGCGACCGCTGAGTGCCGTAGCGATAGCCGATGGCTATTCCACGATGCGGCAGCATTGAGAGCGGTGCGAGCCACTGTGCTTGGGTCAGTGACAAATGTGTCTCACACCGCAGGTAGCGGCAGTGGCATTCTAAGTCAGCCCCCCCCACAACCGACACACCCCACGACCGACACCTAATTCAACGCTATACAATTTATCAACGCAATGCGTTGCAACCGCGATTTCTCGCGCAATTCGCGGCCAATCAATTAGCTAGCTTAGCAGGCCCTTTATTATGCCTAGAAATACGTTATATTCGGAGGAAATGCTCCAAAACGCACTAGCTGCCGTGCAAGCTGGTAGCTCAATTGCGCGGGCTGCTCGAGACTACGGAATCCCTCGTACAACCCTTATAGGTCGAATACAAGGCTCTGTGCCTTTGCAGCTTRCAAAGGAGCCTTGCCAACGCCTTTCGAAGCAACAGGAAGGTCACCTTCGCGATTGGGTCCTATCCCAAGATGCCCTTGGCTTCCCTCCAACGCACGCGCAGCTAAAGGTCTTTGCAATGCGTATTCTAATCGCTGGCCACGACCTTCAACCTCTCGGCAAGAACTGGATTGAGGGCTTTTTACGCCGTAACCCRGAGGTCCGTACGATTAAGGGCAAGTCTATTAAATGCGCTAGAATCAACGGTGCGTCAACGACCCGGATTAGGGACTGGTTCCGGCTGCTRAACCTACCGGCGATACAGGCAATCCAACCACAAGACCGCTGGAATATRGACGAGACGGGTATCCTAGAAGGCCTCGGCTGCAATAGGCTTGTACTAGGCAAGGCAGAGAAGACACAGACCTTACGGAAACGCCTAGGCTCGCGCTGTTGGACTTCAATTGTGGAATGTATCTCGGCTACGGGCCAGGCACTGAGCCCACTAGTTATCTTTAAAGGCAAGGACTTGCAACACCAATGGTACCCGGAAGAGCTCGATTTCCTAGATCGTTGGCATTTTACGGCAACGCCAAAGGGCTRGACTAATGACTCTGTTGCGTTACAATGGCTCAAAGAGGTCTTTATCCCAGGATYAGCGCCGCAACAGCCGGGCCGCAAGAGGCTACTAGTCGTTGATGGGCACGGCAGCCATCAGACCGATGACTTTATGTACGAATGCTTCAAACACGATATCTATCTTCTATTCTTACCATCACACGCATCGCATGTCTTGCAGCCGCTTGACGTAGCCTGTTTCTCGCCACTCAAAGCATACTATCGCAAGCARCTCGAGACCTTCGTCTCGTACGACGATCGCAACCCAATCGGCAAGGCAACGTTCCTTCGTACATACCACAACGCCCGGCAGGCCGCCCTAACTATCAAGACAATCCAGTCAGCTTRGCGGGCCTCGGGCCTCTGGCCAGTCAACGTAGCTAAGCCTCTATTCAATCGGCTCGTCCTAGATAACCTACCTAGCAGCCTACCTACGCCAAAGACGCCGTTGCGATCGCATACGAAGAGAGTCATTRAAGACTCAGATAACCTACGAACGCCCCGACGATCGCAGGAAGTCCGGCATCTTCTAGTTGGGCTATTCCAGCCGGGCCAAGTTGATCGTACGATGCGCCGCCTTTTCAGTAAGGTTAGCCGCGGACTAGATCAACAAAACACAGCACTTGCAGCAGCCCAGGCACGAATCCAGCAACTGGAATACCAAGTTGACCGATTGAAGCCACGGAAGAAGCAGAAAATTGATCCTAATCCTAACGGGCGCTTTGTACAGATTGAACAGGTCATCGAGACCCGGGTCAAGCTAGCCCAGCAGCCTAACCCGGCTACTATAGCTACATTGAATGCAAGCTATACATTCGAGTCCCTCTGCTTTGAATGGCAGCTTTAATAAGTCTAGTAGTATTTTAATTGATTTTTTTGAGCCTTATTTGCGGCCATAATAGGCATCGCAAGCCAGCTTCATCTTCGTTGAATTAGGTGTCGGTCGTGGGGTGTGTCGGTTGTGGGGGGGGCTGACTTAAAGCCCCGGTTGGATTCAATTGGCGCAAGCTCCAAGGGCGATGATTCTACTCCGTACTTCGCACTGGACAAAAAATGGTGAAAAAGGAAGTGCACAAAGGGGTTCCTTGCAGTGCAAACCGTTCGTCGAGGTGTGCGGCGGAAAAAAAAGTCAATTCGGCAGCGGTAAACGTCTTGTCGCAACTTACAAAGTAACGAACCTTGCATTGACATCGGCACTGTGCCATCTTGTCCATCATGGGTACCGTCACGCGTCACCGCCAACTTACGCAGGGCAACCATCATGCGAACGTAAGCCGCCCCCAATCAACATGGCCAATGATCCCTGTTACCCCGGATTTTTCGCTCACCCAGGGCGTCCGCAGGCGCAGGGTTTGCGAGTACATCCAGTCGCACGCGAGACGCGTTGCGACGGCCAACAGCTCAAGGGCCTAGGAAAAGTGGTGCGCCTACGGCTATAGCGAGACGGCCTCCCATTGAGAAAGTTGACATGCAGGGTCTGTGGCGGAATAGTAAGTCATCCAAAATTTGATCGTCGGTGCCGTCGCTTCTGTACAATATGGCATGGGAGCGTCGTAAAGGGTAGGATCCCTTGCGGTAAGGTTTTCTTTTCGGCTCTTTGTGGCCAAGATTCCGAGCTCTGCAGCCCGTTCCTTTCGGGTATCATACATTTTATTTCCTCAGGTTATACATGATGTTTTACAATGTCCAAGCTCATTTTAAATCCGTCTATCAACTACCCCGACGACGGCTGCGCCGCCTTTTGCTGCTTCAACTTCTCCTCAAACTTGGCAAACTCTTCCATCGCCACCTCCTCCTCCTGGTCCAGTATTTGGTGCACGCCCTTAACTTCCTCGATCTGGACTCAGAGTCAGTAACTGCAGATATCGTGATGAAGCCGGGACCGAGAAGGGGCACTCACGTAGTGCATCAGCATGCCCTCGATGCCATTCTTCAGCGTCACGGTGCTCGAGTCGCAAGTGCGGCAGGCGCCGCGCAGCTTGAGCTTGACGAAGCCGTCGTCGAAGCCGCGGAACTCGATATCGCCGCCGTCTTCCTGGATGGCGGGCCGGATGCGCGTCTCAAGCAGCTCCTTGATCATGCCGACGACCTCGTCGTCATCTTCGTTGTAAGCCAAGCTGTCCTCCTCGGCGGCGGCGTCGCCTTCCTTCCGCTCAACCGCGGTGACAATTTTTTCACCCGACGTGATGGCCTCGGTGATGAGCGCAAAGATCTCGGGCCTGATGTGCGCCCAGTTGGCGTCACCGGCCTTGGTGATGGTGATGAAGTCGGTTCCGTAGAAGACGGACGTGACGCCATCAATGTTCATCAGCTTGGCTGCGAGAGGGGATGGGTGCGGCGGCGAGATGGTCGAACGCGGGTTGAGGTATTCGATGAAGGGCGTCGCGATCTCGGGCGGCAGCACGCGGTGGTTTGGGATGAACTTGAGAGCATCGGCGTTGGGAGTGTTCTCGGTCTGGATGAAGATGGTGCGCGCGCCGCTGGGCGCAAAGCGCAACGCCTCTTGCGCCGCCTCTCGTCGCTGCGCACCGGGTCGCATGCCAGCAGCCAGGATCGGGAGCCTGCTGCTCGGCATCGTTCGTGTGCTCATTGTCCGAGCCCACCTCGGGGCGGCTCGGATCTGCGTCGGCCTGGCCAGCGCGCGCGCCAGGGCCCTCGGCGCCGTGGAGGAAGCCATGGCTTGTTCCTCTGATGGATACGGCAGACACGCGCGTCGCTCTCTGTCGCTTGGATAGTTGTGTCTGCGCTCAGGAAGCAGGAGGGAAGGGACAGGAAAGTAAGTGACGTCGAAAATGTTTCTGGGGAAGTGGATTTGCCCTCTCCGGTTCTGAGGTTCAGGACCCGCAGCGGGACGTCAGGGCAGTCGCATTAGTAATGCCCAGGCTATGATGCAACGGCCGCCGGTCCCGCAGCGCCCGAAGATCGGCCAGCTACGGCCCGTGGTTTTTTTCATGTGCTCCTCTTAGCATCTAGCTCAGCTCTCACGGCGCAAGGTGCTTTATTGCTTATCCACGTGCTGCGGACGGCATCCGCCATGGCTTCTCCGGACACCAAGATGGGAGAATCGGCCTCCCACGTCAAGACGCAGCCCATGGAGTCGGAGGACCTGGCGGCCGCTGGCGGGAACACCAAGGAGCGCCAGCAGAGTCCTACGACGGCTGCGTTGGAGAACCCCGAGAGCACTGCGCCAGCACCGCCCAAGGGTCCTCCCACGTGCGGCGTGTGCAAGACAACTATATCCAAATACAAGTGCCCTCGCTGCTATTTGCCCTAGTACGTTACATTCATGAAGCGCCAGTATACGCTGCCATGCGGCGGTACCTGATTGCTCGTTGCTGATGACTTGTCGCAGCTGCTCGGTCGCGTGCAACAAGCTTCACAACGAAAATCACCCTCCCGACGTCGCGAAGGAGCCGGTTCCGGAACCTCCCAGCTACCCTCCCGTCGAGCGCGCCGGTCCTGCCAACCCGTTCGGGGCTCTCGACAATTCGGAAAAGCTCGCCTGGCTGTTTCGAAAATATCCCGACTTGCCCCAGCAGCTGCTTGACATCCACGCCGCCACGCAGCCCCCGCCAGAAGACCCGAGCAAGCAAATACCGGCTTCACTTATGCGGGGTGCTCCGCGGCGCACCGATTGGACTCGTGACAAGGGCATCAGCCGGGGAAAAGCGGCGTTGCGAAAAGCACGACAGCTCCCTGGCGAGGCGGGTGAGGGTGTCCGCGAGTACTGCACCTTGATCAAACTCCTCCTCGACGGAGAGGAATCCGACGACGGTGCAAGAGCGATGCTGCAGCAGAAGTTCGCCCAGGAGGATACCGACTTGATCCGTGAACTCATAGAGGAGGAAAAGGGACGACGCTGAAACGCCGACTGCCTCCGCTCAACGGCGGATAGCGGGACGTGCAGCGCGTATTCGGGATGAGCGCCCCTCGCTCCCTTATATGATTGATTACGATATATGATTGCCACGTGCCCGGAAGGTGAGATGTACCGCTCAACTACCCCGCTGCGGTCGGATGGCTAACGTTTGAACCGTGAAAAGAAGCCGGCCTTGGGAGTCTTGGGCGACTCTCCAGAAGCTCGCTTTTTGTCGAGCGGGGGTACCGGCTTGTCGTCTTTGCCGTGTTTGGTGAAGCTCCCTAGCCGACCTCGCAGCGCCCATATGGACTCGTGCTTTCGCAGAGGTGGCGTTGGCGTCGCGAGCGGCACCTCTGCTTCGTCGCTTTGTGTCCAGTCCACGCGATGCTCCAGCACGGTCTCGTCGCTCTCACATCTGTTCACGGGAAACAGGCCAACTGGGATGTCGAAGGATCCCACACGCGGCGGATCCGTTCTGCCGAGGATGCTGCCTGTGCTCCTTCTCCTGGTGTGAGTCTTTTCGCCGGAGTCTATTCCTTTGATGTTGAAGTGTGTCTCAAAGGTGTGGCGATGGGGGATGGGAGCCTGGTTGTCGTCTACTTCGGCGGTTGCCGGCAGAGGGGGCATGTGATCAACATGATTGCGTCCATACTGCCGCTCGCGTATACCCCGAGCTCTTCTCAGAGCCCGTGCCTGCTCGAACGGTGAGGCATCGGGCCCTGCTGCAGAGATCTCGGGGCTCGCGTTGACACCCTCCAAGTGGAACTTCATCGCTTTCCTCGAGAGCCTATGGACCAGCAGCCTCTTTTCGGGACTCTCGACCGTGGTGGTACGAGCAAATTGTGATGCCGCCACCTGTGGAATATATCGATAGCTTGAAGAATAGCTGTCCTCGCGCCCCTTCAAGCCGGCGTCGCTCGACATCTTGAATGCTTCCTGTTCCGAACTGAACGAATGCGGCTCTCCCTCTAGCTTCAGTCTAGCCTCGTATCCTTGCATTGGAAGGTTGCGCGACTCCTGTTTGCCAGCAGTTAAACGGGCCGCGTCCTTGGCCAGGATCTTGTCCTTATCCTTGTCCTTGTCCTTGCCGGAACTCGGCCGGGAGGGACCAGCCCTACGATCCTTCTCGGCCCTCGCCCGCCTCTTTTTGTCGGAGTGAGCTTTCTGCTCGGCAACGACAATGTATAGTCTCCTCTTCAATTCGTCTGGGTCCAGGGGCTGTGATTGCGAGGGCCGTCGCTTTATTCGTGACGCTGCCTTAGCAGGCGGGCGATGAGATGGCCCTGTGGCGGTCACTCTGTAGTCCGGTGGGTTACTCATCGTAGCGAGCATGATGCGATGCTCCTCGCGTAGGCGGCGTTTGGCGTCAGCGTCGTCAATTTGACGGGCGTCCCAAGATGTTGGGCAAGTCAGAGCCCGGCAGTCGCAGGCAACCAAGAGTTGAAAGGCGGAAACAAAGGAAATGCCGCGAGCGCAGGGAGTCGGGGTTATTAACTCTCTGGAGCCCTCAAGCGGAATTCAGAATTCGGGATGTAATGCGACCCTCCGCCCCGCAGCGGTTCGGCGTCGCACGGAATGCGGCAAGGATGCCAAATGAATGCACGAAGCCGATCAGGACGTAGACGTGAAACTTAGAAGGGCGAGAAGGGCAACCTCCTCCCACTGGCCTGGATGAAATCTGTCGCGAGGAATGCTGGCGATTCTCCAGGCTCCTCCTTCGTGCCTCGTAGAGGGCGACTACATTGGACAGGATGCACGAGTGGCATAAGGAAACGAGAGCAACGCGAGCATAGACTATAGTAATACCACCGCAGCCAGAGCCAGCGAAAACCGATGCGCGGCATCTTGCGGCACGCGATCAAGCAGCCGCGGGCACCCGAGCCAATCCCAGAGGGTCCTGGTGGCCTTCCAGGCCCAAGCCTAGCAGAAGGCGGGTGCTGCTTCTTTGTCATCGGAGCGGGAAACATGCTGGCGCCATGCGTGCGCCGTGGGCCATATCCGTGAAGCGTCCCTCCAGCGCCTTGCGAGTACCCGGAGATGATGTTTGGTGGCACCAGGGCAGGCAGAGTCAGATCACCTGTGCGGAGCCGCTTAGGCAACGACTCTCGAGCGATGCTGGCAGTTACGAGGACGGGAGGAATGAAAGGACACCTGCAGGATGCCACGGCAGGGTCAAGGTGCTCCGTTTCGAGCGCTTCGGGGCCCACGAGTCCCAGCTGCTCGAGCATGACGAGCCTGTCCGCATAGTTAGATTGGTTCCGTACAAAAAGTGTAATGATCTTGGGTCACGACAAGATCAACTCAGGATCAAAGAGACAGTCAGGAATGAGCAGATCAAGAACTGGGATTGATGCAAGACTGAAGCTTGACTTCAAGCTCTGCGTAGGAGGTACGCCATATTTAAGACAGTGATTCACACGTGACTACCCCCCAATACGCCAGTCCATGACGTTGCCATACTTCCTCATTAGAGTCACCTACAATTCTTTCGCAGGTCCTTACAGGCGATAACGCCTTTATTAGGGGGGTGGGGTAGTAAATGCGGGCGACAAGCTAGCGGTAGAGAGCGTTAGAGGCAGAGGTTGTCGCCTTAAGGCGCGGCGTATACTGCGCGTTGAAGATACCAATTGTCAAGGGACAGAATCGTGACGCACATCGACTAGAATGGAATTAGGTCGAAATAGTAAAAATAAAAATAAGAAGACACAGGTATCGTCGCCATTAGCGAAATGTGAGATAAACCGTTGTGCCAAGGTAGATGCAATGCAAAAAAAAGACTGAGGAGCACCCGATTCGAACGGATAACCTTCAGGAAGTTCCAAGTCTGGAATCTGACTGCTTATGAGTTAGTGCTTGAACTAGCTGATTGCGTTGTGGATCATAAACATACCGCGCTACCGTTGCGCCAGCCCCCCAATGATGGCAACATGCTCGCTATTAGAATTTATACGGTTCTGATCAACCCCACGTGTCGCCCCACCCCCAGGCACTTCCAGACCTCACAGCAGTGGTGGCGCTTTGAATTGCCAATGTCCGTACGGAGTACGTGTTCAATTTTCTACTTTGATCTCGGCTTTCTTTTTTTTCTTTTTTTTTTTTTTTTCACATGGTAGGATTCTTGGCACGCCGGCATTGCCAGATGTACATGTCAACAGAGTGCTGGACGAGAGTATTCTGTACTGTCCGTCAATACTACGTGCTACGTACGATGACAAGTTACACTCTATGGTAAATAGATTCGGCAGCACTTCTGACAGGAGCTGGTAGCTCTAATGAGTTTGGTATAAATTTGGAAAAATAAAGCTGATACCTCAGGGTATGGGGTTGCTTTGGACTGCCGCGAGTATTGAGAGGGTGCCGTGAATCAACGCGTAAAAACAATTTCACACTGGAACGGGAGACACTGGCTCTCAGAAGCCATGCGGCTTAATTTCTTCCTTTCTCACCAAGACCTTCCTGAAATACGGATACTTTTCTTGATTATTCTTGCTTACCTGCCCTAGAAGCTCTGACTTGAGCTCTATTTGATACCATGACAGGCTCAGTACCTTTCCCCCCGGAAGATTTGCGCAAACGACCGAGTTTGAATGATGGGCCAGCGTGTGGCTACCGTCTATTTGGTGATCTGTTCCTTGAGCGACCGGAGAAGCATCTCGACAAATCAGCACTGAAGAGGCTTGAGCAAATCGAGCCACATCTGCACGGCTTATTACATCGCAGGCATTACTCTACAGGTGCACTCCCCTCCTGACGATCGAGAAGACATGGACGAACAGTCGAGCTTTCGCTAACAACTTTGGCAAAGATTGGAAGTACAGCAAGGAATTCGAATCAGCTGCCCAGAACGAAGTCGCACTTTGGGCCGACATGGGCGTCTCTCGCCCCAAGGAATTCCTTATCCCACCAGAAGGACCACAAGATGCCTTGGTGTCATTGCACCTCCACAATTCGTCATTTTCAGTCAAGGACCCATCTTCCAAGTCCACATGCGATCAAACAAACTTTTCCATCTGTCAAATCACCCAGATCGGCTTTTCGCCACGGAATTGCCTGTGGTATGATCACCTATTCCGCAGAGAAGCGCTTGATGGCCTGCAGAACTATCCCGACGAGATCGTAAGGATACACGAGACCTTCAATTCGGATTTGAGAAAGCACATGGGCGCCGTGGTAGACATATGCTGGGGAAGCTGCGTCAAGAAACGGATGCAAAAGACTTTGTGTCTGGAACCGCTTCAACTTTGGGGCGAATTCCAAGAGGTGACGATATGGCTGGAGTGGGAGGTATCCTCCGAAGTCGCAAAAGGCCCGAGACATGAGTTAAAGCGGTTTGTGGTATTTGTGATGCACCCAGAAGCTATGTTATATGCATCCAGACCGGGTCAAGTCAGACTGCAAGACCAGCACCTCACCGCTGCAGCTCGTCTGGGTGGCATGTCCATAAACGAGCACTTTTACGAGGTATCACATCGACCAGGATCGTACGGAAGGCTCCTGAAAGTTGAATGGTCCCGCCAGAAGGACAACAACAAGCAAGCAATCCGGGAAGTCCAACAAGCGTTGGCTCACTGTGACACCTCCTCGGTTGTCCAACGAAAGCGAAAGACACCGGCTGTTGCATATGGCCCTGAGGAATTCCAGAACTTTACAGGGGCGCCTGAAAACTTCAAGCTGGGAGAAGTCTTACAGAGTGACAGTGACAATGGGGACCATATGAAGTCCCAAAATGAGTACCAGGTAAGCTCGGCAGTAAGCCACGATCCTCAAACCGCAGCGACCGTGGCTAAGACCCCCAGACTGCAACCCCACAGCCAATCAACATTCATCCAGAGATTCAAAGCCTTGTCAAAGGACCTCAGGGCCTCAAGTACCTTATGACATCCTTGATTGACGATGAGTTTTGTGCAGCGGACGCGATCGCCCTCTGCACTATAGGCTTGTCGCAAGAGTTTGATTTGTTTTCAACAGGCTGGGACGCAATTCCCACCAGACTCAAGTCATGGCTACAAGCTCAAGATGGGCTCAAAATTGATGGGCAGCCCATAGATTCTGCAGACAGTCTCCTCAAGGCTCAGCAGCTCTTGACACGGACGCCCTGCACCGGAAAGAAACATATATTCGACATTGTTCTTAAGGTGGCAATTCGCTACTTCAAACAGGTACGACTCATCAGTGAGCGAGAGAAGATGATAGTGCAGTTTACTGTTCCTGGCTGCGCACCTGTTGCGAGAAAATGCGGTTCATGCGGCGCACGGCTTCTCGATGACCCCTACCCTCGCTTTAAGAAGCTTGAGCCCTCACGATACGTTGCTAGGTATTTGAAAATTGACTGTGGTTCTGGAACCTGTAGCCCCAGTAGCAGTTGCAATCACGCCGTGCCTGTCGATGCTGGGATACCTTGGTCCGCGCCAGAAGCAAATTGCCTGCGACGTCCACCAGCGAAGGCAGCATGGTCAGATATCTTGATCCGAAAGACCGACAATGTAAACGGTCTTCCGAACGCTGTGGAATGCATCTGTTCTCGATGTGAAAGCAGCGAAAGCATTTTCATGGACTCAAACCCGCGGTGGACAATTGAAACAAACCCTCGATACATCGCCCGAAAGCCTCGCTGCAAAGCTTGCAAGAACACCTCTACTACTCATGCGCCATTGGATCCAGCAGTTGAGCATCTGGACGCTGCTGCACTATCCAAAAAATGGGCTCAATTTACAGCACAGAACTGGACTGTCGAGGAGCTACGCCAGTCTCCTGATAGGTTCTTTCCGACGAAGCGTGTCAGTTCGAAGGAGGGGCGGAAGCAGAGTGGACTTTGATCAGAGAACTCGCCTAATAAATCACTGTTTGCTCAATGGCAACACGGCACGCGCTGAGAAAGTTGGCGAACGGAAAGCACGGTCTGACAAAACATGTGATGACCCGAAGTACAGCACAATTCACGAATACTAAACTCTAGTTGATAAATAGAGGACTTGTTGCCGAAATTCGTGGCTAGTCACGTCAATCTACGTATAACTTGAAGCCCAAGGCGGATATTTATCCTTCACATATATGCTGAATAATTAACGCGTGTAGGTGGAGTCCCTTGCTACGGCTACCATGTAATTACTTGCTGGCCGCCGACTCTCTTCAGCAGCGCTCCTGGTTGCAGTGGCGCCACCCCGGGGGATGGGTAAGGGAGGCAGGGCAAGGCACTCTGCTGAGTCTCGTAGGACTTGGAAACCCACCCATCCAGCCAACCCTGGATGACAAGACTGGGAGGTCGTATCCCACAAATACCTTACCGAGCCGAGGCCTACCTTAAGCACGTTGAGCAGACAGCCAATGGATGCGCGCCTCTTGAGCTGAGACCACTGTCCGTGCTCCGTAGTGGCCCTGGCTGAGCGATGCCGTCTTGCTTGTCGCTCTGCAGCATGTCCCCCTCGCGTCTCTCCGCAGCCCCCGCGGCAGAACGTGCAGGGGTCCCTGATTAGATTGCGCAGCTCACATCGGTGGCAGAGCATTCAATCTCGATATGGGCCGCGTTTGTGCAACAAAATGGCCGTAGAAGCCTGGGCCTGCTGCAAGGAGCGGTACGGCGCGCGCGGATTGGAAGCAAGGGAGGGAGTACTCGGATGCTCTGACACAATCGTCTCCAGCCAATCTGAGAGGAAACGATAGCCGTTCGAGATTGGGTTGACTCTTGCCCACCCGACGATGGCATCTCTCACATCTTTTCGCCAACAAGAAGCCTGTTTAAGACGACAGATGTTGGGGAACGACCATGCAACTCAAATTGATGGCATGTCTCAGCCTCGACCCCTATGCATGCCACAGCATATGACCCCGGCGCCCTATCACAAAGGGCTTGTCGGCACTCACCCAAATTGTGCCGTTGCGAGATCCGGCAGGTTCAGACGATGTACTCCGTACTCCGTAGTCTCACCGCGAAACAGTCTCATCGCAGACGCTGCATCACTTCTCAGGGGCAGCAACTACTCTTGAATCACCGCGAGATTGCATGTGCAGGCGGTGTCAAAATAGAGTTCCCTCGGTGTGAGAGGTTCAGCCTCGCTACAGCCAGGGCAGTCGCGCCTTTTGTTTGCTAACCTGCCTCCGCCGCGCCACAGCACAGAGGACGGTGATAGGACTTGCCCCGGTTGGAGTTGTGAGGATCAATGTGATCGTCTGTAGGTAAGATATCAGAAATAATCTCTCGCAAACTGCAGACAAGATGGCCCAGGTGCGTAGATGTCATGATACTGGGGACGGACTTGAGTCGACTGTTCCTGGTTCTTCAGAGCACTCCCGAACAGAGATGCCGGCTGTACAGAGAGAGCCCGGACCTGCAGACAATTTTCCAAAACTGAATCAATCACGCCGCAGGAAATGCAAGCCAGGCATAATTGGGTAAGAAGAGCCTGTTGCATACCGTATACTCGCTGGGGGAATCGTTGCCTCCTCGTCCCATCATCGACGCCGTCTCCGCCGCCCGTACATTCCCGACCTTATCAACCCTCACCCCCGAGGATCCGCAGCAACTGGCTGAGCCCGCCGTTTGCTCCGTTGGCTACTTCATTTTCTGGTCTTCGCCCGTATTGGCCGATTGCATTGCCTCCTCAGCACCATTCATCACGGCCCAGCTGGGGCCTGCGACCAACAGCAGGGCGGCATGCCGATGGACTCGGGTGCGGAGCGCCCAATAGTCGCAGATCGCGGCTCACGGTCACGGCAGAGTAATTGGGCATATTCCTTGTTACCCCGACCCCACGTGCTGCCGAATGAGGAGAGACACGGGTCGTCGCGATACGAGAAGCGCAGCCAACCGCACCGCCGGCCCCAGCTGTGGGATGAAGGAGCAAAGTCAATCTGGGGAAGCTGGAAGCTGGCGGATCAATGGGTCCGTGATTTGTTGAAGCCGGCGACTGGCTCGCGGCCGGCGACCCCCTCGGATATGAGATGAGCTACTCAAAACGAGTCCGGCAGCGCTTGAGCTGCCCCATTGGCTAACGCGGTTCAGCGCCCGTCTCCAACGGGCAGTACCGCCGTCTCGTCGAGTCCAATTGGAAGGCTAGCGGTCGAGTGCTCTGCCGACGACAAGCAGCTAATTCGGACGCCAATTCCAGGATCGACGAGTAGCTGGCTGGCGATGACACAAAGTAAATCCATCAGGGCCGGTCGCCAGCCTGTGACACCGGACACGTCGTGCCGTGCTTGGGGCCGGGATGCAGGACGGGCCCAACGGTCCGTCCGCATGAGGAGCTGACAGGTTCGCCGCCATATTTGAGCTCCCTCAGCTGTCGCCTCCAATCCCTCCCCCCTCCATCCCTGAGGCACCCTCGGCTTCCGTCAAGTCACGGCGCCTCGGTAGACAGACAGCAGTCACTCGAAATCACATCCCCTCGCCTCGTCCCTCGGCTCCCCGTCCGCGGACAGCCCGGTGGATAATTATCACCACCCGACGGCGGCGCGCCCCGTCCCCCGCGGCCAATTCTGGAGCCTGGACCCCGCCAGAGAGGCGTCAGCAGCTCAATCGGTGAGAGTCGAACGACGCGCCCCTGCGGCTTCGCATCCTCCGCGCCCGGGCCTCGCGGTCCTCCTCCAGCACTCAAGCAGGCAATAGGCGATAGCCTGCTTTGACCAGCATCTCGGTCTTTGAGAAGCCTCCTGGCGACCTTGCGGCTAGCCCAGTGTGGGTTCCTACGGAGTAAGTGGCTTTCGATCCGTTAGTGTCCCAGTGGCTGTCGCCATCTCCTCACCCGGCCTCGATTCTCCAACTCCTGTCCCGGTCCGCTCGGATCCAGCCCTCTTCCAGTAATTAATCTATCTCTGCCTCGCCATCACCATCTGCGCATCTCATGCCACCGCCTCCGCCCCCATCGCGCCGATAGGCGGCGACCGTGACCATGACGTCCAGAAATGCCAGTGCGCGAAAGACTCACAGGACATCAGACGGCTCCGAGTCCTTGTCCAGACAATCCCCCGGCGCTCCGGGCCCTGACCCGTTCGCAACGAGCACTCGACGACCGTCCGCCGCGGCTCGCGACTCGGCGCAGAGCAACACCACCGGCAGCGTCTTCTCGCGCGCGTCTGCCTCGACCGGCTTGACTGCCCACTCCCCGCCTCCCTCGTCCGCCGCCCTCTCTCCCTCCGACACCGCTCGCAGCGACCGCGACTCCTTCATCTCCATCGTCGACGACCCGTTCTTCCAAAACCTCGATCCGGTCCTCGGCTCGAGCCCCGACGGCTTCGAGGCGTCCGATGAGAGCTCCTCCGCCCGGCAAGACGACGACAGCGATGAAAACGGCAAGACCCAGCGCTGGCCGCCGCCCCGTCGAGAGTCGTTGACCATTGGCCCCTCGCAGTACTGGGTAAGTACGGTAACCCATCAAATACGAGTGCTCGTGGCAACGCAACGAGACAAAGCAAATGCGAGGACATCTACCCCACCGGAGCTCCTTCCCCTACCACGTCACCCTAGCCTGCAGCGCGGGGAGGCAGGGGTCCCACGGGCGCGGGCAGTGCTGCAGTGCTCCATCTCAAGCCTTTGAGCGCGGAAATGCTGACGGTGACCTTGCTTTCTCCCAGTCGCATCCAGTCTCCGCCATGGAGAGCTACACCATTGCCGTCATCGGCACCTCTGCCGTCGGAAAATCGACCTTCATCCAGCGCGTGCTGGGCCTCTCGCGACCGCCCATATCGAACGCCTCCAGTGTCCGCATGGTCGTCGACAACGTCACCCATATGATCACCCTCCTCGAGCTGGACCTCGACCATATCGAGTTGAGCTCGCCCCAGTCCATCCTGTGGCCGAAGCAAATAGATGGGCACATTGTACCCAAGGTCGATGCAGCATTGGTCCTGTATGACGTAACGAATCGGGATTCCATACGTGAACTGCCAAAGACCGTCGGTAAGCACGCGTCCCCTCGCCTCCCGCGGTGCCTGATGGGGAGTTGGCGTTGACCTGAATTGCAGCCGCTCTGACGAATTCTGGCTTCTCGTCCGTTCTCGTTGCTTGTAAATGCGACCACGAGGAAGATGAGTGGGAGGTCGACGCAGATGCAATCGCGAGCCACAAGTTTTTTAAGCCGTGCGTAGCTAATTACAATGTCTCCATGCACAAGCCGGACGTCTGTCGGGCGTGCTTGCAGACAGTACTCAGAGCAGCCATTGCTCACCGGCGTGGTACGCCTCGCCCTGCCTGCTGCTTTGACCTCGCACGCTGACGGAACACCAGATGAAAACTGTGAGACGCTGTCGCGAAGAAGAGCTCAATCAGCGGCCAACCTTGAGGCCCCCGATCCTACTGGAGGGCGACCACTTAGCGAACACAGCAAGCACAGCCGTGCCAGCTCAGACTTCTCCGTCCTCCGCGGATTCCCAAGCCCACCAACCACGGAGAGCCATCGTACGCAGTCCTCAAGAAGCCCAAGACCAGGTGCGCATCCTACAATGTCCGCAGGACTGCGGAAATCACGTGCTTACATAACACCAGGCCTTCGCGTCGACAGACCAGGCGGCGACTCTTTCCTCGAACTAGATGAGTCTGACGGGGAGTCGCACGGAAACCCCGACGACGTTCCTCTTCTGCAGAGAGGTGATGATAATGTCGTCGAAAAACAGCCAAAAATGGCAGGCGTTACATTCGACGAGCTGGTCGACCGCCTACTAGCATTGCGGATATCGAGGGCAGACAACAACTTCTCTGACATATTTCTGTGCTTGTATCGGAAGTTCGCCGCTCCGGGCGTTCTCTTCTTGGCCATCCTTGTGCGGCTAGACCAAGTCAGAGACGATAAATCGGCACATTACCTTACGAAGACGGCAACACAGCTCAGGATCATCGAAGTCGTGGCGAAATGGGTGTCGTTATATCCGGGCGACTTTGCTCGGCAAACCACAAGACGCAATCTGGAGGACTTCATCAAGCACCTATCGACAGAGCCGGTTTTCTCGATTGCCTCCCAGCAGATGCGTCGAAATCTTCAGTTCAACGTGATTGTAGACGATGACACTGGCTGGGCGAACGCCGACGACGCTGGCGATGAAATAGCGAGCAAGATTCTGTCCAAAGAGCTGAACGAGCTATCGTCTGGCGTCAGTGTTCTGCAATTTGATGACGAAGCGAATTCCAGGCCGTCAAACAGCTCGGAACCCTCGGCATCTGACAAGGCCAGCGGAATGGGTGGCCAGTTTCAGTTCAACTCGTATGAGGAGTACGAGAGAGAGGCGGCACTGCTTGAACCGACAGACCAGCTGCCCTGGACCAAAAATCGATATCATATATTCATGGACATCTCCGACGACGACATCGCAGACGAGCTCACTCGAATTGATTGGATCATGTTCTCCTCTATCCGAATCCGCGACTTTGTCCGCCACGTCAGCTTATCCGCCGCTCAAAAGGAGAAGTGCAAGAGTTTACTGAACGTGAACCGCATGATCAACCACTTCAACCACATCGCCAAGTGGGTCGCGAACATGATCTTGTTGAGAGACAAGGCAAAACACCGAGCGCAGATGCTGGAGAAATTCATGAACATCGCCCTCAAGCTGAGGCAGCTGAACAACTACAATGGTCTGGCAGCGGTCTTGGCGGGCATCAATGGCACCGCGATCCACCGACTTGCTCAAACGTGGGCTTTGGTGTCTTCCGATGTTCACAAGCGATTCGCGCGGTTGGTCATCTTGATGGGGACGCAGAAGAGCCACTTTGCGTATCGCCTCGCTTGGGAAAACTCGCCGCTGCCCCGAATTCCCTTCATCCCTCTCCACCGGCGAGACCTTGTGTCGGCAGAGGAGGGTAGCAAGACGTTCGTCGGTCCTAGTGGGGATCGCATTAATTGGAAGAAGTTTGAGGTGTTGGGGGAGGTTCTGTTGCCCATAATGAAGAGTCAGGGCACAGCGTATCCAAACTTAGCCAAACACGACACCGCGAGGGACATGATCCTGGGTTGTCGCATGCCCACGGATGACGAGGTAAGCCGCGCTGGATGTGGCCGTCGCACACAAGAAGCTTACTCACGAATGCGATGCAGGAAATCTACCAACGGAGTCTAGAGGTGGAAAGCAGTTCGGGCCCCATTGAGCCGAGCAAGAAGAAGTTTCCCTGGTTTGCCAAGTAAGCCTGCGGGTAAGGAGTTCCGGAAGGGGTCTGGTCGGGACCTTGGGGGTGATGGACGAGTTCGGGCGATTCTTCACTACGACCTCGGGCAGGTCTGGAGATCTGGCGGATTCTTGTTTCGTGCGGGATAGACCCATTCTCAAGCAATGTGAAGACGATGTTACGAAGGTAGCTGTGGCATATTATGGCTTAATGATGAGACAAACTCAAGCACTTGTCAAGGCGCTCCTTCATTTGCGGGTGGGTGGCTAGCCTTCTTGCTAACCAAAGGCAGCGGCCGTTGCTACCGCCTTCCCGAGGATCTCTTTCGTCTGCACTCCGCGTCGCCCAGGATCTCGAGATCGCAGCACTCATCCCAACAGCAGCAATACTACTTGTTTATTTTTCGTTTCTGGCACACAAGAAACGAGGCGGCGTTCCATGGCGAGCTCGTTTGTCTCAGCGACTCGCAACGATGCCGCATTCTCACGTGTCCTTGCCTAGACTGCAGATTGCCAGCAAGTGCGAGCACGTCGAGCTCGTCCTCCAAGGTTCGCTGCTCCTCACCTTGCCCGACCACGTCGCCAGCCCAGCTACGAGCAGCGAGCTCTTCGAAGTGGTGACGAAGAACCGTCTGTGGATACGCCGAGCCGGTTCCTGTCACTTCAACGTGTTGTTTTCCGCCAGTGGCAAACCGATCGTTGAAGATGACAAAGAACTGCAGCTGGTCGAGTTGATTCAAGCTTGTAATGTATGCCCTCTTAGCGAAGTGACGTTCGGAATGAGGCTGAGAGACGCAGATCTGGGAGCACCTCGGACTTCAGCTCAAGTACCGCGGTGCCTCGCGGTCACATCCTTCAGCAGGCATGACATTTTCTATCCAGCATCCCGATTTATCATCTGCACTGGTCGCACCGTCTTCGGCGTGCACGGCCGAGTTTCAATCATCATCATGTTCCATCGACATATCTTACAAGGCGCCTTATGCTGCCGACAAGAGGGCCACAAAGAAACGAAAGACGGTACAAACCCACCTTTACGGCGAAGAAGACTGTGCCCTGCAGTCTCAAGACGACGATTACTTTTACCACTCACTGTCCACGGTTGACCGCATGGCAATCGACAATTTCGTGCTGGGCATGAAATTTGAAGCAGGAGAGAGGAAGGCTGAGGGGAGCTCTAACCGCAAAGATAGGAGCTTACTGCAGCTGGCGGAGAAAGTAATATCCTCTGACAATGTCCGGGATTTGGTACATGCAGCACTGAGGATCTTCGTGATTGGGCAAAAGGGGCAGAACAGAGATGTCGCAGTGCTGGAGAGCACTCCATCTCAGTCCCTCACACACTTGGCCCCAGCAGTCTTCCACGTCCCGTACCTCAAGGCCAGTACCGCTCTTGAGAGATTAGCCCGAAGCTCGCTGACCAGTCCAATAGACCGTTTCCGACCGTGCAAAGCTCCTGCCAGTTATAGGCACATCTCTGGCTAGAATGATCAACGCCGAGTCGCCGAAGCTAAGACTGAAGGTCGAATCGTTCAGAATCGAGGCGGCTTCATCTGGAGAAAGTGGTGATTTCTCAGCCCATACAACGGGTACGGGTGGTATCATCTCTGGAATTGAGAGGAGCGCCTGGGGTGTTCTTCTCTCGGTCATCAAAGTCCCTCCACTACCCGGTAAATCAACAACGAAACAGAAAACAGAGAGCACGCAAGAGCGAGCAGGATGCAGCCACAGTGGCGAGCCTGGTACGTTTGCGGGCGACACCAACCTGACGAAAACCATGGTGTCGCATTTCGAGATGGATGAAGACCTGGCGTCTCCAGGACGCCGCATGTCACAAACATCATGGGCCCCCGGCTTTGCGAGTGCTCTGGCTGAATACGAATCGTCGCCGCCGAGTCAAATTAGCAGCTACAGCGGCGGTGAGTTACAGTACAGCTTTTCAAGCGGGACCGAGAGCAGCTTCACGACCCAGGAGTATGGCCATCACAAATTGCCGCCCCCGGACTGCTCATCAATCCAAATTTATGACAGCGTACCAACCCAAGTAACTCCTGAAGAACCGTTTTCCTACGCGTACTCTGGGTACTAGGCGGGCGCTTCGGCAAACGGGGGACGCATCCATGTCGGACTACTCAGCACGATTAACGTTTGAGCAAAGGCTTTATCCACCTGGAAGCTCTGAAAGTCATGCTTAATTCTATGAGAAGAAATATGTGAGGGATATTAGGCAAAAATGTTACAAATCTCTATTCATTGCTTGCCTGCAAGAATGTTCCAGAGAGTAGCCAGGCTTAGGCCGGTGGCGCGTCATCAATCCTTAAACGCCGAAAAATGAATGAAGTCGCGCGAGATACTTCCATCGCCTCTCCCCATAGAATCGTAGTGGGGATGCTCATCTCGTCTTGTCTTCCGGAGGCTTCCCTATTTCATGTCCAGTCTGGATGATGAACAGCCTCGCCAGCGTCGGATTCCTTGGTTGGCGTCAAGAGGCGCGCCGCGACATTGCGGCCTGCTCATTTCTTTCCAGGGCCGCCCTTGGCATTATCCTTGGGCTGTTTCTTCTTCTTCTGCTCGGGCTTGAGCGTGGCGAAGTGAATGTACCAAATGAGGAGGCACTGGACTCCGAGTCCTACCAGAACGACCAGGAGGTTGACGAAGAGGTTCGGCTGGTCGTTGAGGACGGCGACGGCCTCCTTTGTGGCGCCGACGGACCTGAGCCAGTCGAAGTTGGCCATTGGGAAATGAGATTTGCTGCCCGGGATTGGCGCCGAGACGTTGATGTGGTGTCACTGGGTGTTCGCCCGTCGTGGTCTTGCCAGCGACCAAAGCAATCGGGACAGCGACGAGAAAGAATCGAAAACGAGAGCAGGGATCGATGCGAGGAACAGTCACGAGGAAAGACGCGAGTGCATGGCAGCTACGAAGAACGAATGGAGGGAGTGGGTTAATTATTTGGGCTGTACGAAGAACGGGCGACCGGCCCACTGATGAGGGCCCCGGCAAAGGAGGCTCTCCTGAGACGTTTCATTGATGCACCAACGTCGTCTGATTCCGGCGGCGCGTGATTCGTCATCTGCACGGCCCATCGAAGTGCGCGGCGCTGCAGCGCGTGCCATGCGCGAAGCAGATGCGATCGGAAACAAAGCCCACAGGGAAGCGTTGAAGTCTGGACAAGATCACGGCTGCCCAGATAGATGGTCGGCTTCACTTGCACGAGTCCGCTGTAGGTGTCCACGTGACCATGCACGTGCCGCGTTGCTGCTGGCGTCGCTCTGGCGCTAGTGCTAATCGGGGGGGACCATGGTTCAATTGGGGACTGTCCTTGGTCGAGAAAAATCTCAAGCTCGTGTGAGCACGCCGCGGCTGTTCGACAGACGCAGAGCTACGACCGCATCCTCCCACAAACCCGACTGCCGGACTACACGCGGCCTCGTCCGACTGGCGGTCATGAGCGTGGCACGCCCGGCGCACAGCCTCTTCGGCCGGTGCCTCACCTCGACGCGGTCCCGGGCCGCAGCGCCAGCGGTGCAATGTCACCAATTCCACAGCTCAGTGCCCCGTCCCAAGCGGCGGTCACGCTTCCGAAATGTCAAGGCTGAGGAGATGGGGCTGCTGAATCCCTCCACGCTGGCCAAGTACCGCCAGGAGAAGTTCCCCGACTATGCCAAGGAGGACCAGGAGGCGTTGAAGCGCAAGTACACGCCCGAACAGCTCGAGGCGCTCAAGGCGGGCGAGGCGGCCGTCAACCCGGACGACATGATCATGCAGGGCCGGTTACGCGATGACCCCTACCGCCCAAACTACGTCGAAGACTACACGGTGCTGGACCCGCGGTACGATCTCAAGCCCGACCTCGAGGCCACGCCAACGGAGCCGCAGTGGCTGAACCACAACGACTGGGTCGACAAGTACGGCGCCAAGATGGCGAAGCTGACGGACAAGAAGACGAGCGAGCAGCTCACGCGCGCCATGGTCCGCGCCCTGCGGCGGGTCAAGGAGAGCAGTGGGCAGGAGATGATAGACCTCACCGAGGACGAGTTCAACGACCTCGAGAAGGACCCGGAGCTGCTGAAGCGCTACCTCATCGAGGACGACGCGCAGGAGCCGGACGCCAATGCCTCGGGGCCGGACCTGCTGACACGAGCACAGGCCATGAAGCTCGACGAGGCGGTCGACGCGGAGTGGAAGAAGGAGGTCGACAAGCTGACGGCGCTGAGCGACGTGGGAGAGTTGGAACCCTCGAACCTCGAGCTGATTGAAGATGGGCCTGCTGGCATCAGTCGGGCGCACTCCGCTGAGGCGGTGGAGCTGGGCAAGGTGCCCGGCGTCGAGGGCCTGTACAAGTCGGCCGTCGACCCCGAGGACGAGGGCCAGGACGACGCGGGGCACTACCAGGAGATCAAGCGGCTGACGGGCATGACGCTGAAGGAGATCCAGTCCATCTACCGCAAGGTGCTCGTCACACGCTGGGTGTCGAACCAGACGCGTCTGGGCAAGGTGCGCAGCACGTCCGTCGTGGCCATCGCGGGCAACGGCAACGGCCGGCTGGGCCTCGGCATCGCCAAGTCGACCGAGGCCGGCCTGGCCGCCGAGACGGCGCAGCTGCTGGCGATCCGCAACATGAAGCCTATCCGGCGATACGAGAACCGGACCATCTACGGCAACGCAAAGGCCAAGGTGTCGGGCACCGTCGTGGAGCTCTTCTCGCGCCCACCAGGTACGTGTCTTCCTTCCCCTTGAACGCCGCATCCATACGAGCACAGAGATCGCTGACCAGAGGCACGCGCCCTGCAGGCTTTGGCCTCCGTTGCCCCCACCGCATCTTCGAAATGTGCCGCGCCTCGGGCCTGCACGACATCGCGGCGCGCATGCCGCGGTCCAAGAACCCCATGAACTCGGTCAAGGCGGCCTACAACGCGCTCATGAACCAGACGGACCCGGAGGAGATCGCCATCGGCCGCGGCAAGAAGATGGTGGACGTGCGCAAGGTGTACTACGGCGGCGCTGTATACTAGACGATGACGCGGAGGGATGGGGCGTGGTGTATACTACCTGTACATTTGAAAGACGGCAAGCTAGAAATTCCAACATGGCGTGTGCGCAAAGTATTTCACGCGAGAGTTTGGTATGGGTCTTGCGGAGTGTCGTGTTTGTTGTTCTCTTTGGGTATCAATCAATCATCCTCGCCCTAGTCGTCCTTATCTTCCCGCCTGGACTCTGCGTCTTTCCCCGTAAGTGCATTGCCTCCTTCGCCTCCACCACCGGCAGCCCTTCAGCGCCCCTCCTCGTCTCCCCCTCCTCCTCCTCCGCCGCCGGCGCCCCAGTCAATCTCCTGCTGCAGCACGATGCTGTACACGCTGGCCTTGAGCAGCGTGAACGCCAGGCTCGTCTTGCGCTCGAGCTCGCGCAGCCCGTCTAATATCTCGGTCGAGGGGTTGGAGGCGAGGTCATCGAGCACCACCGCGAGCTACGCACCGTCAGCACACCGCGTTCCGTCGTCCAGCGTTTGTTGGTAGCCCCCGGGCTCTTGTCGGGGCACAGCTACAGGGGGGTGGCGGCGGACCGACCTGCTTCATGTTGTTGGCCAGCCGCTCGTACTCGTCGAGGACCTCCTGCTCGAGCGGCGTGAGCTCCGGCGGGGAGAGGAGGCTGTTTGACGCGTTGTGCTCCATGGTCTGCGGTCTGGAAGCGCGGGCGGCGACGAGACGGGGGCGGGAGCGGGAGCGGCACGCCTCGCGACGCGTGCGTGGATGGATGGGATGGATGGACGGATCGATTTGGGTCTTGGTGGCGGTGTGGTGGGGGGTTCCAGGGACGAGAAGGCCGGTCCCCACCACGGGTCCGAACAACCACAAAAGCACACTCGATAGACGTCATTGTACGGATCAACGCAAGTCAATTAACCTTTTGTTTCCAACTGACTGCAGCAAGGTATAGCACGTATAGTGTTGTATAAGTATACCACAATGGCGTCAAGCAGCGATTTTGAAATGATCAAAACTATCCCCGACGGCCATGCTCGGGCAATCCTGCTCCATCTCTGCAAGGACAGCCGCATTCGCCGCAAAGCGGTATCATATGCCATAAATCTCCAAATGGCACCTCCTCGCAAACGCAAAGCCGAGACGTCTATCGCTATCTGTGTGCGATGTGACGAAGTATTCGACTCTGATGACAACGAGTCGGGGGCTTGTCGCTACCACGACGGTATGTATCTAGAAGTCGTGCGCGACGTCAATCCTTCTCCACGAAGCCTGGTGGTAACCTCAGTTCGACCATAGGTGAATTAGAACCGGATTTCGAGGGAGACTTTTGGGCCGACCATGATGAGAACTGTCATGGCACCATAGATACAGACGAAATGCGGGAGGAGTATCCTGACGGCTTCGTGTGGACGTGCTGTGATGACACTGGGTCTTCCCCAGGCTGCAAATACGCCCATCATGAGAGCCAAAGCGACCAATGGCATGCATGAGGCACACACAAGAGACAAAGGAGAGGTAGCATGGTCTGAATACTGTCATATCATGCCACTCGTGGCTGCCCTATTCGAGAGAAAATACAGATAACAAAACAAAAACTAGCTGAACGCTCAAGGCTGCATACAATCTTGGTCCTGTATCCATACATCAATCGTTCCAAGCCATACCCGTATTCATGTACATCCCCTCCTCCTCCTCCTCCTCCTCCGCCCGTCGGGCAGACTTCGAAGGGGGTTTTGAGGGGATACGCCGCCTAATTACTCTTGTCCGTAAAGAACAAGGCCGTTCTCACCTCCAGCGTCGAGGTCGGTCCCGAGGTCAGTTCCGAGATCAGTCCCGATGGCGCTCTCTGTGTACTCGCTGCCGTCGTCGTACGAGTACTCGCTGTATCCGGCCTCGGACTCGGTGTACTGATCTGTGCTGCATGTAATCACGGTCGTGCCCATGCTACTCCGGCGCAGCGTGCCTGCATCGCTGTGGCCGTCGTCGTCGTCGTCCCCGCCGTTGTCGTCTAGGGTCGAGTCAAGCACGCTCGAGTCTTCGCCAGCAATGTCAACGATGGCAAGGGCGCTCCTATCGGGCGAGGGCGTCGCAGTGTCCGGCTCCTCGAGCTCCTCCACCGTCTCCCGGACGCCGTAGTTCTCCTTGTCCTCGATGTCGAACGCCTTTGCCAGGCCGCCGCCCCAGCTGCGCTTGCGGAGCGAGTTGGTGCCTGCAGGCGTCCGCACGCTCTGGCTCCGGTTCACACTATGCGGCGACAAGCTGTTGTTCATCTGACTTAGGGACGCGATGCGTCTCGTGGCCCCGTTCTGCGCTGGCGATGCGAGGTGACGCTTCGCTGAGAGCGCCATGCTGACGGCAGGACGCGGCTTCGGCGCCTCCATCTGCTCATTTGCAGGCTTCTTGACGCGTTTGCGGCTCATGTTGTCGCGGTCCTTGCTGCTCCTGCTCATGAGGAGAACACGCGAGTGGTCCATGACGCCCTCCATGATCCGACGCTCCAAGCGTTCTGCGCGATGCTCCATGTCCGCCAGCTCTTCCTTCCGCAGGCGCATGGCAGTCTCGAGCGACGACACGTCTCCGGTGAGCCTAGTCTTTTGGCGTATCAGGCTCTCCTGCTCCGTCCGAAGAGCCATGACGCTGCTTCGAAGCCTCTCTTCCTCGTCCTTCAGGCTGAGGACCGACGCCTCCATATGATCCTTCTCTGCCGTCTTGCGCTCAAGAGCCACAATGGTGTCTTGGAGTGTCCTCTCTCGATCCTCATGCTCGTCCTCGATACGCTGCGTCTGGCTGGAAAGGAATTGAGAAATCTCAGCAGCGGCGCTGACCACAGACTGATGCACCTTGTCCAGAGTTTCCAGCTGCGTTAACGTCTGCGCTGCATTTGTGCTGTGATCCACCAATTTATCGAGCTTCTCATGGACGCCGCCATCGTCGTACCTTTGCTCAACCAAGCGGTCCAGCTTCTCCCGCACCTCCGAGTCATCGTATTTCTGCTCCACCAGTCGGTTCAGTTTCTCTCGTACTTCCGAGTCGTCATACTTCTCGGGAGGCGGAAGCATCTGCTGTTCTGGTGGTTTCGACTCGACAATTTTGTCCTGGATATCTGTGGTCGCAGATTTGGAGTGCTCGAAATGCTCGCCGACGAGGAGGAGTATGTCCTTGACCGCCTCCAATATCTGCGGCTGGTACTCCTTAACGTCCGCCTGTAGTCCTTCAACCATGGTCACTGCGTGCTGGATGTGGTCTCGCGTCTGCTGGTGTTCCGTCTTTCCGTCGGCTTGGCTTTCCTCGGCACGGGTAGATAGTTCCTCGACCTTGCCGAAAACGGTCTTGGAGGCTTCCTCCATCCTCTCCAGCGAGTCCGTCACGGTCGATCCCAGTGTATCAGTGAGAAGCTTCAGCTCTTCGGCCACAGCCTTGGTGCCGACCACAGCAGCTTCGGTCTCAATATCACGAGCATCGCTGGTTGCGTGCCTCTCCTCCATGGCGGCCTTGAACTCGTCATACTTGGCAATCAGCTCCGTAACCTTGTCGTCGAGCTTGGTTCCGATGTTTTCCGTAGCCTCTTGCAGCTTCTCGTTGGACTCCAGCCGGGCACCAGCGATGACCTCCTTGGACTCCTCGAATTGCGTCTTCATGGTGTCAAACATCTCCTTCAAATCTTGGCCAACGTTCTCATTCTTGTCAATCTTTTCGCCCATAGTCTCGAGAAGTTTGCCGAGAGCTTCGACGCCAGTCGACCCCTCTTCCAGCTTGCCCTTAACCGTCTCCTGGAATTCGTCCAGGAAGGCTTTGACCTCGGTCACGCGGTCGGCAACGCCAACAATCTCGGCCTGACGATCGTCAAACGCCTGAGTAGACGATTCGGTGTGGGCCTCGAGCTTTTCTTTGGTCTCCTTGACAATACTCTCCAAGTTGGAAATGTCTTCCTTGTTCGAAATAGCCGCGAAATCGGCACCAGCTAGCCCATCGAGGGCTGTCTTGATTTCGAGGACGACGGTTTCGACGGCTTCGACGTCAGTTTTGGTGGCCTTTTCGTCACCCTCTGAGGCCTTCTCTGAGTTCTCCTTCATCTGACTTAGCTCAACAGCGAGTTGTGTAAGGAGTGTCTCCAGCGCAGTCAGATCCTCCTTCTTGGAAATAGTCTCCAATTGGCTCGTCATGGACCCCATCGTCTCGCGAGATTCGAAGACAAGAGCCTCGACGGTGTCAAGATGCTCCTTGCGGACGGCCTGCTCGCCGTCAATCAGATCGTCAAGACGTGCTTTGGTGTTGCGCAGAAGTGTCTCGATAGCCTCAACGTCCTCTCGGGTCGCTGTGTCACCATTTGCCGCAGGGGAATCAGTTTCCGCTTCCTTTGCCACTGCGACTGGTGGTTCACGGGATGAAATTTCCTGGACGCCTTCTTGTACATTGCGTAGCATGTCCTCCAAACGAGCCAGGTCCTCTTTGTGGACGCTTTCGTTCTCTGACTCAGGCTCCATTGCCTCGACCTTGATGCGAAGTTGGGTTATCAAGACTTCCAGGTTCTTTATATCATCCTGCTTTACCATGTCCGCTGGGATCATGGCATGTTCGTTCGCGTCGTCGTTCACTGTTGCTACAGCAGCAACTGCCTTCTCGTTATTGACCTCGCGCAGCGTCTCGATGTCCGACCTCACTGACTCTAGGCCGGACCTGAGCGCATCCAAAATCTCGTCATTGGCTGTCAAATCGATCGGCTTATTTGTTACCCTGTCGAATTCTGCGCGAAGTTCGTTGATGCCGTCCTGAAGGGCGTCAAGGATTTCATTCGTTTCAGGACGAGGCCTAAGCAGATCTGTTCTGAGGCTGGCAAGACCGTTGTGCAGAGCCTCGAGGACGTCTTGGTTACTACCGGTACCCTGAGGAGTTGCGGGAACCATGGACGAGTTGACAACCTCGCGCAAACTCTCCAGTTCCACCTGTACCTGCTCGCGAGACGTATCAGTTGCCCGAGACACTAGCCTCTCAAGGTCCTCCTTGAACTCCTCTATGCTTCTCGAGAGGCTTTCCATAAACTCCTCCTGTCCAGCGACGCCGGCGGCGCGATCAACGTAGCTCTCGATGGCGATGCGGAGATTCTCCAAACCGTCCTTTGTGGCGTCGAGGACCTGCTCCGTGTCTCGTCCGTTGGCGGCCACATTTTCCTTTGCTTCTTCAGACACAGCACTGAACTCCGATTTCATGTATTCCATGATATCCTGGAGCCGTGAGATAACCTCGTCGTTGTTGGGTTGAGCAACAAGGGCATTGCCACGAGGGAGGTCTAGGCCCTCGAGGCCCTCTCTCACAGCGTGGACCATGTCATTATGCATCATGTCATTGCCAATCGCAGAGGCCGCCACCGGGAACTCGAATTCCTCCAAACAATCACGGACTGCCTCGATGATCTCGTCCCTTGAAATTGTCGCGGATGTATCCATTTGCGGCGGCACAAAGTGCTTCAGGCCCTCCACAACAGCGGTGAAGACCTCATCTCTTGTAGCGCTGGCTGGCCTCTCGTCGCGGGGCATGTATTCCTGGATGCCCTCTTTAAGGCAAGTCAATACCTCGTCGCGCTCCAGCCCAATCTGCTGAACTTCAATTTCTGGCTTATAGTTCTCCCAGGCATCTCGAACAGCTTCAATGACGACCTCTCGGCTCAGATCAGGCATGTTGTCCTGAGAGGCTTCATTGTCGCGGAGAGCCGCACGCATGGCGTTGTAGATTTCTTGATAGTCGACCAGGGTCTTTTGCGAGGATGCCGAGGCCTGGGATTGGCGTCGATGCTCACGGAGAACGTGGTTGAGCTGCTCCTTCATCTGCTCGAGGCCTTCGTCTATTACCCTCGAAACGTCGTCTTTGCTAGGGGGTTCGGAATCCTCGATGGCTTTGGTGTCCATCTTCTCCAACCTCTTACCGAGCTCACGACCCATGCCGAGAACCTCGCCTCGGAGCTCGCGCACAAGCGCCTTCACCTCGGCGGTCAAACCTCCCCCTTGCGAAACGCTATCTTTGACGGATTGTATGATTTTGATGAGGTCTTCATTGAGAATGTCGGCGCCTCTTGCCAATGGCGCAGATGATCTCTGAGGCTCGCCATTTTGTAGCAATCGGTGGCTGTAGTCCAAGTCCAATCCACGAGAACCGTCGTCACTGAGATGTCTGCCTCGGACAGAGGCATCGGGGGCAGCGGTACTCTTGTTTTGATCGCGAACAAATCGGGCGAGTTCATCAACCTTGGCGGCTGTAGCCATTCCGGACAGCTTCTCCGACAACTCACTGAGGAGACCAGCCAACGACTCATGTCCCTCTGCCGTGCCGAGACCGCGAAGGATCTTCTCCAGGATTGCAAAAGACGCTGGTCCATCCACACCGGAGAGCGAGGGCGTGCTGATGGATGCACGGTCAATCGATTCGGCGAAACTTTTCGGTGACGGGATCCGAGGCAGCTGGAACTGCCGTGAAAGGGTTGGCGATGTGCTGTGCGGTTTGTTGTCGAGGAATAGGCCGCCGTAGTGCTCACGCGAGGAAAGTCTGCTGGACGCCTCACTCATGTTGCCCATCAAATCTCTCAAGCTCCGGCGGATATCCTCGTCCCTTGTGTTGGTAGCCTCCTTCAGGCTCAGCAAGTCGGTGGCATTGTCTCTACTCCGTCTGCTAAGCTGGCCCAGTTCCTTCTGCAAAGACTGGGCGATGCTTGTAAGAGTAAGGATCTGCTCAGACAGCCCCTCGACACTCTGCGCACTATTGTTGGTCGATGTTCCGCTGGTGGCATTCGAGGGAGCGGATTCAGCGTCCCTCGCCAGGGGTTGAGCACCCATGGCTTGGAGAGCAAGCATTGTTGACGACTGAGGCGGCGTATTCTCACCCAGAATGCTTTGGGGCGGCAGTCGGCGGAACGCGGGGCGCACAATTGGTGTCAGACTCGGCCCAGGGACCGGTGTCGAGGCCTCAGGGGCGCCGTCCTGCGGCTGCGGCCGTGGTTCGAAGGCGCTCTCTCTGAGGTAGTTCTGCGTCGGCGTAGAGGGTCGTTCTGAGCGCCCAGGAGAACCGGGAGTGTTGCGGGCACCCTCGAGCAGGAAGCTTAGATCGCGCACAGAGCCGGGCTGCAGTGACTGCATACGGCGGTGAGAGCCGTTCTTGACGAGGGCTTTGTCTGGTGAGGAGTCGTGGATGCGCTTCGCCAGAGGCGGGACAGTGGCGGCACTCTCTCGCGCGCGCTCGTTCAGGGCAGCATGGGCGGACTGGATCGCACTAGAAGTGCCCGCCCGCGACGTGAAGCTGGGCGACTGCGGGTTCAGCGGCAGAGGTGGCGGCGCACGATCAGGGTCCGAGCTGTCCCACCTGCTGCTGGTCAGCTTGCGCCAGAAGGACGACATGTGCAGATGGCAAGGCAAAGACGACGCACATGGGGATGAGAGCCCGGCTGCCTAGGTCCGAGGAGGCAGAAGGTTGATGGCTCAACCGCCGGTCCCCATCACGGGACGGGGCTCGGTCGGCGGGTGGCATGATGGAGGAGTCGCTGAGGAATGCAGCGCAGAGGGAAGAATGCGGGCAGCGCCGCAGGGACGCTTGCAGCAATTCTGATGACGTGCACTGCAAGAGGCACAGCCTGCGATCCCGCTTGTAACAAAAAAACAAAAGAAGGCAGCGAGCAAGTCTGCCGGTGCTCGCGGCTGTCCCTCTGATATTTCGATGGTGAGGGTATATGCAACGCAGTAGGGCTGCTGCTGCTCACCGCAAGTGGTTGTAGTGGTCGATAGCGCCCGTCGGGCCCGGCGTCTGTGTTGTGTTGCTGCGGGCTGCGCGTTGTCGGGGCAACGGCGCGTGCCAACGGGCACAATAGCCTCGTCCCACCTTCACCGCGCACCAATCGATGGTCGATGATGGCCCGGCGGGGTTGGTTGGGCCCCATCCACGGGTCCGCAGTGCCCAAGCTAAATCAAACGTCACATGCAGGCGTCTCCGATCGCGAAGGTCAAGGTGGAGGCAGTGCGCCAAAATAGCACGTCGCTGATTCTACGGAGCTGAGTGCTTCTATGTACTAGTATCCAAAGTGTATCAGGTCCAGCTCGCAGGCAGGTCGCTCCGTCTGCTGTATACGCCAGCTCCACCTCGGGCAACCAAACGCACTCGCTTTCTATGTTCCCAAACTTCCCAGTGAATGCTCTGATCCAAAGCAAGAACCATCACCGCTTGAAGGCAGCATCGAAGGCCGGGATGAGCGTCTGGGCGAGCCAGAACGAGAAGACCAGCTTGGGTCCAGTCATCAGCAACTGCACGAGTCAAAGTCAGTGACAAACATCCTTCCCCATGCGAGACGATCACGGGGGCGCGCCATACCTTGGGGACGAGACCCTTGAAGAAACTGGAGAAGCCCTCTTGCCGGGCCATGTTGGATAGAATTCGGAATCCGCTCTCGGGGTTGTCGAAGTTGCGGTTCTGGATCCGCGTCTTGATAACGTCGAGAGGAGCAGACACCAACAGCGAGGCCGACGCACCAGCGATGGAAGCCACGAAGTTCTGGAACCAAGACGCCTTATTGTAGTCTTGCAGATGGAACAAGTATTCCTTGGCAAAGGCAGAGCCTCCAAACAGCTGGTCTCATGCGTCAGCAAAATGAACACCACTTGAGCACCAGGTTGGACGAACCGCAAAGGACCCAGGTGCGTTCCTGGCCGCAGTCCATCCCCAGCCCCGGTAAAGGCCGAAGCCTTCGTCGGCGACAATCTTGAAGACTCCGCGGCCCTTGAACGCCTCGGGGTTCGTCTGGCGCTTAATCTTCAGGACGTCGAGCGGCAGCAGGACAATCTCTCCGATTCCGATCAGACTGTGGCGCGGTTAGACGCCGCCAGTGGTCAAAGACTCTTTCAGGTGGGGGCCTTACCTGCCGGCCGTCGAGTGCATGATGGCCTTGCCAGTCTTCTTTCCGAATGCCGACTCGAAATCCTTTCCGTAGTGCTTGCCGAGAAAGTCGCGCGCCACGGGCTGGCCGCCATACTTGTATATTCTCTGGAGGACCTTGTAGCCAGCGGCGTAGCCGAGGCCAGGGAACAGAGAGACGAACTTCCGGCCAATCGGGGCGCTGGCCTTGTCCTTGAAGATGACCTGGTTGAGCTGGCTGGCAGAGGCAACCTGCGACGATCAATGCTTAGCTTTGCCGCTCGATTCGTCCGTCCCTCGCCAGCCGGGAATCTCTTCTTACTCGTGACTGGTTGCTCATCAATCGCTTCGCAATCGTGTCGACCTGGTGGTACGAGCGTCAGTGCATTGCCACAAGGAACGACCGGGCCGGCAAACACGGCGGCGACGTACGGGGTGGAAGATGGCAAGCTCGGCGATTCCAGCGGAGCCTGGCGTTCGTTGTCAGTCAGCACACCCGGGAGAAGGGCCAGTCAATCGGTACCTGAGCCCAGGAGTCTGGCCAGATTCGACTCCTTCTCGGCACCAGCGACCAGTGCTGGGGGCGACATGATGACGATGCAGCTTCTCTCACGGTCGTCTGGGTTGTGGAGGATGTCGCGACAATTTGGTGACGCTGCCGCGGCGGCTGGAAATTTTTAACGTCGACCACTTCCCACTACCGATCTCGGGGAACACTCGACGGCGGTTCATGGGCGCCAACGGCAGGCTGGTGGAAGTACAGGTACCTGTTTTAGTGGGCCACCCGGGCGCTGAGCCGCCCCTGTAAGGTACGAGTAAGGTACGCTCCTCGGCAGAAGCTAAAGGCTGAGGTGGGCTGACACATTGATCCATGGCGGGTCGGGTCGGTCTTGTCATCCCATCACTTTCCCATCTCCGGTTTGCACGTGCGCGTGCATCGCACCTACCCTATAGCCTCCCGGACTGCTTCGACGGGGCGCAGTACTACGTTGATGATGCTTCTCCGATACTTCGACAGTGCGACAAGGGGCAGTTCCATCTCGGGTTGCATTTCTTAATCTAAATTCCGGGGTTTTTAGGATTACCAGGCTTCATGGTAGAGCTCGGCGGTTGCCGCATCCCTCACGAGACCTTTGAAATAATTAATGGAACCTTCACAGCTCGCACAACTCTGCAGGCACGGATCTGCATCTCGGAACAACTCGGTACGACATGGACGATGACGTCTTCTGCTTGTGAAACTCTCAATTGCCCCTTTTGCGCCCTCGCATATTATCGCCCGTGCTGCTAGGTAAGCTAAGGTAGTGTTCAAGATGCAGCTTCTATCTGCAGCCAAGCCTTGCGCTCAGTAGTCCCTGAAGACGGCGGCCATGTCGTCCAGCCTCATGACTTGCCCCAGAAGCTTCTCCTGCTGCTCGAGGTGCCGGTTGTACTTGTTGTAGTGCTCCGCCGTCATGACCTCTTCCTCCTTCCCCTTTACGTCCTTTCTCTCGACAAAGCTCAATATGTTTCGCTCCTTGTGCCGCTCCACTTGCAAGGTCTGCAAGCACCGGAGCATGGCCTTGTAGATGTCGTCCAAGAGGTGTGACTGCGTGCGCTCGCCGTCGAAGAACCAGAAGAATAGCGTCCGGTTTGCCAACCTGCTATTGTCCTTTGGAACTTCTTGCACATCTACCAGGCCAGCCATTTGCATAGCCAGCATCTTGCCCTGCACATCTGACTTCTTCATCAGGGCGGCTGAAGGCAGCATCTTCTCATCCAGCTTTCCCTTTTCGCGCAGAATCCGAGTCAGGCGAAGCCCGTGGCGTCCAAAGCATTGCTCGATGTAGGCATCCAGCTCCGCCTCTCGCAGGCTCTCCATCAACTGGCCAAAGTCCACGGTCCATTGGCCGCGCCCGTGAGTTCCACAGTGTCGCACGAAGCGATGCTTGTTTTCCGCGAGCAGCAGAAGATGCTGTCGCATTTGGTCCATGCGGCTATCCTTGGATGTTGCGTCGTCGTCGAACTTGACCTTTGTTTGCCGGTCCCCATTTGTTCGCGACGCAGCGCGGGGATTGTGCTCCTGCACCTCGTCATCACCCGACTCGTCAGAGTCGTCGCCACCATAACTGGCCATAGTTCTGCCGCCTCTTCCGCGCACCACCGGCTTGCCGCCGTCGGAGTCATCCGAATCGCTGTCGTAGTCCAGCGGTGTGGCTTTGACCTTCTCGGCACTCTGAAAGTCTATCTTGTCCTTCGGTGCCTTGCCCATACCGCCTTGGACATTGATGGCTTCATCGAGATGCTCGAATATCTCCGCCGAGGTCACCATCACCTGTTCGGAACCTCCTTGGTCACCGATCAATGGGTCAGGCCGACACCTCGGCAGTTGTAATGTCAAGAGTTCCAGAAGAGTGCGGTACACTTGTCCGGTTACTTCGCCAAGAGTATCTGCTGCAAAGTCTGCCAGACGCTGATTGCGCAGCTGGACCAAGCACTTCTCGTAGTTTACCCTGACCACAATATTAGGCTGTAACGCGTCAGTCGCTGTGTGATTCGATGACGAAGAGACAAACAATCTTACGTTGAGCTGGGCGACTTCATCAGCAAACGGGTCCCCGGTTCGCGCGGCGCCGTTCTGGAGTCTTCTCCTCTTTGCCACTGGGCCGTTGGACTGGTCGAGTTGCCGCTTCAGCGCCTTGCTCTGGTCTCGGGCCGCCCTGAAGCGATCCACTACGGCCATGTGCAATTCGATTTTGTTCTTCGAGGCCTTCTCTCCAGGGCCGGTCTTGGTAACGTCGGCTTCGATCTCGCGGTACACTTCTGCGGGGTTGCGAAAGCTATCCGGTCGAACTGTTTCCACGATTTCGGACTGAATCAACCTCGTCAAGGCCGCGTTGAGGTGAGCCCCAGACTCGATCAAACCCGAGCCGGACTCGGGCGCTCCATTCAGGTGCCCATTGGTCCTTGGGGCACGGGAGGTAAACGCATGTGTAAGATCTGCGATTCGGGCATAGCCCAGAAGCATGAGCGTCTGGACCAAGTCCCTTTCTGCAGTACCATACTGGCTGTCAATGACTTCCAGTATCTTTCCAGACCGCACCAGGTTATAAGAGGCGTCGGGGTTCGCTTCGTAGCTCGTGCTCCGTGAGTCGGGGTCCGTAGAGTGATATATCAAATTTTGCTGAATCAAGACGCCGAGGCCATTTCGTAATTGTCGCGGGGTCAGCGACGTATGCTGCGCCAGCTGTTGGATGTTGGATCGCCCTCTGGTGAATAGCGCCGCCAAGATTCGCTGCAAACGAGTATTGAGTCAGCGCTGAAGCCACGGCAGAAACTCTGCTGCGGATCGAGGGACTGTGTGCGAAACGTACCGAAGGAAGCTCGCCAAAGAGGTCGTTGACAAGCAGAGCACAGAGCTCGGCAGCGTGTTTGGTCTGCAGGCGCGCAAGTCAGCGAGGGCGACACACGACCAGGTGGTTGGCGGGCGGCACCGACAACAAGCATTGCTCTGCTCCTAGAGATCCTCTCACTATCTCTAGAGCTGCCACGGTTACTACCGGAGCGTCATTGAAAGTTGAAAGAAGGAAAAACGAAACGATCCCGGGTGGGAGGACTGTTCTTAATGCTCAGGGAACAGGAATCGTCGAAAATGTGTTTGGTGGTGGGAGTCGCGAGGAGCCCAGGCCATGCCACTCGGTCGCATTCGTCAATTTTTTGTGGTGGTGCACTTGCAGTCAGAGCTTCAAAGTGGGCTGGTCGGGACGGGCCAATTGGTACCGCGACGGTACTCCCCCCCCTGAAGGCAGCCTGTCGAATACCTCATCAGTACCTGAGTCCCGGAACACCCACCTCTGTCACTTCAGCCAATCAGCAATCACGTGATTCGTCCAGTCCCTCCCGGCGCCGAAAATTAGACGGGAGCTGGTTCGACGAGGCACTTCTTCTGGAGATCAATTGCTCACCCGCCGACGGCTGAAGGACTGTCAATCGACTACGCCATCACCCCCAACAATGATCTCGAGATCCTCCCTCGCGAGAAGCGCGCAGCAGGCCGTCCGGCGGACCTGCAGCGTCCAGCCCCTGCAGCGTCGTGGCTTCGCCGCCGCCGCTTCCACGGGGACCTTCGAGACGACGGACGTGACTGGCCTCAAGGTCGCTTCGAGGGACGCTCATGGCCCGACTACGAAGCTTGCCATCGTCGCCAAGGCCGGAACCCGATACCAGCCGCTTCCTGGTCTGACCGTTGGACTTGAGGAGTTTGCGTTCAAGGCAAGTCGCCCGCGTGATTGCCGAGGCAGAGCCTGAGCTAATTTGACTGGTCTGCAGAACACGCAAAGACGGTCCGCGCTCCGCATTACTCGCGAATCCGAACTCCTCGGTGGTCAATTGGCCGCCTCGCACACCCGAGAGGCCCTGGTCCTTGAGGCCAGCTTCCTCCGAGAGGACCTGCCATACTTCACCGAGTTGTTGGCCGAGGTTGTGTCTATGACCAAGTACACGAGTGAGGCTCTCCGTCGCACGACGTCAGGCGGCTTGAACTAACACGGTTGCAGCTCACGAGTTCCACGAAGACGTTGAGAGGACTCTTCACCTCAAGCAGGCTGCTCTCAACGCCGACGTTCCCGCTCTCGCCCTCGACAACGCCCACTCTGTTGCCTTCCACACTGGTCTCGGTGCCCCCGTATACCCTTCGCTGTCGACGCCCTACCAAAAGTACCTGAACGAGGAATACATTGCTAGCTATGCCGACGTTGTCTACGCGAAGCCCAATATTGCCATTGTCGCCGATGGTGCCTCCCCTGACGCCCTGACGAAGTGGGTTGGCCAGTTTTTCAAGGACGTCCCTGCTGCCTCCCAGAGCGGCCAGACCCTCAAGGTCGAGGCGTCCAAGTACTACGGAGGTGAGCAGAGGACGAACCACGCTGGCGGAAACTCGATGGTCATCGCCTTCCCCGGCTCCGACAACGCTGGCTCGAAGCCTGAAATCGCTGTTCTCGCATCGCTTCTCGGCGGCAACCCCACCATCAAGTGGGCTCCTGGCTTCAGCCTGCTGTCCAAGGCCACTGCTGGATCCCCTGGCCTGTCTGTCTCCGCAGCCAACCTGACCTACTCCGATGCTGGCCTGCTGGCCGTCCAGCTCTCCGGCCCCGCCGCCTCTGTTCGCAAGGCGGCCGAGGAGACCGCCAAGGCCCTCAAGAGCGTCGCGGCCGGCACCGTCAGCAAGGAGGATCTCACCAAGGCCATCGCCAACGCCAAGTTTGACCTTTTGGAGAAGGCCCAGCTGCGCGGACCCAGCATGCTCCTGGCCGGATCCGGCATCGTGAACAGCGGCAAGCCGGCCGACCTTGCTGCCCTGGCCAGCAGCATCGACTCTGTCACCGCTGACAAGCTCAAGACGGTAAGCTTTCCGACATTTTCCGCCACCGAGTTGGAACTAAACAATCTTCTTTGTAGACCGCCAAGGCTCTCATCGACGGAAAGGCGACTGTCTCCACTGTCGGTGACCTGTTTGTGCTGCCGTACGCCGAGGAGATTGGTCTGCGGGTATAAGGGGGAGCCACAAAGGCGCAAAAAGCTTGTACCAACAGTCAAAGCCGTAGATGGGGAGGTCGGGGTAGTATTTGTCAATATGTGTAGTAGAACTCCTTTGTCCACACAGCATTCCCTGCTCCGCCTTGCACGTCTTCACAGTCGCGATCTCTGGGCGGACTTGGCTGCCAAAGCAAGGTAGCTTTGCCTGAGAGGCCGCCTCAGCCCAACCCTGGCTGCCAGCCCAGAAGCCTCAACGTACCTTACCCGAGGCACCGAGGTGGTACCTGCTGCTCTTGCAACGTTGAACACCTAGCCTCTCCATCAAGGTTACGCCCGCAGGCGGTTGTTACTAAGGTAAGGTACGTACTGTTGGGCTACATTGAGGTACTTCGCCGTATATAGCAGCTCCTTGGTGCGGATCGAGTTGCGAAATGATAACCTAACCTCTGCACACTTTCGGCTAGGAAACTCAACTACCTAACTATACGGATTTAATGTGCTAGACCTTACTGTGCACTCCACTGGCCTGATTGACGACTAGTTTACGGTGCTTCGCGTATGGGCCAGGCCGTCGGTTAAGTTGCCTTTCGAGGCGCTCCGACGCAGGCCAAAAGGCTGGGTGGTGAGCGCCGTAAGCTGCGAGCCTGGCACTGTGCGGTGGCGCGAGTCGGGGGCCGTGAGCCGCTGCCAACATGTGGTGTGTCGCACTTGGGGGCGCGTTAGTCAGCGCCCGGGCGCCGTCAGCAGGCCGAATGCACCGCCACTACGACGCACCAGTCTGGAACTGTTAGCGCACTGTGGTTTAGGTCTCGGCACCCGCCTAGGCCTGGGCCTACCTCCTACCCGTCTCTGCCCACCTGGCTGTCTGGCGGCCCACCACGCTTCTTTTGTCGTTGGTTTGGCAAGTGCGACAGGGTAGGGGAAAACAAAGCCTCATCACCACCTCCACTGGCGAACCTCGTCTCCCTTTCCCGTCCCCAATTCCAGTCTCTCCATGCCCTTTGGCCCATTGCGAGGCAATCGTAACAGCGTCGAGCTGGACGGCACGCCGGACATCCATCCCCCACGGTTCCTGTCCCTCGCTTTGCCCTCAGGTAAGTCGCACAGCCTCCTCCATTCCTCCATTGCCGCCGACCAGGCCTTCATCGTCTTCCATTTGCTCGCGCCGGGGACCGGGCATGTCCCGGGATTGGCATCCAGCATCGATGTGCGTTCGAAGCTCCAGGACACTTCACTGATTGCTATTTCAGGCCTTCTAGGAGAAAGCCGTTGGTAAAGGAGCCTCTGCACGCCCCGGAGCCTGACCAAACCACTTCGCTCGCGTTCTTTTTCGGGTGACACGAAACCCGCTGGCCATCGTCCAAGGTTCGTATCGAGTGATTCAGCTCTTTCAACTTCTCCAGCATCGGTGCATCGTTCGACCAAGTCGACTTTTGCCTCGCGCGGCGTCCACGTTTTCCCTTCCTTCTCGCATCGCACTCGATCTTGCCCTCTACAAGAATCCGCGTCATAGCAAGGTTACAACATCAACAACTACTGACTAAGGCTGCTTAGAATATCTCAAGGAAAAGAAGGTTCTCTCAGAGTTCGACCACGGACGAAGAAGACACTGCGCAAACAGGGCGTATACGTTTGGCTCTGGGCTGGATGCTGGGACTCGGCGATCTGAAATCGGAATTTTGACGCCCTCTCAATAGCGGGTGATTTCTACGTCATGCCTCTTCCAAAGAAAGAAGGCACATCTGGTGGAGGTGCCGCGAAGGTCGATGGCCGGGCACAAAATGGTGCGATGCTTCGGGCTACACGTGCAGGAAGCCGCACGCTGACACGCACCCAAACAGGAAACCGACAAAGCTTCCGAACCGATGCCGCGATTTCGAACAGTCGCTTTGGGAACGAGCGAACGCTGCAGCCATGGGTCCCAGACTCATCCGATGGCGTCGATGGTGGCCTGGAAACATCGAGCAGCAGTGGTCCTTGGGACCAGTTTGCGGAGAATGAAAGACTCTTCGGCCTCAAAACGGATTATGACGAGAACATCTACACCACCGCCATCAACAAAAGCCACCCTCAGTACAGGGAGAGGATTGCTGCGGCGGAGAAGAAGGCCCGAGAGATTGAGCGCAGCGCGGCCGTCACTGCTCACGTGGCGGAAGAGCGCGTGATGGACTTTGTTGGCGGAAACGGACCTGGCGGTGATAACGAAGAAGACAAGTAAGTCTTTCAACCGCGCATGCACTCACGGAGTCGGACACGTTTTCTAACGGCCAGCTGCAGGTACAGCGGCGTTCGGCGCCAGGAGTTTCCCCCTCTTTCGGCCGGGCGGGAGAACCGGTACACGCCGCCTGCCAAGAGAGCGCCGGCAGCGCAATCTACCGTCAAAGGAGCCCCGGTCGATCCCGCCATCATCTCGTCACAGATCAAGGCCCCGCCCAAGAAGCCGCTGGCATCTGACCAAGCTCGGTCGCAAACTGCCGATCCTGTTAGGAACGGCATCTCACCAAAGCCTGACAGTCAGAAGGTTACGCAATCGAAGACCGCGGAAGACAAGCCAGCAGAAGTGAAACCAAGCGCCTCGATCCGAGAGTCAAAAACCCCAGATGCCAAGCCCGCGGACAAATCCGTTACGCCTGGTACGTCGTCTGCGAACGCGTCCAGCCGCAACGTGGCCGCGCAAGGCAAAGAAGGCACTCCGAGTGCAACCTCCACCGTGGAGCGTGATGTTTTGAACTCGTTCAAGTCCTTTGCCAGCCAGCAAAGGATGAACGCGGAGAAAGTCCGCAGCAGCAAAGCACGGGCAGACAAAGAGGTCAAGTTGACGGAGCTAAAGAAGTTTGCAACGAGCTTCAAGCTCTCAACTCCAGTCCCTTCAGACCTCGTCTCAATAATAGCCAAGGACCCCGCCAAGCAGAAGGAAATTCAAGCAAAGGCTATGAAGAATGCTGAGGAGATGGCGAAGACCAAGTCCGACCCTAAAGATAAGGCTCAGGCAACGAAAGATGCCCAGGCAAAGCCTGCAGAGCAGAGCACCTCCGTCAGCCCTGCAGAGGGCCGGCCAGCTCGAGCATCCGGTGCACCGCAGGCCAGCGGCCCTACTGGCGCAAACAACAGACACGCTGGACCTCGACAGCAGTTCCCTCAGCAGCCGTATCACGCACAGGCGTATAGGAACAATCGCGGTGGCCCGCCACATGCTCCTCCTCCGCAGCAGACTGGCAACTTGGCCCAACGTCTACGCCATATGGAGCAGCAGAGATATTCGCAACCCATGGCGCCGAACCAACACCAAGCAGGCCAAGACGCGCGTGCTCCTCCCACGGGACCCTCGAGCACTGTCGATGCTGGCTTCAACCGCAGGCTCAGCGGCGCCCCCGCACATATTGGAGCCAAGCTCAATCCCAACAGCCACGAGTTCAGACCCAGCCCTTTTGCTGCATCTTTCAATCCGAATAGCCATCCCAGCGCCAGCTCGAGCCCTCGAGCCTCGGTGAACCATGTTGCTGAGAGTCCTGCACCGGCAGCCGCTAGCTCCGGCCAGCTCATCCGTCGCAAGACCAAGGCTGTGGACGTTGGAAAGTGCTACATCTTGTCGCACATCAAAACCCTGACACCGCCGCAGGGTCGTAATTGGGACGACAACGGTGGCCTTCGGCCTTCATACGACACTCTTCCCACATGGCGTCAACTACAGGACGATGAGAAGTCAGACTCGACTATGCATCTCACCTACAAGGAGTACTTTGAACGCCAGCCGTTCTCAAACCCGGCCATGACCACGCCTAATCCGACGCACGTCATTCCGCAGATGGCTCATCAGCACCAACTGCCGTTTCACCTCCAGCACGGCGCTCACAACATGGGACAGCGGCAATCGCCACACATGCCTCCAATGCAGATGCATACGCCGCAGCATGGCCCGGTGCCGCACCCCCCCTTCGGCACCGAGGACCATCGGATGATGCATTCAAACTCGGCCCAGTCTTTTGCCTCCCCTCGCCTGGGGCAACTTCCAGTTGCATACCCGTCGCAGGTTCCATACAACCAGCCTGTCTTCATGGGCCCCAGCAATCCGCAGATGGGACAGTACCGCAGCTTCTCCAACAACCCACATTACGTGCCGCCACAGCAAGGGCAGATGGGTGGCCCCATGATGATGCAGCCTCAGTTCATCCCCGGGCCTCAGGGTATGGTGGCTGCTCCGCAAATGATGTACCACGGCGGCCACCCGCAGTTCATGCCGCCGTCGGGTCCGCCGCAGCAAGTTCCCGGCGTCAACGGGTACCCCAGCCCAGGCCGTCCGGCGGCACCGGTCATGGTGCACCAGGGATCGCAGCAGGGCCAGCCAATGTACGGCATGAGCCCGAGCGTGCAGTATAACCAGCCCGCGTACGGCTCGGGACAACCCAGTGGACCAAGTCAGTGATGGCCTCCCTGTTGGGCTGGGTCCGTGGCGCGTGGCTGACCTGATCAGTGCCCAACGTGCGAGGGTACGCCGGCCCTGGATCTCAACAGCTTGCGACGAGCCCGGGACAGATGCAGCAGTACTTCTACTATTATGGGCACCAGCAGAGCGGCGGCAATGGGTATAACAAGAACTCCGCATCACAGGTCAGCCGCCCGCGCGGGCAGTCGCAGGGTGGCCACACTGCCGACGGGGCATCAACCGATCAGAGGGCAGACGGTGCAGACGAAGCGAAGTAGAGGTGACTTGAAGCATAAGCTATACACAACTGCATATCTTTCATGTTGACTACAGTGCACCGACGACACAATTTCTGGCTTTCCATCTCAACTCCAGGCTACACGTGGCGCGGTTGGCTCAGTGAGACGTATCATTTCAGAAGTTGCGATATGGTTCATGGGTAGGCAGCACAGCTAAGAAGGAAGGGAGGCTCTCTTGTGCGCGCGCGACATGTGTGTGCACAAGAGCCGCCTTCGGCCTCTGGAGGTGAAGATTGGAAGATGCTGGAGAGCAACATGACAGGAACCGTCGGTGGCAGAAACGCCGCCATTGAAGAACCTCACGGTTCCGCAGAGAGGGTGCAAAGTAATCGATCATGTCGATGGCTGATGCTTCCTGTTCGCAAATGTGGTGCCAGTCAAAGGACCAAGCTGTGGCTAGATGCCGGCAGCACTTGTTTACCAATTGCAAAGCATCCATGCGGCCGTGGGCCTGGGTTCGAATGCGACGAGCTGCACTGGTGAACATCAGCACGCCGGGGATGTTCGGTCTATGAGCGGTGCCGAGCAGGGCAGAAGGGAGGATGGCATCGATTTGTGCAAGGCTGATGACAGGCATATGGGGTGACAGGGAGGAGAAGACGCGGCATTGATTGTACTCGACAAGTAGTTGTAGACTGGAGCAAGAAGTCACATGAAGCAGATTTCCACCTTACGGCTTCCTTTCGTCTCAGGGCTTGACAGGGAAGCTACCTTATTGGCAGAGACTACTCCGTACTTGGTACCTATGCACTCCGTAGTGAGTTTATGCACTCCGTAGCGGGAGACAGTATAGCCTCGCTCGGGTAAGGATCTACCTAAGGCAGGTACCATAGATTTCTGATGTCCAATCCGTAGGCGATACAGCAATGGAAAACTGGATGGTGAGACGAGGGTGGCTTGGGCAACGATGGAAGAGTCTGGTGGAGGTGTGCGTGAATGGCTGGCAGGACATAGGTCGAGGCGGCGAGGCGCCAGGCGGAGGGCACTGGTTGGCTGTGGTGCGCCAGGCCCGCGACGGCGGCTACGGGACCGTGCCGAAGCAAGTGGAGGCGCGTTTCAGCGCGGCGTTTCGCAGCAGCAGACGTCGAGTCGGCCGCAGCCATCTCGGGACGGCGGCGACGACGACGACGACGGGCCACGGCTGACCGTGGTGTTTCAACGGGCCGCCGACGACGGCGCGGCTGCGACCCCGAATCGCGGACAGGTGAGGCGCTGGGGGCCAGCTGATTGGACCGACTGGCGAAGGTTGGGGGCTCAGCGTCGGCCGCGACGGCGGGCCATGCCATGCTATCTCAACTTGAGACGAAGCGGTGCCGGTCCATGGAATCGCTTGCCCCAGTCCACTTGTCGATCGTGTGCTGGAGTCCCGGGGGGATCGAGGCGACTCGCCCAGGGACAGACGGCCCGCGACGGCACGCTGGGGGGCACGCCGATGACTGGCCAAGGCCCAAACCACACCCAATGGAAGCAGAGCCTGCCTCGCATCAAGCGCGGATGAAATGGCAACGCCCTCTACGGACCGGTCGGTTGGGCCGTCGCTCCAGCTGCGGTCCCTGACCAGGCGCCCAAAGGGCCTCGACGACACGGGACAGGGCGACTGTCGAGACAGACCGCCGTGGAATAGGGCATCCGATGCCACCCTTGTGGGGGCAGAACGGGAGTCCAAGCAGAAGGCGGAGGCGAGGTGACCAGCGGTCAAAAGTCACTTGGCCGTGGTCCTATTGTCGGCGCGTTGCGAACGGGCCGTTGGCGTGTTCGCACAATGGCCGCGCTCCTCCGGCCTCGACGGCTTGCCTTGAACGGCGATTCGCAGACGCGGTTTGCCAGGGGTTGCCGAGTATATAAGGCTCGCGTGAGTGCCTCTTGAAGCCTGTCTCTGATCCCTCATTCTCTCATCAAGCCACAGCTAGTCTGTTCTCCTTCTCTTCTCAGTCTGCTCTTTAAGTTGTTTTCACATTGCACTACTTTTCGTCTCGATTTCACCGCGTCACCTTAAGAAACCAAAAAGCCAACCGCTCAAGAAACTAAAACGTCATCTGTTCACGCTGTCACGATGAAGAGCTTCTTTGCATCGCTCGCCGCCGCGGTCCTGGGGCTGGCCTCGCTCTCGCAGGCGCACATGGAGATGAAGAGCCCGCCGCCGCTGCGGTCCAAGTACAACACGCTCTCCACCAACGCCGACTACGACATGACGGCGCCGCTCGCCGCGGGCGGCGCCAACTTCCCCTGCAAGGGCTACCACAAGCTGCTCGGCACGCCGGAGGGCAGGCCCGTGGCCGAGTGGGTGCCGGGCCAGTCGTACAGCATGACCATCACGGGCGGCGCGGCGCACGGCGGCGGCAGCTGCCAGGCGTCGATATCCCTGGACAAGGGCGTCACCTGGAAGGTCATCCACTCCTACATCGGGCACTGCCCGGCCATGGGCGAGTCGAGCTACCAGTTCACGCTGCCCAGCGACACGCCCGCCGGCGACATGCTCTTCGCCTGGACGTGGTTCAACCAGATCGGCAACCGCGAGATGTACATGAACTGCGCCTCCATCACCGTCAAGGGCGGCGCCAAGAAACGTCGGGGCGTGTCGAGCCCCCTCGCCAGCCGGCCCAACATGTTCGTTGGCAACGTCGGCAACGGCTGCGGCACGTCCGAGGGCCACGACGTCATGTTCCCGAGCCCGGGCCCGGACGTGGACATGAAGTCGCAGCAGACGGCTCCTCCCACCGGCAGCTGTCCCTCGTAGAACGAGGGGCCGCAGGATGGGACGCAGCCGGGCGGTGACGGGGACGCCAGGCAGACGCAGCAGCCGGCCAGCATCAACAAGCCGAAGCCGACTCCCAATGCTGGCGGCGGCGCCTGTCCCGTTGTTCGCTCAGGCGCGATCCGCAACGTGCCTCTGCTCGGTGCATAACTGGGCGTGTACGACTAGCCCGTTGGGCAGTACCCTGCTTCGGATCATCCGGCATGTGACGATGGTTGGGGCTCTCGCGGGGATATTTCTCTGATTTCTCTTGCACTCAGGTGTGCGTGTTCTAGATCTTCTTTCGTTCACGGCGTGGCTGGTCGCTGGAGAGGACAACTGGAGGTGACATGGGATATGGAGCCGGCTCCACTACAGCGGTATGATGGTATGCAGAAATTCATTGATGATGAGTGACGACGATCTCTTCACCGTTCTTCCTGTCTCGTTCCTCCGCAGCCCCAGTGACGTGACCTAGAGTGAGCGGAGCGGATGCGCCAGCCGCGATTTGTTTGCTTCATGCTGGTGTGAAGAGGGGAACGGGGATGAACAGCGTGCGGACACGTAGACGGCATTGACAAAGCTTCCCGCGGATTACGATAGGGAGAGCTGCCGAACAGGTGAAGTGATGTCGTCGAGAGGCAGCCCACTCCGTCACGGCGCAAACGAGCAAATGGTCGTCGCACACGGGCCAATCGAGGCACGATGGCGTGAGCTGGCGCCCCTCCCTGCGGTGGCCGCCTCATCAGCAGCGCGTCTTACTGCGCCACGGGCAAGACAAGAGACAAACCCGCCTCGGGCATGGGAGTGAGACGGGGACATAGGCTTGCGAGCCTAATTATGCGTGCCCCCAACAGGGTCGTGGTGCCCGTGGGAAGGAAGGCTTGGAAGGCCTCCGGCGCATTGTTGAGTACGAGGACCCCATAGGATGCTGCTCCCTGGCTGTCTCTGGCTCCAGCAGCCGCACCGAGGCGGTGCTGGGTCTCGGGTCCAGCTTCACCACCACCCACATCCTTTCGCCCAGCTGAGACGTCCTGCTGGCAACGTACCTACGTACTGTAGTACTGTATAAATACGGGCGACTCCAAAAGGTGCGGATGGTTCCGGTATACCGTAGGTAGCGGCCGTGGTGGACGCCCCCTCCAGTACGTTTTTTTGCGAGCCGGCCCCAACGACCAGCCGCCCCGTTGGCACGAAACGGCTTTTCTCGTTGATTGGCATCGTCGTCCAAGCCGGCCCTATCTGAGGCTTGGCCTATTGCTTGCCTCGCGGCCAAAAAGCGTCTAGCTCGTCCCCGTTGCTGGCGCTATCACGGCTGCCCTCTGGCGCAAGGGCCAGTGCCGCGCAGCGAAACTGCCACTGTAGGCCGCTGGGGGGCACTTCCGTCCACCTCCCCCGTCGCCGCCGCCGCCTCCCCGCCGTATTATAGGTATATCATCACCTCGCCTGAACCTCTTGTCTCCCCCCCCACCGCCCGCCCCCCAAATCTGCTTCCTCAACCTCCTCCTCGTCATCCTCCTCCTACCGTCCCTCCCATCGCCCACCAACCCCTCCGGCGGGCGTCCGGTCGAAGCAGCTTTTCGCACACGCACCCGCAGACTCAGACCGTTGCCATGGCTGGGCCAACGTCGCCGAGCGCCGATGGTCCCACGTTCGCGCCGCCCTCGCTGCCCGCGGGCTGGATCGCGCAGTGGGACGGCGCGAGCAAGAAGTACTACTACGTGCAGCTTGCCACGGGCGTCTCCCAGTGGGAGGTGCCCACGCAGGCCGTGCAGACGGGCAACACGCCCGGCCAGCCTGTCGAGCATCCCTACGGCCACCCACCCCCGCCCGAGCTCATCACCCATCCCGACGGCTCGCAGACGGTCAAGCACGCCGACGGCACCATGGAGCCCATCATGGCCGACGGCACGCGGGGCGTGGACGGGCCCAATGGCGACCGCGGGCTTGGTGTAAGTTTCCCCCCTGCTCTGTCCCCGTCGTCGGCGGTTGGCGTGGGTTGCACCGGTGACTGACCCTGCTGGTTGCTATAGAGCATGGCCATGAACGCGCTCCTCGGCGGCAAGAACTCGGGTGGCGGCGGCAGCGGCGGCGGGCTGGGCGGTCTCGCCAACCAGTTTCTCGGCGGACACGGAGGCGGAAGCGGCGGCGGCAAGAGCTCCGCTGGAAAACTCGTCGGGCAGCTGGCTTCGAACCTCTTCTCGCCTTCGCCCAAGCCCGAGGCGCCGTCGAACTACCACGGTGGACAGAATGCCGGCCATCAGAGCCAGGGTGGCGTCGCAGGCGCCGTTTTTGGCGGCGTTGCCAACATGTTTGGCGGCAAGCAGTCCCACGGCAGTGGCGCGGTAAGCTTGATCCCTCGACGTCTCATTGCAGCACAGATGAGCTAGGCGGGCACTTGCGCTGACAATTTTGGTGATTCAGGGCCAGAATTACGGATATTCGGGTTCCGGCACTGGCGGCTCGTACTCTGGAGAGGCTCCTACGTACAAGCCGCCCGGGTCCGCCCCAGCCTCTTCGTCGCAGACCCCGTCCGGCAGCCAGGCTCACTCGAACCAACACCAACAACAAGCCCCCCAGCACCAGAGCTCGCCGAGCCAGGGCTACCAGAGTCAAGGCCACCAGAGCCACCAGAGCCACGGGAGCCAGGGTCAAAACCACCAAGGCTACCAGAGCCAGAGCCATCAATCGTACCCTCCTCCTCCGCCCGGCGGCCCTCCCCCCGGACAGCAGTCCCCTCATGGCCAGTCGCCTTACGGCACATCTTATGGCGGGCAGCAGGGGCAGCAGGGGCAGTATGGAGCCAACAGCAGCTACTCGCACCAAACGCCGAGCCATGCTGGCAACAACCCCCAATACGGCCAGCCCCATCAAGGACCGCCCGACACATACGGTCAAAGACCTCCCAGCTACAGTCAAGGACCCCCCAGCGGCTATAACCAGGGCCCTTCGGGTGCTTATGGCCAAGCGCCTCCCAGTGGTTACAATTCTTCGTATTCCGGAGGGCAGGGTGGCCAGCAGCAATATGGCGGACACAGCCAGGTGCCATACCACGGCGGCCCTTACTGAGTGGCTCGGCGGCTTCCAAGGAATTGATTGAGCCAGGCGTCCGCCAGTCGCTCTGTTGCCTCGGGCCCTAGAGTTGAGTGGGCTGCAGACGCGTTGGCCGACCGTACCGCCAGTCAGTCAGCCAAATTTGCGCACAGCAGCCGAGACGACGTGAAGGAGTTCTGACTGCGGCTGAGCATCGTGAACTGATTTTGCACCTGCACACGTATGTTGCAATGAGAGCGCGCTCGACGATCATGACCCTGAAATAATGTGTCGAGACTCAGTCTGAGCGCCCCGCTCAAATGTACATAGAATTGCACGCCGATGAACCTTCTTGTCATGGCCGGATAAGCCCGGAGAAGAGGGGGATGAAGAGGTGGACATGTTGAGCCTCGTGTTGAGCACCAAATTTTTGTTAGTCCTGCTTGTTAGTCTGGCCCGGGACGCCAGCAACAGACTGGAGACTAGAGGCAATCCATCGAGCTACAATCCAAGTGACGGCGCCAACAAGGACGAGATACCCGGCGGTGGGGACGAGAGACCGAGGGACGATGTTGTACAGGAACGGGTCCAAGATGAGGTCGACCAGGACGGGTGGAGGATGGTGCATGAGCTCCATGTCATCAGTAAAGTAGTCTGCCGCAGCTCGCACTCGGAGAAGCAAGACCGATGCCTTACGCTCCCCAACATCTCCCGAGGATGGTTTATGCGGCTTGGTGTCTTCGTCTGTTTGACGGGAGGTAGCGAAACCCGCTAGGGACTGAATAAGCTCCGGGGTCTGCCAAACTGTATCCAACTCAAAGACATCCAAGGTGAAGCTCGTTGGTTCCTAAGCATCGAAGCATGAGTCTACACGTCCTTGTGACTTGAAGGCGTGACTCGGCCATGATTGGGGCGGACTCACAATAGCAGCCCAGCAAACGCGTAGCTCATATCTCTGGCCCTCATTGAGATCATCAAGGAGCAGCCACGCCGAGTGCCCATGTACTGCATCGCCTTTGATGGCGGGGAAGACGCGGCTCAAGTTCGTCCGCACGGAAGGCGTCTCAGGCGTGAGGGTATGGAGTCTGAGGTCGGACAGCGTGGGCTTCGCCAACGGGATATTGGCGGGGTTGGGGCCGATGAAGATGACCTTTTCAACGTTGGCGAGCACGGGGCTTGTGCTGAGCAGAAGGAAGAGCATCAAGCAGAAGAGGTTGAGGGAACGGAGCGCCATGTTCGCCGCGTCATGCACTCACTCGGTGCTGCATGCGTGTACGAGTAGAAGAACCAACCATTCACGGTGCGACTGGACAGTGAATCGAGAAGGGCAAACAGAGCTGCGCGAGTGCCTGATTGGACGATACGATGACGGCAGACGAGGCTCCTTGCTGGGTGACGAAGAACCCCTGGTCGAGCTGGGATGCCCAGTACGGTAAGGTAGGCGAGGACGCTTTGGGCACGGACGACCCGGTGACTGCCAGTCGGGAGCGCTCGGGTAGCAGCCGATGGTCTGTTCAGTGCTGCTGGCGAGCTTGGGTGATTGATTAATGACGGGATGGATTACTCGTACGAACAGGATGGAGCAATTGGATGGTGGTGGTGGGGGCGTTCGTCGCTGGCCCGGCAGAGGTGGAAGTGAGGTCTGGTACCTTACCTTAGGCAGCGAGGTTTCAGTTACCCGTTCGGCCGTCTCCCGTCTGGTCGGCTGGTACGGGCGCCACAGGCATCCGCGCTGGTTGACGCCCAAGGTACGAGTGGATTGACGAACGGCGGCTGCCTTGCGTACCTAGGTAGGCATGCGTGAGACAACGAGAGGCTCATGCCGATGCGTCGTATCTATACTACCTTCGCACTGCCGACTGCCACACCCACGAGTATACTTTGTACGAGGAGATTGGCCGTGCTCGTAAACAGAGAGGCTTGTTGTCCCATCATCTCGGCAGTAATTTAGCGGGCCGCCAATGCACGGGCGCCTCGTAGCAACCCGGCGTGGCCTGTGGCCTCCCTGGCGCGCTAGAGCGGTGAGCGCAGCAGGGACCGCCCACAGACGCGCTTACCACTTGCAGCCACGCCAGGGAAATCAACAAATCCCCAGACAGCAACGCACCTCGCGAGCCCCTTCCACCCCCTGTCGGCCAAATTTCCCCCACCTATTTTCTCCTGCTCACCCCATCACGCTGCACCAGCACCTCCTCCCAAACCTCACACGTACCCGTACCCGCGACGAGAGAGAAAAAAATAGACCGGCGCTTCTCACTCTGGGCTCGTCGACCTTGCTCCTACATTATTCGATACCACTTTTGACTGTCTGCTTCGCCCATAATCCGTCACCATGCGTGAGGTTATCAGCATCAACGGTGAGCTCTGCCTAGCTGCTGCCCCTCATCTCCCACACGCCTCACGCGTTTCACCGCACCCGTTCCCCCCTTGACCGGCTGTTCGTGCTGACATCGCAACTCCAGTCGGCCAGGCTGGTTGCCAGATCGCCAACTCCTGCTGGGAGGTAGGTGTCGACGCTCACATCACTCTGTGTACTGCCGGCTGACTTCTTTCTTCCAGCTTTACTGCCTCGAGCACGGTATTCAGGTAAATTGCCGCCAATCATGTTGACACGTCCGGTCCGAGCCCGGCTTGGCTAACGGAACACCAACAGCCCGATGGCTACCTCACCGAGGAGCGCAAGGCTCAGGACCCTGACCAGGGCTTCAGCACTTTCTTCTCCGAGACTGGTATGGCCCCATCGCCCGAAAGATGACCAGCCTCACACGGACTGCCTCTCTAACCATGTCTCCTCGCTCAAAGGCCAGGGCAAGTATGTTCCTCGCGCCATCTACTGCGATCTCGAGCCCAATGTTGTCGACGAGGTCCGCACCGGTCCCTACCGAAACCTGTTCCACCCCGAGATGATGATCACCGGCAAGGAGGATGCCTCCAACAACTACGCCCGTGGCCACTACACGGTCGGCAAGGAGCTCATCGAGGGCGTCCTTGACAAGATCCGACGCGTTGCCGACAACTGCGTGGGCCTCCAGGGCTTCCTGGTCTTCCACTCCTTCGGTGGTGGTACCGGCTCTGGTTTCGGCGCTCTCCTGATGGAGCGTCTGTCCGTCGACTACGGCAAGAAGAGCAAGCTCGAGTTCTGCGTCTATCCCGCTCCCCAGACCGCCACCTCCGTGGTCGAGCCTTACAACTCTATCCTGACCACCCACACCACCCTCGAGCACTCCGACTGCTCCTTCATGGTGGACAACGAGGCCATCTACGACATCTGCCGCCGCAACCTGGGCCTGGAGCGCCCCAACTATGAGAACCTGAACCGTCTCATTGCTCAGGGTAAGAAGGGCGCCCCCGCCTGGCACCGCTGATGACAAGGCCGACGTGACTGACATGGTGCTTTTCAGTCGTCTCCTCCATCACCGCATCGCTCCGATTTGATGGTTCCCTCAACGTGGATCTGAACGAGTTCCAGACCAACCTGGTGCCGTACCCCCGAATCCACTTCCCTCTGGTCGCCTACGCTCCCGTCATCTCGGCCGCCAAGGCTGCTCACGAGGCCAACTCCGTCCAGGAGATGACCATGTCCTGCTTCGAGCCCAACAACCAGATGGTCAAGTGCGATCCCCGCCACGGCAAGTACATGGCTACCTGCCTGCTGTACCGCGGTGACGTGGTGCCCAACGATGCCCACGCTGCCGTCGCCACCCTCAAGACGAAGCGCACCATCCAGTTCGTCGACTGGTGCCCCACTGGCTTCAAGCTCGGTATCTGCTACCAGGCTCCCGAGAACGTGCCCAACGGCGATCTCGCCAAGGTCAACCGTGCTGTGTAAGTGCCCCAAGAGTCTTGTGATGAGGAGGAAGGCAATCTAATGAGATGTAGCTGCATGCTGTCCAACACCACCGCCATTGCCGAGGCCTGGAGCTCTCTGTCGATGAAGTTCGACCTGATGCACTCGAAGCGTGCGTTCGTGCACTGGTACGTTGGTGAGGGTATGGAGGAAGGCGAGTTCTCTGAGGCTCGTGAGGACCTGGCTGCCCTGGAGCGCGACTACGAGGAGGTTGCCGCCGACTCGATGGGTGAGGAGGAGCTCGAGGCCGAGTACTAGACAGTGTCGTCGAACGTTGAGTTTGAGGAGGAACTGCAGCACTGTTGATTCAGTACAAATTCGAGCCCACTCTCATACGCTAGAGTCTAGAAAGGGGTGCATTTTTCTTTATTAGGTCGCAAGCCACGCCAGTTTTTAATGTCAGATAAATCTGTACACGGAGGGGAAGTTGGAAGAAGTGATGATTGCGAAACAGTGAATCCTCGCGACGGCGTTGATACTGCCTTGCCGAGGCTAATTAACACGCACGCGTTAGGCTGGGCCTTCGACGGTGGCATACCGTTCGGGGTGCAGGCTGCAGCCACCAGAGGCAACACGCGGGGCCGCCACCGTGCGGTCGGCTGATTGACGGACCGGGCGTGGAAGCCGATGCTACGCGCGGATAGCTGGTCTGGCGGGCCTGCCGACCGCCGACCTTCAACTTGCGTCCTCCAACACTCTTCGCGCACGAAGGTGCTCCGCGGCAATCGAAAATATCCAAACATGTCTCTTCTTCGGTCAGCTGTCTGCAGGGCCTGCAGGCGTTCTCAGTTCCAATTGCGACGGGGCTTCGCAACGGCCAGCAGCGGGCAAGCCTCTCAGAACAACTTCGTTAAGCTCGTAGAAGTCGGTCCTCGCGATGGGCTGCAGAACGAGAAGAAGACGATTCCGCTCGCAACCAAGATCGAGCTGATCGAGAGGCTGGCGAGGACAGGCGTCTCGACAATTGAGGCTGGGTCCTTTGTTTCCCCGAAATGGGTTCCTCAGGTGAGGCAGGACTAACGCACACGCGTCATTCTGGAGGCGAATGTGAATGCTAACCCGACCCCCTTGGGTAGATGGCCAACTCGAGCGAAATAATGGAGCACCTCCTTCAGCAAAAGGTCCAGGCACCCGTCCCGATGACATATTCGTTCTTGGCACCGAATATCAAGGGCCTGCAGAACGCTGCGAACATACTCAAGCAGAATCCGGATACATTCTCTACCCAGCTGGAGCCGAGCCGCGGAGGCGACAAGCCCGCCCTCGAGGTCGCCGTGTTCGCTGCTGCGACGGAGAGCTTCTCGCAGAAGAACCTGAACTGTGATATCCAGACGTCGCTGGAGCGGTTCAAGGCCGTGATTCAAGACTCCAAGGCGCTCGGGCTGCGCGTTCGCGCCTACATCTCTGTCGTGCTGGGCTGTCCCTTTGAGGGGTTTGATGTCGACCCGCACAAGGTCGCCGAGATCGCGACGGATTTGCTCGAGTCTGGTGCGGACGAGATCTCCCTGGGGGACACCACGGGCATGGGCACTGCTCCCCGAACAAGCGCCCTGCTCAAGTGCATGGCTGCGGCCGGCATCCGGAGCGAAGACATTGCGATGCACTTCCACGACACTTACGGCCAGGCGCTCGTGAACACGGCCGTGTCGCTGGAGCACGGCATCCGCACGTTTGACAGCAGCGTGGGCGGGCTGGGCGGGTGTCCCTACAGCCCTGGCGCAACGGGCAACGTTGCGACGGAGAATATGGTATACTTCATGGAGACGCTGGGCATGGACACGGGGATTGACTTGGACGCCATGTCGGACATTGGTGCCTGGATCACGGGAGAGCTGGGCAAGGCGAATGACAGCTCCGTTGGCAAAGCGGTTCTGGGTGCGCGGGCGAGGTCCAACGCTGAAGCGACCAAGGCGTAGTTATTCACATGGTTCGAAAAACGTAAACGAAAATTATTAAGCGAATGCAGCTGCCATTTAAGAGCTCGCTGGCGCGATATTCTGGGGTTTTGTTAGTGTACCTTGACGGCTAAATTGGACGCATCAGCTGCGGGTTTACGATGCTGTTTGACGAAAGGTGATGGATGGAAGAGCTCGGAGAGAGGCGCCAATCATGTGATGTCACTGCCACTCCAGCTGCGGCCGGTGCGAGTCAATCCTCAGCGCCGTGGGTCTCTACTCCAGTGCAGTGTGGCACTGGGGAGGGCTCCACCTGTGACCAAGCAAGCTCAACCACGACCCTCCTCCAACCTCGTTTCGAACCGCAGCTTCGAGGCTCTCCTCGTCATCGCCCTCACTTCCCTCTCTCGTCGCTCTGCCACCAACTCCAGCCGCTCCTCGATTTCAAGCCCTAACCCTTCTCCTCGGATCGAGAGAGGACCATTTCCCCTCGCCGCCGTCGCCGTGCAGCCTTCCCCGCCGCCCCTTTGAGCTTGTTTCAACATGGGGGACCCTCGCGAGTCGTCGTCGTACTCGATCGTGCCGAGGATTCGCTACAATACCGTTGGCGGTGTCAACGGGCCGCTGGTCATCCTCGAGAATGTACGGGCGCGACATTCGACTGCATCTGGTGGATCATGTTTTGCTGACTGCCTGCTGCAGGTCAAGTTCCCGAAATACAATGAGATTGTGACGTTGACGCTCCCCGACGGGACGGAGAGATCCGGCCAAGTCCTGGAAGCTCGAGGTTAGTCTTTCCAACCCGAGTTTCGGGCTTCTTATGCTAACTGAGATGCATAGGCGACCGAGCCGTTGTCCAGGTATCCTCTCACGGTCGATGCGGTTAATATGCCTCGGAACTGGCGCTGACGCGAGCTCGATAGGTCTTCGAAGGCACCTCCGGTATCGATGTGAAGAAGGTGTGTGGAGACGATGAAGGCATGGGACATGCGGTGATGGTCACTGACAAGTCTGCAGACGAGGGTCGAATTCACTGGCCAAAGCTTGAAGCTCGGTGTGTCCGAGGACATGCTCGGTCGCGTCTTCGACGGCTCTGGACGTGCCATCGACAAGGGACCCAAGGTGCTTCCCGAGGAGTACCTCGACATCAACGGCAGCCCTATCAACCCTTACTCTCGCGTGAGTTTGAATTCGCTTTCGATTGTTGTTGGACCGTCAGGCTGACGGAAACAGGAATATCCCGAGGAGATGATCTCGACCGGCATTTCCGCCATCGACACGATGAACTCGGTTGCTCGAGGCCAAAAGATTCCCATCTTCTCGGCCTCTGGTCTCCCACACAACGAGATCGCTGCCCAGATTTGCCGACAGGCCAGTCTTGTCAAGAAGCAAGGCATCACCAACAAAGGTGTCCACGACGGCCACGAAGATAACTTTTCCATCGTCTTTGGTGCCATGGGTGTCAATTTGGAAACTGCCCGGTTCTTCACGCGCGATTTCGAGGAGAACGGCAGCTTGGAGCGCGTTACCCTCTTCCTCAACCTGGCCAACGACCCGACGTTAGTTGCTCCCCTAGCCCGTGCGATAATCTGGATGGCCATTTACTTACCGCTGCCTTTCTACAGCATCGAACGTATCATCACCCCCCGTCTCGCGCTCACGACGGCCGAATACTACGCCTACCAGCTCGAGAAGCACGTTCTTGTTATCCTTACGGATCTGTCTGCCTACTGCGATGCCCTTCGTGAGGTGTCGGCGGCTCGAGAAGAAGTGCCGGGCCGTCGTGGCTACCCCGGCTACATGTACACTGACTTGTCCACCATCTACGAACGAGCCGGCCGTGTCGAGGGACGCAACGGATCCATTACGCAGATCCCCATTCTGAGCATGCCCAACGATGACATTACACACCCTATTCCCGACTTGACTGGCTACATTACCGAGGGCCAGATCTACGTCGACCGAGGCCTGTACAACCGCGGCATCTACCCGCCGATCAACGTGCTGCCGTCGCTGTCACGTCTGATGAAGTCTGCTATCGGCGAGGGCATGACGCGCAAGGACCACGGTGACGTGTCGAACCAGCTGTACGCCAAGTACGCCATCGGTCGTGACGCGGCAGCGATGAAGGCTGTCGTTGGTGAGGAGGCGTTGTCGGCCGAGGACAAGCTGTCGCTAGAGTTCCTGGACAAGTTCGAGCGACAGTTCATCAGCCAAGGCGCGTACGAGTCGCGTACCATCTTCGAGTCGCTGGACCTGGCGTGGAGCCTCCTGCGCATCTTCCCCAAGGACCTGCTGAACCGCATCCCCGGCAAGGTGCTCAACGAGTACTACCAGCGCGCCCAGAAAGACGTCAAGTCCAAGGGCAAGGCGAGGGCAGAGCAGCAGACCGAGGAGAACCTGATCGACGCATAAGCGGGGGTTGGACTGCGGCCACGGCGAGAACGTTCACGTTTGTCGCGTGTGGTAGAATGGCTTAATAGACGTGACGAGCACGGGGCTAGTATGCGGATGCGGATGCGGATGCAGGCGGAGAACGACGGAGCGAGACATTGGTTTGATCGTGTGTATAAGTGCGTTAGGACCAGCCCTGCTGACCCTTTTGACGTTCTGTATGAGAGGCAAGCAGCTTGGAATGATTCACCAGAGCATCATATCGTACAGTACCATACGTACGGAGTAGTGCGGGTTTACTACGAGTGCGCAGAGGTTGAATGTGTAGCCTGGCAGTGTGTGGAGGAGCATGCAGCCCGGTCCATGCGCTTCCCCGTGCGTAAACAGGTGAGCTGGTTTGGGATGGGACGGCATCCTGGCTTGACAAGCCTTTCGGGCCTATTATTGCTAGCAACCCGGCTGCTGTGCATGTCGTCCCATGTAACATAGAACTGAGCAGGTTGGCAGGGTGAGGCACAGAACGGGGGCTGGGGGAGCGGTGGTATTGGTAGCTGCTCCCCCGCAATGATCGGCGACGGGCCCAAGGGAAGACGTCTAGGAGGCGGCATTGCTTGTCGAAGGCGAGAAGCCCGGAGGTTGAATTGGGCATGCTCCATGGCAAATTGGTGGCTGCTCGGCTCCGTTCTCAGAGATGCCGAGACAGCAGACGCAGCACACAACCTGGTTTATTCATCGTCAACTTCACCCACGAGATCCGCGGATCGTCGGTCTGCCCACCCCGCACGGCTTCTCGTCGGCAATCGTGGACGGTGATGGGAGCGGGTAATTCGGCGTTGGTCTGGGATGCAGCAAACTGCAGGCGGGTAGTGGTCAAGTGACATCATGCGTGCGGCACTCCCTGCACCCCGGCCCAGGTGCCTCGCTTCGCGTGTTGTTGGATCGACGTGCGGTGCAGCGCCTGGGTACAGCGTACACCTCACCAGAGCTGGCTCGAGCCTCGTGCGTGTAGGTACTCGTACGCATGCGCCATGCGGAGAAGGGCCGCATGGCTCGGAGGGTGAAGAGGAGGGAACGGCAGGCGCTGATCACCGCAGCTCACTGAGCGGTTCATGCGGTTGTGTCTCACCGTCGTATAAACACGAGCGTCCTCCCTGCTGCGTAGCTGCCGTCGAGGAAACGGGAACTCTCTCCGCGCTTTGCCTCTCAGCCATCGCCGACCTTCTTTGGCAAGCTCTGCTGCCTCGTGTGTCCCTGCAATCGCCGCATCTTCGCAGCACCGCAAGCCCTCGCGGCCATCATGAAGTGGACGGCGCAGCTCCTGGCCCTGGCCGTGGCGCCGCCGTTGGCCTGGGCCGCCTCGAGCACCACCAGGACGCCCAAGCCCGACAAGGACGGCAAGTTCTGGATCTACGGCGACGGGCTGTCGGCGGCGTTTGTGCCCTACGGCGCGTCCATCTCCAACCTCCTGTTCCGAGACCAGTACGGCACGGTGCGAGACCTCGTCACGGGCTTCGACAACGCCAGCTACTACTCCGTCGACAAGCAGCACGGCCACTTCGGCGGCGTGCCGGGCCGCTACGCCAACCGCATCAAGAACAGCAGCTTCGAGATTGACGGCCACACGTACAGGGTCAAGGCCAACGAGAACCCGACCAAGGACCACCCGGACGGCCTCGACACGCTGCACGGCGGGCCCGACGGCTGGGACTGGCGCAACTTCACCGTCGTGTCGCACAGCAACTCGAGCATCACCTTCTCGCTCGTCGACCCGGACGGCAAGGAGGGCTTCCCCGGCGACGTCGCCTCCGTCATCACCTATGCGCTGGACGGCCGCGACTGGGACATCACCATGCTGGCCGTGTCCATGACCAAGAAGACGCCCATCATGCTGAGCAGTCACACGTACTGGAACCTCGACGGCTTCGCCAACAACGAGACCAACACGGCGCTCAACCACACCCTGTACATGCCCTACAGCGGCCAGCGCGTCGGCGTCGACAACATCCTCATCCCGACGGGCGACATTCTCTCCAACGCCAAGGGCTCCGTCAACGACTTCTGGAGCAAGCCGCGGCAGATTGGCGAGGCTTTCAACGACCCAGAGCTCAAGAACAATTGCGGCTTCAACTGCACGGGTTACGGTAGGTTGTGTGTACTCCGCTGTCTTTGGAACATGTCGCGGCTAACCGTGACAGACAACTGCTTCACCATCAACCGCGAGGGCCTCGGAAGCTATGACTGGCGCAAGGAGGGCCCTGTCGTGACGCTCTCGTCGGCCTGGTCGGGCATCCAGCTCGACGTCTTCACGGACCAGGATGCCTTGCAGGTGTACTCGTGCAACGGGCAGAACGGCAGCATGGCGCTCAAGAATACGCAGGGCGTCTCCAAGAGCGGCAAAGACAAGCGCGCCGACACGGACTCGGGCACGGACAAGAGCAAGGACTTCCCGCGCACCATCCCCCAGTACGGCTGCGTCGTGCTCGAGGTCGAGGACTACATTGACGGCATCAACCACCCCGAGTGGAAGCGCAAGCAGGTCTTTGGCCCCTCAGATGACCCGTACGTGCTGCGCGCAAAGTACAGGTTTAGCCTGACGTCGGAGCACGACAAGAAGAAGTGATCCACGTCGTACCATTGCCAGCTCTGAGAGAGGAATGCCGTCGGGCACGAACCAGCTTCGTACATATTGCATGATAGGAATTGGGAAGTCGACGGCCAATGTGTATTTAATGATTCATATCGAAACCATGAATAATTCGTAACATTGAATGCTTGCGCTGGCTCGACAGAGAGAACAAAGGGCATGTTGAGGTTGAGGTTGAAGTTAGCACTTTGTGGCGAGAAGCGGGCGTTCCCACTTGCGCCTGTAGGGTAACGCCATCGAGCGGCGGACTCGTCGCGACCAATCGCAGTCTGGACCCAGAAAACTCAAGCAACGAACCCTCTCACTCTGTCAGGTCGGGCTTGAACAACTTCTCAGCAAATGTCGCCTGAAATCATATAATAACTTTGCGAAATTAGGTCATCTGAGAATTTTCAGGAGGCTGTCGAGAAGCCATGGAGGACGACAGGGCCCAGGTCGACCTGGGCATTGCGGCCGACATCGAAGAGGCTCAGATGGCTCACGCATCACAGAGTGAGCCCGTGTCGAGCGAGGATCCTACAGCAGCAGTCAAGCAGCCCAAGAAGCGCTTCGTGGGGAGACGAGCCGCCGCAGAAGCCGCAGCGAAGAATGGAACCGCGAGCGCAAGCGGCGAGAGCGGCGCCGTCCAAGGTCAGTCACCCTCTCATTATCATGCCACTCGCAGCCGGCTCACATCTCTCACAGCCGCCAAACCACGACGGGCGCCCAGGCTCCTCAACCGCGTCCCCAAGGAGATCCTGGAAGACCCGAGCCTCAAGGAGGCGATTGCGCTGCTGCCCGCCAACTACAGCTTCGAGATCCCCAAGACGATACATCGGATCCGGACGTCCGGGGCCAAGAAGGTGGCCTTGCAGATGCCCGAGGGCCTGCTGCTCTTCGCCACGACCATCTCGGACATCCTGACGCAGTTCTGCCCGGGGATCGAGACGCTGATCATGGGCGACGTGACGTACGGCGCGTGCTGCATCGACGACTACACGGCCCGCGCCATGGGCTGCGACCTGCTCATCCACTATGCCCACAGCTGCCTCATCCCCGTCGACGTCACCAAGATCAAGACGCTCTACGTCTTCGTCGACATCAGCATCGACGCGGGCCACTTGATGGCCTCGCTGGAGCGCAACTTTGCCAGCGGCAAGACCATCGCCGTCGTCGGCACCATCCAGTTCAACGCCACGATCCACGGCGTGCGCGGCGCCCTCGAGGCCGCGGGCTTCCGCGTCATCGTGCCCCAGATCGCGCCGCTCAGCAAGGGCGAGATCCTGGGCTGCACGTCGCCGCGCCTCTGCGACGACGACGCCGCCGACCTGATCCTGTACCTCGGCGACGGCCGCTTCCACCTCGAGAGCATCATGATCCACAACCCGACCGTGCCGGCGTACCGCTACGACCCGTACTCGCGCAAGCTCACGCGCGAGACGTACGCCCACGACGAGATGCAGTCGCTGCGCCGGACGGCCATCCGCAGCGCGCGCACCGCCCGCCGCTGGGGCCTGATCCTCGGCTCGCTCGGCCGCCAGGGCAACCCGCACACCATGGCGCTCATCGAGCGGCGCCTGACGGAGCGGGGCATCCCCTTCGTCAACCTGCTGCTGAGCGAGATCTTCCCCGGCAAGCTGGCCATGATGAGCGACGTCGAGTGCTGGGTGCAGGTCGCGTGCCCGCGCCTCAGCATCGACTGGGGCTATGCCTTCCCGCGGCCGCTGCTCACGCCGTACGAGGCGCTCGTTGCGCTGGGCGAGAAGGAGGATTGGGAAAAGGAAGGCGGCGTCTATCCGATGGACTACTACGGCAAGGAAGGGTTGGGCAGGACGAGGCCCTTGGCGGATGAAGCCGCCGTACCAGCGAGCGTGCGTGCAGGATGAGACGTTCATGTTATGACAGAGAGGATCACCATGATGAATGACAACTTGATACCATGTCACTTGACGTCGAACGGCCACCCCCACTGAAGGAGAAAGGGATGTGTGGCCGAGACTATTTCTGCGTCTGAGCATCGGAAGAACATGCCGTCGAACGTGCAGAATCCAATGAGGCGTTATGGGGGTACGAAGACAGCAGGGCGACGGCGAGCCCGGGCTGCGCGGTTGCGCCTATCCGGATACGTGTGGCTGTGAGTCATCGTACGCGGGGGAACAGCGCAGGCTGGCTATCCAGGTCTCGTAACTATCGACTTGGACGACGCACCGTGTTGCAAATAGATCTATTCCCGCACTTGATCCTGGACGTCTGAAGCGATATATTTGAGCAAAGGTCGTTCTAACTACATGGTGAAACATCTACACTGTTCTTGACGGCTGAGCCAGTTATCTGTCGACCAAGCACCGGTTCCTGTCTTACCGAGACACACCAAGCGTCATGGAGCTCGCCCGACCTTTCGTGTCTTTGGCCAACCTAACCGACGTCGAGTCCGTGGCCGAAGGCCTCGAATTCGTTGTCTTCAAAGCAACGTCACCAGTGCACGGCTGCGTCGCACTCAGAATCCCGAAACACAGGGTTTTTCAAAATGTGAACGACCCTAGCAACGATGCCAGAGAGCTCATCGACCAGGAGCTCAGAATATACGAACTGCTTCATGGCGGGCCCGTGCCAGTCCCGTCGCCGTTCGGTCTCCTCGAGGCAGACGGCTATCCCGCGATGCTGAGCGAGTACGTGAGTGATGACGGATCCGAGGCACCGCCGGACGAGCTCGGCCGCGTAGCTGCTCTCATACATAACACGCAGTTGCCTCCGGATTGGCACATCCACCTCGTAGCCATGGAAGGCGTTGACGCACTGACGGCACTGGTGCAAAGAATGGAGCGACGCTTTGAACAGTTTGCAAAAGAGGAGCCCGCCGCCAGGGAATGGCTCCCGGGGAAAAGTGTATTGCAGCCCATCGCCGAGAACCTGAGGCGTAGCCGCCCATGCCTGCTGCACATGGACCTTCGTGACGTCAACCTTCGCGTTCGCGATGGAAAAGTTGTTGCGGTGCTGGACTGGACGAATACGCTGATAGGGCCGGCGGCGGTGGACTATTTCCGGATCATGGAGCTGGGCCGGCCTGGAGATGCGTTTGTCGAGGCGTACTCGCGCCTCGCTCCGCTCCCCGAGGTGTCGCCCGAAGAAGAGACATTTCTGCGGCTCGACGCGGCGCTGATGCTCGCGTTGGTCTTTATATCAGAAGCACCGGATTCTCAGCGCCGGGAACCGAGCGTGAAGCGTGTTGAGGAGCTCGCTCGGGCGCTGCAGGACCGAGAGGTGTAGAAAGGAAATGGACCAATAGCTCAGGCTTCGACTGGCCCAATGTGCCGTTGTGATGAGGCTCATGCGTCATATTTCTCGTCTTGCCATCTAGTTAGGCTGCATTGGCCGTGCCGACCGGTTCAGGTCTGTTCGAGAAGATCAACTTGTGCTTGATAATTTCAACGACGTCTAAATCGTCGCCTTGCTCCTGCACCAGGCCAGTCGAGTCCTCGTTCGGGCGGTTGCCCCGCCGTCGCACGACGGCGATGGCCCGGGGGAGCTTCTTGACCTCTCCCGTAAGACGCTGATGATGCCCGATATAGAGGTGCACGCGCTTCATCCACGCCGAGCCCTCCGCATCGGGCACGTAGTCCGGGAACTCGAGTTTCCCGAGCTCGAGATCCTTCAAGGTCTCGCCGTCCGGGCCTGAGGGAAGGTTGATGGTGCCTTGGAGTTCGAGCAGGGCGAGACCGCTGGGGGTTTGGAGCAGCTTGGGAAGAGGATTTGACTGTGGCGCGTCTGGCTTTGACGGAGGATATAGCTTGCAAGACGGCATGGTTGCATCTGAATGCGCAGACATTTTGAGGGAATGACGGTGAAAAATGAGGCTCGAGTCAAGTTTCTCCGCGCGAGGTGCCGACAGTGATTATCGATTGTTTTTGAAGAGGAATAGATGAGATTGCCCGCCTTGATCTGAGATGCATCGCCTGTTCGTCCTCGGACGTCTTGGCACCTGCCCCTTCTGCAACGAACGCGCAGCGCCTGCCCGTGTCAGATAGGGACTGTGGCGGTGCTCGCTTTGGCTGGCGGAACCTGCGCCACTCGTGGCTCATGGTCGAAGGCTGTGGGTCGGGATATCCTTTCCCCGGGTCTACGTGCTTTTGGGGACGCTGATTGGTCTGCCTTTTTTTGCGCGCCCACAGAGGAACCCTAGCAGCACACACTTTCTCGATTTCGCCCAAATTTTACCCTCTCTTCCCCATCACCCAACGAACGACTTCACATCAGCCAGGTCAAGTCAACTTGCACCATCACAAACTGGCAAGATGAAGGTACGACTCACCGACCCTCGCGAGCGCCCTGTGCTTTCATTGCGGCAGCAAGCGCTTTTGCCGTTCGAACAGCAGCGATCTCCGCCGTCGATTGGACATGTGAGGACGCGTCGCTAACTGGACTTTGCAGTTGAACATCAGCTACCCTGCCAATGGCAGCCAGAAGCTCATCGACATCGAAGATGAGCGCAAGCTCGCCGTCTTCATGGAGAAGCGCGTACGTCGAACCCTCCTCCGCGAACGAAATCGCACTCGCTTCGTCGAACCGAATCGATTCCGTCGAGCCTGCGAATCGCAACGGTGGGCTAACATTTGGCTTGTAGATGGGTGCTGAGGTCCCTGGCGACTCCGTCGGCGATGAGTTCAAGGGCTACATCTTCCGCATCACCGGTGGCAACGACAAGCAGGGTTTCCCCATGAAGCAGGGTGTTCTGCACCCCAGCCGTGTCCGCCTTCTGCTCTCCGACGGCCACTCCTGCTACCGCCCCCGCCGCACCGGCGAGCGCAAGCGCAAGTCCGTCCGTGGCTGCATCGTCGGCATGGACCTGTCCGTCCTGGCTCTGTCCATCGTCAAGCAGGGCGAGAACGATATCCCCGGCCTGACCGACGTCGTTCACCCCAAGCGTCTCGGCCCCAAGCGCGCCACCAAGATCCGCAAGTTCTTCGGCCTCACCAAGGATGACGATGTATGTTTCACCTTGCGCCCATACTCGATCATCGCCTACCCGGGACTGCGGCGGTTGCAATGGCAGTCCGGGTAGAGTGTGAGATGACCACCGGCCTCGGTGCCGGTGGTATAAGAGTACAATTTTGACTTGGAAGTGATGAAACTAATTCCATGGGGATCACAGGTCCGCAAGTACGTCATTCGACGAGAGGTCCAGCCTAAGGGTGAGGGCAAGAAGCCTTACACCAAGGCCCCCAAGATCCAGAGGCTGGTCACCCCCCAGCGTCTGCAGCACAAGCGCCACCGTGCCGCCCTCAAGAGGCGCCAGGCCGAGAAGGTCAAGGACGAGGCCGTGAGTACAACCCTGACGCACTTGATTGACGAGGCCGCTGACCTGTGTTCCCCAACAGAACGAGTACGCCCAGGTCCTGGCCAAGCGTGTTGCCGAGGCCAAGGCCCACAAGGCCGATGTCCGCAAGCGACGTGCCAGCTCTATGCGCAAGTAAGCGTGGAAGCGTTTCCGGCGTTTTAATGAGTAAAAAGTGGAAATCATACCTTGGTCCTGTGGTTTGCATGCATTGGGAGTGAGGATCTCTCGGGCTAGATTTGAGGCCCCCCATCACGAATGTATTAGAAGCATTTCGGGAAATTTCAAATGCATTCTTGATGCCCTTCAAGACAACCTTGCACCGAGTATCGAATGTGAAGACCGTTTGCAGCCTGGGCTGAATTTTCTCTCGAACCTGACAATTTGAATGGAGAAAGTTGTTCTGCTGTGCTGCCTTGGGAAGTCCAGAAGCAGTGTAAACCTGAATTGCAAACATAAGACTATGCTGCCGTCGCTTGTCGGGTCACCATCATCTCACGCTGACTGCCTTACCATCCTGTCTAATGCATCAGATTTGTTGGTTCCTATTCTACATACAATCCCGTTGCGTCTCTGCCCTCCATGAACTCAAGTTCTCAGGGCCCGCCACATCCTTAGAGACCTGCACTTCTCTAGGGAAAGCAGCATTCCAGCCCTGGGAGCTCGGTAGGGCCATGTTGGAGCTCGAGACCACATCCTCCGGGCTGAGCAATGCGGCTGCTAGCCTGCGAATTCCCCGGGAACTGCTTTGCATCCCAAACCTGCAAGCCCAGCCGAAAGGGAAACATGAAAAAGAGACGCAGGCTTGGCTCGTGATTAATCCACACCCCTCGCAACACCCCGACGCCTCGTTCTATTGCGAATCAGGTCATTAGGCAAATCCGAAGTACTCGCTTCCTTGGGTGATGGCCTTGTGGATCTGCGAGCGCAACGCGTCGTAGCTTTCATACTCGGGAAGATCAAGCTCTAAGAAGTATGTTAGCCTCTTCTCCCTTGTACTATTCAAATAACCCATCGTGAGGACTTACGATTGAAGCACGTGTGCGATGAGGGAAGTCTGTCCTTGTTGCCATAGTCGCGATGAATGTTGAAGCGATTGACGCCATTCATTCCCTCCAGCTCCTTGAAGCCATTGAGGGGGACCTTGCTCGTTCCCGTGACAAACTGCAGCAACTTGGCTCGCTCCTCCTTGTCGAATGACCTGACCGCTCGCCAGAACCACTGGATCTGTTGGGAAGAGGGCGTGTAGTTCTGATACTCAGTGTTGCTCTTCCAGTCATCAATGTCAATGTCGGGGAGACCAGAGATCAACAATTCGAGCTCCTGCTCATTGAAGATCGAGATGAGCTTGGCTGGGATGATCTCATGGAAGCCTGCTTGGAGTGTTAGCCAGCGGCATCGCAGTGTGTAGTAGGAGAGAAACTTACCCTTCAAGAAATTCTCCATCTGATCCTTCACTGAGGCAAGCAGTTTGTGCTCCACGACTAGGCGGACGTACTCGTGCTTGTTCTCCTCAGTCACCGAGATCTCTCGGCCATTGGAAATGAGGTCCACCACGTTCGTGACGCCAAACTCGTCGTCTTCAACCGAAAAGGTTTCCGTGATGATGTCGGTGATGTCGTTCTCCAACATCCAGCACAGGGACTTGTAGTAATCTGGGTCAAAGGACTCCATATCCTTGACCGACACCGACTTGCCGAGAATGCGCTTGTAAACCGCCCGGCTGAAGAAGCAGTCGAGCAGCCGGCCTTCGTACAGAGCCTTGCCGATGATGCGCCCAATAAATTTGAAAAACATCAAGTGCTCGTCGTTGATGCCACTGAGCTTGTTGGGGTGGAACGTGGTGCGGTCTGACGAAACAGGTATGAACAGGGCGTAGTTGGGGTCGAACATTTGCCGTGCGAGCACTTGGAACCACTCGCGCGTGACGCCACCAGCGTCCACACCCTCTTCGCCGTGAAAACGAATATTCAGCTTCCCAAACTTCATCTCATCGCCAGACTTGAAGTACAGCGACTTGAATGAATCGTGAAAGACGTGATCGCGGCGGACGGACAACTGCAAGGCTGGATACGATGGCCGCCCGTTATTCTGGCCGGCCCGCGAATGAACGCTGCGGTTGAAGTAGTTCCGCTTGTTGTCAAACTCGAGGACTTTCGGGTTCTTGACCAATAGGGCGAATGTACCCGACATGAGTTTTGGATTGTGCCGTACCAGCTCGTTGAGGATGCGTCGGTGGTCCTCTGTAAAACTGAAGAAAAGGCTGGCGGTGCGAGACTCCGGCGGCGGGCTCGAAAGGACCATGTCTTTGGTGATTTGACTTTGGGACTGGTCGTCATTCGTTGTCGTATTCTTGCACACCACCATGAGGGACTCGATGAGCGGCAACAAGATCGTAGCCACATTGAGCATATTCTCGCGCTGGCGAATGGCGCTGAGGCAGGCGCTCAGCTTCTCCCACATGGCCGAGAAGGTGGAGTTGTGGTATAGCGAAGTGACCAGGTACTGTTTTTCCTTTTCCCTGGCCTTCTCATCTTCCTCGCCTCGTGCCCTTTTCTTGCCGTCGAACAGGTGGTCCAACGCGGTGAGAACCCGGAGGAGCTTGTTTTGCTCCGACGCACCCGGGGAAAATTTGGCGAGAGCAACTCCTTGAACCTCAGTTCCGGTGGTGGCTTGGGCGATGTGCGGGAGAAGGTCGTCCAAATCAGATACAATGTTCTCGCTCAAAAGCCGAGCCTGGTGAACCAGCTCGTTCCCAAAGGCTTCCTTTGCGCCTGGGATGGCGGACAGATTCTTGATGGTCGAGATGGTGTTTTGGAATGTCTTCGAGTTGCACTCCCTCGCTACAAAGATCCGCACTACGAGCGTCAGGTTCTGTGCAGGAATAATGGGAGGTTGCAGCTGCCGAGGGCGTTTCTGCGTGGCATCCTTCTGCTCCTCGACTTTGGGGGCGGCGGCGGCGGCAGCAGCATCGGCTTGAGGCGCGTTATGGTCAGGAATTTGGCCAGGCACAGACGAGGCTTCAGGTGCCTCCCCGGGCACCGTCTGTTCAGCCGTGCTCGCCTGACCGGCTTCACCGTCGCCGTCGGCCTCGGCTTCAGCTTCGGCTTCGCCAGACTTGGTTTCGTCAGCTGCTTCCTTCCGGCGGCGCTCCAAATTCTGTAGAGGCAAGGTGACTCGGTTCAGAAGGTCCGCAAGGTGAGTCATGACCAGGGAGCTCTCGGTGACCAGCTCGCGATCGAGGAGCGTCAACAAGGAGTTGATTGCGTATTTGTGAGCTCTCGAGTCCTTGACCTTGCCCTTGCGATTTAGCGCTTTCTTCAGCGTCGCTCCCACTATCTCGTGCTCAGTCAAAAACAGCCACGGGATGTGATGGCTCTTCGTGCAGAGATCAACAAGGAGATCTAGGCACTGCTGCACAATCAACAGAGGCGAGGTTTCCGAGTTTGTTTGAGTGGTGCTGCTAGCACCACCGTTTGTCAGAGTTCTCTTAACACTCTGCGGGGTCTTGAGCTCAGTGTCTTTCTCTTTATGTTTCCTGGCCTTGAGCGAGAGCTGACCGAAGCTGCGCTCGACAGCATGCATGTCGGCGCTGCCCTCTTGAAGGATTTGCATTATGCTGCTGATAACCTCGAGACGGTTCTGTCGGTTCTCGCAAACATCGGCGAAAACGCTGAACAAGTAGTTGCGGATCGAACCCTGCTGTGCGATGAACATGAGTCGCAGCAGTGTTGCTATGCCAGACTTGTCGAGCATCTGGACTACCGTTCGCCGTTGTACCTTGTTCTCGCCTTGACCATCTGCTTCAGCGTTGTCAACGCCTCTGCCGGCGCCAGATGCTGTCCTGCCTGGGGGGACGATGGAACGTATGCCATGGTGTTGAGGCAGGGGCGCGTGTTGCTGGGCCAGAGCTCGAGCCTGAGCTGCCATCTCTGGGGGCAGTTGGTCTAGGAGATCCTCTCCTTGATCAATCAAGGCCTGCTCCCGTAGCTCCGGTGGGAAAGTGAGCAGAATGCTCGCGGGATCCATTTCAGCTGCGGCCACGTTTTGACCTCCAGCTTGGGCAGCCTGGCGGCGGCTTTCTTCACGTTGTCGCCGACGCTCGTCCTGCCGTTCTTGCTGTGCAATTTCCAACCGTAGCTCCTCTGGCAGAGCATCAAGGAACTCCTGGAATACTTCAGTCGACTCGCCAGTTGCAGCTTCTTCACGAGCTTGTGATCGCCTCTCGCTAACCGTCTGGGCAATGACTTCCTCTCTGAACTCTTCGGGCAACGCGGCAAGGTAATCAGGGTCGATGCCCAGCTCAGTAACGTCGACCTCCTCACCCCTGAGAGTCGTCATCACTCGCGGTTGACTAGAGGATGGCGCTGAGATGATCTGCATGTCGCCACGCCTTGAATTAGCGGGTTCGGTGCTTTCGACGCCTTCCATGGCTGTGCCTGCGCTGGCCTGTTCAACGTTGACGGATCGATCGACGGCAGTGCTGTTCGCAGACGCCTCGGCAGCAGCTTGCTCGGCTGCCTCTCTTTCCTCGGCTTCCTTCTTCTCTTTGGCTGCTTTTTCCTCAGCTGCCTTTGCCTCTCGAGCTTTGCGCTCCTCCTCCTCCCGCTTCTTACGTTCCTCATCAAGCTGCTTCTGAATCTCGGCTTCATCAGCCTTGATCTTCTTCTCTCGCTCGATGGCGGCGGGTGTTAGGTTGGCGACAATGACGTTGTTGAGTTTGGAAGCCTCCGCCGTGTGGTTTGCCCCAAAAATCATTCTTGCTTCTTCTTGGTAGCGGTCCAAGGTTGACTCGGGCGTAAAGGAAACTGCTTGATGCGGTTCCTGAACAGAGCCGTCACGGCGTTGATCGCCCCTAGGCCATCGAGTTGCGGCAATCTCTCGTGTCTCGCGGACGCCACCAGGTCCGGTGATGTGGAAGTGGAAGGCCTGACCACCGTTGTTGCGTCCCATCATCGGCAGGAACTCCATCAACTCGCCCAGGAGGCCCATTGGTCCATCGATGGCATGTCTGCCGGTGCCAAAAATGCCCTCTGGAAGCCTGAGTCCGACAGAGTGACCGTGCCCCGGCCGCAGTGAAGCGTCCAACGTGCCGTCATTTCGTCGCAAAAGAGGATTGATGCCATCCTCTGCATTTGATTGAGGGCCAGCCGATCGATGGCTACGAGAGAAGTAGCTACGGAAGTCTGCTACCGACGATAAGCATACAGCTTGAATCCAATGGGCAGGGCTGCACTTACCTAAATGGTCTCGGTTCGGCCCGGCTATGAATCGAGGTGGAAACGGGCTGCGGTTGTCCATTCTGGCCAGTACCGGTCGCCTAGTGCTACCGTCGACGAAGAAGAGCTGACGATTCCTCTCGTCCGCTTCCGGATTCAAGCCATCCCATCCAAGAGCGGGCATTGCGGGAGGCTGGTCGTCTACTGAGTATGCATTAGCAACCTGTCTGAGGCCGAAATTGCGATCACTTACGAGGATAGTCATCGTCGTAGATGTACTCTTCGTCATCGATGTCTTCCTCGTCATCATCGTCTTCTGCAAAACATATTAGTCCATGGATTTGGATGAATGCAGCTGGAGAAAGGGGCGGTGCGTACCCTCTTCGTCGTGACCGTCGTCTAGATAATGGTCCTCCAAGTCAAGGTCAGGGTCGTATCCATCGTCATCTCCCATGATGGCTCGCGCCATGTTGTCGAGCAATTCACCGGGGCCCAAGCCGTGGATGTGGGCTCCATCCTCATCTCGGACGTCCCCTTCATACTCCAGCTCGTCGGCTTCCGGGTCCTCATCGTCAACGTCACTCTCGCTCTCCCAGCCCGAATCTCCGTCCTCTTCGATGGGATTGCCATCCTCGTCGACAATTTCCACGCGGTCTTCCACGTCGTCCATGTCGGCCGAGTCCATATCATCGTCGTCCTCGTCGTCACTGGTGTCATCCTCATCCTCATCATCGTCCATGATGACCTCGACAACACCGGGATCGCCGTGAAGACCTTCGATCTCGCCCATTCCACTAAGTTCCTCATCGTCATCGCTAATATTGTCTTCTCCATCGTCGGAGATGTCGTCGTCTCCGTAGTCCATCTCCTCGTCGTCATATTCGTCGCCATACATGTCTTCATCGTGATCCTCATCTTCGTCCTCAGATTCGTCATCCTCACCTCGGGGCTCGAGCATGCCCAAGGCAGAATTACGATACAAGTCGGGCGTCTCCTCCCGATCGTCATCTAAATCCGACAAGGATGACGACGAAGCAAACTCTTCATCGCTGTTGTCAGCAGCTGCTGGGTCGGATGGTAGGGCGCTTGAGAGGGGCGATAGACTGAGTTCTTTGGCTGTACCAGTCAGGACGCGGAGGACGCGGAGAATGTACTTGATGGCTCGTTTTACCCCTGGGTAGTTGAGACTGATTTCGGCAATGGACGAGGTTAGCTTGTCAACGTAGCCCTTCTCGTACATCAAGCGGCGCAGCTGTGCTTGAGACCGAGTTTGTCCGCTGTCAGCACCCCGGCTACCCGAGCTCTGCTCCTTGTCCTTCTCGCCGAACATTTGGTTCATGAGCTCAGCCAAGCACTGCATTCTGGAATAACGCGTCTCCAGAGGCTCATCAGTGAAAGGCGCCTTTTCATATGCCTTAAGTATGGTGTCTAGAACGAACTTCCGGACGAAGAGAAGATCGGGCTCGTCGTCATACGCAAATTTGTCGCGGCTTCGCTCAACTGGCTTCTCGTTGGTCCTCGCAACAAGCGCCACAAGGACTCTTTGTGTCGATGACGACGTTGCTGCCTTCTTCTTGGACACGATGCTGTCCGTTGTCCCCGACAGATTTCCCTGACACAGCAGGTCATATATCAAATAGTTAAGGATGCTGGTTCTCGGCTTGATCGGGGTGTGTGTCGACAGCGGCGGTGCGCTGCGTTTGAAGTTGATGAACTCGACTTTTGTGCGGGTGTAGCTCTGAAGAAGTTCGGCTAAGCAGCTGAGCAAGAAGCACCTGTAAACAAAGATCGGATGCTCCCCAGCCTTGAAGACGGGCTTGGCCTTTTTATCCTTGCCGTCAGAAATCGCACTGTCCTTGGCAGAAGCATCTTGTGCTTCGGTGCTCAGCTCGGATTCGGACTTCGAATCCTTCCCAACGATTGACGGTTCTTTGTCGTCAACTTCGCGGTAGTTGACAAGTTCGCACAGCAGGAAGTGGATAACGCCGTCGGGGTTTTCGACAACTGGACGCTTGCTGTCGTGATGACCCTTGGGTACATCAGTCATCTCTTTATCAACGGTCTCAGTTGACGGCTTGATGTCTGGGTCCGCCATCTCGGATGGCTTCACATCGTCCGTCGTCTGCTTCGGAATCTCCTTCAAAGCCAAAGGCTGCGACCGCATTGCGTCGGAAGATGATGGCTGCCACCTTGAGAATTCGAGAAGCTCATTTGTGACGTCGACAAACAAATCAGGCGCGCGCAGAGCCACGGGTGCCATGGCGCGCAAGTACGTCGTCACGTCTGGGGGACCTCGCTGGGTCCTGTGCAAGTTGGGGAAATCGGCTTGAATCTCTGCGCGCATGATTTGCTTGATGATCTCTTCATCCTCGATGATGTGGCGGAGAACTGTTATGACGTATGAAGTCATCCTGGTTTGTTTCAGGCGCTCGGAACCAGACCCCGAGAGTTGTTTGGCCATAAGGAATAGTCTCTGCAGATTCTTTTTCTCACCAACGATCTTTGCCGCATGCCGTCTTCGTGTCAGGATCACCAATACCCTGAGCACAGCAGTCGCCAGCATCTCCTCTTTACCGACGCGAGGAAGCAGGTCCAGCAACGAGTCCAGGATCTGCTTGCGTTGCTCGTTGTCAATCAGGGCGGTACCCATTTCAATGATCGGCGTAGCGACTGGCTCCTCCAAAGATTTCGGAGCCTTCCACTGAGCTGGTACCGGCCGCTCGTCGTGGCACAACAAAACCTCCAGAATCAACAAGATGAACGGGATCCAGGGGGGAACATCGTCGATGGATGTGGACAACGGCACTTTCAAGAAATTAAGGTACTCCTCGACCTTATCGCGCAGGGTCTCCATATTGCGCTCGAAGAACTTTTCGTCTTGAAGTAGCAAGGCCAGAAGATGAGCATACGCTGCAATGCACTTGCCGTTTCGCTTCTTTTCCTCATCATCAAGGGCAAGAGACGAGAGCGCGAAAGTCAGGGTCGACCCGACTTCTTCTTGAGCCTCCTGGTTTTGCCGGCGGAGAACAATGGTCGTAATGAGATCCGACACTTCAATTGCCGTGTCCGGGTGCGCTCGGATGACATCTAAGCATTGGTCGATTAGGTTGTCCCTCAGCTTCGCCCGAAGAGTATCCAGCTCTTCCTTTGCGGCCACAAGTTGAGCTTCTGCGACTTGATCGGCAGCATCTGCTCCTGGTGTCCCAGACGCGGGAACTGTTGGTTCTGCTTGAGAGTCTGGTGCTTCTTCCGTTTGATCGGACCGGTCCATCAAGTCCCGGAGCCCTTCTGCAGTCAAGTCCGGAAGTGCGTCCAAGGACATGCGGTCCGCGTCTGAGACGCTGGCGCCAGCAGAAGGCTCTACTCCATTACCCGAAGGCTCTTGATCGATGGTCGGAGTGCGCGCAGAGACTGCCAGTGCGGACGTGTCGGCATCTTCAGGAGCGATCGGGTTTCGGGGGCCGGCCAGACCGTCTGAGTGAGCCCGACAGTATTCCATAGCGAACCCGTGTGCACCATTTGCTCTATAAATTGCCTCGTACACCAAGCCCTCGGCATAGGCCCACTGGCTCAATATATCATGAAAAATCTGGCTCCGTGGCTTCCAATCGAACCGAACGTCCGTGTACCTGAAGAGGTTGAATATGGGCGAGTTCTTCTGGATCGTTTGCAACTCATGGTCGGCGGTAGATATGATTTTCAGGATGTCTAGCAACCGCTTCACAGTCGAGTTCGGGACCTTTTCGATCAAGTTTGAGTCCCACAGCTCCATGATGGCCGGCAGAGCAGCAGCGCGAAGTTCGACAACAATCTGCTGGTGAACGAGAGCCGGATGAGCCCTATCTGCTAGCCGGTTCTGCAAATTGAAGTAGTTGCCAGTATCTAACAAGTACTTGCCATTGAGCAGGACGTGGTACAGGTCAAGGACCTTCTTCAATGCAAACGCAGCAACCTTTGCTTTTGACGACTCATCTGAAGACGCGTCGGAGCCCTGACGAACGGCACGGGCAAAGACTTTCAGCATGGCGTTGAGAACGCCAAAGCCGCCTTGCTCTTTGAATGCCAGAAGGACAGGCATGATAATGTGGGCGCCGGCGCGGTCGGATTGTCTCGCGGTCGGATGGTCGATCAGCATTTCATGAATGGTGTGGAGCATAATGATCCAGTAGTGAAAGTCCTTTGATGTCGGTTCAGGGGTTGCGACCGCAGGGCCCAGATGACCAAGCACAGAATCGGCGAGCGCCTTCGCAAGTTCGAGGTGACGCGATCTTGTGAAAGGATCGAGCAGGTTTGGCTCACTGCGGCGTGGCAGCAAGGCCCTGCCCATAGATTGGAACAGGGGGAAAGATGTCGGGATCATCGGGTGCAGTAGTACGCGCAAAGTTTCGTAATTCTGGAAGCGCGGGCTTGATTGCTCCTGCTCTGTGGGCCGTGTTGGACTGGCAGCGTCGGCATTGTCGGCAGACCTCCAGCTCCCCGTGTTGCCCATGACGTCGGGGAATGACGTATCATCAGTCTCAGCGTCGGCGGGACGCGTGCTGCTATCGCCTGGAGGCGCGTGCCGCCTCAAAGACCAGTGCTGGGGAACAACAGACAGCTCTCCTGCTTCTTCGGCCAAAACACCTCGCAGCAAAGGCCCAATGGACCTGACCAAGGTAAGATAGTAGTCATACACGTTGATAGGGTAAAATGACACATTGTTGCTTCTTGAGGTGTAGAAGCAATCAGACAAGATCTTGATAAACGTCTGCGCGTTCAAGAGAGCCTTGACGAGCTTGGTCCCAGTCAAGACGGTCTCTGTTGATCCCGTGTTCAAGTCGGCTCCAAGGAACGGGGCGAAATGCGGCGGACGTGCCTCAGTCTTCGCCGCGAGTGGCTTGAGAATATCGAGGGAAGCTTGGGCACGGCGTAGCAAGGAGGGCAGCACACGAATTGCATTCTGTTCTACCACCTGCGACAACACCTGAGTCAGTACTCTCGATGCCGCTGAGTCTCCAAAAGTAGCTGGGAGACTCGGCGATTCGCATATGTCGAGGAGAAGCTCGATGCCTCCCTTCTGAACGAATTGCGATTTCAGCAGTGAATTCGACAGGTATGCTGTGAGGAAGTTGGCCAGGGCGTGAATGTATGGTGCAATCGACTCCGTGGAGGTCTCCCGCGGGGTGTCATCCCGATTACCGGGACTCGTATCGTTGGAAGTGACTGCGTCAGACATGTCCACATCGGCATCTCCAAGAATGGCATGCTCCTTGACTTGAGATGACAGCTTACTAGCGTCTTCCAAGCTGCCATCTTCGGTGACCGAGAGTAGCTTGCCGTCTGAGTCGGTGGTGAATAGTTTTGCACCCCAGCCACAGGTGCGAGCCTTCTCCAAACCAAGAAAGCGTACTCGGGCAACCATGTCGATGACGGCGTTCGAGATTGACGTTCGCAACGGTGGATGATGACGGGCAAGCTCATCGAAGCTACTCCCAACGTTGTGAGCGAGGTCGCCATCGTTCGCCATGCACTTCACGTGAGCGGGACTCTCAAATATCTCGAAGTAGCTGTCAAAAGCTCGCGAAGCTACCACCATCTTCATTCCTGTATTGTTCAAGGAAATGGAGTTGAGAACCTGGGGGACGACGTTGATGGCATCTGAGGAGGCCAGGATGCCCGTGGCCAACACGCCCCGTTGCTCTTCGCGCAGTGCCTTCTCAGACGGAGGGTGGGGTCGCTCATCTTGGTCAACCATGGAGGCGATGGCGGAAGTGTCGGGAGATTCATGGTCGCTATTGTCATTGTCTCGGTCCTTCTGCTTCGGCTCGTCCTCAACCGGGTCCGTGACCGGGCGACCTGTGATGGCGGCAAGGTACGTCCTGATCATTCCAGACTCCGAGATCGCCGCGAAGCTCGTTGGGTCATTGTTGATGAAGTCGCTGAGGATGGTAACCGAGTTCGTCCAAACAACGGAACCAAAGATCTTCTTGTCTTCCATGATTTCCCGCAAGCTTCGCAGCAGATCCGACTTCTCAGCAAGGTTTCGCAGCAGCCGATCCGTGTTTCCACTATACGTGTACGAATTGGACATGATATGATGGACAAACTTCAACAGCCACTTGAGCGTTTGCTGCTGGTAAAAGGGAATTTCGTAGTCGACAGCACTCGACTGCTGCTCGGCCTTGATGCCTTGTGACGACTTCAATGACGCCTGAGCCTCGTCGACGGCGTCCACGACCAGCGTCGCAACGGCATCTAAGCCATTTGCATTGAAAAAGGCAGTGAAGGCGTTTTGGTAGGTCCAAATAAGGCCATCTAGGAACGCTAGAACCATGGCATGATGACGCTGCGCAATCTGTGTCCGAATCTTGAGAATATCGACGAGAATATCCATCAAACCAGCAGAAACCATCTCGCTCCCGACCCTCGTTGCCATAGACAGGTGGAGGGTCAGGGAAAACAAGTTGTTCCGCCACTCGTCAGCCGCAGTGACTTGTTCATGGACGTCAACGGCTTCGTCTTGTGCCATGCCGGCGACTGCTTTGCGTATGACGTATAGGAGAATGCCGTGGTTTACGTTTGCATTGAGGGCTGACAAGACGTCCTGACATCTGGCATGGAACCCTGAAACGGCTTCCATGAGAGCCAGCGCAATCGACTGCAGCCACAGCGGCACGTCCATCTTGCCATCGGCAGATGGGTGGATGAGCTCCGCGAGCTGATACACCAGCTGGTACCGTCGAGTCTCGTCGATGTCCTGGCGGAGAACCTTTTCCACAAAGCTAGACTCTGTGTGAATGTACGCCAAATTCGTTATAGCGAGTAGACGAGTGGCCAGAATCTGTTGCCGCGACTCGGGGGAGTCTATCAAGGCCCTGGCGACTCGAAGTCGGTGGAATACTTCATACTTGGCCGCAGGAGGCATATCATCAGGGCATCGATGGACAAGATCGTATATCGGCGTCGAGGCAACAACTGACCTCGGAATGTCGAAGGATTTTTGCCCCGGTACTATAGGCTCCTCCGCAACGGCTGGGGTACGGGGTCCGATGGGAGAGGAATCCTCTCCAGCCGTGGTCCGAGGTCTCGGAGTATGCAGCTGGGTTGGCATGGTGGAACTTCGGCGCAACGGCGTCGGAGTCGACGGCACAGATGAGCGGCCGGGGTCAGCCGGAGCGTCAGGGCTCGGGAGGGAGTCTTGAGGGTAATAGAAGACTCTAACATCCGCCCAATCCTTCCAATTCTTGTCTTCCGAGGCTGCAATGGCCACGAGGTCGTTGGCATGCATGGAGGTGGGGGTCTTGCCACCTCCGCCATAGGCTTTGTCCTTGCCTTTCGCAGAGATGGGTGTTGTCGTGATCGTAGCATCCGCCAGGCTGGCGATGGGTGTTTTGACGAATGGCAGCGCCATTTGTTGGACGCGGTCGAGGTCAATGTTGTAGTGATTCGCCAGCAAGGCAGCGCTGATTTGTCTGGATGCGCTGCCTATGCGTTTGACAGAAGCCTGGTATCTCTGAGCCAACTCGGACCCAACCTCCAGCGTGGCGACGATGATGGGCAGCGACGTGGAATTCAGGAGGTCGTTCAGGTGGGCACTGCTAGCGTAGATGCTTCTGTTGCCGCAATGCTCCAGGAGGATGCGGGTGAATCTGAGAACCACCTGGACTAAGACTCTGTCGCCATCTGACGGGAATCCCAGATCCTCCAGCTCCTTGCTGCTCCATTCCTTCTCGTCACTGAATACCGAGTCCTTGTTCTGATTGAGCAGCAAGTCGACGCCAAACTCGCGCTGCTGAGGGCCTTGGTGCAGCTGATAGGTGTTGCAGAACTGCTCCAGTATGCTGTCGAACCGGTTCAGTAGAGGTATCCAGTGATATAGATCGCCTCGGCCGAACGGCCACCTGGACGGAAAGGTTGAGAGATGATTCGGCAGGGAGGGCAATGGGATCGTGGAGGCTGTTTGAACGTAGCTTCGGAGCCAAGGAGACTGTTTGCATTCGCTGTCAGCCAACGCCATTCAAGCTGCCATATCATGCCAGCTACACTTACCAAGGTCTCCCGGTGCTTGGGCTGTATCGTCTTGGTGATTTTGCCCATGATGACAACGCAGGCGGCAGAGCCGCGAAAACGAATGCAAGCTCCCCCTCCACTACAGCCGGGCTATCCGCCGGAGCGACAACGTTGCTCACAAAGGCGGAGTGCCCTTGGCTGGACAGCTCCTGTGCAGGGGTGCGAGGCTGTAGCTGTTGGAGATTCGATCTGTGAGGAGTGGGCGAAGCTCCTTGTCGAGTATGGAACTTCGAACAGCGTGGGCCTAAGACGTCGTGAAGCGGCCTAGGGTTGCAGCGACGGCGAAATGGATGGCTGCTGCTCTGGGGAACTCAGCAGTCTCGAGAGGCTCGTCAAAGAGCGTCAGAGGGGACAGGAAGGGCGCGATGTCGCCTCTGTGGCCGGGCGGGCGAAGCGCAGGCAACCGATGGAGCTGGGTCACAAGTTCGCGAACGGTGCAGGTCGTTCGAGAACAGCTTCCCCCAAGGCGTCAGGTCGGTGCAGGCGATGCAGGACAGAGAAGATAGTGTACAGGGCTTATGCGGAAGACGCAGCACGGATTAGGCCAGGCACGCAGAGGTGAAGCGCCGATGTGGAGGAGAGGACGGTTGTCGTTGGGAAGGGAAAAAGACCTGAGTATGGATACCGAAACGTCAGGTCTGAGAGAAGCGCAGGCAAGAGTGGGCCTTTGCGTAATAGGCCTGAGCTGGTGGCGGTTGGTGGAGCGCCAGCCTGTGGGCAGTGGTTGAGGAGCCGGCGCTTGCCTGGGCCTCGCCAGGCCACAGCCTAAGGTAAAAGGTAAGGTAAGGTAGCGGATGGAAAGTTCCTGGCTCCCACGGTGGGGCGGCGAGGGGGGCATACTCGCACATCAGGGTGGGCTTTCAGGTACCTCCCCTGCTGGAAACCCGCTGCAAGGTACATGGCAGCGTGGCAGCAAGGCAACGAAGGTAAGGCAGTTTGCCCGTACTTTACCTTTCTTACCTTAAGTTTTGAGGTGCTCGTAAGCACTGCATCTCTTCCTCTCCCAAGGTACTGTGATCCTTAGAAGCCGCCCCCTAATCACCTAAGGTACCTACGTAGAGAAACGTCGAGACTTCGAATCGTCCTGGCGCACAGCTCCGACACTGACAGCCAGAGACTCTACGATACGGGCTCGTGGTGCTGGAGCCATGGTCACCGAGTGCATCTGACTTTCAGTGTGTTCAGCAGATCCACCTTTGGCTGCGTCGCGTTCTCATTGCCCGGCTCGGCAGAAACGGCGGTTGCCAACTATACGGGAGCTGAGTCCTCTCATGTCAACATACGTGCACTTTACCACTCGACGTTGATCGGTAGCGAAATTCCATGTCGTTGACCAAAAGTTATAAAGGCAGCAGGCGGCAAATCGAGGCCATCAAACATCTCCGCATTCAACACACTCCCGAGGCGTCGCGTACGGCTCTTAGTTGGGGGCGAGCCGAGAATGGGCGCGTCACTTGATGCTGCGCAGTTGGCTGAAGCCAACAGGCCACATCACAGTGCAGTTGAGTACCTTGCCTTGTCAACGCTGCATGCGGTCGGGCCGTTGGGGGCGCTCTTACGAAGATCTGGAAGCACTACTCCATACAGCAGACACCGTTCAGGAAGGTCAAATGACAGCAAGCGAATGGCAGCAAGCGCTTACGCCTATGGGCTGGTTGCATGACGCCGACGACCTCACGACGTGTGCAAGTTGCAAATCCGTGGTATGCCTACCTTAGGTACCTTAGCCTTGTTGCACTGCGAAACATAAGGTAGGGTGCTAAAAGAGCCATCACACGCCATGTCTTCATTGTTGATTCTGTCATGCCCCCTAGGAGAAGGAGCGCGTGGTCAAATGCACAGGCAAGGCTGAAAGATGCAGGAGAAATGCGACGATTGTTCAGCGTTGTCCAAAAGTCGAGTGGAATGCAACCGTGCTCGGAAACGCATGACGAGGCGCTGATAGATCAAAGCTGCATTACTCGAGGCGCGCTTCTTACTGCATTCCTCACACGAACGAGGCTGCAATCCGCAGATTCGAAAGGGGTCGCGTACGAGCAGCCTCGCGGAGACAGCTCGAGAGGAGCTGGTCCACAGCGCAGGGGACTCCCTCTCGACGTCCTCGTACCCAGTACGGGGTAGTGCGAGGACCACTGCTCGGTGCACACACCCAAGGACGTAACCTACCTCCTTGGCTCCTCACGGTAGACTACGTAGTACCTGATAACATAATCCTACCTCACCAGCACTCCGTCAGTCCCCAAGGCCCCTCGGGAAGGCCCCCCGTCAGCGCGTCTACTGTAAATCCGCGTGCCGCCCACCCGACGGGTACAACGTACTACCTTACTCGTAGAGGTAGAGGTACGAGTACTCGCTCCAACAGGCCCTCACCGCTGTTGGTGGGCTGCTCAGCGCCCCGGCCCCACTCATGTTTCGATGTGCCTGGCGCGCAGGGAGCAGTGGAGGAGCTAGGCGGGCCGGGATCCTCCCAAATACTCGACAACTGGAAGCGGCCACTCCAAGCTGCTTCGAGGCATGTGCCCCTATAAACCTCCATCCCTCCGTTCCCCAGTCCGATCTCGTCCCCAAAGGCGAGCAATCTACGACTGCGACTTGTCTGCTCCTGACCCGCGACTCTGCGCAACGAGGTAGCGAGCGTCGCCTGTTCGCAGCCTTCACCTCTGGTCTTATCGACAACCCACCGCGCCACATCCGACCCCAGCCAGGAGGCTCCCGGTACCACGAGGGCTGGTCGCTGAGGGCTGCCAGCTGAGCTGGAGCGCACCCACGACGACAAATCTTGACGCCGTCCCTCGAGCCTCGGCGCGCCCTTGGATTGAGCGACTGAGCCATGTCGCGACCAGGCGACGACGTGGCCTCGCAGGCGCACCCCAGCCACGGGGACGACGAGCACGCGAGACCCTCGTCTGCGGCCGAGTCGGATCGAGATGTGGTATGTCTCTGCCACAGCGAGTCGCTCTGCGGCTGCCATGACTGGGTGCTGCAGTTGCACGGCAGCCTGCAGCTCGGCTTCTTGCATCTGGACGCTAATGAACCCCCAAGGCTGCCGGGAACGACAACGACACCTTCGAAGACGCCGTCGATGCCACTGACACTGTCGAAACAGTCGATGCTGTGTCCGTCCGATCCCTGACAAAGAGATCCGTCTCTGTGAGCAAGAGCCCACCTCCCGACAAAGCAGCTGAGGCAGACGTCGACGCCGTCGAAGGCAAGTCCTCAGACCCTGTGGGGGCGGAATCCCCCCCTCGCTCCCGTCGTGGCTCGTCACCCATCTCGAACCGTCTCTCCAACACCTCGAATCTCGACAATGTCAATCTGGACGACGAAGGTCCTACCAGTCCGCAAGGTGAATACAGCCTCCAGTAGAATATGGCGAGGCTTCAAAAACTGGCGCAAGATGCTGATGCGTGTGCAGAGCCCTCAAGTCCTGCCGGCAAGGACCAACCCAGCAAAACATTATCACTGAATAGCATTACCAGCGCTCTACCTTCAATGCCCTGGTCACCCCCTCTAGAGCCATCGGCTAAAAGCCCAGGCCCATCAATGGTTGCCGTTACCTCTCCACCGCCACTGCCACCTGCGACCCATCCTGCTCCGTTGACTCGAAAGCTCACAAGCCCATTCTCGTGGCTCTCCCGAAACTCCACTGGTAAAGAGAAGGACAGAGAGGTATCGCCTCCAACCCAGGTCTCCCCCAGGAGGAACACAGCCAGCTCGATTGCGACATTGACGAGCAACCCCGAGATGATGCTGAGCCGACTCGAAGAGGAGAACGAGAGCACTCTGAACGCCGGGCAGGGCTCAAACCGAGAGAGTCTCAGGGATCGGTTCAAAGCACTCAGGATGCGAGAGGAAGCTGGCATAATGCATGTGGACGGCGACGACGACAAGCCCAGCGGCGCCCTGGGCCTGGTGAACCATGGAGAGGAGGCGCCGCCAGGCGACAAGCCACCGCCGTCACCTGTCCCTGGGCCTAACAATGGCCTCGCCCCTGGGACAGTATCCGGCGTCAACGCTGGCCCTTCGGCGATGCCTGACACGCAGGTCGACTGGGACCTGTGGCAATCAGTGGTCTATGAGGGCCCGACGGCCGTGGCACGCACCAGCGCCGAAGAGCTGAACAAAGCCATCGCGACTGGTATTCCCAACGCCATTCGCGGCGTCATCTGGCAAGTCCTTGCCCAGAGCAAAAACAACGACCTCGAGTTGGTCTATGCGGAGCTGGTAGCAAGGGGTACTGAAAAGGAGAAAGACCGCCGCAGCAACAGTACGACAGCGAGCTCCGTCAGTAACGGGAATCTAGGCGCCCAAACAGGAGACTCCGTGGCGTCTTCCGCATCCTCCGTGCACTCAGAGCCAAATGCAAACGGTAGCTCGTCCCCGAAGGGGGAAAGGAGCGCTGAAGCCACAGCGAAGGCACAAGCATCTGCCGCCTCGGAGCGGAAGAAGAGAGAAAAGCAAGACAGCGCTGCGCTGCAGAAGTTGGAGAAGACGATACGCCGCGACCTAGGCGCTCGCACGAGCTATTCCAAATATGCCGCCGCCGCAGGGCTTCAGGATGGCCTCTTTGGCGTCTGCAAAGCTTATGCTCTCTTCGACGAGGGTGTGGGCTATGCACAGGGCATGAACTTTTTGATCATGCCGTTGCTCTTCAATGTACGCGTTGTTTACCCTTGAGTCGCGCAAGCATGCAAGCTAACATCCATGCAGATGCCCGAACAGGAGGCCTTCTGCCTGCTTGTTCGCCTGATGAACCACTACCATTTACGAGAATTGTTCATCCAAGACATGCCCGGACTACACATGCACTTGTATCAATTCGAACGTCTCCTGGAAGATGTCGAGCCCGCGCTGTACTGCCACCTGCATCGTCGCGGCATTTCGCCCCATCTCTATGCCACGCAGTGGTTCCTGACACTCTTCGCGTACCGATTCCCTCTGCAGCTAGTCCTTCGAATCTACGACTTGATTCTTTCTGAGGGCCTATCAGCAATTCTTCGCTTTGGAATCGTCCTGATGCAGAAGAATGCCGCCACCCTGCTGAACATTTCCGACATGCAGCAACTGACCACCTACCTCAAAGACAAGCTGTTCGATGTGTACATAGACAAGGACCCTAGTCAGGGCAGCATTCTCGAGAATGGCTTCTTCGGAAGCTCTAGCTCCAACATGGACAAGGAGGTATACCGGGCGGACCAGCTCGTCAGAGACGCGTGCGAAGTCAAGATTACGCCCGAAATCCTGAAGCTGTACACGACTGAGTGGGAGGAAAAAACAAAGGCGGAGAAGAGTCGCGAGACGGAACTGCAGGAGCTGCGGAAGGCCAACCAGAACTACGCCGTCCAGGTCCGAAAGCTCGAGGAGCGAGTCGAGGTCTGCGATCGCGAGCAAGCCGCACTGGCCACGGAGCTCGTCCACACAAAAGTCGAGAACGAAGAGCTCAAGGACGAGAACGAGAGCCTCAAGGGCCAGGTCCGAGAGCTAAAGGTGGTGATCGAGAAGCAGCCGGCAGAAATCGAAGAGTCTTGGAAACTGGAGCGGGACGACCTGATGAAAAGAAACGAAAAAGTGCACGAAGAGAATCAGAAGCTGGAGAAGGAACTGGCAGAGCTGGAGGAGGAGTTGGTCCAGACCAAGTTGCAATACGCCGAGGTTAGCGGACTCTAACCCGCCATGCCAGGCACGCCTTGTTCATATATACTAACCGCTCCCCGCACAGATCAATTCGCAGCACGAGACGCTCAACCGCAAATGGTCCGACCTTCGGCGGCAATTTGCCTAAATGCACGGGCAACTCGGCCCCTCATCTCCGGCGACCGCACAGCGAAGGACTGAACTCTAAAACAATTCTGTATAAAGTATCGCACTTGGGCTACTACGATCTGCCCTCGTGCGTTCTCCTTGTCTTCCTAACCTTCCTTCTAGGGTTAGATATGTGATTTTCTGGCGCAGCATGTTTAGATGGCGGTGTTGGTGGCTGGACTGTCCGTGAGGAGCTAGCACTGGGGGCGGCAACAACCTGCATGCGTATCTTGTATGCGAGAGGGGCAAAATTAAATCGAAATGAGATCCTTCGAGTGCCCTTTATCCGTTCATGCTGGCATACGATGATGCCCCAGGGGGGGACATGCCTGCAAGCTGCAGCTGACCGCAATGGTAGAGCAGAAAGGTACAGATAGAATACTGCTAGCCCGGTGCACTAGCCTATCGCCCTACTCTTGCCACATGAGGCTTTTGATATATCAGACCCAGGGAACGCTGCGACGTAGTCGTCTGTCCGAGTAGTGTTCCGGAATGGTGACTTTCTCCGTCCACAGCAGCCTAATGAAATGGTACGTCAGCGGCTCAGCCAGGGCGACTTTGGCACGAACACACCTATGTGGCAAGGCCGTGACTAGAGACTTCGCCTTTGCTTCTTAATGTAGGGCAAACATGCCAAAGGCCAAGAGGAACGACATACGAAACAACGCGAGCGCACGGAGGTAGTGCCTGTCTTTCAAACTTGATATCGAGGTTGGTAGCAACGAAAAGGAAGAGGTAAATACTCCCTCCAGAATGTGTCGGAAAGGAGAAAAGGAAATGAAACAACGGAAAATCGTAATCGTGATACCAGTGTAAACTTATGAGAGTCTGTCTAGTGAACGTCTACTCGAAGTGGTACGTGGGTTGGTATCCTACCCTGTGCTTTCAACGTTCGTTTCATGCACAGGTGCAGAATATCGCGTAACCCGCCAACAGAGCTGTTTTCTTAGTCTCGCCGTTGGTAGGCAGGAGATTTGCCGTTGCAATGACGGCAAGCACAGACACAAGAAACGATAGTTCACTTCCGATGAGGGGTGTTTGCGGCGGGGAAGCAAACCACTCATCCGTGCGACCTCTTAAGAATATAGTATATTGCGCGACTTTCAGTCTGCCCGTGTCAACCAAAACGCTTAGAGTCAAAATTCTGAAACTACTAGACGAGGAGAGGAAGATTGCAGGGAATGGTTTAAATAGAACCGTCTTTGCCGCCGTGCTTCCTGCGCCTGAGAGGAATGGCGGCGACGACGCCGAGATGTTGTCCAGGCTCATTGCGTTCGCACTCTTGTCGGCGCTTGTGCATGCAGCCGACGTCTCTTCCCTCGCGGACCGCCGCAACAATGCAACCCGGCATGCTCTGATGGCTAGAATGGACGGGCAGCCCCCGGCGGCCCCCCCAGCTCTTACGGCCTGGGCTCCTTTAATTCCTCGCGTGTGGAGCAATCAGGAAACAGTCCAACTCAGAGACGCCTTCGACGATGCCCTGGAACTCTGCACCATGGTCTTCATGGCCCCCCAAAAGGCATTCGACGACGTCTACGACAAGTACTTTTCCGAAGCTGACTTCGACTTGGTCATGGGTGAGTCTCGGCCGCGCCGGTGCTCCAGGATCAACGCGCTGAGTGTTCTTCTGCAGCGGTCTTCGAAAAGATCCTCGGCCCGTTCCATAAAGGCCATCCGCAGCTCGCGGACATAACTGTCGTTCAGGATTACCCCCATCAAAGAACCGGAATGTCCTGTGGCACCGTGCATCAGATCATGGCTGAGCTACGTGACTGGAATACACCGAATCCTAAGCTCATCGTTTGCCCGGGAACCGGCTTCGGTCACGGCGGGATCAACAAGGGCTACCCGGGTGCCCCTGCCGCCGCCTGCCACAATCTTGGCGCCCATACGTCCTGGCGTATGGATACTCTGGGGGCAATCTTGCTGCACGAGTACACACACTTCCGAGACCTTATGGCTCCGCCCCTGACAAGAGAGACGTCAGATCGTGCGTACGGACCGTGGGAGAGCTTCTTTTTGGACAAGCGTGAGGCGACACTCAACGCTGACAGCTACGCCTGGTTCGCAACTGAACTCTATTGGACGGTCACCTGTGGCGTGGAGTTCTTGGATCCTCTTCCGGATGACGACGACGATGGGAATTGCTCGAATGGCGTATGCCAGGGTTAGTTGGGCTCCGCCGGGAAGGGGGGGGGGGGATGGGAACACTGATAATTACTCCGGACCCGGCTGAGGAAAGGATTGTTCCCGCCATGTAAATAGACAATGAGGCTCAGGAATACAGCATGTTGTTGGCAATGACAACGTCGATGAGCAGCATGTCCGGCGAATGCCTCGAGGCTTAGCCAGATGTCTCATGCCGGGGACGAAGAGCCAGATACTGCGTTGTGGTGCTGCGCAAGTCAACTTCGTCACGACCGATTATCACTCAGCATCACGAGACGAAAGCACGCCGAAAGTATTCAAAAAGCCTCATGAGCATGTCTTCATTGCATGAAATTCTTTTGATTCCCTGTGGACCCACTCCGATGCCTATGTGAAGCTCTTCATGCCCTGAAATGACAAGACGAGAAATCCCTGAAACACCATGCCGAAGGGCCAATGACCGCAAACAGTCAGAAAACCCTTACTTGTGCAGCTTGCGCTGGTAGAAAGCAAGCTCCTCACCCTCCAGGACGTAACCGTCGCAGCGGCCAGACTGGCCGGGACGGCTGGAGATGATGGCGTACAGACGACCGGCCTCGAACTGCTTCTCAACGGCGGGCTCGACCTTGCCGGTGGCGGCGTGGCGGGCGGCCTGCTTCTTCTCGACAGCCTTGCTCTTCTTCACCTCCTCCTCGGTCTTGCCGTCCTTGGCAGCCTGGGCCTTCTGACGTCTGCGGCCGATGGACTGGCCGTAGTGGGCCTCGTACCATTGTCGGAAGGGAGCGGCATCGATCTGGACGACGGCGCTGCGGGTGAGGGTGTTGGTACGGACGAGCTCGTTGTTGGAGGGGTGGTAGGCGACGGCGATGACGCGGGTCTTGCGGGTGCAGCCCTCGGAGGCCCAGGCGAAGTTGCCGGAGTCGAGGCGCAGGGCGCGGTACTTGTGGTTACCGCCGCGGGTGCGGACGGTGTGGACACGCTTCGCGCCAATACGGGTGTTGGCACCCTGGCGACCAGCTTCGAAAGCGCGCTTCTTCCCTGTTGCGATAGGTCAGAACGTATGTCCTATACGGAAACATACGGGCTTTCGAGGTATTACGCACGGTAGTATGCGCGCTTGGCACCGGTAGCGGAGCGCTTGTGGCGGGAGTCACGAGAGATACCCATGATTGCGAGTTCTGTGAAGAGAAGGAATCATGGTCAGCAATCCGCTGCACTCTAGGAGGGAACGTGGCGGCTTCTCGCGACGACACAACTCAAATCCAGCAAGAAAACGAAGTCGTGAGGTTCGAATTCGTCGAGCAGGGCAATTGAAGTTGTCGTCGTCGTCGTCGTCTCTGTCGCCGCCATCGCTGCACGTTGCCGCTGTGTTGGGGTCTTACCTGATGAATGTGATGCTCACCAGGGCAATCGGATTGTCGGATGTGGGAGGAGTGAACTTTTCGGCTGGAGCGAAGTTGGATGCTGAATTGCACGAAAATTGTGGTTGTGGGCACCGGGGGTTCGCTAGCGCGAGGTACGTACCGGCTCAGGGCTTCGCGGAGCTGCGTTGTTCCGACAGCCCCTGTCACGTGAAGTCGTTTTCAGAGAGGGGCCCAATCGGCGCACGGGCCTCATATTCCGAACCGAAGCCCAGGTACGTACCTAGTGCTGCACGTCAAGTTTCAAGGTTGGGCCAAGTCGCAGGGATGGCATCACATCTCAGACTGCGCACGTGGTTCCTTGGCTCAACCCGTGTGTTCAGCTCAACGACATTTCTGTCTAATTGAAGCTGTCTGCCTTGGATTTTGGGAAAGCGATTCTCTATGATAGTGCCTTTATGCACCCCCTGGAAATTCCTCTGTATCTCGACTCCTTGATCCTGGACCGTTTCATGCGGGTAGCCTGCTCCTGTTTCCATGCTGGGTGCTTGCTCCAGACTCCAAACTTGGCCCGTTAACTCTCCATTGTTCGCCAGACTTTTTCTTTTGGTTCTTTGGTTCAGCATGACGATGTATCTGGTCGCCCCGAAGTGCGCATGTCTCTTCAGTACAACCTCCCCTTCTCCTGATACGCAGCTCAGATCCCGGAGTGCCTGCGAGAGCCTGAGCAATCCCAAAAGCCGCTACAAACATCCACCTTTTAATACTGTTCAAGATCGTCTGCAAAGTCTCGAGTGTCTCTCTGTCGCGGGCCCAGTGGCAGCAGCAGGGCCGTGTCTTGCTTCACGGCCTTCATCTGCCAGCGTATGGTACCGTCTGCATTGTACACGTCTTCCTGTCTCGTCATCCGAATGCTGGGATCGATGATATTCAGTCGCGGTAAGGGAAAGCAGCGCCGAAATTGGCCCCTCCGATTTTCCCCTTTCTCTTTCAACTCAGCCACAGATGGCCAGTTGGCATGGAGCTCGGCTTCATCGGGCACATGGTGGTTAAAGCAGCTCCTACACGCCAGTACTGGCGACAGCTGGTCGTTGAGGCGCCTTCCCCAAAAGAGTTTTTCGATTTTTACGTCGGCGAGTTTGAGCTCTTCTGCTGTGAGATTCCTTCTTCGCTCGAGCTCTTCCAGGCGTTGGCCGACGACACTCTTCAGCTCCCGTCTCTTGGCGTCGGCAACTGCTGCGTTGAATGCTGCAAGCTCTGTCAGGGTTCGCGGAATGGCAGGGGATTTGTCAGCCCCTATGTGACGCAGGTTATTGATCATTCTCGCGAATGACATGCGTCTCTTGGCTTCATCGCTTATCCACCTCTTAGATTGCGACCACGCTCCTGATTCACAGGAGGCAGAAGTGCGAGACTGCTGGGTCGAGGCTTGGGTGAATTTCAGATCTAATTCCTCATCCGCACACGTCAGTTGAGAGCCACACATGTAAGAAGACGTGTCGTGTGATTGCCGGCTGATGGCCGTGGATTTCTCTCTGCATTTTGCTGCATCAGACGGCCGTGAGAAAACAGCCTCGCGCAGACGAGACACTCCATCTTCCACCGAGCGTGGCTCATCCTTTTGTAAGAATACGTTAACACCGTCAAATGTTGCGAATCCAGCGTCGACCAAGGCATAACTCTGATGCTGCCTTGGAGGATCCAATTGTATGGGTCCTAAAGCATTATCCTGTTTGTTGAGTTATTAGCCTGGAGTATGATACTTTTGGGACGCTGCGCCGTTCAGACTTACATATTTCTTGGTTTGAGTAGACAGCTCTGCTTCTAGGGTGGCTGAACTTACCTCCGTAGGTGACTGCGTCGCATTACGAGTCTGTGAATGTTTCATGTGTGCTGTGGTCCGGTTCGTGTCTGGCGACGGCAGTGCCCACTGCGACGACATTCCCACCATGGGCATGAATGCCTGCACTTCCATCCCCAAGTCACCTTGACATTGAAGTTGCGGTGACTGAAATTCCCAGGGACTGCCTTGACTGGCTCTCAGGCTCTTGTGGTTGCTGAGAAAGCTTTCGTCCCTGTCGATGCCGCCAAGTTCGTGTTCTTCCGAGGAGTCGGCTAATTGATGGGAACCTTGCCACCCCATTACGTCTGAATGCGAAATTTGGAGTGCGCATCGACCTCGCTGGCCTTGTTTCCCAAGCAGGGTTCGACTCTCTGAGGATTGGAGAAAAGATGTCTCCGTTTGGATTTCCCCATCACTTCGAACGTCGGAGCCGGATAGCACAGGCAGATGCACCACTACACGTGGTATCTGCTGTGCATTCAAAGCTGCCTGCTCTCGCCCGCGATTTGGTTGGCATTCTGTCTGCGTCCGCCGAACTTCGCATTGGCCCACCGCTTGCTTTGATTGTATTGAGCTCTCGATATCCCGTTTACCCCAAGAGGGACGGTGTGGCTGCTTCGTAAGGGATCGAATTTCATGTTTTGGCTTGTCAGGATGCTCTGGCGCGTCTCGTCCGATTTTGGGGCCTTTAGTTTCACGCGAGCCGCCGGTCGCTGTTTGCCTTGCTTCACAAGTAGGCCGTGAAGGAGGCAGTTTGGGCCACATCAAGTCCCAGTCTTTCCCACCAATATCTATCGTCGGATGTGGAGGGCCATCAAGCTCAAGCTTTGGGATCTGTCTCGCAGAGCTTTGGATGAAGTTTTCGACGGGATGGATATCTGAATCGATCGCGTAGGCTGCAAAGATCTCGTGCTGGCTCCAGTGTGAAGCAAAGCTCTCCTGGCTGGGGGCGTTGGCAGAAACGGCTGTCTTTATCTGGTGCGCAGCAGCAAAGTCGTAATAGTAGCCTATATCAGGATGGAAATGATGGGCACTTGATGATGTGTTTGCGAGTTGTTGTCCGGGGTCGTAAACGGGAACTAGCGCCTCAGGTTGGCTGACAAACTGATTGTTCGCGTCTGACAGCAGAAGAGCCGGATCTTCAGACTGTGACACCACGACCTTCCTTTCGGAGCTGGTTGACGGGTTGAAGTTGGCTGCTAGCGGATTCATGATGGAGTTTGCGCTGCTGTGAATCCTCAGGGCTGCAGGGCGGAGGTAGGCGGCAGGGTTGTGGCAAGAGTCAGGGTCTTTTTGGCCTGACAGTGATTGACAGCAGTGAATTGCAAGCTAAGGCCCCGAGAGTTGGGTTCCGCAAGGGACTTTGATTCGAGGTTGGGATGATTCAGCGGCGTTTACACCGTGATGCGAGGAAACGACGGGGTTCTTGATCACCAAGGGAAGCTAACGAGCCGTTCAAAACGTGTGATAACTGCATTCAGTAAACATAGAGCAGCGCGAGTTTCATTCTGTGCCGCTAGTGTGCTTTCAGTTGAACAGCTTTGACGAGATGAAAGTGATGCACTCTGCACACATGGAGACCAGAGACACACCACGCGGTGTGAGAGGTAGAGAAGCTTGGACAGGACCAGCGGTGAAGATTAAAACCCAAGATGGAAGAATAGCGTAAGTCACATGTTCAGAGTCGCGAGGCAGATAGGTTTTGAAAGTGAATGCGTTCTTCGTGGTGCTACTGGTTGTTGAGCAACACGCCTCTGTGCGAAGCTTGGGGTCACGTCCGTCCCCTACTACGGCGCTGGAAAGCTACTGGAGTCTCGGCTACGAATACATCGTAATTATATGGCCATCAGAGGCGCAAGAGCGCGCTGCAGGAATCCGATACGTTGCAGCCGTCTTCTTCCTCTACTATCCAGGAGGATGCTGACAGCTGGAGCCGGATCAAACCGAAGACTCCAATTTCAAGAATGAGCCATTTCCCGGAAAGCTACGACCAAGTCCAAGTTCAAGTCCGAGTCCAGGAGACTCGCAGCTTACATCCCCATCATTTCAAAGAACACATGCCCCGTCAATGCCTGAGTCGTCGATCTGTGGTTACGGAGCGTTTCCAATCTCTCTCCAACCGTCGTTGGAGCTGGAGCCTGTTTCGTCTTAGCGCTGCTGCCCCTGCCGACCACTGACGGTACAGGCAGCTCAGCCCCACTGAAAGGCAGCTAATTACTGCAGGTTCGGCAGGAACCTCGGGACAGGGGAACCGCAGCGAGACCTCCCAAAAGTCCTTATCAGCCAGCTTCGCCCGTCCCCAACGAGATCCTGCATCCTGCACCGACAGCTCAACAGCCGCCCAAGATGGCTCCGCCGACGACGCTCAAGCTCACCAACCGCTGTAAGTGTCCGCATTGACGCCCCCGTGCCTCGGCGCGACGTGGATTGGCTTGCTGAACGCCGCCCGCGCAGCTCCCAAGCAGCCCGTCAAGCGGCTGCCCGCGACGCTCGAGATCCCCGCCGACGCCACCGTCGAGGACCTCAAGATCCTCATCGCGCGCGCGGCCAAGATCGGCGACTACAACCGGGTCGGCATCTTCGACCCGTCCACCAAGAAGACGCTCAAGGACCGCCGCGCGCGCGTCGCCGATGAGCCCAACGTGAGCGCCGCCGGCGAGGTCCTCGTCAAGGACCTCGGCCCGCAGTTGGCCTGGCGGACCGTCTTCCTCGTCGAGTACCTGGGCCCCATCCTGATCCACGCCCTCGTCGTCGCGGCGCGCCCGTACATCTACTCCGGCGGCGACGGCGACATGTCGTTTACCCAGTGGCTCAGCTTCGGCATGATTGTCGCCCATTTCGTCAAGCGCGAGCTTGAGACTCTCTTCGTGCACAAGTTCTCGGCCAACACGATGCCCGCCTTCAACATCTTCAAGAACAGCTTCTTCTACTGGGCGCTGTCCGGCCTGCTCTGCGCGCTCGCCATCTACAGCCCGCAGTCCCTGGCGGCCAAGGCTGACATGCCCATCGTCGATGCCGTCGCCACCGCAATCTACCTGTTCGGCGAGATGGGCAACGCGCTGGTGCACCTGTACCTTTCGTCCCTGCGTTCGACTGGCGGCACGGAGCGCAAGATTCCTTCTGGCTACGGCTTTTCGCTCGTGACCTGCCCCAACTACATGTACGAGGTCCTCTCGTGGGTCGGCATCATCCTCGCCAGCCGCAGCTGGGCCGTCGTCATCTTCATCAGCGTCGGTGCGGCGCAGATGTACGCATGGGCCCGTGGCAAGGAGAGCGCGTACCGCAAGGAGTTCGGAGACAAGTATAAGAAGAAGCGCTATGTCATGCTGCCTGGTCTCCTATAGACGGGCATCGTGAGCTCTGTTGGAAGGATTGTGGCCTTTTCAGCCACGAATCTGCTCCCGACAGGCGCAAGATGGCATGAGGGCAGGGATTTGCATGTGGTCCCAGGCGCAATGCATGCTACAAAAGGGGTGATGGGGGAAGACACATGTGTGTAGAGTAATGTAATCAAAATCGATTGAATCTTGCTCAACCCTCGCCCGTATCGTGAGCCGGCCGTTGTCATCGTAATATTCGTGCATTCGTTTCTCATGAAACCCTTTCACGGGCCCCCAAAGCCCCCGAGCTGCCTCGCATCGACATGATTCAACGACTCCGTCGACAGGGACGCCGTCTCGGAGCCCCGTGCCGGCCCCGTTCCCGTGCTTGATTCGGGCTCCAGCAAGCTGCGGCTGGCATCCGACCACGCGCTGCGCGTCCCGTCCGAGTCCATCACCACGTCAGCGTCGTCTTCCCTCGCCTTGCCCTTGCCCACGTCCCGCTTGTCGACGCCATCGGCGCCGTCGTCGTCCCTCCCGCACTCGCTGCAGCTGCAGCTCCCGCTGCCACCACCGCTCTCGCTGTCGCTCCCGCCGTTGGCCAGGCGCACCGTCTCCTCGAGCACGAGGAACCCGCGCTCCAGGACCTCGGCCCAGTTTTGGACGTTGCCGAGCTCCTTGACGCGCCGCGCCGCCGCGTCGGCTTCGCGGGCCAGGCGCTCCCGCTCGCGGCGCAGGCCGTCGGTCGCGCGCACCACGTCGCGCTCCTGGCGCTCCAGGACGGCCGCGTTGTCGTGCAGCATCGCCGCGCGCGTCTGCAGCTCCGCGTCGAGCATGTTGCCCATGGACGCCACCACCGCGGCGCGGGCCTCGGCCACCTGCCGCTGCGTGTCCGCCGACGGCAACGTCGGCCGCAGCGCCGGCGAGCACGGGGATGTCTCCGCGGGCACCCCGCCGGCGGCGGCAGCCTGCGCCGTGCAGGTGTTGGTGGTCGCGGCGGGCATGGGGAGGAACAGCGATGTGGGAGGCGGCGACGAGGACGTGGTGGAGTGCTGCGGTGAGGTGGGCGTCTGGGAAGCCGACGACGATGTTGTTGTGGCCGGCATGGCTCCGGGTCTTGAAGTCGATAGCCTGACGTTGGTTTTGAGAAGAGCTCTCAGGCTGTTGGATGATCGCCTCTCACTCGCTGCGACACCTGATCAAGGGTCAAGAGCATCGCTGCCAGCCAGCCGCCGCAGAGTGTGGGGTGCAGCATAAGTCCCCCTCATGTAAGGCCGACGACCTGCAGATCGGGATCTCCCTGGCTGCTTTGGGGCAACCCAAGATATCACTGACTTGGTCGTGCAAGTGACAGAGTCAAACAGCCGAGGCAATATCGTACGGAGCACATCGATCCTATTTGGAATGCTATGCATGCACACCACACATATACACATTGTTCGTCCTAAATTCATTTCTCGAGTCGGTTGCCTCGCGACTTGTCCTTGCGTCACGCTTTGGGCATGCCGTCTTCATACTCTTTTATCCGATCGCTCAGCATTGTCAAAAGAGAAAAAAGTCGAGCTCGTGCGCCAACCCCAACCCCCGGCTGACAGCCTTCGTTCCGTCTAGTTGACTCGATCCCGCGTACAATTCCTTTTGCCCTTGATTACATCAGATACCAGGCTCTCCGTAGAAGCCAAGGGGCACGAACAGGAAAACGACCCGGAACTCCGATGCTATGCGAGTAAAACGAGCGAAAGCAGTCTGACACAAACATTAACTCCAGCCAACCATTCCAAAGAAGACAAAGCCTGCCGAAGCAAGCCACACTCGTGGATCTCGAGAAAAGCGCTGCAGTACCATCACCGTACTGCAAGCCAGCGCGCAAGATCGGGACCACGATCAGATTAGATGGCCACCCTTCCGCCGTTCATGCGCGGCGGAAGAAGTCCCAGGCCACTATTGGGGCTAAAGGGGGCGGAAGAGGATTGTCCATTGCCATCCGAAGACATGGATGAGATGGACGACAGCGAGTTGAAGCCCGAGTGGCCTCGCGTCAAGGTTCCGCTGCGAGACATGGAAATGCCCGGGTTTGCGATCAGAGCGTCCGCCCTGTCAAACACGTTGCCTTGGAACGCCGCGGCGAAAGATGCACTGTGAGGCGTCGTGGGCACCGTCGCTTGCATCGCTGGACCCAACGCAACGCTTTGGGGCGTTACTGGAACTTGTGCCTGTGTCGGCGACGCGCCCTGAGAGGCGTAGGGCCCGGCAAATATGCCACCGTGGCCAGCACCGAGGGGGAAAAGGTGGTTCCAAGGCGAGTTCACAATCTTGTTCGTCGTCTCCTTTATGCTCTGCTGGATCGGCTTAAACCGTGCCCTGGTCTCTGGAGATAGAGGAATCTTGTTGTTCATTTCTCGCATCTTGTCGGCCATGTTGGCCCAAGACGCAACGAACATGCTGCATTGGTTCCAGAAGCCGGCTTGCGTCCTTACTCCGGGGTCGTTAAGCTTAACCAGCGACAGTCTGTTCCTCAGAAGCTCCGCCTGCTGGACCGTCGTGTTGCACACAGAAATCAGGCTTTTCCAGTCGTGGAGTAGATTCATCGGAGCATGCTGTTGCGCAGCACGTCTCAGGCCACCCGCCAACTGGGCCTGGAAGTTGGGCAGGGTTCGCAGGACGATGTCCGACGACCTCTGCAAGGACAGGAAGATGCGATCGAATAGCGCATCGTCGTCAGAGAAATCAGAGCCCATGCCGCGGCTATGAGACGTCGAGAATGGCTCGCCTGAGCGTGGCGTTGCCGACGTGACTGCAGCCATGCGTCCCATGCCATTGAGGTAAGAGGGCGTACCCACATCTGTGGCTACTCTCAAGTTGGCGGGATTGTGAAGGAGTGTTCCGTTGCGGCTTCTCGAGAAGCCTGGCCGTTCGGCGGTAGGGGTGGCCGTTGGCTCCCGCTGATAGGGGCGGATGGTACCGCTTGTGCTCTCCAAGTCCCGGTTCGCCGGTCGACGTTTGGCTTGCTCGGCCGAGACAGAGGATAATGTTACGCGAAGCTCCATGATACTATTATAGAGCAACATCAAGAGCGTTCGAATATATCGCGCATCTCCATTGTCGACGAATGTATCGATGTTGTCCGCCAGAAGGGTGCAGACATGGCCGTAGGCGCACACCAACGTCTGGCAAGCGCGGTGCACATTGTCATTGACACGGGACGAATGTCGATCGCCTTCGGCAGTCGCCATGTCGTGTTTCTGTATTTCCTGCTCCAGCTCCTCCACATGAGAGTTTGTGTTGTAGAAGACGATTTCGAGGCTCGATCGCTTGGCAGACCCGTCATTGGTTAGGGTCATGAGCATCTGAATCATCGGGTGTATCTGGAAGACGGAGTATAGAATGCCCTTGGCCGCTTCGATTATGGGGTCGAAGAACTTGGACTCGCGCCGGCGTTCGGGAAGAACAGATAGTCGACGGACGTATATTGGACGCTGCAGAAACGGCTCCGTCGGCGTCGCAGGGCTTTTCACTCCCAAAGGAGCCCCCTGCATAGCTGAGCCGTGGCTGAGACCTCGATAGTGGCTGAACCGAACATTCGCCTCCGTCTCGTCCAGCGTGCCGAGGTCGGACGTCTTTTTGGAGACGACCCCCATGCGGCGGTTGCGACCGTCTTGTCTGTCCGGGCGCAGTAGGCTCTCGGAATTGCTGCGAAGCCGCTCATTGACGTTGCCAATGGTCAGAGGCATGACTCCGGGCCGACGAATCGCAGTGTTCTGCTGAGACAAGCCACGGTTATGCGACCTGCTGGGAATCGGGGGCGGGCGTGATAAACCGTTCGGCGACCGCACGTCAGGCACATCTGCTCCATTGACCTTGATGGGAAACCGACCGCTCGCGGCTCGTTTGAGTGGGAACCTAGGAGTCTCGGCGCCCTCACTTGATTCGTCGCCCGTCATTTCAGACTCCATGCGCCCGTTGATGGCGTAATGTCTCAAGAACTTCTTAATATGAGCCGTCACGGCAACCTCGGTAACTTCGGTGTCCCTCGACATGCCTTCGTTGGTGACACTTCCGGCCTGGGGCTGAATCGCGTCCTTGGGTGGGAAGCTGATTGGGTTCCCCTCAAACTTGAGTACCTGCAAGGAAACCATGTCGGCAAGACAAAGCGGGAGCTCGCGTATTTGGTTCTTCGGGACGGAGAGCACCTTCAACGAAGAGAGCTTGGCTATGTCATTTGGCAGCACCCGGAGTTGGTTGCGGCCAAGATCGAGAATCTCGAGGGACTTCAAGTCGCACAACTACGGGGCAGTCAGCAGATGGACAAGCCGCAGGGTAGCGCAATGTGGATGAGCTTACAGGCATGGGGAACTCCTTGATATGGTTGCCTCGTATATTCAGGTATCGCAATGATGTACACTCTGAAAATCGAGCCGGAAGGGATGAAAGCTGGTTATGGGACAGGGCAAGGCTGAGGAGATGGCGACGCACGTCAGCAACCTGGGGAGAATTGGGGGAGCTGCTTCTGTCGACTGACCGTTCCAGCTCATTCTTGACAATGTCCACGACCTCCTCGGGCAACTTCTGGATGTTCTTGCGGCTCAGGTCGATGGTGACACCAGAGCTGAGCCCGGCGCCCACGGCGCTAGCCTCGGCGGCCTGGCTCTTCTCGTTCTCGAGGGCATTCCGCATCGCCTCGCGCGCCAAGGCAATGACCTGCGACGAAGAAGTCGAAACGGTCGTGCTGAACGAGGCCTTTCGGAGATTGGGGACCGGCGGAGGCGGCGGCGGCGGAGGGCCATTCGACATGGCAGCGGAATTGGGGACGGGACGGCGTCCCTGGGCTGGGTTCTCGGGCAAGCCGCGAAGGGCAGAGGATTGCGCGGCCGGGCCGGGCAATCGATCTGGCCACTCCATGGGGCGGGCGATGGGCGGTGGGCGGTGGGCGGTGGGCGATGGGCGATGAAGTTGGCGAGCGTGGTCGGTCGAGGAAACGACGATTCCTGAGATCAATCGGAGCAGGCGTCGGTCGGGGTTTGGAAGGATGTTTCAGAGACCCCTCGCGCGTTCAAGTCAAGCCCGGGGGCCCTGACCAAGCAGAAAATCCGGGAATCTTTCAGGCCGATTGAGGCTGCAACAGATGGTATGGCGAGGCACGCGAGGTCATCGTGGTCAAGGCAGCCCGGCACGGCGCTGCGATGGGAAGTAGGTTGGGACCAGACGCGGCGGTCCTGGCGGTGTCGGGATGGAGGGACGACGGGCGACGAATTGACTCGAAGCCAGCGCAGCTTTGAACCGCCTCGCCAGGGCAGTGTGAAGGAGCTGAGCGGCAGGCCCGCAGTGAGGTGCTCGTATTCGCGGTTCTTGGACCACAACTTTCTTCTGCGTCGCTCGCGAGACGCCCTAAAACGCGGGTTGCATGGCTGGGGAAAGGGGGCAACGTCAGGCACTCGCACTCGACGCGGCGCAGGTGGGTGGGCTGACCTGCGGTGGTGGTGGTGGTTGGCGGTTGGCGGCCGGTGGCCTGCATCAGCACAGTACGAGGATGGCCCGGCTGCAGCAGATCCCGCGCCCGCAGGCGTGGGTACAGGGGGCTCGCCCGCGGCGCTGGCGCGATTGGTGGCGCCTCACCAGGCGGACGCAGGTGCGCGGCACAGTGCGACTTGCTCGCATCGAGCCCCAGCCATTCACGTTGGCCCCTCGCCTCTACCGACATGACACCTCTGAGTAAGGTTGTCCGAACCCCTGGAAGCCCTGCCACCTTATACATACTACGTAGTAGATGGGTTTGTCGGCTGCAAGTTTTGATTGAATAGGCACCTGAGCCGCGCCGCTTTTACGGAGTACGAGTAGAGGGAGCCGGCCTGAGCCCGCTATCCTCTCCGGCGTATGTCCGAAACCTGACCTGCTGGCTGCACAATGCCGCCTTGTGCATAACTTTGTATTATGGGGCGTCTATCGTTTTTGACGGCAGGGAACGGAGTGCTTCGCTAGCGCTCCGGTTCCCCGCCGTCATGTTGACCAACCTCCATGGAAGCCACTGAGCTGGAAATATTCTGCTTCGCGACACGCTCATTAGCAAACATCACTACACTCGACCTGTGACGATATCTAGACTAGGCTAAATAAAACGGGGTAACTAGTTGATTAAGGAGGCTAGCCATCGATTAAATATAGAGTAAAACAAGTCCTGATGGCGATACGGGGCACCGTGGCACGGGGCTGCGGCTCATCACTAGAGACACCATGAGGTTCCCGTACCTTGATATTCATTCCATAAAACCTGGTCAAACGGCATGCCGGCGTCTTGAGACGTGATGAAGTCCGAGAATGAAGCAGAAGCAATGGCGGCCTCAGTTGCTTCTTCGCCTGGCTCCACGTCTCCTTCGTGTTCTTGCAGTCCCAGCAGGCTTCTCAGATGCCTGGCCGCTTTCCGGGCCTCCCAGGACACGCTACTCGATCGCAGCCAGATCGGATAAGAGTCGTATAGCAGCTCGTGGATTGTCGCAGTTGTGTTCTGATCGGCCATGTCGTTGCCCTGGACGGTCTCGGGCTGATGTTTAGCCAGCTGCAAATAGTAACTCAAGATGCTCATTCCTAGGAGGAAGACAAACTGCGCCAGCGACGTGGCCACCAAAAACCGCACGGAATATAAAACCCCATCATCTTGCGTCTCTTCGTCTATCAGTTTCTGGAGCTTGAGGATCTCGATAGCAGCCTGAATACAGGCATTCCGCGAGTATGTATAGCGAGCATCCGTATAAGACGGGGCGAGGTATCTCCGGTGAAGCCAAATCGTGAGCCGCTGCTTGGAGAGATGGAGCAATACACGGTGCGCAATAATCTGCGGCGTCAACATCAGTGATTGGCTGATGGTAAAGGGCTGCCACTGGAAAATGGCCGGCAGGGAAGCCACCCCTTCTTGTATTTTCCGATCCAGCTCGATGATCTCTGTGTAGGAGTGCTCCCAGGCTTTGGCCATATTGACATAGTCGCCGATTAGGTCGCTCAGGCGGTCAATTCTGTTCTTTGCTAACAGATAAAGAACCGGCGTTACTTCCGTTTCGAGACGGGATGGCGGAAGCTCGGCAGTATCCTCATCGAAGTCCGTATCTAGCAGGTTGCGAGGCTCGGCCGTGTCGCACTGGTGCAGCTTTAGGAGGCGTGGCAAGCCCATCTGGCTGGAGAGCCGCAAGTCCATCTGCACAACCACAGCCCATACCCGGCGCCTCATCTCGCCGGTGAAGGGCGACATGTTGGGCTTGAAGTTCTGGGCATCCCGGTGGTATCCCAGGCTGAGGGCAAGCTGTACAAGCATGCCCAAGACAAGCCAGAGCCCCTTGTCGGCGTCTTTGCACAACATCATCTCAAGGAAGATATAATTAAGCATCGTTTCCAAGACATGCTCCTTAGCCCGAGTAAACTGGCCGAGCGTAAGACAGTGGGTGGTCCGCTCGCGAAATAAATAGGCACGGGCTATAGTGTCGGGGTCAGACTGGTCCGCCATCAGGACCTGCAAATGCACGGTGAGTGCCATGATACTGAATAAAAGACCGATCCACAGAATGGACGCTGAATCGGGATCTTGCCAGAAACTCTCGTACTACGGTCGTGGCAAAGTGTCAGACACGCGCCGTGGAAACAAAGGGTTGGGAAAACGGGAGAACCGGGGCAGAGACATAGGATTGGGGAAACAGAACAAATCGAACCTCTCGTAGAAAACGGCCCCTGTGCAGCAGAGGCAGAGATGCGATATAGTGCGGATTGAAGTAGCGCGCCACCATGCGGTCCACGACTTGCCGGGTCGGGATCGAGGCCAGGATCTCGGCCCTGGTGGCTTGGGTTGGCGCGTACAGGAGTCGAGGGCCCGGGATATTGTGTGGCATGTAGTCCACAGACTCGGCAGCCTTCATTCTGGCTTCTTCCTCCTCGTAGTACTCCTTCAGCTCGCATATGCTGTCGAGTACGGCAGCCCAATGCAAGTTTCCAACGTAGGTCGAACCATGCGAATACTGAAGCATGCTCCCGCACTCCGAGGGCGTGGAGATGACGGCACGACCCCGGCCGGGCGACCGCGAGAGGTGCGTCATAGAGAGACGGCCGGCGTCATCCTCGGCCACCGCCGCCGGAGACATCTCTTGGAAGCTCTCGGCCGTACCTTGTTGCGACACGCCGGGCGTATGTCCCAAGGATTGCCGCGACGGGATACTCACATAGGTCCCCTCCCTGGGTGTCGTGGCGAGAGTCTCGGCACTGCGTCCCTGCTGCTGCATCAGCGAGCGCACGAGCGCCTCGAGCTGATGGATGCGACCGCCCACGCCGACGTTGTTGCGCGGCGGCGTCGACTCGCCCGAGGGGTAGGTGCACGATGGGCCAATGCTCCTGGAAGTGCAGGTCTGGCATGGCAACTGTCTGTCGCATCGTATCCTATCTAGACGTGAACAAACGTGCTCAGGGTGTGGGCGGGAGGGCGACAACCAATGCGACGTACTTGCGGCTTCTGCAGAAGGAGCACGACAACTGGGGCTTCCCCCGCCTTCTATCTCGCAGCTGTTGCCATGGGGCAGGTACCGCAGCGGCGGGCAGCAGTTGCGGTGATGAACCTGGCGCTCCCATGTGAGATGATGGCTGGCCGAGGACTGGCTGCTGGCCCATGATGGACGGAACTACCGGCTCGCTAGCGAACCGCGTTAATACGATCTCCTGGCGTTGTTCGATTCTGGACAAGTGATCGATAGGCGAAACGGTCGAGGGAAATCGCTAGAGTCGCAGTATGGAGATTTGGTGTTGTTGGGGGCTATGCAAGCTGGAAGCTTTGTAAACGTAAGCATATTAGTCTCTACACTCCAACTGCAATGCCTTTTGAATTCGATGTCCGCCGTAACTTGCGATTTCAAACTGGATAGAAATTCCTCCCGGACATGTTTCTTCCGGTCTCCGTCCGTTCGCTCTGTTTGTGGCAGGAACCGGCAGGCAAGATGGGAAGTGGAGGCTTGGGAAAAGACCTCGGAGCATTTGACGGAGCATTCGACGGAGCATTCGACGGAGCAACCAACCGCATACAGATTCAACCTGTGATAGAGCGTAGACGCATCGCCGCGCGGATAAAGCCGCCAAGTCCGTCAAGACGACAACTAATCCTGGTATTGGTCTTCACTCTGTCGTTGCCATCACAATTTTCTTTTATGCCCTCGCCGGCACAACAGTGACTGGGGCAGACATTGCAAATCAGGACCGGGAATTGACTAGTTCTTTTGTTTGCAACTCCCGCCACGGAGTTCCGAATACCAACTCTTAAAACCCCTTTCGCGGCGTGCCCATATGCTCGATCTTTACACACAAGGCGGGTTCCGGCTCAGCAATATCAAACGCAATAGCGAGGACGAAGCCATCTTCGCTGCCGCCAACTCGCCGCACCCAACCGGTCACAAGCCACACCAAGGCTCTGGCATACTAACACGGCAAGCTCTCTTCCGGGTCGGCAGCTTCAACATATACTGCGGGCCTGCTGAGCCATGGCGCAAAACTCGGCCAAGAACCAAGACGTCACCGGCGACCAAGTGGCCATACCCATAAGCGACGCTGGCAAGACGCTCGGCGACGCATCCGACAAGGACCTAGAGAAAGACGCCACGAAAGGCCCCAGCGGCGATGCCGTCGCCCCGGCCGACCCCAACATCGTCGACTGGAATAGAGATGACGACCCTGCGAACCCGCGCAACTGGTCCTGGGGAATCAAGATGGCTAACATAGCGCTCCTGAGCCTGTCGGTGCTGTACGCCAGCCTGGCGACCACCATGTTCGCCCCGGGCGCGAACCTGATGCAGCGTGACTTCGACTTCACGAGCGAGACTGTCGAGGTGCTCACCATCACCATCGCCTCTCTTGGCTTTGCCGTCGGCCAGCTGTTTGCCGGCCCGCTGTCCGAAGTTTTCGGCCGGCTGCCCATCTACCGCGTAAGCTCGGTTTTCTACCTGGCATTTACCGCCGGCTGCGCTCGCAGTACCCACGTTGCCGAGTTCCTGGTCTTCCGGTTGTGCACCGGCTTCGCAGCTGCCTCCTACATGTCCACGGGCGGCGGCACTGTTGCCGATCTTCTCCCCAAGGAGCAGCGAGGTTCTGCTATGGCCTTGTACACCTCTGGCACGGTCCTCGGTCCTGTAAGTTTGTTTTCCAACGAGAGCCCACAAGTCGGGTCCATGATAAGGCTGACCAAATCGCCCACGGCTCTCCAGGTTGTCGGCCCGATCGTGGGAGGTTTCATCACGCAGAACCTAAGCTGGAGGTGGTGTTTCTATCTCGTCCTCATGCTGGTACTATGACACCTTCCAATATAGACACGAGATATATCTCGCTGTTGCAGCAGAGCGCTGACGTGTGGATGATGTGGCCAGGCTGGGGCTGTCACTATCGCATCCTTCATCATAATGCGCGAGACAAGCGCCATTGTCATTCTCAAGCGCAAGGCCGCTCGCCTTCGTAAGCAGACAGGGAACTTAAACCTGCGTGCCAAGGGCGACCGGCAGATCCCCTTCGGAAAACGGGCCCTTCTCGCCCTGTACCGTCCGGTCAAATTTGTCTGCCTCTCGCCAATTGTTACCATAACCGCGCTTTACCTCGGCTTCGTTTTTGGCATCCTTATGCTCCTCTACGCTACTTTCCCCCTCATTGTGGAGCAGAACTACGGCTGGAGTGTCGGGCTGTCTGGCCTGGCCTACATCGGCCTCGGCCTCGGCTCTACGATCGGCATGATCCTCTTTGCGACGCTCAGCGACAAGTTGCTGCATGTGCAGGGCAAGAAGTACCGCGCAGAGCGGCGTTTGATCCTCATGATGTGGCTGTCGCCTCTGATCCCGGCCGGCATGTTCGTTTACGGCTGGACGACCGAGTACAAGGTACACTGGATCGTGCCCATCGGCGCCACCACCGTCGCGGCACCGGGAGGAATCATCATCATGTCGGCCTCCCAGACATACATGATCGACGTCTTCGGTCCCGAGGGGGCAGCTTCCGCCCTTGCCGCCGTGACGCTGCTGCGCAATGTCATGGGCTGCTTTCTGCCCCTTGCGGCACCGTCCCTTTATGCCAACCTCGGCATGGGTTGGGGTAATAGTTTGCTTGGATTCATCACCCTTGTCTTCACTCCGGTGCCGTTTCTCTTCTACAGGTGGGGCGAGTGGCTGCGCGAAAGGTTTCCCGTGCAGCCATAGGTACAGGTATATTCGACTGGTTCTGGGTGGCATTGAGTATCATGTATGGCACATACTGGCATAGAAACAGGCGTTTGATGACGTTTTTGCCTTTCCTCGCTCTCGATCCCGCCGTTACGCCCCTCGGGACATAATAGGACAATCTCCAATTCAGGTAAACTATTCTCGGAATTGGTGACAGTTGCTTACAATAATACGGGCAGCGGATAGCATGAGTCGAGATTTTCTATAGTTGAGAACAGGTGGGACATGAATCAAGCAGATACAGACGATGTGACGATATGAGGAGTGCCGTAGGGGCGGGACTAGACACCAACAGACTCGTACCTACTGGGCCAGAGCCTCAAAGACCTCCGTTGATACGACACGGGGATGAATCGGTCGTGAGACTGGTGGCTCCATCGGGGTAGAAGGACTGAAGACAGTGGCCGAATCCCCTTCCATCGATAACGGAATCTCCGCTATCGTCTGACTGCAACCCACCTGTCTGCAGCATGCATGTATGGATTTGTTGGTTGGGGGAGGAATACGGTTCCAAGCTGTGCCTGTTCCTTCGCGATCTACGGAGAACTTACAGTGTAACAACCACATAGCTCAGGGGGGCGAAAATCGGGCCCCAGTACGGAGTACGGAGCATGAAAATGGCCCCTGGCAGCCTTCATTCTGCTTCACCGTTTTTGTCTCCGTCGTGAACGGATCCGTTTTACCGTAACGAGCATAATTTAATCGCACCTTGCATAATTCTAGCTGGAGCCACGACTGAGTCGAGCCTGAGCAAAAGCGGCGAGGACGCTAATTGCCTTCCCGAACCCACCTGCTCGGCTGCTCTTCTTGGCGAATCCGCGTATATGCGTAGCAGTGGCCATTCTGGTAGCAGTTGGAAGCTCGAGCCCACGCCGACTTTAGTTGCGTTGACGGTTCCGCGGGTGCCTAGCCCCCAACGTGGAAGCCACTGGGGGAGGTGGGGTCGGTACGATTTGGGCTGCACCGACAAAGTTCACCTCCCCTGCTAAGCACCGTCGCAAATGCAAGGCACCCGCGCGCGCTCCACCAGCCTCCACTCCCGGCGCGTTTGGCAACCCAGCGAAACATCATCGAGGACTTCGCCCCCATCACGAGGGCGTGGTGAGAAGGAAAGGAGGAACGGAGCAACGTCGTCCACGGTGCAAGCTTCGTGTCGCTCGAAATCTGGCGTCTACTGTCGTGCGATCACCCGTGCCAGGTTTCCAGCTTTATCACTCCACTCGTGCACCCGTCGTCAGCTCTTCGCCATCGTCACGCATATGTCGCGGTGAGCTCAAGCCACGGCGTGCATGTCATCTATATTCGGCAACCGGCGCGCCATGGAGATCGGGATTCTGCCCGTGCCTTAACCTCGTCGGTGAGCAGTTTCGCCAGGACCACACCGCGAGCGACCGTCTCGCAAACCCTTGCACGATGCCGGCAGCTCTGCAGAGAAATAGCTCCTGCACGGACATTGGCTTTACCCTTCGGATGCAGTTCCAAAAGGACGACTTCAGGTGAGCTGGCGCAGAAGTTAACATCGGTAGTCAGCATGGCTAATCGGTATACTGCCGACAGGCCATATCAACGCGAAATCATTGAAGCAGCTCTCGCCGGCTTTGATGTCTACGTTCAGGCAGCCACTTCTTTCGGAAAGAGCTTGTGTTTCCAGCTCCCCGCTGTGGTTGACAGAGGCAGTGAGTTTGTGTTCCTCCGCTGTCTGATGCAGCTATCACCGACGAGCAGCTGTTGACCTTGGCTGCAGTAACAATAGTCGTCTCTCCATTGCTGAGCCTGATGGTTGGTTGCTCCTCGCTCATTCGTGTCGCCATCCGTTGAGCTAACGCATGCTCGACAGATAAATCAGGTAGAAGCTCTCAGGGCGTCAGGTATCGATGCAAGTTCCCTGAACAGCAACACGCCATATCCCGAAAGGGATAGGATCCAACGTGATTTGGAAACGGGCCATCCAAGAACCCGCCTCCTGTACGTGACTCCGGAACTGTGCTCTGGCTCTCGTTTCCGCGAGCGCTTGCACTTGGTGCACAAGCAGAGGGAACTTGCAAGGGTCGCCATCGACGAGGCCCATTGCATATCCGAGTGGGGCCATGACTTTCGCAAAGACTTTAAAAGGCTGTCGTGGTTCAGAGAATCGTTTCCTGACGTGCCAATCATGTGTCTCACAGCGACCGCAAATCCCCAGGTTAGGCAAGACGTTCTTGGCGTCTTGGGAATGGACGCCACGCCGGAGAGGACCAAGTCCTTCCTCATGAGCCCGCAGCGCGGCAATCTTCATCTGGAGATCAGATACACAAGAGACGAGGATGACAACCGGCTATCTGACTTCTTGCGGTGGATCCGTGGAGTATACGACCGCCGGCGGGCAGAGTCTCGGAGGGCGGAGCTTTGCCAGGTAGGCGAGAGGCCTGAAAACGTGCCTGGGATCATCTACACGATATCCCGCGACGAGTGCGAGTCGCTGTCTGTGGCTTTGCGAGACGAAGGCATCGGCGCACGGCCTTTCCATGCCAAGCTCCCCCAGAACGTCAAGGAGGAAACCCTTTCTCGATGGATCAACAACGACCCAGGTTACGATATTATCGTGGCTACGACGGCATTTGGCATGGGCATCGACAAGAACAATGTGCGCTTCGTCGTCCACTGGCGCATACCGAAGTCGTTCGAGGGATACTACCAGGAAGCGGGCCGAGCTGGCCGCGATGGCAACGCGAGCTACTGCTTCCTGTACTACACCCGGGAAGACCTGGAACGAGTCACACGGATGGTACGAGGTGACTCCAGGGATGGCTCCAACTCGGAACCGCGGTTGCGAAGCCTCCAGGCCCTGGCTCTCTACTGCGAGAATACGAAGGCGTGCCGACATGCGGAAATCTGCAAGTATTTCGGAGAAGCTGCCGTACCGCAGTGTGACTTCGCATGCGACTGGCACAAAGATCCCGATGGCCTGGAGCGGAGATTTCGAATGGGCGTCGCGAGCGAGGAGTGGGTGAGCACGCAGGCGATGCAGGGGACGTACGATGGGTACTACGACGATTGACAGCCCTGAACGGCATGAAGGATCGAGGGGGGTCGCAGATGTGCTCCAATTCAGCCGTGGCATGATGTTAGAAATTTGCAACGACACGGCCGAGCTGACATTTGCGAGGCTGCCCTACTTGGGCGCCATGGCAAGCATGATTCAACGCTGTGAGCGGCATTGATCTCTCCGACTATTTTGGTGTCGTGTGGAGGATGTACACAACTTCTGAAACGCCATGGCACCTGTATCTGTACACTTGAAAACATTGTCAGAATTCCTGACGCTGAAATATGAAGATATTCCAATGTCCTGCTTTGTTCACTGTGGCTCCACCTGAGATCGAGGCGATTGATACGTAGAATGGAGTTTCATTCAAATCAATCTGGGGAGCTTGCGTGCGTGCTATCAAAATCGCAGCAGCTCTATTTGAAAGCCCTTAACATACATGTCGCCGTGGCCTCGCTGTAAGCAGATGCAATAACGCTTCAGGACTTCTTGGCCTCTTTCTGCGCTTTCTTCTGGGCAATGATGCTGTTCGCCCTCCTGAAGGAGCACGCTCCCTCGACGAAGCAGCTCGACGCCCAGAGCCACCATAGGCCGGTCCACCGGTCAACTCCGTGCCGCGCGAGCTTCCTGTCAAAGAGGAACGTCTCTGTGGAGTGGATCGCCAGAACGGGAATGAAAATTGTGCGCACAGTCCACCGGAACCACTCCGGCCCTCCAGGGAAGACGACGGTCAGGGCCTTCCAAAGACCTGAACCGGGCACGACCCACGGCAGGCCCGCGACGCAGGCATAGTAGAAAAGAACCGCGCCGAAGACGACGATGTCAAAACCCTGCGGCGCAACATACTCTGTGATGTAGACGTCGCTGATGCCGAGGCTGCGGCGGGCGGTGGCGTCCATCTCGATGATGCGGCCCTTGACGTCGCTCCACGTGTCGAGCGGAGGCGTGAAGGGGATGGCGTATTCATTGCCGCCGGCGCGGATGCGCATGCCTTGCAGCGTAACGTCGCGGAGTGACGGGTTCGACGCGGCGCGGCGCGAGGCACCGGCGAAGTGACGCAGGTAGTGGCCGAGCTCGCGCGTGTGAGACTGATTCATGTGGGAGATGATGCGGTTGCGGCGCTCCTCGTCCGCGGCAGCGATGGAGGCCATCTTGGCGAGCTGCCCTGGGCGTAACGCTAGCCGGGGCGCGGGAGCGGTGTGGTGTCTCGTAGGGGAGCGTGATGGCGTTGAGGGCCGTTCCTCTCACGAGAGGCCACGAGCGAGGTGTGCTGTGTGTGGGTCAACAGGAGCTCGCTCGGCGGAGCGCCGTACGACGCTTGCGTGGGGCGGAGACGGGACCGCGACAGGGACCGGTGTCGCGACGGCTGCCCGCAGCGCCAAATCACATGGCAAGGCTCGTGATCAGAGATCAGAGCTGATTGATAAGGAGCGGAGATCAATAGCTTCGATTCCCTTGCAGTAGCAGGGTGGAGAGATCGTTGTAGGTGGGCCAGGGGTTTGCAAATACTTCACGTCCCACCACAAAGTGGTTACGGCCGGTCCACCATTGGGCTGAACTGGGAGAACTGGGCCGCCAAGTGCCCTGAGATTTGGATGCTTAGATGTCCCTGGAGCGGGACGGATGAGAAAATGCCGCGAAGCCTGCAAGGCGCCCGCTCCATTTCAAGAGCGGCTTCATGGGGTCGTATAAATCGCTCAGATGACGCGCTCGAGCCAAGCATCCTGGAAGGACGGCTGGGCCGTGGGCGCAGCGCTCACCCGAGTCCAATTTACATATAACTCGTATACTACGTTCGAGGGAAAGACGGAGTGGCTCGTCAGGGAGGGCGGGTACACAGCACCACAAAAGGCATCTGCCGGGCGATCTGTAAGCGAGGGACGAAGCCATTCATCACGATGACGATCTCGATCAAGCAGCCTGTGGGCGACTCGAAAGCGGCCAAGGCAAGCTGCCACCGGCTTTGCGCAAGCGAGATCGGAAGACAGCCGGGGCCTGAGTGGCGGAAGACTTTCCGCTTCTGGGCCGGGTGGGACACAGGTTTCTTATCAATCAGCGGGGAACTCGAGCATCACGACGTCCGGCGGGCCAGCGCGGCTTCGTTTAGCTCGGCCGTCTGACGCGCGGGCTTACGGGGACACACCACTGCCAGCCGGCGTTTTGCGGGTCCACAGCGTCCAACCAACGCAGGCAATCTTGACAGCCCGTCCAATCGGCCCTCCCTGGCTCGTGGGATCCCCATCGATGAGTCAACGCTCTGTTCCCAACATGCGCGGCGCAGGTGATCGATACTTTTTGTGGATGTTGGGCCGTTGGGAGGCAGGTGGCTTCCGTAAAGGATGCAATCAAGGCTTGAGTTCGTCACGGCGCGTGCTCGAGGCGCAGGCAGCGAACGCGGACTCACGGCTGCTGCAGTAAAAGACGCCCAGGCGAGAGAGGAGCTGTGAGCAGCAGGTCGTCGTCTCCCAGCTCCACCGAGGCAGCCGATCTTGGTGGGAGCACTGGGGAGCTCCGGGGCGGGCCCGTTCGGGCATGGACGCACGGCTGGGTTCCGGGTTCCCGCCAGCATTGCCAGCTTCGAAGCGGTAAAGTCGAGTGCTTGTAACACGAAAGGTCTCCAGCCCCTTGCATCTGTTATGTAAATCCGGTGGAGGCTGCCCTTTCGGGGCAGTCACAAAGTCCGTCGCAGGCGCAGCGAGCGACCGGGTCTGGCTGGAACACGCATGCCGTGACGAAAGGCCAACGCGTGTGCTATTTATTACCAGAGGCGATCCCGTTCACACGAGCTTGGAGGTTGGTGGAGCATCCGTACTAGGTATGTACGTCGCTGCGAGCTCGGCCCTAAGCGTCCCCTGCTCGGAGCTCCGAACGCGCCGTCGCTGAGTCAGCACCCACCGACTGCGTCCGCGCTCGTAACTCCGCTCGGCGCTTGCGACCACAAGGGCGCACGGCAAAATTCTGCAGCGTCGCTTATCAGATCAGATTGATAAAGCTTCCATTTCACCCTGCGCGGGCCCCCTCATCTCACCTGAGCCTCCCCCTCACCCTTGGACCAGACGTCGTAACTCCGACACACCTACGCCCACCATGACTGACCGAAGTGAGAGCCCGGATTCCGACGGTGACACAGGGCCTCGCACGGGGGGCTCTGGCGGATCCGACCAACCACCGGCGCGCAAGAGGCAGCGCGTGCGTCTCAGCTGCCTGGAGTGCCGCCGCCGCAAGCTGTCGTGCGATAGGGGCTTCCCCTGCGAGCGCTGCATCAAGAGCGGCACCCCAGACCGCTGCAGCTACGAGTCTCGCAACGGCGAGGTCGTCAACGCCTCGTCGGGCGTGCCGCCGCCGTTTGCGCAGCTCGACTCGCGCAGGTTCGGCATCGGCGGCGACGTCGTCGCCCCGGGCTTCACGTCTCGCGAGGACCATGAGCGCATCCGGAGGCTGGAGCTGGAGATCACCCAGCTGAAGAACCAGCTCACGCGGCCCGGCGGCGTCGCGTCCTTTGACGGCAGCACCGTCGCCGGCACCACCTCGCCCTCGACCCAGAAGGATGATGCCTTGGCCGACGGCGAGGGGCCGCGCCCCGACGTGCAGGAGTGCATCGACGCCAGCAACATGAGCGGCGAGAAGGGTGAGCTGCGCTTCTTCCGTGGCAAGGGCTTCCGCACCCGCTACTTTGGCCCGCACAATGCTAGCATGGCCTTTGTCGAGCTGACCGGCCTCTGCCCCTTCATGAGGGAGACGGCCGATGAGTGGCTGCGGCCCGTGATACTTCACGACCGCAAGGATCGCAAGCGTCGCAAGGAAGAGCGCGAGGTTCACTTTGAGCGGCCCGACGCCGAGCTCATCGCGCTGCTCCCCACCAAGGAAGAGGCCGACGCCCTCATCAACGTCTACCTGGACCAGTTTGAGCAGGTCCACCGCATCGTGCACATCCCCACGTTCCGCAAGGATTACGAGGAATTCTGGAAGCCCGCCAGCAAGCAGCGCTACGCCGCCTTCACGGCGCTGATCCTCTCCATGATGGCCGTGGCCAGCTGCGTGCACACCCACGACAGCCTCAAGTTCATCGGCATGATGTCCAACGCCCGCCACTGGGCCGAGAAGTGGATCTGGGCCTGCGATGCCTGGCTCTCGAAGCAGAGCCAGAAGCACCGCAAGCTGATCCACTTCCAGGTTGCGTGCCTGCTGTACCTCGGCAAGCGCGTCAACACCATTAAGAAGAAGCGCTTCTGGACCGGCTCGGGGGCGCTCATCCAGGACGGCATCGCCGTGGGCCTGCACCGCGAGCCCAGCCACATGGCAGGCAAGATCACCATCTACAACCAGGAGATGCGGCGGCGGATCTGGACGACTGTGCAGGAGTTCGACATGCAGGCCTCGTTCGACCACGGCCTGCCGACGCTGGTCAGCCAGCTGCACTACGACACCAACCCGCCACGGAACCTGGACGACGAGGACTTTGACGAGGAGACGACCGTGCTGCCCCCGTCCAAGCCCCAGAGGGAATACACCTTCTCCTCCTTCCAGAACCTCGCCCGGCAGAGTCTCCCCCTGCGTCTCGAGCTGAGCCGCCTGCTGACGGGTCCGTTGTCCGAAATCGACTACGACCAAGTCATCCGGTACACCAACGACTTGACGCAGGAGATCGACGCCCTCCCGTCGTGGGACATGAACCTGGACAACACCAAAAGCAAGAAGAATCCCCTCATCGCCTACACACTGCTGCACGTCCAGCTCCGGCAGTACATCATCCCGTTGCACCAGCCGTACCTCAAGCTGCGCAAGCAAAACTCCAAGTACCAGTACTCGGAAATCATCTACTACAACGCCGCCCGCGACATCGTGCTTCTCCACGACAAGCTGTACGAGCAGGGCATCCGCGCCCTCAACTTCCTGCGCGAGGACGCCCTGACGACGGCCATCAACCTGTGCAGCGTGACGATGCTGCAGCCGAGGGGCTCGACCAACATGATCATGATCAACTCGCACCACACGCTGAAGCTGATTGAGAAGTGCATCGCCATGAAGGAGGACCGGCTGCTGCGGTGCGGCAACAACGAGCCGTGGGGCTACTCCATCATGTGCGCCGCGCTGGGGCTCCTCGAGGCGCACCTGGGCACCAAGTCTCCCGAGGTCGCCAAGTCCACGTCGGCGGAGCGGTTCGTCAACCTGCACTACAGGCTCCTGGCGAACCAGGAGCCGCCGGTCTCGTCTGGCCAGGGGCCCGGCTCGCCCCTCAACGGTACGGCGGTCCTGCCCGCGTCGGGCATCGGGCCCAGTCCGGCCCTGGACCTGCCCGACAGGCAAAAGGTGAGGATACCACAATCCGCATTGCGTTCCCTGGACACGTCGTCTAACGCCGCTCGCCAGTCCGTGACTCCATTCGCGTTCAACGCGCCCATCCCCGCGGTCCCCGTCGACGCATCCGTGCCCGGGCCGTGGATGATTGGCGGCGGCGACCAAGCGCAGCCCTTCAACATGGACCCAAGCCTGGAGCTCTTGGGGCTCAACCTCAACGAGCTCTGGGGCGAGTCGTGGGAGCTGGGCTAAGGCGCCGTGGCGACGGCGGGCGCGATTGGGGAGCTGTATATGATTTTGCACGGGGAGCAGGCGATGACGGACACATGAAGCGATGAGATATCTGGCTGGAGTTTGGGCATGCATACACTTGTACACTAGAGATACCACGGCAACCTCACGGCTCCATTCTGCTTAGGCTCGATGTTAATTAGACAGACGAATGAAACGCAGCTTCGACCCAGCTTCGACCCAGCTTCGACCCAGCGTGTGACGCTCGTCGCCAAGGGAGCACTAATATCGCGAGACAACTTGTCACAGGCACTAATATCGAGTCACAAGTCATGGTGCGCGCCGGTATGGAGCTCAAATGCCCCGGTACCCGTACGCGTCCGCAAATTCTCGCCGCGTACCACGTAGGCTCCAGTCTGCAGAAAGACCTGCCCCACAGCCCTCGGCCAGGCCCTCGGGCGCAAACCCTTTTGAGTAACATTTGGTCCGCACTTCTCCATCAAGCAAACAAGCTAGGAAATCAGCAACATAGCTCAGGGGAAGAGCGACGGGCTCATATCACGAGATCAACCCGTAGGTCCCTGGATCGAGACCAGGTGTTGCTATCTTTTTTTGACTTCTTTTTTTCTTCGTCTCTGTGCATTTGGGCGGCTGACGACGATGTCTTGCTTGATTCCTTGGTGGTTTTTTTTTTTTTTGCGCGCCAGGGAAAAAAATCGGGGTCGCTCCTGGCCGCCCTGGTAGCGGCGGCTGTGGCGTGCACAACCGCAGGACAAGCCACAGGACAAGCCACAGGCAGGCAATGAGTAGGCTGGACGACGGCTTTTGCACAGAGCGACTGCTTCGTGCGATGATATAGTATTGCACGCAGCTCACTGCGACTGAATATTCTTTCCGTTCTGTCTTCATTTGTTTTCTTTATTTTTGAACCGCTGTTCTGCATGCTGCGAATTGCGGTTGCGCAAACGTAGGTTTGTAGACTCGATGGCTGGAATGATCATGGAAAGAAGTTGATAGAAACCCCGAGCAGGACGGTAAGCCACCTCCAAGTGTGATTTGTTTCTTATTTCATTGCGCATATATCTACATAATTGAATAAATACTGCAGAACTTTCCTGCGTTATGAAACTTGCATATTCTGCCGAGGCAGGACACGACTTCGCATTTCTGACGGTGGGTGATTTGACTCCCGGGTAGCAGTCTGATTGCCACAACCCATGCAGACGCGACAAGACTCGCCATCATATTTTCATCCCGGATAGTCAAGTGTGACTTGAAAACGTCAGCCCAGCACATCAAAATGGCATTTGGCAGTTGTTTGTTGATTTTGAACTTATATACCCCGAGCGCAGCAATGTCCTGTCGTCGGTTGGGCCGTCACCGAGCGTTTTTCATTCGAACGCGTCGCTCAGCCCGCAATCTATATTCGCAGATACACGGTACCAAACGCGACAATGGCCGGCAGCATCTGGATGGTCCATATCTTCTTCGTCGCTGTCGCTCCACCGTACAGGCCTGCAATGCTAACGGCACCGAGGAAGAAGAGCTGGATTTCCCTCCCAAAGTCGCGGGATGGATGAACAACACCCCACAGTAGCCCGGCGGCGAGAATCCCGTTGTAGAGACCTTGGTTGGCGGCGAGGACCTTGCTCTTCTCGGCGAACTCGGCAGTGATCTTGAAGGCCTTGCGGCCGCGGGGCGTGGTGTAGAGGAACATTTCGAGGTAGAGGATGTAGACGTGTATGAGGGCGACGAGAGTCGTCGCCACGGAGGAGAGGACGGCCATGATGGACGAGCCTCAAATCGTTCTCTTCTCAGGCTGACGCCGACTCTGAGCAATCGCAAGTAGTCGAAGGAAGGAATCGAGCGAGATCCAGCCTCGGCTCTGGCGTTGCGCATCCCATGACGAAAGTGACTAAGCCGCCTGAGGAAGGAGTGGAAACAGCGAAGCAGCCCCGCGCTCGACATCGGGCAGGACTGTGGCAGTGACGCAGCCTTGTCAGCAAATCTAACCCAACCCTCGAATACAGTACAAGCTCCAGTGTGGCACCGTCCTTCTCAGAAGGGCTCCACGGCAACAAAGTTCCGTGAATGACCGCACGAGCCACTGCACAGCCCTGCAAAACGTTGCGTAGGTATGCGGCTGAATGGGACTTTGGGACTTTGCGACAGCCACCCGTGGCTCGGCCAGCTCGAATAGGCATGGCAGCCCATTCGACGAGTACGAGCAATACGGAGTTGCGGGCTGGATTGAGGGTCACTGGGTGACGGGCTGGCCAGGGGAGGGAACCTGTGGATACCTCGAGCGGCCGCGCCAACTCCTTTACAGTAGAGTGTATCATCGCAAGCACACCAAAGGGAAAGTTGCATTGCCAAGAATCTACGGGGCAAGGCGATCTACATGCTTTGCTTCCGTCCCAGGGTCTGGCCAGCGCAGAGTGGCAACTTTGCACGGCCGTCTCGCGGTATAAGGCCCAAAGAGGTTTAGCTGCCAAGGAGCCTGATCGCTTCAAGGTCGGTGCGTCGACGGCTCACGGCACACGGCACCACCGTGGCTGAAGGCGCCCTGATGCACTTTGGGCACGATACTGCGAAATTGCTCCGCCCAGCGTCCGTGATTCGCCCTGAGCTGGCTTGAGACATAGGGCCACAGTCGTCAGCTCGGGGCAATCATAGCGGCGGTGACGGGCTATATATCCGCGAGAGGCGCCTTCTAGAAGAGATGCCCATGCAGTGTCGCAAGGTGTCAATTCCTGCAAAGGAACTCTTCGATCCTCGACGTTGCAGCAGTTGAACTACGCAACTCCTTGCCTCTCTCCCAGGACGCTGCCGTTGAACCCGAGTGTCGAGCGCCTGAGACGCAACCGCCTCCAGAGCCCAGTCGATATCCACAACCGTCGTCGCCAACATGATGGACTCTCACACCTCTCTGGGCATTGCCCAGATCGTCTTCTACGTGCCCATCGTCCCGCTTGCCATCTATCTGATGGTGCGCAATGGCAAGATTCGGCCGAGAATGGCCTGGTGGCCGCTTATACCCTTCAGCCTGAGTAAGTTGTGCGGACACGTTCTGGCAGGAATGCCTCTAACAGGCATCAAGTGCGTCTCGCCGGCGGCCCGATCATCATCGCCTTGGAAAAGAACCCCGACAACATTGGCCTCATCATTGCGGCCATCGTACTACTCAACGTTGGCGTGATCCCGCTGATTGTTGCCGACCTGGGCCTCACTCGCCTCATGTAAGACTGCACCTGATTCTTGAAGCGCCGACAAATCATGCTCATGCAGCCTCTCCGCAGTTTAATGGACAACTATGGCCAGAGCCCCCACTCGAACAGAATCGGAGTGCTCCTGCGGGTGGCCTTTATCGCCGCCGCGGCGCTCCTGTCGGCCGGCGGAGCTCTGAGCTCCCAGACCTCGAGCAGTCTGCGTTCTACCGGCCACGCCCTGACGCTTGCCGGGTACATCGTCTTCGCCGTCGAGCTCGTCACCCTCACGGGGATGCAGCTATTCTTTTTCAAGCGGCGGTCTGAATTTCTTCAGAGCAGCCAGAAGGTACGCACTAGGCTGCCCTAAAGACGAGCCTGAAGCTTGCTGACATGGTGCCGTAGGTCCTCACTGGGTCGCTCCTGGCGAGCCCCTTCATCATGGTGCGCACCGTTTACGGACTCCTGGAAGTTGCCTTCCAAAACACCGGTTCAATCACATGGAACCCAGTATACGGATCTGCTGTGGCGTTTGCGATGATGGCCCTGCTGATGGAGTATATCGCCCTGTGCGTGTACCTGTACACGGGATACTCTATTCCTCCCGACCGCGGCCTCACTGCTTCTTCCAATACCGAGCCAGCCGCAAAAGTATGATGAGCACTGAAACGCGGTTGCACGGGTGAAGACGAGTTCAGAAATGACAACTGCTTGAATGGGAAAGGGCGCCTGGTCTTGTGAGATGGCTCACCGTGGGATTTCTCTCGGAGTTGGGTTTGCTTTGACAGTAGAGATTGAAACAAACTTTGAAGATACAGTAGATACCCATACATAAGGTGGCAAGCAACATGAGCGTTATAGAATAATGCAAAGGATGATCGACATATTTGGATATATTTAGCCTGGTCGGTGCAATGTCCCTCTCCAATAATGGATGCAAATGGCTACTTCAGCGAGACTTGGCCACACAAAGGGCGCTGCCGTCATCAAAGAAAGGGAGCATGAAAGCGGGATTGAAGCGATAAATCTTACCGAGTCTACAAATTCTTTCATCGAGCAACAAAAGGCTGGGGGTTATTTCAAGACACGTCGCGTTTCATGGCGAGCATGAAAGCAGTTAGCTCAGTCAAATTGTTGGTGGCAACGCATGCTGCGAACGGAGGCATGATGCAAGGCTGGCTCCAAATGTTGGATGGCACCGTATTCGGAGGCTTGACCGTTGGTCGGCCGCAGAGCGACACGCAACGGGACCGCAATCCGCACTGTATGGCAGCTGGGTGTCGTGGGCCCCTCAGCGGACGTAGGCTGCTGATCGCGCAGCCCAGTGACACAGTGCGCGTGGGGAAAGCCACGCCCTCATCAACTGACCCGTCTTGTGGTGTCGCCTGGACAAACCATCCGCACGTCTCCGTATGAGCACCCTTCCGGAAAACACTCTGGGGCCTTGCCAACTCAGCAACCCGTCTTTGAACCTGCGTCGTCCCTGCGCTGCCCTTGCAGCATCCCGCTCACCTACGCTGCCGCCGCGACCCGGAACTGACGCTCTCGCCCCAGGTCTGGAGCTCCGACGATGATGCTCTGCGCCCGGAGGCCGCTTGGATGCTCGCTCACGGAGCACCCAGCCCGCTCCTCATACACGCCTCAAAGGGCTGCCTCCTGCCAAACTGGCATATGACCAGGATGAGACATGGGGGCGAGCTCGTAGCTCAGCCTCGCCTCGAGGACCTGCATTGTCTCCCAGAGCCTGGCGGTCGAGGTGCGGACGTGATTATAAGCTTCGGTGTCTCTGCTGACGGCTGTACTTCCACATCCGCTTCCTCATGGGCATCCACCAGCGACCACCCCTGGTCGAGCCACAGTCCTCAGCCACAAGACCCTGACCTTTAACTGCACCCGCTTTCGGCCAGATGCTGGAGCCTCGTGCCATACTTTCTCCCTTTCGCTCCTTCATGTGGCCGCAAGGAGAGAGACTAATGGGAAGCGAAAGCCTGAACAGGGTTCCTTTATAAATACTTTCTCCCCATGCTCGAGTGATGGCCGTGACCCCTTGGTCGCCCAAAAGCTACTGCCTCCTGCTCTTTCTGGTCACCTGGTTTACTCGGATGCCTCTCCTCGCACACCATTTTGCACTCGTTTGGTTTACTTGAAGACATCTAGTCGAGTCACCGGTGCTTCGGATCATACTCTGCGCGACCGACAACGCACTACTTCATACGGTCTCTCCCCACCCGGACCATCTTGACATCTCCCTCTTAGTCTCTGTCAACTGTCTTTCGATTCTCTGCTCGAGAGCTCTGTGAATCCCGTCTCTATACCTACTCAGACGGGTATCCACAGCGCCGGCTCGACTTCGTCCCTACCGCAAAGGTGGGTAACCAACAGAGCCTGCCTATTCCGGCTCCTGAGATTATCGACGTCTCTCGGATGTCCAGACATTGGTACGTAGAGACGAGTCCGACAGGCAGGCAGCAGTTTGTATCCATCAAGCGCTCTCGCTCCCATGGGCACCACCATCGCCGCCACGAGCACGACACCTGCAAGGTCAGCCGTGAGGAATGGAAACGCCTCGTGGAGCGGGAGCGCTGTCTCGAGGAGACGAACAAGAGCCTGGTAGGAGAGGTCAGCACCTTGAAAGCGAGCCTGGCAACTGCTCAAGCCGAAGCCCACAACCTTTGCCATGTCGTCGTCCCCCATCTCCAGGGTCAAGTCAACCTCCTCGCTGCCGACAACGAAGCCCTCCGCCGAACGATTGACAACGCCGGCCACAACTCGTCGAGACTTTGTCGCGAAGAGGATCGGCTGAGACAGATGATTGACAAACTCGAAAAGGAGAAGAATGAAATCAAGGACAAACTCGAAAAGGAGAAGAATGAAATAAAGGGCAAACTCGAACAGGAGAAGGCGGATCTTCAGGACAAAGTCAAGAAGCTCACCAAGGTAGTGGAGCGAAGTTGCGGTCGGCGTTTTCAAGATCTGCTCGACGACATAGGATACTGGAAAGACCAATGCAGGTACTGGAGGTCAAAGTTTGAGGACACGAGGCAGCGTCACGACGACACGTGCGGTATACTGGAAATCAGAACGGAGAAGATGAGGGCATACGAGGAGATATTGAAGCGACGCCGCATCATCTAGCGCTTGATTCAACTGGGATTTGCCTTGGGAATGGAGAGATGCACGACAGGCGTCTCTCCCGCAAGCATCGACTTGCGGAAGGACATTTTACGATTGAGACGACATTGCGGCCTTGGTGAGTGTGTGTGGTTTGGCAGTGTCGACGACGTTGTGCTGACTATTCTTGGCACCAGTTTGCTTTCAGCATGCGCGCTCCAGGTGCCTTTCCATTTGATGACATTAGATGCTGGGCTTTGTCCTCGACAAGGCCTTCTGCTACGTGCGCGCGAGGCGGCTTGCTGAGAATAGCCTTGCCTCGGTCAAAGGACGGGTTACGACTTGTGTCCTTTTCGCACTGGAATCCATAGATAGAACAGCACCGATGACAGGATCCTTTTTAATTTTTATTTTTACACTTACACTGTTGTATCGCACGCCGCGTGGTCCGTGGTCTTGTGATGGCACCACACCCCAAGGGGTGTCGGTGTAGTCAAGGTCATCCGGCCGTTTGGCGAGGAGGCTCAAAGGCAGCAAACTCCAGTTTGTACCACCAATGGGAGGCCTCGCGCTGCCGAGCGGGCATTTGTCAGTCCATCATGATCAACCCGTAGCCCAGCAGAAGGCCGTGACGCGACGGCTTATGTGACCACGGAATTTGCGCACGCTTCTCCGGTTGGCGTGCTGACGACGCTGCGACTCGCGGCTGTTGGGGAGCTCCAGAGCCCCCGACGCCGTGCATGCAGGCCAGAAATAATCGCTCGGCAGCCGGTCTTGGCGCGGACAAGGGAGGCAACGGGACGTTGACGTCGGCTATCAGCACAGGTCCTTGATGCTCTGGGGCAGGCCCTAATGGTCAGCAGCCGCGCGTAAGATGACGAGGCTGTGCGCGTACCCGCGCGGGCCGTTTCGCGAATGTGGCTTGAAGCGCGATGGCGGCGGAAGAACTTGGCAGAAGCATCCAGCTGTGTGGAGAGGGTTGGGGCGATCCCGCTGCGGCTGCTCGGCTCCGTGGGGAGATGGTGGGGATGGCACGGAGATGGGCAGTCCTTGGCGGGCGCAACCGTCACTTACACAGACGAGTCTGGGGGGACCGAACAGGCGTCGCGCAAGGTGCTGGGCACAAGTACAACACGACATTTACCGAAGAATTCGTATACGAGGTTTTTGCCCGTCGGACCCGTCCTACACTTCCCTTTATTTTATTTAACTTTTTTTATTTTTTAAGTTCGGACGATTTCGAAGTTCGCTTGCAGCTGCAGGCCGTTCGTTGACAGCGGTTGCCCGTACCACCACGTCGGGATGTCTGTGCCTGCTTGGAGGAGGCACGTTTGGAGGCCGCTAGGAAGAACCAGGATCCCGCTGGATGACGCCGTTAGGCGCGCCATGGTAGCCGCCAGATAGTAGCGTCCGCCATCTGTCAGCAGACCAGAAGCTGCCTCCCGGGGGCCCCAGGCGAGTCCGTCAGCCCGATCTACATAGAACGAAGCCACCCAGCCGCCAAGGTCACGAACTGGGTGATCCTGGTCGGCGCCCTCACCGAGGATGACGGAACGGCCCTTGGCTCAAGCGGCAGCCGGAGGGTGGGATGGCACCTGTATCTGTATGTGCAATTGTATCTGCCTGTCCGACGCGGGCATGGCAACAACTGCCTGACGGCGGCCGCCGCGGTGCAATCACAGCAGGGCGCAACCCCAGGCCCGGACGGGTTCGCGCTCCTGCAGAGTCGAGTCAAGCGGACATGTGCACCCGCAAGTGGAAAAAAATCGCGTCCGTCTGTCTGTTCTGGCATCTTCCCTCTCGAGGGCATGACTCAATCGCTGCAGAAGGGCCCTCGTCATAGAGTCACCCTCCACGGGGAGGCCCACCGCTAGGCTGCAAGGCCAACGGTCGCCTCGTTCGCGACGAGCCACGAGGCGTTTGCTCCTGGGCTGGGCAAGGCGAACTGCCTGGCGGACCGGGGTTGGGGGCCGCCGCAGCGTCGCAAGGCAGCCAGCCCAGCCAAGTTCGAGAGGGACGCTCGCGCACAGCCGCAGCCCGCCAATCGACGGCGACGGAAGGCTCCAGCAACGTCGGAGGCTACGAGCAGAGTCCTATCTGCCCCCCGTCGACGTTGGAGGGACCAGGGCGCGCCCGCAAGTCCTGGTGACCCGGGCTTAGCAGGCTCGCTCGCTCGTCATGGCCGTCGGGGGGTGGGGTGCGAGACGCGAGGCAACCCGAATGCTTCCTGCCTGCTGCTCTGCCGTGTCCTGACCAGGGGCCGGCATATCGAGAGCCGGCTGCCGGTAATGGAAGATTTTCGATGGCGCTACGAGGACACCGAGGTAATGGTGGTGCAGAATAGCCGTCTGTTGTTTGCGTAAGGGGGGTGGCCTGTCGTTCGGTGGTGTGGCCAAGCCCTCCCACCAGCCGCCACGGACTCGAGGGCCTACAGCCAATCTGACGGCATAGGTGCCTGCGCATACATATCTCGACATCCAGCCCGTCACGCTTTGCTCTTCTCTCGACTATGACTCTTTACCTTTCCCGACCTTGCCTTCTTTGACTCTGTCGTCTATTCTCAACAACATCACGAAGGAGATTTTTGCCTGAGCGCTTGGGCACTTGCTTCTTGATATACGACTTCCACTTGCATCCTAGACCTTGCTGCTGTTGGCACCCGTCCTCAGGCCAGGGTCCCCCCAGCCGTTCACACTGTGCTTCGACTGGTGAGCCGTGTCAGTCGGTACGAGTCACCGGCTTAGACGCCGTCTGTTGCCTCGTCTGGGCAACACCACCCATCTACCGCTGTCGCATCTGCAGTTGCGGCTAGCTACCTTGCCTCAGGTTGCCAGCCGAGCAACTAAACCACCACTGCCGTCTTGTCCGCGTCGGCGACATCCGCCGCCATGCCGTCGCACCAGCGGTCGTCGGCTAACACCGGCCGCCGGGCTCAGAGCAGCCCCAAGCAGTCGCCAGGTTCGTGTCGTGGCCGGGCAGCGGCACCTATGTACGAATACGCCCCAACTGACCTCATCTACGCAGCCCAGGACTTTGAAGAGACGCTGCTAGACCAGCTCAAGGACAAGAACACCGAGCTCAACAAGGCCAACGAGGAGCTCGACCGCTACCAGCGCCTGCTTGAACAGGCCAATAGGAAGCTGTCCGCGGCCCACAGCGCCCAGGACGACCTCAAGCTCCAGGTCCAGAGCCTCAAGGAGAGCAACACGCTGCTGAAGAAGCAGGTCGAGGAGCTGGTGGAGGAAAACGACCACCTCGATTACCAGCGCGAGGTGTGGGACGAGCACTACACGATCCTGGAGAAGCGCTACCAGGAGCTGACGGACCACTACAACGTCGTCGTCGCGTCGGCCCCGGCGTCGGCGTCGTACCGCGGCGCCACGACGCTGCCCGAGCGCCCCAAGACGCCTCACAGGTCGTCGAGCAGAAAGGAGCACAGGGAGCGCAAGGGCGAGAGAGAGGGCAAGAGAGAGGGCAAGGGCCAGAGGGACCGGCTGTCGCGCCGGTTCGAGGAGAAGCGCTCGGGGTCGAGCCGCCAGGCCCGGCACATTGAAGGCTGGGGCCCCGGCGCCGGCGGGGCCCTGCCGGAGCCTCCGTCCGGGCGCCGGACGTTCACCAGCGTGGCCGTGACCGGACACGGGAAGTCGCCGGCGACGTCGCCGTCGCACAACAAGGTCTCCTTCTCGGTGCCGCGGACCACGTACCCGCTGAGCCCGAGCCTCTACAGCACGGGCGGCAGCGCCGTCTACGACGACTACGAAGACGGCAACTACCATGCGTACCCGGTGGGGCGATAGACCAGAACGTCGTCGCCTCGGCATGCAGTCATGCCGCGCCGTCCAGGCCCAAGCGGTCGGCGTGCTTGATCAGTTGCCAAGATGGCGGGGCGAGCTGCATCTGTAGCTCCTCCAGCTCTCTTCCCGACCGCATTCGCGTCGGTTTCTCCGTCTTCAATGTACACCAACTCCACCCTCACGCCGCCACGACAGACGCCCTCGACCGCCTCCGATCCCTGCAACGCGGGCTGCGATGCCGCGATGCGGCACCCGGACGCCCCGCCACGCCCGATCGTCCTCCAAAACCCCGAATACCCCCGACCTTGATTCCCTGCCCGTCTGGTGGCCCCCCCGAGGCTCTCATCCTTGTTTCTGCTGTTGCTGCTGCAATCCCGCGCAGGATTGGAATTGAGGAATTGCGGCTTCGGACTCGCTGAGTCATTTCGTCCTTGCGTATTTAATTGTTCCCACGCGGCTCCCTTTCCTCTCGTCCCCTCCCGATACACCAGCCTCTGCGCATTTCTTCAGACTCATCGCCTCTCTGCGTCGCCGTCCTCGGCCACTACGGTCCAAATGAAGCTCTACCCCAGCCTCTCCGACGAGCTCGCTGCGTGGGCGCAGCAGCAGCCCGTCTTCTTCACGGCCTCGGCGGCCACCCACGGCCGCCACATCAACGTGTCGCCCAAGGGCCTCACGGACACGCACCTTGCCGTGCTGAGCCCGAACCGCTGCGCGTACATAGACCGCACCGGCTCCGGCTGCGAGACCATCGCGCACGCCTACGAGAACGGCCGCCTGTGCCTCATGTTCATCAGCTTCGGCGCCGCGCCGCGCATCCTGCGCCTCTTCTGCCGCGCCAGCGTCGTCGAGTGGGACGCGCCGGCCTTCCCGGACCTCGTGCGCCGGGTCGCCAAGGGGAAGCGCGAGGCCTTTGACGGGGCGCGCGCCGTCATCGTGTGCGACATCTGGGAGGTGCAGACGAGCTGCGGGTACGGCGTCCCGCGCGTCAAGCACGCACTGTACGCCGGCGCGGACTCGGACTCGAGCGCGCCCGCGACGCCCGTCGAGGACGTGCTGCGCGAGGGCCGCGGCCCCGGCGGGAAGCTCGACGAGCTGACCGTCTTCGAGCCGCGCCCGACCATGGATCACTGGGCCGCCAACAAGGCGCAGACCAACACGCTGCACCAGTACCAGGGCATTAACAACACCTGGAGCATCGACGGCCTGCCGGGCCTGCGCACCGCCCGCCGCGACTCGGGCCAGCGGGCGCTGTGGGCCGTCGACGCCATGGCCCGGCTGAAGCGCATCTGCGCCGAGAAGGAGGCCGTTGCGGCGGGCTTCCTGCTCGCCTTCTTGCTGTACTTTGCCCTCGCGGGAATTCAGAAGTTGGTTTTGTTCCAATGATGTGGCATTTCTGTATTTCTGCCTTCTTTTCCTTGCCTCTCTCTGTCTGTATCTTCGTAGTTGTTGCGGTGGCGTTGGCGGATATGTTTGGTCAACTTGGGAAAAATACCTCGGCAATCTGGATCGTTATTTATTATTTGGGAACGGCCTACTCACGCATCTACGTTAGACTTGCATCTGTGCTTTGCAATGGACTTTTTCACTTTACTTGACACTTAAGAAACCCTGTGCCACGACATCTCACTTTGACCGAAGTCCTCTATTATTGTTGCTATCTCCTCAACACTACTGCCTGCCTGCAACGGCCCTCTACGGCTGGCAGACGTGGGCTGATTATCTCTTGCCGACGCCGCATCCGTGCCGAACGCAATTAAGGCAACCCGGCAGCGACTTAGCCACGCGAGGCACTCTCCCGCCTCGCTTTGTCAGCTGGCCAGATGCCCGCCAACATGGCTGGTTCGTCGTTCTGCACGCCATTGGTAAGGTGCAAGTATCCGGTGACCGCATCTATACGCGGGAACCCGCGCACGTAGCTCGCCCTTTTGAAGCAGAGCCCAGTGGGTAACCGAAGTAGCGCGTTTCTATGGGTGCGACTCGCCGTCGCCTTTGAGCAAACCGCTTGACGATTTCCGTGATGAATGGATGCCGTGTTCCGATAGTCCTTCTCCATCATCCGGTGTTCGCCGCTGGGGCAGCGGCCTGTCCATTCGTCGGCCCGGCGGCCTTCCCACCACCGCCGCCGCCGCCGCCTCTACCGCGCCGTCCTCGGCCAGAACCCTTCTCTGTGGTCGGCGTCGATCCCGATGCAGCCCCGCTGGCAGCGGCCGCGGGCTTCTTGTCTTTGCGCTCGAGAACTTGGACTGTCGTCTGGGCAACTTGCACAGGGCTGGCAGCGACAGCCTTGACAAGACTATCGTGCTCAGCAAAGTCAACATATGCGAACCCCTTGCGCTTATCCACCTCGACGAGCGTGACGGTGCCGAACGCCCCCAGCGCCTGTTTCAGGGCGCTCTCGGTGACTCCCTGCGACGAATTGGCGTGCTTGACGAAGGCACGAGTAGCGCCGGCGGTAACGGACGTCGACTTCTTCTGCGCAGCCGATTTTGCGCCGCCGCCCTTGGAGTTGGCTGAAGGTCCCGCTGTTGATTTAGCGCTGGAAGATGGCTGGGTGGCTGCTTGTGCCTCCGCTGCCGCGTCGGCTCCCTCTGCGTCTCCCTTCTTCTTGAGGAGCACGGGTGGATTCGCAGCAGAAGGCTCAGCAGCCTTGCCCTTCTCAGCCGACTTGCCGCCTCGCGTCCTGCGACCTGACGACTGCGATTTTGGCACGGCGGGACTGTCAGGTCGACTCTTGGGCGACTGGGGAGCAGCAGCTTCTGCTGGTGGCTCTGCGGTCTCGCTCGCCGAAGCCGTCGGGTCCTTGCTCGAAGGTGACTTCGTATCGGATCCCGCCTTCGCGGCATCGTGCCTGGCTCTTCTGTGAGCACTGCCCGGGCTTAGTCCGAGATCTCGTTGCAGAATCCTCGCAGCGGCAGCGATGCCAGCGCGGCGGCTTCTAGGGGCGTCCGCAGCGTTCGGAGCATTAGTCTGGCTGGTTGCAGTCTTCGAGGCCTCGGCTGCCTGCTCGGTTGTCGCCTTCTTCGTGAGGATTTTCACAGTTTCCTTGGCTGCCTTGTCGGATTTGTCGGCCTTGGACTCCCTGCTTCTCTTCTTGGAAGAATCGTCTTCCTTGGAGCCTCCTTTGCTCTTGGCAGAAGCAGACTTGGCACCCTTGCCAGATCCACCGTCCTTGCCCTTGTTGGCTTTCTTCTCCTTAAGGAACTCAACCAAGGGTGTGGTGGTGACCTTGGCCTCCTCCTTTGACGCCTCATCCGCATCTTCCACGTCAACGCTTTCCCTCGGGAGAACGGGGTTGGCGAGACCTTCGAGAAATGCCATGAACTCCTGGTCTTGATCAATGGTCCCCTGTCGAGGATCTACGCGCCGCTTGTTCCCGGGAACCTTCTTGTAGGCCGAAAATTCGAGAGCTGGGGGACCGACCAGAGATGGATTGTTGAAGGTGGACTTGGCATCCTCCCAAGTTGCACCACGCACCGCCTGGCTGAGCGACAGAATGTCATCCTTGCGCAGGACGTGCAAGTAAGCCCGGCTTGGGCGCGATGGCTTGGAGGGGCTTCATGATTCTCGTTAGGTGAGCGAAGACGAATAATGACAAGACAGTACTTACTCAGTCGAGACTTTGCCAGGAGAATAGGACACCCAGTCGACCTTGCCCTTATTCACTTCCCAGTCAGAGCCCAGGATAGAGACGAACTCGGTCTCGGTCATGCCAGGCGGGAGCCGCCGGATGATGAGCTTGTCGCCCTCATCTTGGGCCCTCGTCCTCGCTCGTCGAGGAGGTTCAACCCCATTTGCATTCTGGATCAGATCTTAGCAGATGATCGCGGCCACTGCGGCGTACGGGTTTCAGTACACTTGCCGTCGATGCGTCTCCCTGCTTGTCACCCGTGCCCCTGCTCCTACCGGGCCTCGACGCATTACCCTCGTTGGATGGCTTGGCCTGCACTCGGTTAGACAAGAAGCGACACGCCGCCGACGAGCGCTCGAGATGCGGACCTTGGTCAGGGAGTCGCCCGACTGGCTGGCGGCGTTGTGAGGCATTCCTTTCGCCCTACGGGCCAGCACCTGCGGCGGCGGGGCGGACATTGCGCAGGCCGTAGGATACTCCGGCCGGTGGCGCAACTCCCAGACGGACCTGGTAAATTGGCATTTGGTGAGTCGTGATGCTCGGGAGAGTGAGATGCGCCTTTGCGAGGTTTCAGGGCTGGGTGAGGTGAGCTCGGTGACCCATGGAAGTTATGGCGACGGCTGCAGCGCCCCGCCAGCGACGCTGTGGAGCCCGTCCAGGCGTGCTCTGGTCGCTGCAGTCACGTGGCCTTGGGCAGACCCCGGGCGTGCTGCCGCATGGAGGCGACGTGCAGGCGAGGAGGCGTCGCACCGAGGCCTGGGCACATGAGAGCATTTGTTGCAAACCACCGCGATCCCGCTAGGCCCGTGTCTCCATCCAGAGCCGAGTCGAGAGCGTGCGCGGCGAAGAAACGACGTGGCCCAGCTGCACCGTGTGTCCCGCCTGCTGGCGATGCTGCCGCGCGGGCCCCGAAGTAGATCCGGCGTCTGACGAGCGGACGCGACCACCAAGCACCCCCATCCGCTCATCCCCCCTTCCACGGGGCCTCTGACATCTGCTGCTGCACCGCGGTGGGCTGCGACATCGCCTCTGCTCGAAATGGTGTCGTCCGTACCCCGACCCGGCCCTGCCAACCTGGGCCCCAATGCCGGGCTCGACGAGTGGCTGGACGAGGCCAAGCAGTGCCATTACCTGCCCGAGAGGGCCATGAAGGAGCTCTGCGAGAAGGTCAAGGAGATCCTGATGGAGGGTGTGCAAGGCCCCGTCGTCCCTCGTCCGAGGCAGTCCCGGCTAACCGAGTCTGCGCAGAGTCCAACATCCAGCCCGTCTGCACCCCCGTGACCGTCTGCGGCGACATCCACGGCCAGTTCTACGACCTGCTGGAGCTCTTCCGCGTCTCGGGCGGCATGCCGGGCGAGAACAATGCCCAGGCTCCCAAAACGGCCACCACCGTCATCACATCCGAGGATATCGAGCCACCGAGTGAGATTACGAACCCCAAACTCAGAAAGAAACTGCGGTCGCCGATGCCCAGTGACAGAGCAAGTGGTGCTGATGCCCCAGAAGCTGCCGACACCTCGACGGCTTCAGCAGATTCCGGCCCCATCCCCACCACGTCGTCTTCCCAGAGCGCAGAGACCAGGTTCATCTTCCTCGGAGATTTTGTGGACCGAGGATACTTTAGCCTGGAGACCTTTACGCTGCTCATGTGCCTCAAGGCTAAGTGAGGCGCCCGCGACCATGTTCCTCGAGGCCTGTGCTGACGAGCCCCTCTAGGTACCCTGATCGAATCGTTCTCGTCCGCGGCAACCACGAATCGCGCCAAATCACCCAGGTGTACGGCTTCTACGAGGAATGCCAACAAAAGTACGGCAATGCCTCCGTCTGGAAGGCTTGCTGCCAAGTCTTTGACTTCCTGGTCCTGGCTGCCATCGTCGACGGCGAGGTCCTCTGCGTCCACGGTGGCCTGAGCCCCGAGATCAGGACTATTGATCAGATCCGGGTCGTGGCGCGCGCCCAGGAGATTCCCCATGAGGGAGCGTTTTGCGACCTCGTCTGGTCCGATCCCGAAGACGTCGAGACGTGGGCCATCAGTCCACGCGGCGCCGGCTGGCTGTTTGGCGACAAGGTGGCGACCGAGTTCAACCATGTCAACGGCCTCAAGCTGATTGCCCGAGCGCATCAGCTAGTCAACGAAGGATACAAGGTATGTGCCGAATTACCAAACCGTCGTCGAACGCCGAACTGACCAATCAAAGTACCACTTTGCCGAGAACTCGGTGGTCACCGTGTGGTCGGCTCCGAACTACTGCTACCGCTGCGGCAATGTCGCCTCCATCATGTCTGTTGACAAGGACTTGAACCCCAAATTCAGCATCTTCTCGGCGGTACCCGACGATCAAAGGCACGTGCCGGCGAGCAGAAGAGGGCCAGGCGACTACTTCTTGTAACGACATGCAAACTCGAGAGCTGAAATGCGTTGGGCTCTAGATGTACACTAGCATACGGTTGAGATATCCATGACTTGCGAAATGAATGACATATGGCATGATGATTGGTTGGGTATTAGCAATCTTTAACCAGCTGGATGGCATCCTCCAGCAGTTTGTTAGGTTATTAGCTACAACATCAACTACCTTAGATGTCCTAGTCATTCTCGTACCGCCATGTGAACGTAAAAATGCCTCAAGTAGTAATCAGTACTGTCAAGTTTTTGCGTTGTGCACCTGGCCATTCGAGGGTCGCGAAGGCCGACTCGGAGGTCGACGCAGCTTGGGCAGCGACCCCACACCACCAATACTGTTTGTTCCCATGTCGAGAAACGTCGCTCTGCCCGAGAACTGCCAGAGCTCCCGGTCAAGTACAACTCAAACAAGCCCTTGCACCCAACAATGCCTTGAAACGGGGATACCTACGCCCTGCGCTTTAAATTTTAAAGTGTCGCAAGATGCCTAAAGAGCCGCGCCGCCAGATCAACCCGATCCAGGTGGCCGTTGACGAATGGATCTCAACACTCGACCCGCCAAATTCCAGCGAGGCGAGCTCATGGAGAGAAGATCTTCTCGTCAGCGCACCCAAGCGCTTCACAGTATATGAGCCCATGGCATTGCTCCCCTGTGGCAGCTTCACCGGCCCGTCGTGGACGGCAGAACTGGGCCGACGGAGCGCAGAATCGTGCGCTTCGTTGTGGTCGCTCATCTTGGCGCAGCTTTCGAAGAACGCCAAAGCTACCCTAACAAATCTTGCTGTCAATGAGGGTATTCCGCTGCAGAACTCTGGGCAGGACACGGAGAACGTCCGGCGCAGCCCGAGCGGACTGAGGATGCTCCACGGCGACTTTGGGCCTCCGCAGGTAGGGTCCGATTCGCCGACACCCGAAGACTTTGAACGGGCCTTCTGGGTATCGACGAAGCAAAACGGCATATTTCAGACCTGGGCTCCTCGGTGGACAATGTTCAGCCGAGGGAACGTCAAGGAGAAAGCAAGGCTGCTGGAATTTCCCGGCGCAAAGCGGACGTCGGCAGCTACTACTTCGGCCGAGCCACGTGTCCACGCTGTGGACCTGTACGCGGGCATTGGATACTTTGTATTTTGCTACGCGTCGCTCGGCATGAGGGTTTTGTGCTGGGAGATCAACCCCTGGAGCGTTGAGGGCCTGCGACGCGGTGCGCTCGCCAACCGGTGGACTGTCAAGGTGGTTCAGGGACTTGATCTAGAGCTTCCGCTGCGGGATGTGACGTCTGGCGACGAGCAGATCATTGTGTTCTTGGAGAGTAACGAAGAAGCTTCTCGAAGGATCAAAGGCCTGCAGAGCATGGGCCTCGCAGAAGACGTCAGACACGTCAACTGCGGCTTCTTGCCAAGCAGCGAGCCGACTTGGGATGCGGCATGGTACTTGACGCGTCTGAGCGCCGAGTCGTGGCTACACCTGCACGAGAATGTCGGCGTCGACGACATTGATTCTCGGCGGCAGTCCATACAGAGCCGATTCGCGGGCCGGAGTCGGCAGGGGGAAGCGGACCGGTCGGTGGACGTCGAGCATGTGGAGCGGGTCAAGACTTTTGCGCCAGGCGTCTGGCATTGCGTCTTTGACGTCCATATTACAAGATTCAATGATACATGACCGAATACATCCTGCCATCCCTTGTGTCGTGGCGTCGTCAACCTCCGTGAATACGCCTCTTCAGTCCCGCCGGCGGAACTTGAGCGGGATGTTGTCCTCAATGATGGACTGCTTGTCCAAGGCCTCCTGCTGCTCCTGCGCGCGCTCCATCTCCTCGTGCTTCTTGAAGTGCTCAATGTCCTCCGGGTGCGTCAGGTCCTCGAGCTTGGTATTCTCGTCGTGGTACTTTTCCCAGTGGTGGATCTCGTACTCGTACTCGTCGTCGCCGTGGTGGCCGGGGCCGGTGCCCATGTCGGGCAGGGTTTTCCCCTTGGCGATGAAGTCGTTCCACTCGGCACGGCTCACGGCGCCGTCGCCGTCGGTGTCGAGCAGCGCCATCAGGTCGCGCATGACCTGCACCTTGCGCTCGAAGCTGAGATCCCTGTTGGACTCGTCCATGAGGCCGTATGTGCGCTGCAGCTCTTCAGCCTGCCATATGCCGTCGTCGTTGTAGTCGTGGAGGGTGAAGAAGGAGCCGGCATCCCAATTGTCCATGTGGTGCTCCTCTGCGAACAGAGAGTCAGCGATAGCCGGGCACAGGAGGACGGGAGGACAGGCAGAACATACCGGCCATGTGTCTCGTCATCCAGTTGGCATTCTCGTCCGCGATGGGCTTCTGGGAGTGGTCGCCGTGAGCGAGCACCGCCCCTGCGAGCGCAAGGGGGTACAGGATGCTTGCGCGCATGGTCAGGCGCAGTGTTGACGGTCAATTGGTATGCCTGTGCAGTCGTAGGCTCTGGGGAAAGAGATTGCGATGCGCCAAGGGAAGCGAAGGGAAGGGAGCTTGGATTGGTGCAGTCTAGGATGACGGAGTCTGGATGTTTGCGGTTGCCGGTGCCCAGGGGCAGCCACGGCACAGCCGGTGCTAGCGCTTGGGGGGCAGGCGCCCCGCGGTCCAGTGTCGTCACTGCGGTGATCTTTCGCCGGTCGCGACCCTGCCAGCGTCTGACGCGCCAAAGCTCTCGACTTTCGACAGCACCGCGTTTGGCTTGCGAACTCAACTCCTACGACGACCACCCCCCAACTGGCCCACGCTTGCACACCCCGCTGACTGCACAAACCGATGCATTCTATGGCTGCTAGTTAGTGGTTTTGCTATTCATTGCGACTTCATAGCAGGCACTCCAGCCCTGACCTTGTTACGTCGACTTATCCGCTTCTGACGGCCCTGGGCAGTGCTGCAACATGAGCAGGCAAACCGAGCTGGCCCTCCTATCATTGATGCCAGCACATGGCCCAGAACTCCCGCCTTCACTCGTGGAGCTGGCTGGGTCATTGCTCGCGCAGTCGAGACACAGAGCCAGCACGCTGAAAGCCGATGAGGAGGTCGCTCGGCATTATGCGTGTGCAAACATAGCTTGCGATCGGTGAGTTCGTTCCGTCGGGATGCTCAAACAAAACGGCCTGCTAATGCGCATTGACAGACTGAAGATTGCCCTGGATCTCCCACCGATAGAGCCACGACCACCAATCCCGCCCCGTATCTACAAACGCCTCTACACCCACCTCGACAACATCCTACCCCGGTCCTCGGGCACCCCTCGATCTACCCGCATTCGAACGCCTAGCTCGAAGCAACTGGAACTGGGCAGCTCTCCAGCTTCTAAACCACGACCCTTGCCCTCGAGAGGTACACCAACCAAGGAGAGCAGCCTGTCACAGTTCCGAACGCCATCCAAAGCAGGGGCAGAGGCTCCCAGACGGTCGACCAGACATGGTAGCACGACCAAGTCGACGGCTGGCCTACATCCCTGGATCCAGCCTGTCATTCGATACCTGTGCACCGAAGCCGGAAATGGGATGCTCGCCCCTACTGTGCTGGCGGGCATCGAATTCATCCTTGCCCCAGCCGGTCGAAGGACAGACGATGTGTGGGTTAGCAAGCATGTCACAGACTTAGTCGCCGCCATATACTTTTTCGTGGTTATGCGAGTCAAGGCAGTCGCCTCCAGTGCGGACATTGACCGCGAGGGCTACGTGCCGCTGCGCCAGGAAATTCTCGCGCTGCTGATGCAAGCACGCCAGCACGTCATCATCAAGGACGTTGACGAAGCGGGAGCATGGGATGGCTGGAATGAGCTCAATTCGAGAGACTTTGACGCGGCAGTAGCCCACGTTAATGACAGGGATTGGCTGGCCGGCGACTGGTATGATGGCATAGTCGACATCGTCGACTCGACACGAACAGGCGACGCTGAGCCGACGGATGAGGGGCACGAGGACGCGGGAGCGCAGGCCCCGACTCAGCGCGCAGATACGATGCTCCAGGAGAAGTACGACTATATCAGCGAGACACGAAGATCAGACTACGCTGCGTGGAAGGCCGACATGCTGTCTAGAATTGACCAAGCAATGGCAGTCAATAGCACTATGGAGGTAGATGCCTAAGAGGTGTCACCAAGCGTCATCGCCGACCCATTGCGAACCTCTAATACAAGAAATATAAAACGATGCTCCTTTTCCAGCTCACAGGGGCCCTATTGAGCCACACTGCACCACAGCAGCCACCTTAGCTTCTCGTGATGCCCACGATCTTGCCGCCAGTGAGGTCGGTTCCACCGTCGGCGCCATAGTGGGAGGCGGGTGTGCGGTTCCTGGTGTAGTTGGCCGAGGGGTCGATGCCCACCGTGAGCCACATCAAGAGGCCGTCCGAGACCTTGTCACCGAGGTACACATACTTGAAGAAGGGGTCGTATTCGGACGTAGCCTCGTCGGGGCCGTATTCATCTTGGACGTTGGAAGTGACGGGCTGCTTGTTGCTGGTGTACGGCTCCAAGGATTCGACGGCTTGGGTGAGGGCCGTGTCCATGTACGCCTGGCCAATGTGTTGGGTCCTGCCGCCGGTGAACGTGCCGTTGGGGAACGCAGTGGCGCCGAAGGTGGACATGATGTGGTAGTGATTGGTGCGGTTGGTGTAGTGACCGGGGAAGATGGTGTCGAATTGGACCACGCCCTCGGGGTCGGTCACCTGCACGCCGCGGCCAAAGGTGCTGTTGAGGCCGCCCTCGCCCTCGGCGGCGACGCCCGAGTAGACACCAGTCGCGTTGGCGTGCCAGACGTCGATGAGAGAATGGGGCACGGCCTGGCAGGTGTGGATATCGATGAACTGGAGATCCATGTGCACGGCGACGCCGGGTTCCCCATCCACGATGTTGCTGCGCAGGAGCTCGCCCTCGACGTAGTAGGGGCCAATGATGGTCTCTGGGACGAGAGAACAGGTGGCGTTGGACGCGAAGATGGTCTCCACAGGGGTGTTGAGGTCAAATCCCTGGCCAGTCGCGTTATGGCTCAAGCTGTTCCAGTGTTCGAACGACGTCTTGTCGCGACGCTGCTTGCCTGTATCGACTTGTCAGCCAGTGCCAAGGAGAGGGAGGGCACGGAGCGGGCATCCATACTCGTCTTGAGGCCACGCTTCTCGCGAAGGGCGTCCGCCGTGGCAATTCGACGGGCAATGGCTCGCTCCTTGAGGGCCAGAGCAGCGGGAGAGTTGGCGCAGTTGTCAAGGGCGCGCTTGGAGTAGGCAGTGACACGGTCTCGAGTCTCGAGAGCGTAACGGATCGCCTCTGGAGTCTCGGGATGCGCCAAGACAGGGGCGGAGAGGGCCAGCGCCGCAGCGAGGAGTGAGAGCTTGGCCATTTTGATGCAAGTAAAGATGTTTCTCCTTTTTAAGTTCAGGGATACGTTATAATCTCCCAAGATGACTTAAAGAGAAGGGGCTTTGAAGGGGTTACCGACTGTGATCGATGAGGATAGTCGGTTTGCAAGGACGGATGCATACCTTTTATAGATGATGCCGGTTCATAATCCTCAACTGTCCGCTCACCAGCTTTCCCCCTCTGCCACGACATGCGTCAAAGTCCCAGATCCACCGGCGTCTTACGAGGACGACTCGCCATCATGGCGGAACTTGATGAGGAAGGGCCGCTGACCGATGAGCTCGCATGCATTGCCAAACGCCTCCAAGCCTCCGCTCCTGCGATGAGAAAATTGCATCAGTGCCGCTGACTGATCAGCTCACATGCACCGGTAAACGCTTCCAAGCCTCCGCTCCTGCAAGGGTATGACCCGGATCCAGATGAGGGAGGTGTTGTTGTGCAGGGGGACATTGCCATCGCGCGGACGAAGACCGGTGGCAAGAAGAGTAGCAACGCAGAAGTCTCTCGCCGGTGGCAGTGCGCTTTGATCCCGTACGGCCCGCTTCCTCTACTACACCAATAAGATATGTGGAATATCGCGAAGGGAAGCCATAATAATTTCTATTTGTGGCCGCAGGCATCGTTGAACTACTTAGTAAGTGCTCGATATCTGACGTTGGGAGGGCAATTGATGTTTCAGAACCGCTTTTCCCCCCATCCCCTGGCCGGGGATATGGTGTCCAGATCGGGCCCATGGGATAAAGTTGCGGTGGGGTGGGATCTCCGATGGGATGGATCTCTCAAGCGAAGCGCACAGATTGGAATGGGCAGAGCTGCGATTGGCTCGCCAGCTCTCATCGTTTCTTGGGACTGCATGAACATGGGTAAAAGAGGTTCTTTTGACGAGAGACCCCCACAATGGCCGACGCATTGGCAATCCAGGGATTCCAGTGCGATGGGACCTTGGCGGCCGCTTACTTGGAAGGCAACGCGCGTATATGCCTGGCACGGCTAATAGCTCACGAGTCAGGTGGATTCCTCGAGCGTTGTGCAGAGAATAAAGGTCGATTAAGATGCAAAGCTACTCGTATGTAAGCGGGCTTGCGAACGTAGCAGACGGCAAGGTAGTCGGGACTGCTCGTAATTGCATTGCTACCTTACTCGTACATACATACCGCGCAGCAGACGCGCTACCCAAGCTTGCCCGGCACGAAGGGATGGCCGGCGCTCAGGCCTCCATCCACGGCCCAAGCCTGGCCGTTGACGTAGCTGCTCTCGTCGCTGCCGAGGAAGAGGGCGACGCGGGCAATCTCGTCGGCGTGGCCCCCGCGCTTGGCGGGGTTGAGCTGGCCAATCTTCTTCTCGGTGCCGCGGGCGCGAGCCAGCTCGTAGACGGGGGCCGTCATGCCCGTCTCGATGATGCCCGGGCAGATGGCGTTGACGCGGACGCCGGTGCCGGCGAGCTGGTAGGCGAGCGTCTGGGCGAGGGACACGACGGCGGCCTTGGAGGCCGAGTAGGGCGTCGAGCCGGCGTTGGAGCGAATGCCGGCGACGGAGGCGGTGCCGATGATGCTCCCGCCGGCCTCGGGCTTGTCGGATGACGTCCTCATCATGGCCGGGGCGGCGTACTTGGCAGCCAGGAAGACGCTAGTCGAGGTTAGTTGCATGCAGCCCACAACGGTGATACAGCCGCAGCCGCGCGGGCCCACCACGCACCTCAGGGTGTTGGTCCTGAGGACCGACATGAACTCGTCGTCGCTGAACTCGGTGAAGACGACATTCTTGCCCGTGACGCCGGCGTTGGCGAAGAAGACGTCGAGGCGGCCGTAGAGGCTCAGGGCGTCGTCGACGACGGCCTTGACCTGGGCCTCGTCGGCGGCATCAAAGCGGCGCGTGTGGACCTCGACGGCGGGATAGGCGGCTCCGATGTCCCGCCTGTGGGCCTCGAGGTGCGTGCCGTCGTAGTCGCAGAGGAACAGGGCCCTGGCGCCGCTCTCGGCGAACTGATGGGCGGTCGCACGGCCGATGCCCATGGGCGAGTTGGCGCCTGGGAGCCAGCCACGCCGTCAGCCACACGTCAGAGGCGAGGGAGAGGATGGACACAGAGGGAGAGGAGAGGCTTGACGACGCGCCCGCCACGCACCCGTGATGATGACGACCTTGCCCCGGGCCCGAGCGGCGCTGGAGCCGGGCGCGACCTTGCGGATGGGCGGCAGGCTGCTGGAGCTCGAGTCGCCCGGCGCGAGCTGCTGGCCAATGGCCTGGATCCGGCGCTGGGCCTTGTCGGACATTGCCGCTCGCGATGAGGCAAAGTAGGGCGGACGACGGTTGTGGTCGACGGAGAGTGTGGCGTCGCCGCGCCGTCGACTTCTTAAAAGGACCAAAGAGGCGCTGGCCCGGCTCTGGAGGGTGGTGAGGGGCCGCCCGCGAGCCGAGGCTCGCTGGGGCGGACCTAGGCTGCTGGCTCGGGGCGGGAGGCGGGAGGCGGGTGGCGCGAGCCGGCAGCCAGCCACCTCGGGCCCTCCAGGGGACTCAGAGAGCGCCCTGAAGCCCGCTGGCGACGTCCCGTAGGTGAGGGGTAATTTACCGTTATGCCGCCTGAGCAGCCGTCAGTCCCGTCCCCCCTCCCCCCGTGCGCCCGACGCGGCCAGGTACCGTCTCTCCATGCCTCGCCTCTGAGCCTCTTCAGCCCGGCGCTGTGCGATGTGATGTGATTGAGGCATGCATGCGACGCGATGCGCTGCGATGCGCTGCGCTGACCCGTCGCGCTTCTGGCTTCGGGCCTTTCAGCCTCGCCGTCACACCGCCACGAGCCCGTCTGCCACCGTGAGCCCAGGCGTGCGACCGCGCGAAGGGGGCGTGGAAGGCTGGATATTTGGGTATAGAAGCCAGGAGACGGCCTGCCGCTGAAGGGCCGCACGGGCTTGCCACGACGTAGAGCCGTGTTGAGTCGTCGGGCACTGATGCCTCGCTCTCACCATGAACGTTGACGAAACCCGCTCCTCTGGGACCTGGGAGACTGAGACAGCACTGCTATCCCGCCCTTGCCTCGCCGCTTCGCACCCCGATCTCGGACAGCATCAACGGCTTGCGCTGTGCAGGCCCCCTCGCAGAAGCCAACAGGCCCTCGTCTTGGCAAGATGACAATGTTCTCGAGATTGCTTGGACGGTTCACGAAAGCCCAAGAATCAATTGGCCGGCAGCGCTTTCGCTGCTTCGCTTGACGGGCCAAGGGGCAAGCACGAGAGGAGCACCCTCCGCCTCGTAGTCGCACAAGTTTGGCCGACACTCATTGGAAGCGCGAAAGCTATACGACCTCTGGCGCAATCTCCAGTCGACGCCCCCAATCTCAGTCTCCGGGCCACGCCGTCCAATGCCTTCCCGCTGCCTTTCGAGAAGCTGACAGGCATCGCCGAATTCGATGATGCATCGACGGAGCGGACCCTCCAAGGGTTTCCAAGAGCTCGCGCCGCCGAAGTCGCACACAATCACCCACCAGACGGCGGCAAGACTGAAGCCACCCGGAACGGCGACTGACGTGGCACTGGATGAGTGATGGCTGCGGATGACATGACCACCCCAGCGGCGCCTCGTTGGGTTCCAGAAACGTCATGCCATTGTGATGGCGTTCGGATGCTGCAGGAGCAGTGCCGCTGAGCGCGAGATGCTCGGGCCCTGCTGCAGGCGGCGGCGTTCGTTCCACCTCGCTTCCATACAGGGGGCCGTCGGTGCTGTCGGCAATTGCTGGAGCCACCTGGCGCCCTGTCAGGGGACGGGCGATGCCGTCTTGTCGGCCTCGCTCTCCTCATGCCCGAGCACGGAGTGCCATACGAGACTGCCCTCGTCTTGAGCGGCGCGCCGCAGCAGCCGTGTAACGGCTCAGGCCCGACGGTTCATGGCACAGCAGACCGGCCGCCCTCGCGCTTTTCGGCCCTGCTGCCATCATGTCTTCGACCTTGTGCATCCCGAGCCGCTGGCGTCGAATGCGCTGCGGTGAATAGCATTTGCCTGCGTGGCCGGCCTTGTCGGTGCTGAGATGCGGCGTACCTGGCGTCGCTTTTTGTCATCCTTCATCGCAAAGCCCTGGCCAGATGTGCCGTTGCTCGATGTCTCTGCAGGCAAGGCGCGCTGCATTCGAAACGGTGCTTGTTTTGGGCCGCGCAGAACGACCTCGGCATCGTCGGAGCTCAATTTCATCGCCGTCACATCGGTTACAGGGTACGTCTGAAGCTCTCCCAGCTTGACGTTTCATCCCATCTCCGCCTCGGAAGCTGCAGTTGCCGCCGCCGACAAAGCGCTTCTATGGCCAAAGCCGAGTGCCGCTCCAGAGGCTGGGGCTATCTGTCGACCAAGGCTCCTGACGTACGGGGCTGTATAACAGATTGTCGAGAGCAGCTCTTACACGCCATCCTCCCGAACAACGCGACGTTTGGCGACGTGTGCAAGGCGCTCTCAGACAATCGCCGCAATGACCAAGTGTACCGGACGGTTTACTGCTGCGATTCGCAGATTTGCGGAGTGAACAACCTCGATGGCCGAGGAAAGGACCGTGAGTTGCACCTCGACCCCGGCAGCCATGTTTTCGTCCGGGTCTGACCGAGCCTAGCGAACGTCAACTGGCTGATAGATGCCTGTCAATAGTAGAGATCCCTCACCTTCCCAGCCGTATCGGGCAATGGTCTAAAGTGGCGCTAGCATTGGTTACCACTCGGTAGTCGATCCCGGACCGCCGAATGCGACTTACAGCTGCAAGTACGTCTCTGCAGGCGAACGAGACGCACCCTGCACGATCCAGCAACCCAACGCGGCTATAGACACGGTGCTTCCGGACGCATCCGTCTCCCTTGGAGCGTTCGGGGCAGAGGACCACAGCCCGCAGGGAATGGCCGTGTCGCAATCAACCAACAAATCTACTGTCGCAACGCAAAGGACACGAGGTACGTCGACGGTGTCATTCATTCGAGATCCCTCTCTAGCTGCAATCTTGCGCCCGCCACTGGCCAGCACCAACTCGGGCGAGGCAGGCCGAACATCAACCGCCATCAAAGTCATCATCGGCCTGTCCGCGTTCATAGGCGTCGTCGTCATTCCAAGCCTCATAATCTGGCAGCTTCGCCTCAGACGCCGATCTCCTCCCAGACATCGAATATATACCCGGAGAAACAAGTACCGTGAAAGCCCCTCAGTGCCCGGCTCTCAAGCGCCCCTCGTCTCTCCAACAGATTTACGGGCGAACCTAGATGTCCTTCCGTTGACCCCCCCACCTCGACTCCGGGAACGGAGGCTTCTGCGCTCCAATGTCGAGAATTGGCCGCTGGTCGGCGACGCGGAATTGCCCTGGGCCGGATACTCCGAATCTTCTCTCCGCTCATCGACTATTGCCGCCACGGAGACATCAAACACGTCAGCCGGCGGGATCAAGGCGGGAACCGATGAGCGGGGCTTGCTACGAAGGTTCAATGTGCCGAGGCCGCTGCCCGTGGTCAGAACGGGTCCCCGCGTGCAAGAGAGCGTAGGCAGTGTCGTTTACACACCCTTGACAAGTACTTCAACGGCGCCGACCACCCTCGCGCCAGTCGGACACATGGATGCTGCGGCAGGCCTTTCTACGCCGAAGACTCCTTACCAGCGCCACACACTACCCCAGGTAGCAGCACCGCCGAGCCCGGGCCCAGCACCGAACATGGCGCTGCCGTCTACGCCCCGCGACGAACACCGCAACTCGCCCGCAGCGTCGACGCCCCCGGGAGGTGGCACCGGAGAAACAGCAAGCTCAAATGGCCGTCAGAGCCCGGTTCCAGGAGTCGCCTTGTCGGCGTCGTCGAGCGACTTGCGAGAGCTGACTACCGATTACGCCCGGCAACCACGCCACAGCTGGGGCAGCTCGAGTGGGAGTGGTGGTAGTGGTCCTGGAGCGGCCGTGTCCTCACGGGAGAAGGAGAGAAATGTGGCTAGTCCGATGCTGAAAGAAGGGGAGCTAGAGCTGCTCGGCGGCTCGTACAAGTAGCTGCTAGGGGGGTCGACGCTCCTGGATGTACGTGGATGCATTGCTTGCAATATGTTGGCATGCTGCGGAGAACCTGGCTAGATTTTGAAGATGGGTTTTGGAATGTGGTTTGTTGCACTTTGGGAGCAATCTCGATGCAATACCACGGGAGTAATGTCTACTACGGCAATACTGATAGGCGGCTTGCTCGGCTGGCTTGCGATGCCCCACATACGTGCAGATGCTGATGTCTGGGTATCTTGATTGTCGTGGCTCATCGGCGAGCTCACGATGCCCATGACGCCAGACTGCGAGCTCCACCTGGCTGTGTGTAGAAGTCACGCCGCTTTGTCGTTGTCGCAACCGAAAACCGGTCCTCGCGGCCCATCCCGCCTTGAATGTGGGGCCGGAGCCGCTCGCCGGGAGCTCAGGCGGAGCGGGGCCGAGACATCCTCGGCAATGATTTATGCCGGCTCGGGACGCCGGTCCCGATACTCCCAATGATGGAGTGAATTACTTCACAGAGGTGCGAATGAGCAACAACAGTCTCTTGACGATAACTTTCCCTGTGCGCCGTACACTACGCGAGTCTACGCCACCGTGTCTACGGAGAGTACAGCTCCGCAGCCGTCGTCTACATGCAATTGATACAGCGTCTGCACGTGTGGTGCGCATGGGATTGAGACCTTTCGCACATTGGCACAACGCATCTAAACTTCTGTTTCCTATGAGAGCTACAACGTCCCACGAAATCCCTTACCATCGGCAAATCACCTTTGGAAACACGCCCCAAGTGGGGGTGCAGTCGAACTCAGTGCCCGGACGGTCCCACGACTGGCATTGCGTGGCGTCATGCCAGTTGGGACACATGATCGTACCGACTTCGTCCTCCGTGCCCGTGTACGTGCAGTTTTCATAGCCGTTGATTTTCATGGGGAACTTGATGTCGGTGGGATACTTGATTTTCACAGGCACAGAAAGAATGAAAACCGTGAGTTTCCGGCCGAGTCTGTCGCGGCACCAGTCGAAAGCGTTATTGTCAATGTCGTCGAAGTTCTGCGGCGGCGTGTAGACGCCCCAGTAGGCAATGCCCTCGATGATGTTGGAGTTTACCTCCCTCTCGTACGTGAGGACGAGCTGGCGGGTCGGGTCTTTGGCTGGAGGATCAATCTTTAAGACGGACGACGTCGGCGCCGCTGAGGTGCTCGTCGACGATGTTGTCCTCGGCGCCGTGTTGGTCATGATCATGTCGCTCAAGCCCTTGCCAGCTGTGTTGGTCGCGATCATGTTGCTCAAGTCCATGTCGGTCGACCCCTTGCTCGTTGTTGAACTTCTCGCGACAGACGTCCTGGTTGGCATTGCGGGCTCCGGCATGGTCCCGAATTCGCCGGGCTCAAAGTAGCCTCCTCCCCCGCCGTAGCCAATCGTGGGAGCCAGATCGTTCAGGTTCCACGTCGCCACCGGAACCGGGGAGCGGCAGGACACGGTCGTTGTGGTGGTGGTGGTGCTGCCCGTCGCGGTGCAGGCCGTCGTGGTCTTGGTGCACTTCTCCTGGCCGCACTCGGTCTTGGTTGTCTTGGGGAGCTTCTGAACTGTGCAGTCCACCTTGCAGTAGGACGCGGTAACCTTCTCCTCGCAGTCCTCGTCGGGCTTTTCCGGTGGTGGTGGTGGTGGTCTATCGCCGGGCGGGGGCGGTACTGGCGGAGGACGGCTGGGAGGGCCTGGCACTGGCGGGTGGTCTTCCGGAGGAGGTGGATGGTCGCTGCCGTCGGGAGGGGCCGGTGGTCCACCACCTCCGGGCGGGCCTGGCGCCGGTGGACCGCCTCCGGGGGGACCTGGCAATGGTGGAAGATGAATACCACCGGGAGGGCCTGGTAATGGCGGAAAACCACCAGGAGGGCCTGGCAATGGTGGAAGACGAAGACCGCCGTGAGGACCAGGAGGGCCGCCCCCTCCGGGAGGGCCGGGCGCTGGCGGTCCGCCTCCGGGGGGAGCTGGTGGAGGACGACTAGGGGGGGGCGGTGGTCCGCTGCCGCCGCCTGGCGGGGCTGGTGGACCACCGCCGGAGGGAGGGCCCGGTGCCGGTGGGCCACGGGGGGGAGAGCATCCGGGTCCGACGCAGTCTGGTCTGTTGCAAAGCGGGCCGACACAGCCGCAGACCCCGACGCACCCGCCTGGGCTCGACCCCCCGCCTCCGCAGTTGATCAAACATCTGCTTCCACAAGGACTAATGATGGGAATGGGCACGCACGGCGGCGGGGGTACGCCAATGTCGACGTGCACGTGGGGCGGACCGGGCGGAGGACCAGGCGGACCAGGCGGACCAGGCGGAGGGCCGGGCGGACCAGGCTGAGGACCGGAGTGGTCCTGGTCGGGAGGACCGGGCGGAGGGCCAGGCGGGCCGGGCGGAGGGCCGGGCGGACCGGGCGGAGGACTGGAGTGGTCCTGGTCGGGAGGCGGCTGAGGGGTGTTCCTGTCCCCGGGCGGACCGGGTGGAGGACCAGGCGGACCAGGCGGAGGGCCGGGCGGAGGACCTTGGTAGGGAGGCGGCGGATCGGAGTGGTCTTGGTAGGGAGGCGGCGGCTCATTTCTGTCGGTAGGAACAGGAGGGTTGGGCCGATTCGTAGGAAAGAAACGGTTGCGCCAATTCGAAGGGATAGGAACAGGGACAGGGATAGGGATAGGGATAGGTATAATACCACCACCACTCCCGGAGCTAGTAGCCTGATCCGTCGCGATAGGAACAGGAGAGCTAGGCTGGTTCGTCGAAGTAGTAACAGGAGAGCTAGGCTGGTCCGTCGAGGTAAGGGTAGGAGAGCCAGGCTGGTTCGTCGGGACAGGAACAGGAACAGGAACAGGTATAATAACACCACCAGTCCCGGAACTAGCAGGCCCAACCGTGGAAGACTGAAACCCTACTGGTATAGGGGTCATCATCGTGGGCGACGAGGAGCCTGAACCAAAAATAGGAACTGGAACCAGCACGGCGGTTGTATCCGTCGAACTCGCCAGGGAAGTTGGGGCGAGATCCGCGTCGCTGCTGGCAGCATGGGTGTACGACCCTTCAGTCTGGTACGACCCAGTAGTCGGGTACGACCCGCGGAAAGGAGAAGAGGATGTCGAACTCGCCAGGGAAGTTGGGGCGAGTTCCGCGTCACTGCTGACGGCATCGGTGTTCGCCGCCGAATGCTGGTATGGCGCAGGGCTGTACGTCCAGGTTCGTGGCGGGTCTGTGACGCCCGGTATGCTCTTCTGGGTGATGGTGATTGGGGGGACCGGAATACTCGGTGACAGCGATATCTTGTTTCCTTCGCCGTCGCCGCCACCGTTCCAGACCTTGTTCCATAGCTGAATCGCCGTCGTCGTTACGGGGGGGACGCTGATGACGGCCGTGGTGATGCTTGATCCAGAGCTGGTGGTGGCTTTGCCGCCGACGGTCATGGTCGTGAGCCAGTTCTCCTCGTACGTGACAGTGGCAGGCGGGATTGAGATTGTTGTCGGCGTCGGAAGCACCCAAGGAGGGAACACAAAGGTGCAAGGTGGGTGGCACTGGATGGCAGGTTCCTTCTGCTGCCATATGTCCTGGGGGAGGTAGACAACCCCAGACCCGCCATCCCTGGAGCCGCCATTCCCGGAACCACCGCCTCCAGGGCGATTGCCTGTAGAGCTGTTGCCCCACGGAAGACTGCCCGTGGAATTGTTGGCTCTTAGAGGAAAGCCCGTGGGACGACTGCCTGTAGAAGCATGGTCTCCAGGAATCCTAGACGCGGAATAATTGCCTGAGGGACGAAAGGTCGTCGGACGACTGCCTGCAGTGTCACTACGTGAAGCAGTATCGCGCGTAGAATGCCTGCGACCAGGGCCATCAACCCCAAGATGAGGATAAACTCTGGTGATGTGATCCTGGCTGCCCGGACCGAGTCTGACTGTTGGACGACTGCCGGTAGCATAACTTCCCAGAGGCTCCAGACTTCCTGTAGAATTTCTGCCTGTGGGATTAATACCTCTAGAACCCAGACTGCCAGGCGCATGACTGTGTGCAGGATCCTGACTTCCTGTTGATGAACCAGTAGGCAGGCTGCCTGTTAGACGACTGCCAATCTCGTAGCTAGCTACAGGACCCGGGTCGCCTGAAAGAAGACTGCCCCTGGAATGATTTCTTATGGGATCAGTGGCTGGACCAACGCCGAGTAAACCATCGTTGTTGAGGTTGGAACTGGCGTTGAGATCCATCGCCCAGTCTGACATACCGCCAAGTTGCAAGCCGAAAATCCACTTGGCTTGCTCGTTGTACCTGTCGGTAGACATCCAAGACACCCACTGGTTGTCGTCGTACACGAGGATGTCTCCATCCTTGGTAGGGTGCTGCTCAACTTGGCCGCCCTGTGCGATGATCTCGCGAATTTCAAAGTTTGAGAGGAATCCGGGCGTCCTGGTACACCTGCCCGCGGCCGCGCCGGATCCGGGGCCGCTGAAAGTGCAGTCTGGGCCCCAGCAGCCAGGATGTGTCATTGTGTAGGACCGCCCGAAGAGGGCCATGCTAACGACGATGTGGTTTGATGGCACGCCTGCATTGATGACCATGGCGAGTGAGCGCTCGACCTCGGTCTGGTTCAAGTGGTGGCGCAGACAATTCCCGGCCGGGCATCCTTCGCTGGGGGTGGCATTAGTAGTCTTTCCAATATACGGGGTTGCGACTGCGGATAACAGGAAACAGCACGTACACGTCCCATTGTTTCTGGTAATCATGCGGCCCATGATAGTCCAACGTCATGTAAACGATGTAGTCGACCACTTGGGCGATTTCCCTGATAGGGAACATCTTAAGATACAAGTACGACGAGGGGGCAGTGATTGAAATGGTTCTGTTAGATGGTAATGCCTTCCGAACGAGCTTGAGGAATTCCAAGTAGTTTTTACCGTCATCCGGGCTGCCTTCTGGGATGTTAGGGATGTCATTTGCTCCTGCAAGGAAGCAACGTCAGCAACAGATAAGAGCCGCGAATTGGAGGAAGGCATCAATACCAGGATATTCCCAATCAAAATCAATGCCATCCAGTCCTTGATCGACGATGAACTATTGAGCAACGATGTAAGCATCAAAGCGGCCAGTCATAACAGGAGCCGTTATTCTGAGCAAGACATACCTTGGCAACATTGTTTGCGAAATTTTGCCGCTGTTCAGGTTTCACTCCCTCGCGGAATATCATGTAGGTATCTTTGCCCGTCGAGAAGTCCCAGCCTCCAAAAGTTAAAACTCGATTAATTGATTGCAGAGCTTTGAAGTCATCGAACACGTCCTGGACCTTGCCTATATCTACCTCATAGGACTTGGTGAGGCCGGCAAATGCAAAGTGCTAAATATGTCAGCTATTCAGACCCATTACATGACAATGGAGGTGATACCCACTATGTGTGTGTAGAGAAATGTATTAACATCGCGAGGCTGAAAAGTACTTAGCAATCAGGCCCTGGCAATGGAACCGTCCACAGAGCAGGTAAAGCCATATGATACTCACGAGCATATGAAGGCAAGGTCTGTTCAAATTCCAAGCCTCAAAGTAGCCAACCCTGAGGAATTGTCGTGGCGGAGCACCGTTCTTCACAATCTTTGTTTCCGTGCCACAATTTGAGATGCAGCCATTGGATCCTGGCTTGGCAGTTCCGGGAGCCTTTGTATCTGCGGGATTTGGGGTGCAAAAGTCTTTGGTAATGCCGCACTGGCCCCAGGCGTTGCAGCAGGCATTAAGAGGACACGGATTCATGTAAGCGAGCGTCGACATGTCCGTCGGCTGCTTCGAGCCGGGGACCTGCGGCCCACAGACCGCGTTGGAGACAGTGGCTGGCATCGGCGGGGAGCCTGCGGACAGACAGATGGGGTTGCCCGATGTCAGGGACTGGCAGCCGGTCCATCCCCACGTGTTCTTGTTGAGACCCTCGAGTTGGTTGACGGTGAGAGAGTTTTCGCGCGCTATAGCCTCGCAGGAATCGCTCTTCTTGATCGTGTACACCTTGCATGAGCCATCCTGGTTGCTCCGCGGCGTGAGGTTGGTAAGATCGCCGGCGGAACAGCAGATTTGCTGGCCAACGACAATCGTGTTGCATAGATCACGGCCGGGGTTGTACTTGAGCAAGTCCTTCTCCGTGATCTTGCATCGATCTGCCAGTGTAGAGCAGCGATCGCCGGCGACAGCCACTGTATATTGGCATCCACCTCGCCTGGCGAGCCCATGGAGCTCGTCTCGGGTGACCATTGCAATTGAAGCGCCGTCCCAGGCTCCTTTCTGGTCGAGCGGGTCGACACACTTCGCATCGTTCCAATTTCTCAAGGCTTGTCGCACCGCCTCCAAGTCACCCGTAGCGTCGGCGAATATACCGAAGATCTGGGTACTCAGGGAGCCCTCCTTGCAGGACTGGACGACAACCTGCTTCATGTTCCCTTCCAGTTTCTTTTCAAACTCTCGAACAAGGTTGCTCGCACTGCCTTTGTCAATATGCGAGCCCGCGTAGAGACCGACAATGGCTTTGCCCGCCTTGGCAATGAGAATGGCCGGGCCGCCATGTTTGTCATGAAGAGCCTGGTCAGCGAGGGCATTCGCTGCTGCCGAAATGGCATACCCGTCACCGTCGTAATAAAATTCCCAAGCTTTCCAGGAGAACTGAATGTCTGTCTTCTGCTGCGTAATTTCGGAAGATGGTGTTTTGGCTTTGTCGGAGGATGAAGTCAACGAGCGAGAGAACAAGTCCAACAAGGACCGCTCCCTTCTCACCGGCGCCGAGACCTCTGGCACTTTGCAAGCTCGAAGAGGCACCGGCAGCCTTGCATCCCCCAAGTCGGTGTATAGGTTGAAGTCGACAAGGACCGTTTCGTTACAGTGGTCCAATGCGTCGAGGCTGGTGTATTGTGCCCACGGGCTGACGTTGTTGTCGCATGGTAACGGGCAAGGAGTGACAACAGAATGAGAAGAATAAGTCAATGGGCCTTGGGCATTAGTTACTGCTGCAAAAAAGAGAAAGGTAGCCCATTTCAGGGCAACGAGAGTTGAGCAAGGGGACATGAGAATCGTCGAGCTGCCTCCTGCGCGTGAAGGGCGGCAGGACGGCGCCATGTTGGACAAGTCCGTATCTCCAATCGATATGCTCTAGAAGGAGGATTGTGACTCGGACGCACTTTAACGAAATCTTGGGAATATATCTCCATCCGTCGCAATTTTGGAGCCCACACTTGATGCTGACTTCCGAATACACCTCGCGGCAGTAAGAACATAGGGATAAAGCCTTGACCCATAGTTTGCGCGCTCCCAACGTCAACGACCCATCCTTGTCAGATGCATAAGTCGCCCCAATTTTTATCGTAGCCTTCTCAGCATTGTTCTGGTCATGATCCCGAACCGCCCCTGAAGCCAGTCTCAATAGATCACAGAGCGTCGCAACCTTTTACAATTCTGGGGCGTTGGAGGGAATTTCGGTCAGCGCATAGATCCCTCCGCGATCTTCTCGCTGTCGCAAGGTTATCAAATGGCACAAAAATGCCGCTCTTTCTTGGTTATACATAGTCCTAGCGGGCATTTATGGTGTTATACAGTCCTGTTGGTTCCAGGCGCGCACTAACTCAGATAGGCAAACTAGAGGCGGCTAGTTCTTGTTTCCGCTATAAGCTACAAACAACGTGGATTGCTTCCATATGTGCTCCCAACACTCCATGCCTTGAGGTAGGTACCTGTGGGGCTCTATTGTATTTTGCGCATTGAATTTGCTCACCCGGTTTTCGTTGGTTAAGCCAGGTTACCGCGTTTCAGAACACCGATTTTACCCATAAATAGATCGGCTGTATATTACTTAGGGCGTTCGTGTCGGATGCTGGAGCCAACGCGCACGAAGCGTCTGATGACGGGATCAAATTCTAGATATCATGACATCGAATTTCGTGGCCCATTTTCATCTCCCACGTGTTCAACTCGAAAGAGCTTCTCTACTTTCTGTTCTCCTCATCAGATGAGCGGACTGCTTGTCCGTCGCTAAGGCAATATGGCTTCAATTTTGCCGCTATGCCGGATGCTCCCTCTACTTCTATTCACATCTTCTGCAGCAGCGTCCGTACTGCATCGAAGGTGAGTCGAGTTCAAGGATCTGCCGTTTTATTGAGCTCTCTTCCATCTGACTGGGAGGTCCGATGCTATTGTTGCTGACGCGTTCTCGAATTTAGTCAAGATTCTCAGTCACTCTCGTTCTTTCCTCGTCAGGATGACTCTCTCCTGGACTCGTCCTCACTTAATTGCGCAGCATCATGTGAGATGGATACTTGCGGCGGAGCCTGTTCCCTGCTCAAGAGTATAACGGGCCGCAGTTTGGGCGAGTCAGAAATTTTTGCCAGGGAATTTCAAGACTTCACTCCTCCGAACGCTTCCAGTGATGCCGAACCAAATGGTTTGGCAAAAAGATTTTTCCTAGACGGTCATTGGCCAAATCCATACGGAACCCACTGGGATATAACTATTGGAACTCTGGGCAGATATCTGGCAAGGGTAGTACGTGGCGAAGATAACTGGTACTTTGGGAATCCGATAAAGACTGTTGATGGTAACGTATCCAAGTTTCAAACGTCCTTTACGAGCATGGCTTTCAAGTCTTGTGTTTCTAATGAAGGAGTGAGTAGTGCATCTGCTAACTGCAACTCTCGCCTATAGACAAGACTGAGAGGGCCGTAATGGTTCAGCAAGAGTTTGGCTATGATACGTTCCAGTTTGTAACGGGTGGGCAGAACGGCTGCACGATGGTAAGAAGCTATCTCAAACACCCACGACAACCCGACACGAAGAAACTCGAAGGCGCTGACTCTCAAAGGTACTCCTCGTTTCCAAGAGAGGTGTCTGGATGGTAAGTCTCGGAATAATTTTCATGCTTTTCGTCATTCTGGGGGTTGTTAGCTGACCGTCTAATCTCTCAATGCCAGGCTCATTTCTGGGAAGTCTACTCCCATGGTACAGAGGACACCCAAACGATAAGAGACCAAGTTTTCAAGGAGAGAGTCCTTGATGCCATAGAGGGCAAAGCGGTCCCAAGACCAACCAGTCAGAAGGGAAACAATCCTAAAATCTACCAAGCGCCTTGGGGACCACCGCTCAACAAGGCTCTCTTCAACCAAGACACTGACGACACCATGTTATTCTTGTGGACACCAACTCCTGTGGGAGAGAAAACGGGGGAAAGATACCTTGCCCGGAACAACGAAATCGTAAAGAAGATCAACGACATCATCGGAAAGCGGCCAAGCCTCGCTCGTTTGCCATACGTGGCTTTGGACATGAACGACCCACAACAGAAGGACCTCATGAACAAATCGCACAAGGGCGTGGTTGTGTTTCAATACGACACAGACTGCAATGGCCAGGACGAACCTGCTTGGCGGGTCTTTTTTGAAGACAAATTGCGCATGGGCCTTTTGCCGAAACTTCCGTAGCCCAATGGCCCTGGGTAATACGCTCATGGACACATAAAGAGCTGGGTTTGCCACGCAGTACGTATGGGAATTTCTCTGTTGTTGGCTTTCGCTGAGCTGGATCGTTACATGTATGTTATCCAATGTATTGGCCATGACATCGAGTGAAAGGTTGGCCTGATGGCTGGGGCCAGGGGGAAAGGTGCTAAACTACCAGCAACGGAAGGTTATGTTAAGTTCGATGAGTTCCACATCCACGCGTCGACATAGCCTTTTGCTGTACTGAGTGCGACTGAGTCACATGCATACTTTACTGTGTATTTTCAAATGTTGGTTTTCCCACGTCTCTCATGAAATCAAAATAACGCAAAGACCGAAGGTCCCCCGAGCGTATGGGTCACTTCGCGGCCTAGGAGCCAGGACTGTGGGCCAGATGCTGAGATCGTTGTGAGGACCCGGGGCTCCAAAATTTCCCGTTTGGGTTTCACAATACGTGCTGCAGCGTACAATTATGCTACAATGGCTCTGCTTTGAAGGCTGTCGTTGAAGGACACCTGTAGATGCGGTTACTTGAACAAAAATAGCTGCATTGACCTCACCCTGAACAAGGCCGAGGGATATTCATCCATTTGGTCAATTCCACTCCGAATCCTGTACTAGATTCAAAGTCCCTCCCTCTCAGGTGACTCTCCTCGTTGAATGGAACCCATCGACGCTGTTTGGCTTCGATGGTTTCACCGAGCGAAAAATGAGGGTCAAGATTTGGAACTGCAAGAAGTTCGAATTTCTCTCTGGTACTCGACTTCGCTCCTCATCAAGCATAAATCAGTTCAAGCACGGGAGCTAGACGTGTTGTCCGAGGTGGAGGAACCCTCAATCGTTCCCATGACACCCTGTGCTGACTTTCTTTGTGAGAGTTATGACATGGCGTGCTAATAATAACACCTGGTCAGTGCTGTTATTTGTGTTGGTCCGCACGCTTCAGAGCTATCTGGAAATTAGGCGGCTCAAGGTGAAACAGCCACAATAAAATGCTGCAATCACGAGGAATGCGTCATTTGAACAAGTCACTTGCAAAAACATCTCACATCCGACTTCGTGGTGGATATAGGGCAATATCCAACAGTAGGGACCTCCTGTCGTTGAAGGCCCCCCTTCAGTTCTTATGTATTGGATGTGGAGCAAGGGCTAGAGCTTGCACAGCTGTCTTAGAGCCCAGGCCGTCTAACTTGCGTGGCGAAGATGGCTCTGAATAAGGAAATTGAGATCAGCCTAGCAATCTAATACTTGAAAAACGCTCCGAAACGGTAAGCTCGATATTGACGCAGAATGCCTCACCCTGAGCCGGCGAAAAGAGCAAGGCTGGGAGCCAAAGTGGTTTGGCTGTCGGTGGTGTCGGTGGCAATCTGGTCGATGGAGTCAGAAATAGACGTCCGACTTGCCCCGTGGGGACGCATCCAAAGACAGCAGGTTAAGATTCGATTATTCTGATCTCCCATGTAGACAGACGCCCAAGTTGCCGTCGGCCACATCAGCGAAGAATGTTTACGATGTCTAACCCGGAATGCCAATGAAACTGGGTCAATGCAAGGTCCCAAGGCAACCCCCCTAGCTGCAGCGCTGTCGATTTGAACCGTTTCAACGGACATCTGAAATCGGCCTGCTTAATATATTATCATATGGATCAAGACTTGGTCTTAGCATACATGAATACCCTCGTGCCGGCTCGCTCACCAAAGCTGGGAATAGCAATGCTCGCCAAGTCTGCATTGTCAGGGAGTGACGCCCTATTCAACAGTCGAATTGGCCTCGCGCATGCTTCCGCCACCCTCTGACGACTCTCCAGGCTCATCCACTTGATGCAGTTTTACTTCATCGCTGTTGTCATCCAGTGGCGCATCACGTACTTTCTTGAAGGAGATGATAACATCCGTCATGATTACCTTGCGTTCGTCGCCGATGATTGGGTTCCACTCACACCCCTCTATCGAGCCTTGGGACGGATGTTGCATCACGGGAATGATATGGCCCGTTTGAAGATGTTCAACGTCGAATGCCAAACGCTTTGTGGGACGCTCACTTAGTCTCACGAAAGGTCCCGCCACAATTCGATACCGAGGATCGACCCTGTACTTGCGGAGGCAGCAGAAACGAAAGTCTGTCGAGACCACGAGACATGCCTTCCAAGTGTCATAGTCGACAAAATCTAGAATGTTTTCGTACAATTCCGACGGAAGGATCCCTCGTGACCTGGTTGCCGCTCGGCGGCTTGCGGCGACGTCGAAGAAGTTGACAAGTGCTGCCAAGCCGGGGAAGTACGCTTCCAGACTCTGCACACTCGCCGTGCAATTGGCCCGCATAATCATCTCCCCGTGGTGGTCCTGGGGTTGCATCCCCTCCTTGAGCGCGGGGCGCTCGCGTGGGTGCGTGCTCACACAGTACTCTGCCCGAAGTGGCGAGAGGTCGACGATCTCGCTAACTTCAACGAAAGGCTCTTCGTCGTCGCCAACCGAGACCTCCGCGAAAACCGCTTCAAAGAGCGACAAGATGACGACCTGGAAGTTGACGTATCCCTGCTGGGTGCCCCAATCAACAGCCCTCGTCAACGCTTTGCCATCGAGCACCAACTCCAGGCTGACCAGGACGCCTTCGACCCAGTATATGGTCTCCGCGGGTGACGCCCCAGGGGCCTTGCCCGGCCGATGGCACATGGAGCCGAAAGCCAGAGGAACAATATCACCGACCCCTTCATCTTCGAGGCATGATGGATTCAAAGAGAGACCTGAACGGGTGCGAACTGTGCAGCGTCGCTGGCCAAACTGCAGTCCACTAGGGTCATGGAACATTGCTCGATTAGACGCGATAGAAACGAGAGCGAACATCAACTCGCGGAAAGGGAACGAGTCTGGGCTCCACTCCCTCCCGAAATTAACGATGTCATCGTGGTATGCAATGAGCGTCTTGGCCAGAGCGTGTGTGAGGAACACACTCCACGCGTCTTTGATCTCGGCCCTCGCAGATACAATGCAAGCATCAAACTCGAAGGATGGGTCCGGCACTGGAAGCTCCAAAGCCGGTGAAGCCATATGCTCTTCCGGACAAACATCGAGAGAGATGGTTGGCTTGTACCGGTAGATGCTGTCTGTGATGGCTTTCCTCCATAAGCCATCCCCACGAGGGATGTTGCTCAGCTTCCAATGTATGCTGTGGTTCATTGTAAGAACTTCGCTGTCGAGGTTGATGATGTAGAAGAACTCGATGAAGAAGTCATCCAGCCGCTTTGGAAGTTCACTGGGAAGTTCCCAGAACTCTTGGTCCGGATCGTCATCGTTGGGCTCAGGGCCGCTGGGAATCTCGTAGACTTGATCTTCGAGCTCACGCTCCACCGATGCATAATGGCTACGCATTGAATCGAGCCATCCTGAAAAGCATTAGCGGGCTGTGTTGCATGGAAAGGCTGCATAAACGTACTCTGGTATTCAGCAGGGTCGGCGGGGATGCTCGCGACGATTTCCGCGCCGAGACCCTCATAGTAAGAGTCGAATTGGTGATAGCGAATGTAGTAGCGTTTGCGGAAGCGAACTATCTCGAGGCCGCGCGTCCCCATGGCAACCTGGACTGGAATCGCCGTGCTTGTTGAGCGCTAGTTGGAAAGGGTTTGTCGCTCTGGAGGAAAGGGGGAGCAGTCGTTTCCGAGACGTTACTGCGACTGTTTGCTGAATCTGTCCGATTTGACCACCAATCGCCAAGTGAGGAGAGAAATGAGCGGCCGAGCAAGAAGCGAGCAGAGAGATCAGTTTATTTGTGGGCCGGAAATGTTGGTAATGAAGAGAGAGGACGGGTTGGAGGAGTGTGCAGGACCTTGAAAGCAAGAGCAGTGAGCCGAGGCTTGATTGCAACATGGGAATCGGCGGAAGCTGCGAGAGCTACGGGCGTCACCATGGACGTGGAAGGAAGCGGAGAACTGTTCAGCCCGCCCGTGAAAAACATGGAGCGCCCTACGCCGCCGTGTTCACGGGAGCAAGTAACTACCTTGCCCAAATGCTGTTTGACTTGAGGCGGTCACCTGGAGGGTCTGCCGGAAAGGCGGCCGCAAGCGGGGCGAGAAGCAAACGCATCAGAAGCAAGAACTCGGAACCAATTCGTATCATCTGCAGTTAAGTGCCTTATGTACAGTAGAGTCGTCCCGTATTCACGTTTTTAGAATTGGTGGTTTGTGGTGTCCACGAATTCAGCAAAGATTTCGAAGCACAAGCCAACACGATCCCGAAGGGCCCTCTCAAAGAACCGAGTAATACGCCGCACTCGTAACGAATTCGGCTGGCATGCTTTTTAAATGTTGGTCGCTCCGTAACTTTGTGGCAGTCCCATCTACGGGATGTTCGGAGTCGGCGCCTTGCAACTACGTAAAGTTGTTACATGTGCCGAGGACGAAGCCAAGTCTAGAGGCCGGCGAACGCTCACTTGTACGTTGTAGCAACGATTCTAGCAGATGATACTACAAGTTACATGAGGTTTTTCGCTGTGCGGGAAGAACCACCAACTTCTGGGCGTGGCGTCAGCCCTGCAGGTGCCCAGCACACATGACCATGAAGTCGAGAGCACTGCCAGCGAGGTGGACATACCGATTTCAGCGGTGCATTGAAGCTCCAAACCCCATTGATTTTCAGTCCAGTTGACTTTTAATTGTTTGTCTTCGAGTTAATACAAAGCTCTTTTGAAGTATTTGTGTTCGAAACGGAGAGCACGGATGATAAGAAGGCGACCCTCCAGCCGCGCCATGCATGGCTTCCTTTGGCTACAAGCCACCATATATGACAGCCTTCACGTGGCAGGTATATACATATCGACAAAAGGGAATCATGCATTGAGGTTTATATGGGACTTTCTTCAATATACACAGGACAGAAGCCGCCCAGCGCTGCCCACACACCGTGGCACCAAACTTACATGGTCAAATACCAGGCATCTCCGAGAAATTCGCCGTTTCCCATGTGCACTTAAAGTTCGTGTTGCGCACAAATATCGTCCACCACGCGTCGTCATATGGACCAGTTGCATCTCCGTCAAGCACGGGACCAGTTCGAGCCACATGCTCTCAATGACTCGAGTCGGTCGGCTTGCTTACTCGAGACTCGAGGCCTTCTGCACCCGCGAAGGAGAGAGGGGTACGCGACGCGAGGAAGTCCAAGGCAACGAATTCGTCAGCGTGGCTCAGACCGCCGCAACAATCCTGTCTGTTCAGCGACTCTCAATCTCAGCTATCAACACTGGTCGATTCGGCTGCAGCTGGAGGTGCCGGTGAATCAGGCGGGTGCGGGTGAGGAACGCCACCTAGCCCAGGAGGCTGTGGAGTGTCGTCCGGTATAGGCAACACAAGTGGCCCTCTCGGCACGATGCTCCGTCCAGGCAACTTCTCTCCCCGGATGACCAGCTCGACTTCCGCCTTGTCGAGCGTTTCATACTGGACGAGAGCCTGCGCCAGCAAGTCCAGCTCTTTGCGTTTCTCCGTGAGGAGCTTTCTCACGTCCTCGTACGACTTCTTCATCGATTTTTGCACTTCGCCTTCGATCATGGACCGCGTTTCGGAACTAAGGTTCTCGTACCGCCGACCATATTCGACAGGACCAAGTGCATTTGACATGCCAAAATGAGTCACCATCATGAAGCTTAGGTCCGTGGCCTTCTCCAAATCCTGCCGGCGTTGTTAGCGTCATCGCGGGCTTGTGAGGCCTGGCAGGATATACATACGTTTGACACGCCTGACGTGACCTTGTCGCCGCCATAGCGCATTTCTTCAGCCATCTTACCGCCCAGTAGCACTCGGATGTTGGCCATGTACTCGGCTGCCGTATACGAATATTTGTCCATCTGCGGGACATGGGCGGTGTGCCCTAGCGAGGGCCCTTTGGGAAGAATTGTGACCTTGTACAGTTGGCTGGAGCTCTCCTTGTCAAAAAGCTGAACAAGAGCGTGGCCAGCTTCATGGTAGGCTGTCATCTCCTTCTCCTTCTCCGTGACGACCATGGATTTTCTCTCCGACCCCATTGTGACCCTGTCAAACGCCCAGTCAAGATCTTGCTTGGAAACCATGGATGCTCTGGCGCGTGACGCGCGCAGAGCAGCCAGGTTCAGCATATTCTCAAGCTCGGCGCCTGAACGTCCAGGCGAACGAGCAGCTACTGCTTCCATGTCAACGTCGGGCGCACATTTGAGCTTTTTAGCATGGTGCTTCAGGATGGCAAGGCGGCCACGAACGTCCGGCAAGTCCACATTGACGTGGCGGTCGAAGCGTCCAGGTCTTGTCAGTGCCTTGTCGAGGAGCTTGGGCAGGTTCGTCGCGCCCATGATGATGATCTGTGTGTCCTGGTCGAAACCGTCGAGCTCTGTAAGAAGCTGGTTGAGAGTCTGCTTGGCATGGGCCTGGTCTCGAGGATTTCGCTTTCCACCAATGGCGTCAAGCTCGTCGATGAAGATGATGGCCGGGGACTTCGCCTTGGCGGCGGCGAAGAGCTCTCGGACTCGCTTGGCGCCGACGCCAACAAAAATCTCGTCAAACTCGCTGCCCGACATGTAGAAGAACGGCACACCAGCTTCGCCTGCAACGGCCCTGGCCAGTAGCGTCTTTCCGGTGCCGGGAGGTCCAACGAGAAGAACGCCCTTGGGCAGCTTGGCACCGAGGTCGGAGAACTTCTCAGGATTACGCAGGAACTCGACCACTTCCAGAAGCTCTTCCTTCGCCTCGTCGCACCCGTGAACATCGCTAAATCGAGTGTTTTGCTTCTCAGCTTTGACCTCGGAATCGTTCTTGGCTCCGGGCCCTCGTCTGAAGGTACTCAGAGTCTCGATCAGGATGGTCACGGCGGCGAAGCAAAGGTACGTAATGACGACAAAAGTGGCGAAGAACTTGACCCAGCGAAAAATGAGCGACCTAGTGGACTCTTGGACGACAACGTGAATGGGTTCACCCTTGCCTCCCATGGAGTTGCCGGCGAGGCTGCTGCCTGAGGATGAAGAAGTTCCGAGGTTTTGCTCATGGCCGGACCACTGGCCTCTCGCGTAACCAGACGGCGTCGCAGAGTTGGCCGTCGCGTTCGTCCCAGCGTTAAGGGCTGCAAGGGCCTTCTTGTAAGCCTCTTCAGTCGCCTGGTTCGTCGCAAATCGCCCGGACTGATACCGTTCAACCAAAATCCCAGGCATGTTCGCCCTCAACAGAAGTTGATAAAATGCATTCTGCAGATTCGCGTTGCCGGCGTTTTTGTTTGCGGATTCCTCCACCGTTGCCAGTTGATTGCGCGAGATGCCACCGTTGGACGTTACAAATCCCCTCTGCTGAATACGCATACTGTTATGTTGAGCACCGAATCGGGACGCAGCAGAAATATTTCCAGCAGGAGACGCCAAGCTGAGTCCTGATCGCATAAATGTACGAACGAATGCGGGCGACGGAGTACTTTGGGGCTGAAAGAAAGGTCTTCGCAGTATCGGGTTCGCCGCTCGCAAGCCGACGTGGCTGAGATTCGAAATCGAAGTCTGGATGCGTGTGCCCGCCATCGCTCCGGTGCTAGGAAGAAGCTGATGCTGAACAGTCGGGTCTCGGAGGAAGTCGGGCAGCAGTGATGATTGTGGTCTCGCCGCGATCAGGTTGTTGCTCTGCTGATCGGTAGCACTCGGCGCATCAACTCGTCGCGAGCGCAGAGCCACGCTTCTCCAAGGTGCCGTGAGAGTGTTTGCGATCGAGGGCCAGGCGTCCGTGACCGCAGTTGCCATATTCTAGCCATCATTACAGTCAGTGTGGCCATTCATCCGAGACGACGTCACACAGGATCACTCACCGGCAAGACAGATCCATGAAAAGCCATGATGGCCGTGAGCCCGACCACGCAATGTCAGGTCGGCGCGGGCGCAAAGGATGTGAAGGAGGGAGAGGTGATGCAAGAAGGGGGGGTCCAGGTCGCGGTATGACGTTGAGCGATCGGTCGGACGGCGGTTTCGGCGCCTCAACCGCAGGCGGCTCGCAACCGACAGGGAGACTACGCGGCGGCAGTACTGCAGGCAGGATGGCTGGTTGGGGCTGCTCGGGGTGTGTTGTCTATTTCGCTGCGCTCATGGTGCCGTGCCGACTCGCTTGCAGGCAACGACGCTGGGTCGATTGACGTGATGATGCTGCTACCTTGCCACTCAACACCGACGCCATCGTGCTCATCTCGAGCCGCGAGAGAGCCCTTAGTCAGCGCGCGGAAGCGGGGATGTTCCGGTTCCGCGCCGATGGTCACCTGACCGAAGCTCCTAGAACCAGGCGGCACTTACAGCTACCCTTGCAACGTAAGCAGCACATGGCGTTAAGGTACGGCGACAGCCACCTCACCGTCTCGGCAGTTGCACACTCCGCCATTGCTTCTCGGTGCTCAGTGCGGGGCGCGGGGCGGTTTCATGAACCTTTAATCATGTGCTTGATATGGCAGCAACTTACAGGCTTCATGCCTGCTCTCTGCATTCAGCTGAGCGCCATCTCTCCAAGCGAACTCGATTCGCGCCGTCCTCCGGGCGTGGCTTGACGTGCTCCGAACGTGGCTTGACGATACCCGCAAGGCAGAAGTAAGTGGCGCACGTCATCTCCGCGAGGCCCTTCGGCCGCAGCGGGGATCCTTCGGTGAAACGACGATCAGGGACGGAGTCGGTCGTTGTGATCCATGTGTTGGAGAGTCACGCCTCCCGGCCTCGTGTTCAGCCACCAGGAGTCCTGACTCGGTCGGCCAATCCCGCATCTTTCTTCAGCCGACATTCACAGCAAACCGAGAGGCTTGTTACGGGACGAGATAGAGATGATATCCGAAAGTCTCAAATTATTTGCAACGCGACTTAGCTGCAGCGCGGACACGGCCAGGTCTGTCCCAGCAATGCACCCGATGAAAGCCTTTGACCAGTGCGCGCTCATTCAACAATGGTGCCAGTTGTATCGCTGCACTTGTAGTACACATCGTTCTCTGATTTCGTGACAAAGCCTTCATGGCGCCAACCCGCCTCTTATGTACGGAGCGGTTCGCCTCGGTTTCCCTTCCGCCACGCCTCTCGGGAACCGCCGTTCATATCACCTAACCCTTACACAACTCCACCCAATGCTGCCGATCCATCTCGTCATCCATGGCTAGCAGCCAGCGTAAACGAACCCCTTCTGTCCCTGGTGCGGCCGCGGTGCAAACCAACCCGCAGCTCCAGGTTTGAACCCTGCCTTGATGTGACCCAACGGCCTGAAGCTCTGGGGTCGAAATGGCACGTCGGTCGGTGGCGAACGGGGAGATTAAAAATAAGCTCATTAGTGGAAATGACTGTCGTCCTGGCGGGACAACCGCCTTCTAATGCCACCCAGGATGTCGAACTCCCGTGCCAAGCTAAACACGGTGTCGTGCCTCGAAAAGGAAACAGCTGAACCGCACCATTGCAACGCCAGACGTGATGTAGGAAATTGCGGAATGCCTGGGGTCCCTACTGTTGCCGAACTAGGATAGCTCGGTGGCTGTAGAGCCCGAAGCCCTCAAAACAGTGTCTTGGTTCTGTACAGCCCAAGTGGTATATCCAACGTTAAATTTAAGCAAGTATTAAGAATATTGGCAGGCGAAGAAAAAAGATCGAAATGATGAAGATAGTCGTACACGATGGAGGCTTGCCGCTGAGGCCGCTTGATGAGATGACGATTAAGTGCAGCGCCTGGGGCGTTGTTGGCGTTGTTTACATGGTCTCCACCCTGCTGCTTGGGAGCTGCATTGTTGGGTCGTCGAATTCGATCTTCGGTCCGCCGTACAGGTCGTACACGGCGGATCCGAAGGGAGGTAGTTGCCCAATGGTCGCGACTTCGACAGGTGCTTGGTACTGGTACCAGCCCTCGGGTTCAGGCTGCGACGGCTGCTGGTACTGTTCGGGTGCTGCTTGTTGGGTCTGTCGTTGCGCTTGAGTAATGGCCTGCGGCATCTGCTGGGGGTATTGTACGATGGAGTGCTGCTGTTGCGGTTGCTGCTGCGGCTGTTGTTGCCGCCGCTGCTGCTGCTGCTGCTGCTGCTCTACCGGAGACGCATCTTGGAGAGCATACGAGGGAGGATGCGGTGCTTGATGCGTGTACAAGCCCTCTTGAATCGTAGGGCTGTGTCCGGAGGCGGGAGAGAAGCTGCCTGGGCTGCTGCTGATGGAGGCGATGCTTCCTGCGGAGTACGGGATTTCAATCGCTGCTCTATCGACATGCTGGCGCGGGATATGGAACTGCTGTTGTTGTACGGCCGCGGTATTCATCGTGGCAATTCCAGGATTGCTTTGGTCGATGACGTAAAAGTGCTGGGGCATGCTGGGGTTCCGGTGAATCATCTGCATGCTGTGCTGCGGTCCCTGGCCGGTGGCATACTGGCCCTCTCCGGAAACGCTGTGCCGATGCGGAATTTCTTGGCTCATGCCGTAACCGCTCAAGTGTTGCCCAAAGTCGGCAAACGACGCAGCTCGGTGCATGCTGTGTGCGTGGGCCATCGCTGAATGCGCTGCGATGTGTTCGGGGGGAGGCCATGATATAGAGGACTGGGTGGGTGTGGGCGGCGACTCCCCACCATCAGACTCGGAAGTGCAGTCATCCATTATCTCGTTAGGGTGCAGTCCGCGCTGGTGCGACCTCCGTTGGTGCTTTACCATTGTGGTCTTGCGGCAGAAGCTGTCGGAGTGTAAGCGTCATTATCCAGCCAACGCCAGGAGTAGTCGGTACAAACCTCTTCAGGCACCCGTCATGTGCGCACTTGTATGGTCTCTTGCCGGTGTGGATGCGTCGGTGACGGGCAAGACTGGATGACTGTTGAATAGTATGTGAGTATCAAGAAGCAAATGCGAGAGTGTTCGGGCGATGCTTACGTCGGAGAAGCGCTTTCCGCATCCCGTATGTTGGCACTGGTGCGGCTTCTCGCCCGTATGTGTTCGAATGTGGACAGTCAAGGCACTGCGCTGGATGAAACTCTTGCCGCAACCGGGCGTCGAGCAGGTGTATGGCCGCTCATTGGTATGGATTCTGTAGTGTCTCTGAAGGTCCGACTTCCGGTTGAAGCTCTGGTCGAGTGATTAGAACAGCGAGAACACTTGAGAAGCAGGCATGTACATACCTTGTTGCATGAATCCCAGTCGCACTGAAAGGGACGAGTCGTGGGCTCATACTCGACAAGCTCCAGAAGCTCCATTTTGGGCGCACTGCTCGATGAATCCGAGCCGGGTCAATGTGATGATGCTGATTCTGGGAGGATGGCCGGCGGTTGAACAGGTTGAGGCAACAAATCCGCTGGTTGATCAAGAGAAACGGTACTGTGGACTCAAGGCGTTGATGTCGGCTGCGCTGGTCATGAAATCACCTGGGTATCGATAGATAGAGGGGCAGTCGGGACGCGTCCAATTTCGATGTCAAGGAGGAAATCCCTAATACTCTCGCTGGCGTGAGGACGTTGATGCAGTCGAGGGTAGACGGCGTCGTTCTAGTCAAGACGGCCAAAGCAAGAAAGCCCGAGGTTTCTTTTTCCGGTCGGATGAGGTACTGCAGCCCGATGTATGTGGAAGCGAGAGACGGTTGGGCCAAGGAGGGGTCCAATGATGTCTGAGACAAGAATGATAAGAGGACGGCCACAAATGTTGGAGAGGGAAAGGACGTGACCACAGGCAGACAGGTGGGTATGGAAGTGAAGCAAAGTGGTGATGGGGTATCTAGAGGTTGAGAGGGTCGAGGCAAGGCGATGAGGGAGCGGGCGTCCAGGTTATGTATAGAAGGAAGAGAGGAAGGTTGTTATCATGGACAGGGTTGAGAGATGGCCGTCCGTGTAGGAGAGAGCCACAGAGGCTTTCCCGGCGAAGTTATATGATCGGGGGCCGGGAGCAAGGGTACCAGCAGGTGGTGGGACTCTGGATCAAGGTGGGCCCGGGCCAGGGGCGCGAGGAGGAGGTGGTGAGTGACGGCCCCGGGGTGTGGTGTCAAGTGGTACAGACCACGGACTCTTCTTATTTTGGTCGGCCCCAAGACCCTAAAGTCGTTAAGCCGTCGGGCAGGAGTGGGTGCGGCAGTCGTGGGAACGCTCGGGCGCTCTGAAGCCAGGATCTACTACACAATCGGCTAGATCATATGGCATAGACCAGATGCTGTTGCAGCGGGTGCGGCGATCTCGAGAACGGGGGCCGCCGTGGAGGAATGCGGCCGGCTGGTTGAAGGTTGAGCGGCGGCCGATGCGTTCGGGCCAAAGAGTCGGCAGGAAGTTGTAGGCAAGTGGCAAGTCGTCGCTCAAGATAAGCAATGGTCCCTTTTGCGCGGCTGTGTCGGCGAGGCCGGGAGAGCCGCAGAGCCAAGCTGGAGGACGGCCACCAGAGGGGGGCAGTAATGAGGACAAGACCTTGAACCCTGGGGGCTTGCGGCGACTCGTGGCCTGCGCTGAGCAGCGACGAAAGGTTCGTCCCAGAGAGGCGCAATGGCAGAGGTGAGAAAAGAGAGAGCTACAGATCAGCCGGTGTCGAGGGGTGCGTCTGGGGTATCTGACTCGAGCAGTGCGAGATGGCGAAATGTGATATGGTACGGACGCCCGGTAAGACAAGGGAATGACGAGCGTTTTGTGTTTCGACAGCTGTGGAAAGGGGCAGAGAATGTTCGTTTGCACTGCTGGCGAGCGGTGGTCTGTTCGTGGATACGAGGAGTATCAACTTGCCGAGCATGGAGAAGGCAAAGCAACGATATATACGCCCATGCCACGCATATAGACACAATCTTGGAGACCTCATCCACCCCCAAGCCACACACACAGGAACTAGGTCTGCAGGGAGCTGGCGAGGGACAAAAGGCCGTTGAGCAACGTCGTAGAGACGAAGCAAAGCAAGGCAAGGCCAAGCAAAGCAAAGCAAAGGCACAAAGCAACAAGGCATGGAGCACAGTCGACGAGGGGGTCCCGCAGAGGCAGACTCCAAGCCAGCCACGCTTGGCCGAGCCTTGTCGCGGCAGGGTACGTACCACTGCCGGGCAACCCCTGGTGGGGCCCGGCATCCAGTCGCGGCCGCAGCAGCAAAGCGGCGGCAGAAGCAGGAGAGACAGGCAAGGCAGGGTGCTCGAGTGCAGCGCTGCGGGTGTAAGTGACTCGAGTGAATGGAGACGTTTGTGGCGTCCATGGTTCACGGGGGGGACCCTTGCGCTGCCTGTCTGCTAGCTGGGACCAGGAGCACTTCCCGGGACAACGGGGGGGCGGGGCCGCCCAGGGCCCCTGGCCGAGCATCGACGGTGGCCGTCACGAAGGATACATGGCCGCGGGTACCAGGGTACATCGGCGGAGGTATCGCCGTACGGTACCTGACCTTACCGGATGGTCGGGAGGCGTGGTGGAGGCGGGTGGGGGCAGCAGAGATGGAAGTGGAGGAGCGCCGCCAGGGTGAGGCGCGATGGTGTGGTGTGCAGTCACTGTGGTGTGGTGTATGGCCGGCGGTGCAGCGCATCCAAGTGCCAGCGCGACCAGTGGTGTGAGTCTGAGGTCAGTCTGCCTCCTTGGAAGAGGAAAGGGCGTGTTAGTCGGCCGGAGGATGCACCACCGTCGCAATGGGGTCCCGATTGGCCCACTGACGCCATAAGCTTTCTCCAATGCCTTACTGCATACGAAGTGCGCTGGGGAGAGCAGCCGTCACTCGTCGTGCCTCTGGCGCCGGCGCCTCCTGGTTGCTGGTCTTCCTCGCTCGAGGGAGGCCTGCCGAGACGACAACAGGGACTGGGACGGGTTGCTCCGCGCTCTGCTCGTGGCTCGGGCTTCTCTGCTTCAGCCCTGGGGCGGGGGACGGGAGGTGCTCGCTCGTCAACCCACTCCCACTCGGTACTACTGCTGTTCTCGCAGTTGGTGTAAGGTACGGTGCGGAGCTGGCTTGGATCCTGGATCGTCCGCCCGCTCGCTCGAGGACCGCAGAGTGGTCCTTGCCCTGGCTTCCTCCTCGTTCCCAGACCGGCCAGGGTCCAGCATTCATGTCATGGGGACAAGGGCCGGGGACCGGCAAAACGAGAGCAGAGAAATCGACGAGACTTTGCTCTGTAGAGGCAGGATCCGATGCCAAGCGCGCGAGCATGGCCGCTGGAACGACGTCAATCGAAGGCCATGGCGCCACAGTCTGGGCAGAACTCCAGCGCGGCATCTAGCAGCGAGGGAGACGAACGCAAAGCCCGTCCTTCCTGAGGCTCGACGCCAGGTGACATAGCGGGCGTGCGAGGTACCAGCCGCATCGGCGCACGAGTACTCCGTACACGTACTGGTAGCGGCTCCAAGACAGGACCTGGCCTTGCCACACCCGTCATGCATGTGCTTGCTGCAGGGAGCACGGAGTAGTGCAAGATTCAACACCGCCGGCGCTGCTGGGATGAGGCCCTTTGGCCCTGTGGGCGCGGGGTGTGGCGGACGGAGTGGAAGATGGCTGCCCAGGAACACGAGTGAGAAGAGGCGCAACCAATGCCAGGGCTGCCTCTTAGCATCCGCCGCCCAGGAAGGTCAGACTCTCGAGTCGGACGACGTGGCGGGCTCCAGCCCGGCTCAGCCCAGCGCAGCCAGCCAGCCAGCCAGCCTACCTGGGTACCTACTAAGTAAGCCGGCCCAGTGTCAGGCGGCCGCCGGACCCGCCGCGCCGGCTGCTGCGAAAGCCGCCTCTCAGTTGGGCGGGCGCCTCCTCCGCGCCAGCTACCCGTAAAGGCCATGCGCCGTCCAGGGCCGAAGGAAGAACCTGGCTGGGTCAGCTAGCGAACGCTGGCGACATGTCCGGTGTGGACGGCGGCTGGCTTGCAGAGGCGCAGGGCTGGACTTCTGTTCTTCGCGCCTTCCTCGGCCTGCTGTGGGGCTCGTTCGAGCACTTGCATGGGCGATGACCCGCGAGGCTGCGAAGGCATCGAGTACGAGTACAGTCATACCCGAGCCCACATCTCCCCCATAGCATGGCCGTGTTGCAAGATCGTCATTCCAGGTACTGCCATGTGTCGTTCCCACCGTCATGGGCCATGGATGAAGGCTTGACGCATGACCTTGACGAACCTGTCGCGCCGGCATGTCATAATGAGCTGCCGCAGACACGGCATCGAAGCCTCAACTCCACCCGCGTTTGATCACCTCCCGCTTGCGTCAACGGCTTTGGACGAAGCGCTCCTTTGCCCTCCACTATGACGGCCGCGGGCTTTGCGGGTTCCCCAACAGCATCCTGCGCCCCGACGCTCACCCATGAGGACAGCGCTCGTATACCCATTATCCACTTCCATGGATATCCATGGCCTTGATGATGCTGTCGCCTAGTCGTAGGAACAATGGACTTCAACGCCGTCTCTGGCGTATGTTGATACACGGCTTGGGCGGTTTCATAGCGCCCATCAATTTCTCATATGGGCGGGATGATTAGCGCGGCTCGCCCTAAGGACGGTGGCTGGCCGGCTAATATTGACGACATCATGCTATGGGACAGCTATCGTACCGAGTGGTTGACCTGCCTTCGCAGCATGAATGAAGGCCGCGTCCTGCGTTCCGTACAAGGTTGTTGCTAGGTACGTAGGTGCCTTGCCTTAACGGACCGAGAGCATCCGTGATAGAGCAGTCGCAGAACCCCGTCGCCGTAGGTTTGCCCTGGCAGCCATCGGGGCGCTGCGGGACAGGAGGCTACGACCGCTATACTGCGTAACTGAATAAGAGATCCAACGGTGGCCGCATCCAGTTCCAGGTGGTTCTCAAGCCGTGTGCGGTAAACACCCACAGGTGTCGGTCCTCGCCGTGAGGACTGCATCACTGGCCAGCACTCGCATCCGCATCATATCAATCTTGCCACCCTCGCCAATCTCCCAGACATCCGCCACCCTTGCCCGTGCCGTCCCTGACGTCGGCTCTTGAGTTGATCCTCCAGGTGCCTGCATATTGGCAGCCTCTGTCGCAACCCCCTGTCCGGTTCCCCAACGTCCGAGTCCCGGATGTGCATACGAGTAGCCACTGGTCGCGGTCGGCTGTAAGAAACAGGACGGGTCCCAGGCTGCAGACCGCATGACCCCTGTCCGGCTCTGGCAGGCCTCTGCCCGGGTGAAGTCCGCCAGGCTGTTGGCGATTGCGAGAGCCGCCCGCCTCATGCAATCGTGGTCACCCGCATGCGAGTCCGCGCTGGCGCCAGACCTGCTCTGCAAGCTGAGGCATGCTGACTGGACAGCTGCACCCTCTGTGCGCGGGCCCTGAACCTGAACCAAAGTTGGACCCCAGAATGTTTCAAACGCATCTCGTCCCCGTCTAACGGTCTTTGGAGGCGCTAAATGGGGGCACTGACTCGCCGCACATGCAGCGAAAGCCGCCGCCCCGGAGTCAGACGGCGGTGGCCGGCGGCGATGCAAACGAATCCTGAGCTTGGCAGTTGACGACGGGGAGACCAGCCGCAGGGCGCCCACGCACGTTTAGGCGACGCGTGCTGGAGTTGGAAGCGAGGCGAGCGAGCATCCCGGTGGCATCTCCGCGGGCATGAATCATCACCGAGCAAGCGTATTCGTTCGTACGGGCTACTCGTACGCTACCAACTACTAAGCCGTTGTCCGGGCATGACAAATGCCACGCTCGGAGTCCTCCGTCCGTCTGTTCATGGTCCGTCACCCACAGGGCTCTCTCCGCTGCCAGGGCGGCGATCCGCCGCACCTCTGTGCCAGAACTCAAGCGAGCGAGCATGAAGCAGCGCCTTCAACCGCGTGAAAGCCAGAATGCGCCCCCCCTAGCCACGGCCTGATCCGCCAATCTTCAACGGCGGCGTCCCCTGGCTAATTCGCTCGCGCGGGCGGGCGGGCGGGCGGTCCAAGCTAGTGTCGCGGCGATAGCTGTAATCAGAGGACCAGAGCAAAACGCGTGCCTGCCTGCAACCGGATTGGACGGTCCGGGAGAGAGCTCATTGACGCGAGAGGGCATGTCGATGGCCTCAGTCCCGAGCATCCTGGTCGGAGGCGCGTACCCGTGCTACTACGTACGTACGAGCAGTACGTAGTACGTAGTAGGTATAATACCTTGCTCTTAGCAGTCGAGTTTAGGTGTGGCACCCCGGCAATGCATAATGCGATACGGACAAACTCCGTACAAGTACTCTTTCCCCCTTCCTGCGTCGAAGGAGGAGTAGGCAAGCAAGGTTTCAGCATCACCGTGTGGTGGATGGCGAGATCAATGAAAATGCGCCCTAAAATAACGATCACCAGGGCGTCGAGCTGTCGGCAGATCCCACTCGCAGTCCATTGCTCGCTGCCTGCATGACGCTCTGCGTGGCGCGGGCAAGGCTCTCGTTCCCCGGCGCCCTAATTACAATCAGAGCCTGGCGGCGCCCTCTCCAGCCCGTCATTAGCGATATGTCAGTTATGCGCCAGAAGCGTCAACAAGCGCGGCTGGCGGCTTGATGCGCTACCCCAGTCGGCCGTCGGCATCCCGCCTGCAGTTCTGTGAGCCAAACCGGCGGATGATGATGGCATCGCAGTGCCATGTTCTGTTTCTTCAAGCACGAGTACGAGTGCATGTCAGCAGTGGAGCACCGTGGACAGGTAGGTGCATGCCAGCCCGCAGCGTGCCTTGGTCGCATCTTGCCTTCAATAGCGCATGGCCAGGAATCAGGAAAAGGCCATGTTACGTGCTTGCATTCGAGAGGAATACCCGAGTGCGTTGCGGCGTGGGCCAAGAGACGTGGACACGGCGTCAGCTCGGAAGAATGTCCCTTCATCTCATGGCCAGCGCCATTGCAGGATTGCACGCGTTGATCTCTAATCACAATGCTCGCTTCGGGGATACACAGGCTGCGATTGCCGGGTCTCTTTGTTACCTGGAGCTTAGAGGCGCTCTAATTAATTGAAACTACAGTACGGAGTACTCACTCGTACCTACCTGCCTCCCTGCCGGCTGTTCGTGATGCTGGGGCAATAATTAACACAAGTATCGCCTGAGCTTACGTAGTACGGCCTACGAGTATGCCTCTTCTTACACGGACTCGGCAGCAGCGTTGGTGGGGACGGGACGACGGTGCCCTGTGGGTAGCCAATCAATCGATCGCGGTGTCATCTGCCATCTTACTGAGATTTCGTCGAGGATGCGGCAGTGGTTCGGAATTACTGAGATTGCCCGGGGCGAGATGGCGAGTTACGTACGAGTACACGCCCAAGGTACCTTACGTAGGCAAGGTACGTAAGGTGCGATGATGCAGTAGGGGTACGGAGCCGGCAAGCCGAGTTGCATCCTGCAACTCAGCCCGTCATGGTCGCGACGGTTGATCAATCAATCGGCAGTGCTGCACGGCGTTTCATCCGGGACTGTTGGAGCAGCCACCCACGTTGTTCGTGCCTACCTTACTAAAATCCTTCTTACTCCGTACTCCGTACCAAGTTTTCCCTTTTCCCTACCAAAGGAATCCGGAGATAGCCGCCCGTCGCTTCGACCTCAGTGCCAAATAAAATGCGAATGCGACGCTGATCTGTCATCCGGCATGACTTCGTCTGCTTAACGGCCAGCTTTTCCGCGCACGCGAGCCAGGTAGTGAGTGAGGCGTCCAGCTAGCCAAGCCCTGTAGACTTAAAGGTGAGCCTCGAGGGCGCCCGCCGCCTGCAGGGAACGGCAATCACCAGCCCCGACGTCGTGCTGCAGGCCGGAATCTGCATTATTCAGGGCTGCCGTGACGGAATCACAAAAGGCGGCCAATCTCGTTCAGGCGGCCACCGCAAGGGCATACGAGCGCGTATCTCGTACTTGCGAATTATGCAAACAAAGGTTTATGCTCAGGTGGGTGCTCAAGCTCCTCGACATGCTGGTTGAAGGACATGCTGCGCAGCACGGACGGCGAAGCTCCACGACTCCCTCCCTGGAAGGCTCCTGGCTTGTCACTGAGAAATTATCTGCTGCTGCACGCTGCAGGCCGGCGACGTCTGCGAGGCGCTGCTCTCACCGCCTCATGAACAGCAGTCAAAGTCTGCACGTCGTTTGATGAAAGTGGGTGTCGTGAGGCGACCAAGCGGCGTTTGCCAGCGTGGAATTGACGGCGGGACTACTGAGGCACCACTGCCCGCTGGCATGACTTGCGGGCCAGAGACTGTCCGCCGAGCATTGGCTGGTCCATCCCATCGCCGGTCTGGACTCGCCCTACGAGTACGTAGTACATGGTTGAACCGTGGCCTGTCGGCTGCATGTCTGCCATTACTCGTGAGCTTGCTCATGCGCGCGAATGGGGTCGTCGCGCGAGCTACCTCCGATCAGCGAAGGCGCCGTCCCGTCCATCGGCACCGGATCAGGCGAACGGTCAAAATATGCCCGAGTCTTAGCTCGGCTCCTCAACGAACTCATCGGCAGCACGGGGCTCGGGTTGCCAGGCGCCGCCGCCATTGTAGTGACAATCTCGGTGCCACCATGGGCTCGCAGACATCCATCCATCGCCCGATTCATTTGACAGCACGTCCAGATGCGGCGGCGCGGGAATCCCTGCCTGGCGCGATGGGGGCTCAACCCCACGCGACATGTGACAAGGTGTCCGTTTTCAAGGTTCGCAGCCGGTGCCCAGCCTGCTGAATCTCACGTTACCGCCGATTGGCAACAAGTGATCTGCGCATCGACGCAGGCATTCTGAGTCGCGCAACCGCCGTCCTGGCCAGCCCCAGCAAAGCAATCTTCAACGACCCTACTACGTACGTGTGGGTGCTTGTCCAAGGCCTGCGCCGCCAGCCGGGAGTGAGTATCCGTCAAATGCCAAATCAACAGCCTTGGTGGTAGCAGCGGCGCCTGTCCTTCGTGTCTCGGGCTTCCAGCCGCCTAGTAGTGTAAATGATCCGATGACGCCCGGCAAAACCCCTGGGCTGATCACGGACACCAACCGGGAAGAGGTGTTTCAGGGGACGGGAGATCACATCACCACCCGTGGCCAACGGCTAGTACGTGAAAAGCCAGCTGTGGAGTACGAGCAGGCAGGTTGTACATAAAGTCAATCTCCAGCAAAAGCCCCGACAGACGGGGTCAACGTAGCCGACTCCGCTGCGCGGGCCTCGCTGGAGGTAGGCCCATACCGAGTCGCGATATAATTGCACGGGAGGGGCTCGGCGCCAATACATACGAATAGTACGGAGTACATCGTTCTCGTTCAAGCTAAGGAAGGCAGACATGGATACCCCCAATCTTGCCTTCTATCAAACTCTTCGACCTCCACGCCCATGCCGCTCTGTGGCCTGGACTCCAGGGTCAACGGCTCTGGTGAGCTTCGTGCCTGCCGGGGGCAGGCGGTGACCTCCAATTGCCTAGGTAGATGGGCAGTGCAAGGCAGGGCTTTTGGGTTTGCGCCGTCGAGAGTACTCCAGCTACTCGCACCCTGGGCGCCTCGAACAGCGGCAATCGGTTTACAAATACGAGCGCACTCAGGTCTCACAGACACGTGGGGGTTGCTGAAAAAGGCAACGCCGAGCTTGAACGCCTTTCCGGGTGCAAGTCCGCGTGCAGGGGTGACGCGCCGTGATCTCTCTATTACTTCATACGGAGGAGCACCGTACCCGTACGAATACGGAGTGCAATCCACGATCTTTAGCCTCGACGATTTGACGACGGGAGAAAAAAAATGCTCGTACAGGTAGACCCTTCGGCCTTGGCTTGCTGTGCCTGGTCGTGGAAGCCAGGTTAGGCCGGGGCGGAAACCTCGGAACTTTGATTGCAGTCCGCGTGGCTCAAAGTCTATCTCAAGTGGCCGGACCGCATACGTTGATATCGCCAGGCGTCGTGATGCCGCCATTGCCGCCGGCATCCTGCAGTCCCAGAAGGGGCGACTGCGGGAACTCGCAAAGCACAAGCTATGGCAAGTGCTAGGCCTGGTCTGGAAGCGACCGTGCCGCTGCCTTTGTGCTTCTCTCCCAATCGCATCCGCATGGCGTTTTCGAACAGGGTGAATGTAGGGTAGAGGCGCTATGCCTTTGAGCCACTGGGCAAATTGGGCTGAGCAAACATCAGGTACTGAAGGAGGAGTGAGGGTGAGGACATGGACCAACGAGCGTGTCGCCCTCAACCCCGCGCCGTTCAACAAGCCCCCCAGTCCGCCACGAGTCGAGACCCTGTCATAATCGTCATTCGACTGCCGCATCAGTCCCGCGCCGCACATCAGGCCGAAATGATTTGCGAGCTGCACTTGAAACGACGGCGATTTCGTTCACTAGCTCGGCTGCAAATCTACGAGTATCTGCACACCGCGCAGATCACCCTGAGAGATGCGTCCCCCCCACCTCTCTTCCGTCGAACCATCCGGCCAAGCCTGTGCTGTGCCCCGCGGTGATGGTGATTGCTACTCTTTGAGGAAAAGGGGCTGCGACTGGGCGCATCTCCCGCCGTCGCGCTGCCGGCGGGGGAGCCATCAAACACGTGCGATGCCTGTTCTGGCCATCTCCGAGTCGCGGCTCGCATACCAAGGCGCAAGCCGGCTTACGGCTGGCCATTCAGCATTTCCGCATTTGGCCGTGGCTTCAATCGTGCCCTTCTCGACCACTTTCAGAAATGCAGTGGCTTCTTCTAGCTGAAGCTACTCTGAAGGCTGCTTTCGCGGTACCTTTCTCCGCTTCTACTTCCGGTTGCGCTGCTGCACCGCGCTGTGGGCCAAGCCACGACTGGGCTCGCCTCCACATCCACCGCGAGGCCAGATACCTGACACGCATGTCCGTTTCGTCCATCTGGACATTACAGAGATTCCGCGTTGCACGAATACGTCGTACCTGCAACCTCCTGAGCGCAGGTGGAGACCCAGCACCACCATCAAGGGAGCCTTTCTGGGTGACTCTCAGCAGTTCACGTCACATCCGGACGGTAGGATACTCCACTTGCACATGGCGACGCAATGCCACGGCAAGGCAATGCCAGTGGCCCAGGGAATGGTGAGGTTTGGCAGTCTGCGCTCTTCTCGTACAACTACTCGTAGACGGACGCCTTTCTCCACTGGCCAGACAAGCCGGTCTCCCGCCGGGACAAGCCGTACGAGTTCTACACCACCGCCTTGGCAAGAGTCCCAAAAGTTCCCAGGGGAGAAGGCTGTCTGTCGCAAGGTACCTATCGAGAAGTGCAGAGAAAAGACGAGAGCTCGTCTCGAACGGCATCGCCTTGGCCCATGCTACCAAGGCGATCCTGGAACTAAACGAGCATAAGGGCGGGCTCGCTCCTCAACAAGCAGAGATAGGCAGAGAAATGACCTGATTTTGTGTCGACTTGCCGAAGCAGAGGAGGATATTGCGCTACGAAACGTGAGCTAGGTTGAACCCTGGCCCCGGCCAGCCTTTCTGCCAAGGCGTTTGCATACCTGAAGGAAAGGTACGAGTGCTGCGCGGCGCTACGTACTACGTAGGTACCTGAGGTATTCTAAGGACATGCGGGGATGGAGACCCTTGTGGTGGAGGCAGAACGTGTCCCGTGACACGGCCCAGAATGGGTGCCACGTGCGGAGTGAAGTTGCATTGGGTTCAGGCGCTTCCCGCCACAGTGCCGTGCCGTACAGCGGCAATAAACACCACCATCGCCGCGAACGACACGGCGAAGTGTCCGTGCGTCGAATTCGCGACGTACGGTCAATTGCGACGTGCCTACGGAGCATGGGGCAACCAGCCCTGCTCGAATGCCCCGGCGCAGAACTCACCTGGGCAGCGATGAGCCTGGGCGACTGTCACAATGGAGCTAGGCTGCGGTTGCAGATCTAACTTGCGGCCGCATTATGGAGCATGGACATAGACGGCCTCATGAGCGCCGGGATGTTGCCATCGTGACAGCGTGCGTACAATGTAAAGCTAATGGACGATCAATTGGTATCCACCACACCCCGCAGGAATGTTGTCCTCTGTGGCGCGAAGCTATCACTCGTAACTTTGCACGCATCTCGTCGAGATTGCAGGGGGCCATGGCTACAAGAGAGTGAGTCTTAGACGACGGCGCCGGCAGGCTAGCAGCCTGGGCGCCTGAGGCAGCTCAGTCCTTGTTAGGCCAAACCAATGATTGAGCGTCGGGGTATTCTCCGAAAACGCACTACGTATGTCGGGCCGGCCGTGTCCAGTGAACACGCAATGGCATTCCGGCAGTGCCGTGGGATCAAGGGCGACGCTGGGTGCAGCAACTGACCAGAAGCCAAGGCTCGCAGCCGGAAGCCATCACCCACGTTTCGTTTTCAAGCCCAACACGGTGGGTGCGGTTGCGTGCGGCCCAGCCACATTGGCTGAATGGGGGTCCCAAGCTGGTCCCTTGCGCAGCAGTCAGTCCAATGAAACCCGCTGACGATGAAACGGCAGAGTCGTGCAACCAGTAAACGCCGAAATTCACACTCGTAACGGCGGGTGCACCTAGACTAGAGGCCTCCTCCGCAAGCCATGGCCTGGCTGTTCTGGAAAGTTTGCAATCTCTCCCTCAGAGGCCGGGACCTCGGCGTTTCGCCCGCCGTCCACGACACCGCCCCGCCTTCGTCCTGGTGAGGGAGAGTCAGGACCTACTACGATGTGACTTTCGCCGTGTTCACCACTGACATACCGGGCATGGCGATGGCTTTACTACGGTCGGTCGCAAATCCCTTTCAACTGCCAGAGAAAAAGAGCCAATCGAAACTTTGGTCAAAATCGAAGCCACGCATGAATCTTACTGTTGTACTGGCTTCTGCTAGCGTCCTTCATACTACGGAAGTTGGGCGGCTCAGAAGGACTTTTGGTTGCCTAACAATACAGTTCGCAGGCTTGAAGCCGACGAGGATTGTGGGAACCACAGACAAAGATGGGTCCTCGTGAGCTTGGTTGGTCAGTCGCAGAGGAGTCAGCATCCCGGTCCTTTGGTTTATGGGCCACCTGCGAGTAGATTGGTACGAGCAGTCTATGAGTACGTTGTACATGAAACAATCCCAAGCAGTGGCAGCCCCGACACCAATGTCGTCAGAAGAAGCGGAGGAGGAAAGAATATCTGCGACCCTCTCGGTCGGATATCTTCATCCTCCACATTGCGCTCCCCACATGAGGCGCAAATGGCATTGGCTACGGCAGTCGTTGTTTTGCACATGGCTTCGTTGGGGTAGGATCGCCCATGGCGCCGCAAGCATCAGGCTTGCACGACTTAACGCACGCTGCGGCAGAGGGATACATGGGCATTTGGCAGAGATGAAGCTGATGCTTCGCAGGCTGTGTTGTGTTGTTCCTCATAACGCAAGGGTCGCTGAATTTCCAACATCCCCCGAAGATGAAGTATCTCGATTGCCTCTCTCACCATCCATCAAAGAAACAGTGCACGGGGTGAGAGGAAGAAAATAGCACCTATGGACGGAACAGCGGAGTTCGGCGGGACGGCGGGACGGGCGCCGGCACGTTCGCCGCCCAGTGAGAGCCGACATGAAGCACGGACATGAGACGCTACAAGCCTTGAAACAGCGTCATAGCTAACCAGGGTCAGCAGCGGCACTTGATGCGCTCGAGCACAAGAGACTCCTTCATCATGCCAAGGTCCGTGAAGTTCATCCGTCCTATCATCGTTTCGGTAAGGATCGTTGCAAGAAGGCGGCAATTAAGCCTGTTCAAGCATCAGGTCGATGGGGCCATCAGCAAAGCCAACCGCCACAGATATGCTTCCCGGAACTTCTGCAGGACTTAACTTGCACCAGCGAATGCGAATCCTTGGTGGCTGTAGAATATGGTGGCGGCGCCGAGCCGACGGACTTGGCACCAACAGCCACTTGGTCCGGGGGAACACGCGATTATGACGGCGTGCATCCAAACTTAACCAACTGGAATGGGACAGAGAGACGAATACATCGCGCCATGTTCTCAGGGACAATCGCAGGGTACCATGCGGTTCGGCGATACTACGCCGCCCACGCCGGCTACGGCGAATTTCGTGATCTGCACCCCAGTATCTGGCGGCCATGTGCAGAGTGTCCACCGGCGGCACCTACTCGTGCTAGCGAAGTAGGGAGGGAGAATGCAACTCAACGAACCCCGCGTGTTAGCCAGCGATGTGGCTAGTGCGTCGGCTGTCGCTCCGCCATTTGTCGACGAGACCGTACGAGTAGACAAGCTTTCTGAAATGGATAGTGTCCCTGATGATGGTATCCAATGGTTTAGATGCTGCCATCTGGCCGACAATCTCATATGCCTTGCACATGGTGTGTGGCCGAAAACACAGCAGGCTCTTGGTCAGGAGTATCATATGAGATCGTGAAACATTGAAACAGAAACACAGCGATTGCCGGGCTAGCCGGCCGGGTGAAGCAGTCCTGTCCTGATAGCCTGGCCTGTTCTGGCCTGGTCCAGGGAACGGGGCAAACATCCAGAGCCGAGATGGCGTGACTCGGCGCCGTTGCCGGAAGCGTGGCATCGACGGCCATCAACCAATCGCATTTCGCAACCAATAACAGTGCCTGGAGGCGTCGAACGGCCTGAGGGTCTTGGGCGGCGCAGTGGCCTGAATGTCCGGGCCCTGCCTGGGAGGCTCCGGTTCGCCTTTGCCGCTCTGACAGCGATCGAGAGCGCCACGACCTCAATCAGGAAATTTAAAACGGCAGGCCCCGAGATCCGAAAGGGTAAATATCTCCCGGCTCCGATACCGAGTCCGGTTTGGTGGCGGAGACGAATCAACTGATAGCATAGCCACCCAATTCCAAGACATCGTCATCGTCGCCGTTTCCTGTTGAACCATCAGGGTAGCATCCTGCCTACGAGCACTCCGCAAGACCACACGTGCCTCGTGCGTGGGTTGCTACCCGGAAATCGCAAGAATCGGAACGCCACGCCTGAAGGTTGCCGAGGTAAAGCGTCCAGGGCGCTCTCCGGCCACGAAGACCTGCTGGCTCCACAAGAGTCTACGCCCTCTGAAGCCCTCCTCAGCTTGTAGCGTGCTGGCAGATGGGCGGCAACCAACATCTAGCGCTCGATTGGCCCCATCACCATGGCTGCACTCGATTTCAACGGAGGCAAACGCTAAACTCTTCTCACTTCTCACCTGAAAAACAAGTCGGCCAGCTGCAGCGCAGGAACAGGCACGCTGTGGGTTCACCGTTTCATCGGGCAACTCTATTGATCCAACCGTGACTGTGAAGGTTTACCCCCCTGACGAGCATGTGGCTTGTGTCCAGTGTCCGCAGCTCTACGAGTGTCTTGGAGCCAACACCAGTAGGGTTGGAAGACTCGCGCAGCTGGACGCCTCGGGGAAAGGTGGTGGACATGCAGCTACGGCGTACATCACAAGAGCGGCTAAGCTGATCTTGAAAAGTGGTTCCTGAACGGTGGTCCCTGCTTCTTGTCATCGCGGTTCAGGCATGAAGGCTATGCACAGACCTCGAGGCTCCGTTGGGAGATGGTTTTTTTTCCGTACGATTGGGCCCAGGCCTTCGGGCCAGGCCGGGAGGCTCAATTTCTTGGATGGGGGATCTCCGAAACGGCGGCGGGCCAGGGTCATTTCTTCGCGCCCGTCACCAAAAACAGCACGGCTACGTTTTATTGTCCCATGATCGACATATTCCCTCGTGGGCAAGTCATCCACCGTTTCGTCCCGCCCGGGTGCCTTGCAGGGCAGCCAGCCGCAAAAGCGGTATCTGTGGGAATGGCGGAGTGCGTCGCAATCTCCACCTGGGACCTGCCTCTAGACCATGACGAGCTTTCTCCGAAGGCAGACGCGTCTTATCAATCAGTGTCGTGAGCATGTTTGTTTACGAAAAACTCCGGTTTCGAAGGCCGTTCCGGAGTGTTGGAAGTGCTCAGCCCAGCAGGCCGGCTTGCCAGGGAGAACTGCTCCGCGTGGCGCTGTGGTTGTTCACATGCCGTGCGGCGCCACAACTACTCGTACAAGGCCCCAATTGTCGTCGCCTCAGCCGGGATTAAAGAAGCGGGGGATACTGACTTGCTCGCGAGCTTCGGAAGGAGATTACGAGTCAGATGGCGTCCGGCCGGGTCCGTCATCTTTTCTCCGGACACATCATCGGGCACTATCGTGAGTCTTTCTTACATGTATGAGTACCTCCAACCTCGGTTCTGGTACGCAAGGCAGCCCCGACACAGGATGTCACTGATCGCCTGCGCATCCCGAGGATACCAACCCCGGACACCAACGATGCCCGTTGTAAACCCAGCTGATCCGCTATAAGCGGAGCTGCCAAACCTCGGCGTGGGATGCGCAACCAAGATGGAGCATCACATGGTGCGCTGGGGGTCTTGTGTGGAGGCCGAATGTCAGGGCTTGTTCCCGGCTGCTACGGTCGATGAAGGGGTTTCACAGGATTATCGCCGGCCGTGTAGACCCTGGTGGCTAGCTACGAGTACGGTGAGTGGGTGTACAGCTAGAGCGCAAGGACGGAGGGCGGTCCGGCGGGCCTCGATTTGGAGCTGCTCCTCTTCTCCCCACACGAACGTCGACGTGGGCAGGGGAGCCCTTGTTTGCGCTGGCGCGCGGCCGGGGGCGCTGTCATCAAACTTGCCAATCTTGGTCGTGGGGTCTCGAGGGCCGTCACAACTTCAGAATCTGGTGAGAATAGGCATCTCCTCAGCCATTGTGGTCTTACTACGTGCGTTGGCGACACGAGTAGGTGCGCTGCTCTACCCCTTGATGCACGTTAATCTTCCAGGTAATTGCGTCCTCGGTGGGCTATGCAAGGGGTCCGGTCATCCGTTGTCACTGCTGTTGTCTGCGTTTGCTTCTCCTTGAGGGACTGTGCCGTGCGATCGAGTCGCAACACGCATCACCAAGAATTGGTACGACTAAGCCTTGAGGCACGAAAATGTCACCGACAGCCCGAAGTGGACTTTGGTTAATTTCAATTACGAAGCTCCAAATTGCCGTCTTTGTACATCCCACTAAGCCTTTGTGGAGTTGGCCCTGAAGGTCCACATGTTCGTACTTGGCGCTCAACAAATATCGTACGAAACGAAACAACTTTCGCCCCTGCTGGACAATGGTCCCCTTAACGAGTCTATTAATGGAGCAGTGAGTGCGGATGCATGCGGCAACGTATGCCAAGTGGCCACGAGAGTGTCACCTTGTCACGCCAGAAACGTCCTGAAATGAAAAAGTCCTTGGCCGAGGATTGCCGTTTACGAGAATGGCGTTTAGCAACTGCAACGTCACTCAGCCCTGGCCGGAGCCGACAGTACATACGCTTGTCGGCTGTTGATGGCATCCCGGTCGCCTGCATGTCACAATGAAATACGTATTTGTCGTCCACGCCTGGGTCCAACGCTCTGTTGACCCTTATTCAATACCTAGGCTCCTGGGGTCTGCGTATAGCCCCATCGCGAGCGGAATCAACACGCAGTGGAGTTGTCTCCAGTATGCTCGCCACCGTCGTCGAAGCGAGGTCTGCCGACTGACTATTCAGTTGACGTTACACGAATCTCGGAAGGTCATTGCCGACATCGCATCATGACAACGCGACACGATGAATGCTTGGCCGCTGCCTTTCGAGTATTGGACCAAGGCAGGACGTGCGACGGCGCAGTACGGTATTCGCGCCGATAATTACGCCGACCCGACATTGCGCTCAATGCTGCGTTGCGCGGCGTCTGCGCCTGCGAGCACCAGATCTAGGGCTCAAGGGCTCCGCCTCTGCAGCCCGGTTTGATCGGGCATGGCAGCATTGGGGTGCTCGAGGAGTCGAGCTTCTGTATGTCATGACATGCCGCATCTGTCTGGAATAATTCGACTGATGTCGCGATAGTCCAGCAAATCTTTCAACGGCAATCCAACGCCCTTGATCATTTTGCGTATTTAGCAAGCGGAAAACATGACGGCTGTCCTTGGTCCACCCGCCGAGCGTCCCTAGCCACGCTGGACATGCTCCCAACCCGCAACGCAATGTATCCAAACGAGGGTCGAGAATGGCCAACCACAGCCACCCTACTCAGCCCGATCATCCCAAAGAGCGAGTGCGGGTTCCGGTCAAACGCAAATGTCCCTCTTGGGAAAATGAGCAGTGCTCTAGGAAAGACTCGTCTCTGTAGCCTCTACCGGATATGGAGCCCGCGTTACACGGCATAGGAGATCCAATGCACTGCAGTCCCACCCACACCGACAACCCGTCGGTCGCCGCAGAGGGCAAGGCTCACGAGTCGCCAGGCACTTCGCGGTTCGCCTGAGTTCGATTGGCCCGGACAAATCTTCAGCAAGCTGAAGACTCTCCATGAGCTGACACTACACTGTTGACGCGACTCAGGGTCTGATTTGACACGGCTCGGCTCGGTTCGTCCCAGCCGTTGCGGGAAAGGCGCCTCAACTGTCACGCATTCCTTGTTTCTTGTCAGACTGCGCCTCGGTCTGCAGGGGCTGCTTACCGATGGGGCGTGTCAAGGGCTTGACAACAATCCGGACAATGACCTTGAGAAGCAGTCTCCTGACTCGAGCTATGCACTTCCCCCCGGCCACTATAGCCCGACTTGCGCGCCCATCCCGGACGGCGTGAGATATTGGCGCCTGTCCGGGCCTGGCTACCACGATACTTTGGTCGAAAGTATTCAAGACGGTGCGAGTTTGCGGCAGCAGCTGGGCATCACGACCCTGTCAAGCTCGGAAGCTTGCCCAGCGTTGCATTTTGCCTGGCACCATCCCTGGCAGGTACGAGCCACCGTGCAGCTTCGCGGGGTTGCCGGCCCTACAGCCGAGAACATGCATAATACGGGAAGCAGATGTGGAATATGCGATGCGATAGCTGCCGTTCCCGCATGCAGGCACGGGGTCTAGTAGCGTCCATGCGGCGAAGAGCTCTCTCTCTTGCACCTCACAACACGCACTTCGTGCTCACCGCTGCCAGGTCGGTACAGATTCAGTTTTGGCTTCCTGAATTCTGGGCTGGAGACTACCGGTGAGACGTTTGGTTCCTATACCACTTCCCTTGATGAGGATAAAGGCAAACGGTGCGACACTAATTACGCCTCCCTGGCAACGAAACACGGCGAGACCGAACCGGCCTTGATTGCTGGACTGGATTCACGCGAAGGTCGCATTGACCGAGGCCATCCATGCTGATCAGCCTGTCGATACTTCGTACAGCATCGGCCGATGCGCACACAGGCGGACAAGCTTGCAGCCCTGGTCCGCTGCGACGACTGATTCAACTAGCCTGCTAGTTGGCTCATTCCGCCGATGCTATACAGCCGAGGCTGAGGAGAGGCCCTTCCGCAATGCTGCATGGCCTCCAGACTCTTCAACAAGCGTGGTCACGTCGACATCCCAGATGCGGTTGGCCAGCGTCAAAATGACCTGAGTCAGGCCACGTTGTGCAGTAGCGCAGCGTGCCATCGGGTCCCCTGAGACGTTCGCCGACCGAGACTTGCTCTATGCCCGTGGAGTTACTATTAGCAGCAGTTCGACCATAAATCGGGAAGCGGCTAAAAAAAAAAATTGGTTCGACGTTTCAAGCGCGACTGCTACTTCCGGCAGGTCTACATGCTAAGAGCTGGGATGGCTTTGACTCCCACCTCCACGCTCCCTGTTCGTGAAGCCCGAACGGAGAGTCTGAGGGCAACCACGTGCCTTGACTTGGGCGATGTACGGATGCGATGCAGGAAGGATGTTAGGCTGACGGTTGCGTTGTCGGTTTGGCGCTTGCCACGCTTCCACGGTCGGTCTGTGCGACTCTTCATCGTCTCGGCCTGGGCGCCGCGTCATAGCGTTTGAGCCTAAAGGCGGCAGGGTAAGTCAAGGCAGTCAGCGAGGCTTCTTCATGCTGATGATTCGGTGAAATTTGCCCACCGAATGGCCAGCCGCAAACCAGAGTGTGTGCTTGGTCCCAGAGGCGCATTGCGCGGCGTGCTCCGTCTCTGGGCGAGATGAGTTGCGGTTGAGACAGATCTACGAAGACATTGAAAGGAATTGTGCGAGGAGACTGTGCTCTGCACTCATACGCTATCCGGATCTCACCCGACCAGGAAAGCAGCATTGTTAAAAGAGCCCCGAAACCCTCCGAAACAGCTGCGCTTTGATGGCAAACCGAGCTTTCGCGCCGGGCCGCCGACGATTTGACGACGGCTTCGGGAAGCCCACGCACATGGCTAGCCTTGAACGATTTAGCCGCCGGAAGGACGAGCCGGCTCCCGGATCCTCTCCCTAATAGCTTGCCAATAAAAACCGTGAAACCACACACTCTACGCTCGGCTCAGCAAGGGGATGGATAAGGCGATGCCCGAAGGGGAGACGCAGACGGGCTACTGAGACGCCGGCGCGGCGCTTTGGGCGGCCCGTGACGGCTTGAGCACTGAAAACTGCCAGGTACGCTGCAGAGACGATCTCAGAAACGCAAAAACCGCGAAAGCGATATCGAATCCGGGTCGCGCAGCTCGCCCGGGGGTGGGCTGCAAGGACAGCTGCAACTCCTCCGGCCACCGCCGAGCTGCATCCGTGACATTAAGGTGCATGCGCGACAGTCAAGAAGCGGCAAAAGGGTCAGGCTACGAATTTGCTAGCTGCAGTGTGGAGTGCAGAGCGCAGCATGCAGGTGTGCGCGCGGCGGCGCCCCGAAGAGGCTCCCGTAGCATCTCATCGAGGCGGCGGCGGGGGAGGCTGCATCGTCGGCGGTCGTGCATAGCCCGAGTCGGCGACTCCTCGCGCGTGCCAGCCGGCAAGGAGGGACTCGTCGGTTTCGGGCAACGCGAAGCAGAAGCGGGACGGCGCATATGCATGCGCCCCGTGATGGCTGCTAGAAGCGAGGATGCGTGGCTCCTCGACGACAACAACGACGATGAACTCGTTCGCCTTTGATGGTCGATCCAAACATTCGCCCCCCCCTTTCCCCCTTTTCTGCAGTCACTACAAAATCCTCTGTACGTACAAGTGACGAGAAAGAGGTCCAACCGCGGGCCTCGACTGGCCGCGCATGGCTCAGAAACACCGACGGTGTCCTGGCCGCGTTGAAAAGAGGAAGGTATATTTCGAAAACAGCCTGCATAGTATCCGCACTCCCGTATTAGATGATTAGATGACACCCGTCGGACCTCGGCGGAGCGGTTTAACCCGCTGCTTCCTTTCGAGCCAGTCCGTGTGCCTGTCGCGCATTGGCCGTTGCGCCGGCTTCATCTTGTTGTTGTTTCTGCGACCCCTCGTGGCGAGCACGTCACCCGGCGCTGTTATTGTTTATCCACAGCGGACCTCGAGCCGGGGGCTTTTGGCAAAGACGTGGAGTCTACGCAGCAGTGTCGTTGGCAAAAAGAATATACGAGCGCCGCGATATGGAGACGCGATCCGCTGCAAAGGATCCAAACGAGAAGGGGGGCGAGGCAAAAAGCATGGCCATGCCACGAACCCCACCAGCCTCAATCTACATGTTTCCTCCCGTGATAGCCTCGTACTGCTGGTTCCCAGCGCGATCCCTGGTGCGTGGGCATCAAAGGCGTGTCGTGTCATTTCACGCCCCTGGGGAGGTGTCCCTTGCCTTGCCCTGCTTCGCCTCGTGGCATCTTTCGCCGCCGCCGGGGCCAAAACGGAAGCCGTTCCGGTTTGCCTCTTGGAGGATATACGAAGTGAGTACGGAGCAGCTCGTGCCTGACTTCGGGCGCGCCGCACCCCGGTCCCAGAGTCGGAGTCCCGCTCACAGCGCCGGGGGGGGTGGAGTGGTGACAACCAGAGGGGCGCATCGCATGTTCCTGTTCCTTCATCTTGTGTCACGATGGCGTGGCGGGTTTGGTTCCAGATGGTCTGGCGGCGTCTTCTCGTTCGTCGACGGCGGCCATATGTGAGATGTGATGGGCAAGCCGGCTAGTTAAGCAGCCAGGGGGGGCAGGGGGGAACCCAGGACATGGCAGACGAGCCGAAACGCCCGAAGGCGAAAGAGTGGCAAGGAAGCGACAGGCCCGGGGAAACTCCGAATATGATTCCCGGATGCCATAACACGCAAGCGACGGAACGGCCTTCGGGACGCCGGCTCGGCACCGTGGAATTCGTTTCCTCTCCACCCTTGCAAGCACGGCTTTCGGCCTCCCTTGCAGCGCTACCAAGACCCCAAGCCCTCTCTTGGCCTCGGCGCCGGCGACAGCACAGAAGCAACAAACGCGCGAAAAAGGAATCACGGGGCCCAAAAAGCAACGGCTAACGAAAGAACAGACGTCTTCGCAAGAAATGCGCGCGCCCCCCCGCCCCTTGGTAAGCTGGCAGCATGCGCTGCACCTCCACCGCTCTGCATAGCGCAATCTGAGCCGCCAAGACGCCACCTCCATGCGAGATGTTGCCCTTGCGCCGCTCATCTGATCCCCTCCTCTGCTGCTGCTGCTGCTGCTACCCCGGAGCTGAGGTCGCACAGAATGGGCTGAATTAGCCTTTGGCGTACCCGCGATGCCGTGATCCGTGCGTTCGCTTACGGTGCGTTGCGGTGCGGTTCGGTGCGGTGTACACCGAAAGTGAGGAGTGAGGCGGCATGAGGGGGCAGGATGGGGTAGGTACTGGGGGAAGAGGGGGACATTACTTGGCTGCTTGGCTAGCCTTCCCCAGCCCGCTGTCAGGTGTGGGCGTTGTGCGACTGCGGGAGAGTGCATCATCCATCATGGCGTTTCCTTTGTTATCTTTGTTGCCCATGCTGCGCGGCGGCTGCAGCCGACGTCATGGGGCGCGCGCGGCTGCTCGGCCGTCGGCTCGCCGTGTTGCCGTCGCCCGCGGCCCTGAGGCATAAACGCGCAGGAGTCGTCGTCATTTCGTCGGTTTCGTTTTCCGCAGCAGCAGCAGCAGCAGCATCGCCTCGAGTCCCGAAGGGTCCTTTGCGGTGGGCCGAGGCCGAGACGGGGCCCCCGTCCCCTGGGCACCCCCATCTGCCGTCCAAGGCATGATGACACTCGGTCGAAACCCCACGGCGAGAGAGAAGCGCCCTCGGGCATCCGGGATGACTCCCCCCCTTCGCGCGCACGTATGTACGGAGTGCTGTCGTACACGTATGAGCGAGTCCCGCCCTCGCAGCGCCAGATCCTTGGGCCGGCATGCGGGAGCCTGCGTCCGCCTGGCCGCCCTTCCAACCCCCCGCAGCCTTGCCGGGCCCCCTCCCCATGCTGTCCTGCCAAGTTGCACGCCTATATATATCCTGCCACGTATAGGGCCACGGGCACCGCGTTGAGCTGTCACATTCGCGCGGAGGGGGGGGGACGGGGGGAACCTGTGCTTCAGGTACCGCGGCAGGTACCTGGCCGTACCGACGACGACGACGCAGCGGACGAGGGGACGGGGGGGAGAGAGGAAACTGCTCCGCGTGTTGCTCCGTCACAAACGACGGACGGGCTGGAAAAGCAAATGCGGCGTCGTACCGGGGGCCCGCTTCGGCGTCGACCGCGGGCGACGGGCCCGCGGCTCCCCCCTCCTCCCCTCCCCGCCGTGAGCTGCGGCTTTCAGTGTCAGGCTGGCTCGAGACAGGCAGGCCGTTGCCATTGGGCTGGCTGTCTGCGTTCGCAAAGGGCAGAGAGGCAGATGAATGGGCTCCTGCCGGGCGCCGCCTGAGCCTCGCTGCGCGGGCGATGGTCGAGGACGGACGTGGCTGCAGCGATCGCGGCGGCAGACACGCAACCAGCATCCCAACTACCTGGTTTCGCGCTGGCGACGGCGCAGGCGTACATGCAGCAGCATGCACATGAGGCGGCCTATGACCGACCCAACCGCAGCGCGCGCGCGCAGAAAAAAAAAATCCTGACCGGTGCTCGAGGGGCCCCGTCACCGCCGTTTGAGCGGCTGCAGAGCCTGCACGCGGACAGGCGGTGGCCGCAGACTGCAGACCGCCGGGCTTGACGAGCCGAACCCGTCCTCGCAGAGTGGCATCGTTGCCGACGGTTGTGCCCGGGAGGTTCGCTGCCCACTTAGTGGGCTACATGAGGTGTTCGGCAACAGACAGCTAGAGCCCTACTCCGTAGAGTCTTCACAATTGGCAAGATGGCCGGGTGGTGATGGTGGCAAGTTCAAGTGTTCAAGTCTAGCTTTCTTCCTAAACGGAAGGCTAAGTTCTGTGCTGGAGCAATCCTCCTGGGTGAACCCCAGTCTTGTCGAGAACAATCCTTTTTCCGCTGAGACTCACGGTGCAGACTTTCAGGCGTCAATAGAAAAAAAGTGACAAGTGCCCGATTGATCCGAGTCATCGTGTTCCCCCTCGAGAATGTTAAATTCTTCTTGCAAGATGGAAGCCGATATCTTGAGAGGTGCCAAGGTTAACTTTTGCCTCTCATTCTTCTTCATCTTTCCCTCCCACGCGCCCGCCACCGGTCTATCATACTATATGCATAATGCCATAATGCGTTGCCAAATTGCAATGTCATCAAATCCAGCGTTACTCGTCAGGTAGCAGCACAAGGAGAGAGTCCCAGCGAGATATCTCGCCCTCACACCTCCGCGCTCGTGAGCCCCTTGCGGATGGCCAGCACGCTGTCGACGATGACGGCGTCTATGCCCTCCTTCACTTGGCGCTGCAGCTGTGTCAGTATGGCTTCGCGCGGAGCCGTCGGGTTCCGGTCGACTCACCTGCACCATTTCCGGGTCGTTGTTGAGCGCGCCGTAGCTGACGCACACCATGCCCACCTCCTTGACCACCTTGACCAGCCTCGGGCTGTTGATGAGGGGCTCCGCCGCGGACACGATGCCCAGCAGGTTCCAGCGGCTCGCGAAGCGGATGGCCTCTTGCAGCGACGAGGCCCGGATGTCGCCGACCGGGGCGCACCCGGCGTCCGTGAGGAACAGGATCGGTATCGACGGCTGCTTGAAGCTCATGCAGAGGCAGATGTCCGGGTTGAAGGAGCTGAAGATGATGTGCCGCTTGCCCGCCAGGTCGTAGACCTTGGTCAGCACCGTGTCGCAGAACGAGTTGAGCTCGACGGCGTAAGTGTCCATCTCCTGCTCCTCGCTCTCGTGCAGCATCGGGTACTTGAGCTCTATGTTGAACCCGATGTCCTCTGGCAGCTTGCAGAACAGGTCCTCGAGCGTCGCGAAGGGCGCCTGGATGAAGTTGCCTCGCGAGTTGGCCTTGTAGCCCTTCTCCTTGAAGTCGCGCGTGTGCTTCATGCGCTCCTCCATCTCGGCGTGCCCGCTGCCCGCGTATCCCATCGACAGGGAGCGCTGCGGCTGCGGCGCGAAGCTGCTACTCCGCGTCCTGAGGGATCGGTCCTTGTTGTGCCCCGACCCGCTGCCACGCGTCGACTCCCTACCCTTTTCTGGGTTGATGTGCAGGAACTGTTCCAGCGTGAGGGTGTGGACGGGCGCGTCGATGCCCGTTTCGCTGACCAGGAAGTCGTGGTAGATGACCGGGACGTGGTCCTTTGTGAGCTGCACGTCGAACTCGACGTACTGGGCGCCAAGATTGGCCGCGGCGATGAATGAGGGGAGCGTGTTCTCGCCGAGCTGCAGGGACTTGTTGGACGTGACGTTCTTGCCCAGACCTCTGTGGCCGATGAGCATGGTCGAGGAGAGCTTCTTCCAGTACGTCTGCTGCGACGTGACCTCCATGTTGGGGTGGTGGAACGGCGTGATGACGAGAAAGTTCAGGTTGACGGTGCCAATGACCTCCAGGTTGCTCGACATGATGGGCACGCACACGTCTCCCTGAAGGTTCACGCGCCGCGACCCCAGAGCCGGCTTGATAGAGGACAGCAGAGCCACGGCTCGGCCGATCTTGTTCTTCTCGCTTCCGGAATACGTCGGCACAATGTCGAACAGAAGCTTGACCTTTGCGGCGTCCTGCGTCGTGAACACAATCGGCTCCGTGCAAATGCTCTCGTGCACAGGAAGATCGATGGTCGTCGGCTCACCCTGGGCCCCCTGGGCGCTAATGACCACGGACAGCGCCGTGTCGAGCTCCGTGTTGTGCGCCTCCGTGAGAGGGACGCGGTCGAGAGTGACTGCATCTATGCCCTTTCGAACATCCATGGATCCAAGACTGACCAAGACGAGGCTATCGTTTTTCAGATAGCGATGGCCGAAACTCTTGACCGGCTCAGCCGGTCGCGGACCGCTGCTGGCATTTGCTCCGTTGGAGCGTCGCTCGTCTATCGACGACGTGGGAGGATTGGACGGCTGCGATCCCGCCGCGACCCGAGAAGCAGCCTCCTCGTCGTTGGTGCTCGAAGCAAGCAGCCGAGCAATCTCCATGTGCCCTCGCAGCGCGGCGTGCTCCTTTGCCGTCCAGCCGGATGCGTCCGGTCGAGACACATCCACGCCGGCTTCAACCAGGAGCTGCACGACGGAAATGGAGCCGTCGACAGCGGCGACATGCAGCGGCGTCCAGGAGTACGAGTTCTCGGTGATTTCGAGGTCCGCCTTCTGAGAGTCGCTGCCTTTGATGATGACCCGAGCGCAACCGACGTGGCCGAACCTGGCGGCGATGTGGAGAGCGGATTCACCAGTCTTGTCGGTCCAGTTGATGTCGACGCCAGCCTTGACGAGCATCTCGACGATGGGCTCGTAGTCGGACTTGGTCGCCAGCGCCAGCACAGCGCCCGACTTGGAGATGGTCTTCCGGATCTGGACCTTCTCCTCGCTGCTCCCCTGCCAGTCCTCGCCCTGGAGCAGGGCCTGAGTCGTCAGGGGGTGCCCTCCGATGACACTGAGGTGCAGAGGCGCGTAGCCGTCGTTGTCCTGCCATTCCGGCGCATCGATGCCGTCCTTGGCATCGAACTGACCCCACCGCTGCATCCGCTCCATGATGATCTGGCAGACCACGACGAAGCCAAACTGGGCGGCGTAGTGGAGAGGGAGGCGCCCAAAGGAGTCTCGGCTCGTGAGGGCTTGCCGTTGGTCGACACTCAGCTGGTCGAAGAGGTACATGAGCAGCTGCACAGCCTCGTCGTCCTTGCCAAGGAGCTTGGACTCCTTGGTGTTGATTGCCTTGACAGGGACCGTCGACGACACAGCCGGCTGAAGGTGTCGGTTGGTGAACTGCGTGCCGACCGGCACGGGGTATGCCTTTGACGTCTCGTCGTCGGACGGGGCCGACTTCGTGCGGCCGATGTGTATGACGAGCCGGTGGATGCAGTTCCGGCCGTTGATGTCATCAGGCTCGTCGAGGTCCTTGATCTGGGTCAGCAGGAACGCAATGCACGCCCTTGAGCGAGCCGAGATGGACCGCTGCAGCAGGTTGAGCAGGACGCTCTGGCCTTGCACCTCTGCGCCGACGCTGGCCTCGTCGAGGCCAGTCTTGAGCGTGGCGATGTCGTCGTTGCGGACGGCCTGCTCGAGAGAGTCGAGCTGGGCCTGCGGGATGTTCAGCAAGGCTTTAGCAGAGGCGCGGCCTAGCGACCGCGTGGAACGGTCCGACGTGGAGTCATCGACGTTCTCGGCGTCTCCAAGGACGGACAACCACCGGTTGATCTCGGAGAGCAGCCGCGCGATGTTCCCATCCTTGGCAAAGGGCTTGGGGTCAACTTTTGTGGACATGTAGCTGTGCTGGGATGACATGTCGGGGATCTTCTTGTCAAGCTTCTTGGTGATCTTGACGAAGCCCCTGCGGTTAATCTCACCGAACCACTGCAGGTTCCTCAGCTGGGTTCGCAGCTCGAGCAGGGCGCCCATGACCTCCTCGACCTCGTCCTGGTCGAGGGTGGCGACGACGTCGGGGACGCGGCCATAGCGGTTGTGCAGGATGTTGAGGCGGCGACAGGCCTCGGCGAGCTTCTTGTTGTAAAAGGAGTCGACATCCTCGAGGTTGCGGTCGAGGGCAAAGGAGAGTTCTGCAGGTTTGAGTTAGGGGAACGGGGCTGCCCGCGGTGACAGTCTTTTGTGCCGCCCACCTGCTGGATCTACCGCCTCTCCATTCCGAGCCTTCTCCGAGGCGGCCTTTACGAGCTTCTTGAGTCCCTTATAGTTGATGTAGGACGCCGCCCACTCGGGCACCTGGTTGCGCGGGAGACTTGAGAGGAGCACCTTAGCGACGCCGCCCCGCAACACGAAGGGGGTTCATCACTCACTTCCGTCCAAACTTCATGATGCCCGCCGGGAGCGCTCACTGGCGACCGGGTTCGCGGGGGAGATGAGGAGGGGCTTCGGTTGGACGAACTGAGCCGTCGTCGTGCGAGCCTGTCTCTGTGCAGCACAACGGGGGGGGAGGAAACGAACGTGAAGATGAAAGAAGAGCGCGGGCTCAGGGAAGCAGTGAGTCCGGAGGCTAGAGAGAGGAGTCAAAGACGGCGAGGTCGCGTGATCGCCTTGTTGGTGTGTCCCTGCTCCCCCAGACCGGGCCAACTGGAGGTATCGTGAGACGGGGCGGGTGGGTGCCCTTTGACGGCGGCGCGCTCCAGCCAACAGCAGCGTGGCACGGAGCCCGTCACGCCGGCCAGCGGCAGCGCATGCGGGGAGCCATTGTCGATTGTCCTGCCACTCGTATCGTGAAGAGTTTTCTGTTTTCCGGGGCAGTGCGACGCCGACGCGCTGGAGTTGCTCGCAAAGGAGCCAGGACCCCGACCTGGCGAGGACGATGTGGGGAAGCGCAAATCTCCAGCGCGAGCTTCTGGGCTTCAGAAGGGGGGTGGGCGTAGCCTAGCCGCGCCGCCGCCCTCTGCCGGCTCCGTCGGCCTTTGCGCGCGCCAGGCGCCGTCCACCGTGCCCCGTAGCCGCGCCCTGAGTGGACGGGGCGTCGCCGTCGGTCTGCCATGTTGGCTTCATTCCGCCGCCGCCAGCCCAGCGAATGAGCGGCACCCCGTGCCTCGCCTCGGGCCTCTGCGCCGAAGGGAGCTACGGTCATGCGAGCCAGCCAGCAATCCAGCGAGCGTGGACGTGGAGCCGGGTCCCCTCACGGCATGTTCCAGCGCATCACCCCCTTTTCTGCAACGAGCTGAGCTCCTGGACGAGTTCGCTTCTTGACTCATGATTTGCTAAAGTGTACAGTTTCAAAGACATGTTATCCTGCTAACCCTCACGCCCCGACCGCCAGCTGGCGACGACCTTCCGAGTATACCTCCCGCCTCCCCGGCGCCGGCCAGGTGAGCAGCCCCTTGGGCCTCATGGTCAGCCCCTCGATAGTCCTGCTCCCCCTCATCGCCGTAGGCTCCGTGAAGTGTACGTGAGCCGCAGCTCTGCCTGTGCCCGTAAGCCCCGTCGCTTCTTCCGCTTGCGAGTCCTCGGGATGGAGGCGCTCCATCGTCTCCAGCCTGTCACCCGTAGACGAGTCGTTTCGAGCACCAGGAACGAGCTCGGCAAACTCTCGGCTCAGCTGCAGTGAACGCTCCGTCGCCGCGCCTCCAATATGTAGTGCCATTGCGCTCCGGAAGCGAGGTGGGAACTGAGGGTAAAGCAGCTTGCTCTCAATCGAGATTGTCGTCTTTCTCACCGAGACGTATTCCTTCCAGATGCTCTCAATCTGGAGCAGTCTGCTCTTCGAGCGTGCTGCGACGACCCCATCTCTCGCAGCTTGATTACCAAGGGCATCGGCGTCCAGACCCGCCACTGCCAGCCTGGACTCCTCCTCCTCCAATGCTTCGAGAAATTGCCCCAGCTTTGGACCAGAGATATTCAAATTCGCCAAGCAGCCCTTGGAGGCTGACTGTCCCGGGGTGCGCAGTCCACACAGGTCAAGCAGGGAGTGGATTCGGTTTATGAGATATGAGTTTGCGGCCTCGTCCCCCGTCAACAGCGTCGTCCTCCACTTCTGTTCGTTGTTTGTGAAGCCGCGAATCAGTCGGACTGCGGCCTTCCAATCCAGTGCTACAATGCACTCGTCCAAGACTTGCTTGGCTACCCTGGTGCTCAGGGCAACCCCAGATCGCATGCATGTGACGAAAAAGGACGCGGCTTGGTCGAAGAGCTTGAAATGGAGTAATCCCGTGATGACCTCCTCAACCAGGGCTCGGTTGAGCGGCACATGCTCCCACACCCAATCGCCGGTGCGTGTCCGCATTCTGGTGTCGGCAGCCCATTTGCTGAGGATTTGGCAGCTCTCGATATCCTTGATATGCCGCCGGCCAAGCTTCGCACCGGTTTGAGAGTCGGCGCCGGTTATGCAGGCGAGCGCACGCAGGAACTTGCCGTGGTTGTTCGTGACTTTATAGTGGTTAAGAATCGCGACGAATGTGGAGGGCGTGGGCCGCAGCAGACGCTCGTGGAAGAAGGAGTGCACCAGAGCGTCGGCAAAGGCGTGATGGCCAGCCTTGTCAAAGGCAACGATAAGCGTATTGTAGGTGTGCATGTCCGGCGGGTGTGCAGAGACGAGAAGATTGTAGCAGACTCTGCCGATCCGCTCCTTAAGCCCCAGCGTTGGCGCATCAACGAGTGACCGTAGGCGTCGGTTCAGAACGGCTGTGTTCTTCTTGGCTCGCCCGGGGTCGATGGAGCGAAAAGTGAAGTTGGCATGTCGGCTTTCGACCAGATCACGAGCCTCTTCGAAAGACGGACTCGGCGAGGCGCCCTTGTCAAGAATCTCGGCGCGTTGCAGGAGCTGTTGGACGAGATGCTCGATGCTCGACGACTCGTTAAACAGCTGTAGCCGATTTCGTGACTCTCGGGAGAGTATGCTCCTGTCCGATTCCTCGGCTACTATTGCTCGCTCAAGCCTCTCGTAGTCCATCTGTCCAATTGCCTTCATCGATGCCTCCCCGGGACAGCCGTAGTAGTCGGTCTTCAGGCTCGAGACCAGCTCCGACGCGCTGATGGTGGCGGGCTTGTCGATCTCCTTCATAAACGGTCGATTATTGTATATCGACTTCAAGCTGCGCCATAGAGCATCCATTTGTTGAATGGTGAGGTCGGTCGTCCGGAAGCCATCGTCCAGGGAAGCAGACGACGCTCGATCTTGCAAGTCCGACAGTTCTTTCCGCGCTTGGTCCAATTGACGGTCCAATTCCTTTCGGCGGTCCTCTTTTCGCACTGAATCGACGATTGCGGCCGTGGCAAACATGGAGCTGTAGCAGGCGGTGAATATCTCGGCGAAGGTCGGCTTGCGTCGCCGGGCAGCGGCCGCCGTTCGTCGGCCAGTCGTGCCGACGGCGGTGCTGCAAGCTCTGCAGCCGCAGCGGTGAGCCTGACCGGCTCTGGACCAAAGCGACTGCATCACCGTGGCATCTGTGGAGTGAAAGCCGCGTCTCTCGGCTTGTGGCGGTCGCGGGGATTCCCTTTGAGACGGAGAGGCGTTTTCGTGAGGCTATTCGGGATGGGCTTTCGGAAGCTCGAGAAATCGGCTGACGTTCCGGCACGACCGCATGACGATCACGTGATCGGCGGCAGCATCTGGCCCCCACATTTAGGGTGCCTCTTCCTGATCTGCGAGGCGCATGTCGATATCACGACCGAAAGCTGAGATAGATTGAATCTTTTCACTCGAGCTCGGAGCTACCTTTGGTTGTCAAGATGTTTACCCTCATACTCAAGGCGGAGCTCACAGGGTACGTCGTGCCCGCATTATCGCATACACGGGCGTCTGCTCAACCGCTGTAGAGTTACCAACCTGCGCCCGGACGACACCCAGGACAACCCGTTCTGGTACATGTTCAAGGTGCAGTGCACCTCATGCAGAGAGACTCACGGCAACTATGTGGGAGTGAACCGCTTCGTATGCTGCCCCTGCCCTGGCCGCGGCCTGCAACCCGGATGGCTACTCACTGCGCCTAACCAGGAAGCCAATGAGATGAGCGGCAGCCGTGGAGAGGCCAATTTTGTCTGGAAATGCAAGAACTGCAAGGTTAGTAGCTTCCTTACGCTTCGTACGACACGTTTACCGACATTCCTGAACCAGCGAGAGTCGTCTGCTTCCATCAAAGCTGCCGCCGTCCCGTACGAGCAGGGCGAGCCGGCCAAGGCCCAGAGGCTGATCGAGTTCGACTGCCGGGGACTGGAATTTACGGAGTTCAAGCCAGAGGTATGTGTTCTCCTCTTAGTCAATTGTTCACTGCTAAAGTCACCGCGTTGGTGCTTTCCAGGGAGACTGGCTTGCAGATGGTGTCGAGTCCGGCACCAAGTTCACTGGCATTGACTTGACGGAGGGGGAATGGTTCGACTACGACGAAAAGGCTGGAGACGAAGTGAGCATCAAGGACATGGAATGGGAGATCCGTCGAGCCTAAATATTAGAGAATCGACAGAATAAGAATAATATACTCGCCATATCCTTGAGTTGTTGGCTGCATTCGACAACAGAAGCCGGTGCAGGGTAGGAGGCAATGCTGATGTGCTATTTCCACACCTGTGGATCACTATCCGGACCCTAGTCCGAGTCAGTGGGCAGCGACCGTGGGCCGCAGTGTCAGAATTACATCAAACTTCTCCAGCAATTCCGCGGCAGGGCACTCATCCATCCCGCAGCACTCAAGCCAAAGCAGCTTCGCGCGATGGCTGCAGGCCAGCTCGCGGCTGACATCAATTACCTGACCGATGCAGCGCATCTTCTGCGAGGCACGGCGCCGGAGGCCGCGGCCCATCTCATGAGGCATCGCGCCGACCTGCTGTTCCACAACGGCCTGGCCCAGCACGAGCTGCAGCGGCAGCACGTCTGCGGCGCCTGCGGACACATCATGGTCCCGGGACAGGACACGGCGGTGAAGCTCGAGACGTCCGGAGCTCGCAGAAAAGCGGGCAGCAAAACACAGCGTGGAGGGAAGCCCGACAAGCCGCCGCAAGCCTCCCCCAAAGGGCGGTGCAAGGCGCTGACCTGCGGCCGCTGCCACCGCGTCACCAGGGTCAGTCTCCAAGCTCCGGAGCCCGCCGCTCGTCGCAGAGCCGCGAGGCTGCCAGCGCCGAAGAAGACAGAGGCACCCGAGGCGCCTAAGGCGTCGGCCAATGCCAGTAGCAAGAAGCGGGCCAAGAATCGCAAGGGAGGTCTGCAGGCGCTTCTCGCCAGCCAACAGCAGAAATCGACGAGCTCGTTCACGCTGGCCGACTTTATGAAGAAATGAGCCGCGACGGACACTTGTCTTCTCATCCACCAATGCCTGCGGGTTGGAAACTCCCGACAGGCACCAAGCCAACTCCAGCACCACAGCGACTTTAGGGGGTCCCTCCAGGGCACCGGTACCTGAGCAGCAGCCGCTTTCAGCAAGAGCCTGGCCTGAGTCCGCCACCATTTTTCTGGCATGTGTCCGAAACCCATCGTGAGCTGTGTCAAGCGCCATGGCTGCACAATTATTTTACGGCCCATCAACGACGATACTTCGCGAGCGCCTGGTCATTTCTCGCCGCGCCTGTGCTCGTCTACAAGTTTAACTACCACGCCAGTTCCCGGTTGGGCTGGGGGACTCAGCACAGGAACAAACGTTGGTGCGCGTCCTCTCATGTGTCACTAGAGGTGGGGCTCGTGCCAGGCCTATAAGTAGGCCTCGCCTGTTGGTTTGTACTTAACAGCAGATCAAGGCACATCTTTAGACGTTTCAAACAAACCAAAAACAGAGAAAATACAATATGTTATCCAGTATTTAAGATTCTCTAATAGCGGCCTTGTACTCTTTGCTTGGCATCTCGACCGTCTTGCGAAATACCGAATACTGGCCATTGATTAGCAACTATCTATCCGAAGGATTGGTGCTGGTGCAGCTTGTAAGCGGCGGGTGTGATATCGACCGGTGTCGTTGACAGAGATCGAGGGCTACATCGGTCAAGGACGTTAGGTAGCCGTCGAGCGGGAATGCTATTAGAAGGCGATGAACAGTGCAGAAAGCTGAAAGCCAGGAGTGGTGCCTCGTCTGCTTGGCTGGCACTACGTACTCGTATGCCGCTCTCAAGCATCACCCGAGAAGGCGCATTGGCTGGGGCGTTTGGTGGCGGTCACTGCTGGCAGCGCCGCGAACATTCCAGGGGACTCGGAATTAGCGCGCTTCCCCGGACACGCCAATGACATAATGGCTGTTGCGCAGAATTGCCCCTCCAAAAGAAAAAAAATTAGGAACCCCTCCATCGAGTCAGACGCTTCATCGCAAGTCCCAACATCACGACATCCGCGCAAAATGACTTCCGACGAGCAAACAGCAGCCAAGCTGAACCCGACCGAGTTCTTCGAGTCGATCGGAGACAAGGCCCAGACCCTCGCGCCTGCTGCGGAAGGCGCCGCCACCAACGGGGACGAGTACAAGCTGGTCGAGGAGATCGAGTCCCTGTGCATGAACTGCCAGGAAAATGTAAGTCGCGCAGCTCTTCAGAGGAATGGCCGGAACCCATCGCTGACCCAGCGCGTCAAGGGCATCACGCGACTCCTCCTGACGGCGATCCCGTACTTCCGCGAAGTTGTCATCATGTCCTTTTCCTGCGAGCACTGCCATACCCAGAACAACGAGATCCAAGCCGCCGGCACCATCCAGCCGCGGGGCACGCACTACGAGCTTCGCCTGACGTCGATTCCCGACTTCAGCCGCCAGGTCGTCAAGTCGGATACCGCAACCGTCAAGTTCATCGAGCTGGATCTCGAGATCCCCGCCGGCCGCGGCCAGCTGACCAACGTCGAGGGCCTCTTGTCGTCGGTCGTGGACGATCTGGAGATGGGACAGGAGGCGCGAAAGGAGCAGATGCCCGAGATCTACCCTAAGGTCGCCGAGATCATCACAAAGGGTCGCGCCATGCTGGCGGGCGAGTCGTTCCCCTTCCGGTTCTACGTCGACGACCCTGCTGGCAACTCCTTCATCGCGCCGGACCTCAAGGACGGCGTCGGCAAGTGGGAGAAGCGAGAGTTTGTCCGGACGCCGGAGCAGAATGCCGCGCTCGGGCTGGGGGACAGCGGCCCGGCGAACCTGGCCAACCCTGGAGTCACGGCCGACGGCGACATCATCCCCAACGAGGTCTACGACTTTCCCGCCACGTGCCCCGGCTGCATGCACCCCTGCGTGACGCACATGAAGATGGTCGACATCCCCCACTTCAAGCAGGTCGTCCTCATGTCCACCGTCTGCGAGGACTGCGGCTACCGCTCCAACGACGTCAAGACGGGAGGCGAGATCCCCGAGCTCGGCGAGAAGATCATCCTCACCGTGGACGACTCGACGGACCTCGCCCGCGACATCCTCAAGAGCGAGACCTGCGCCCTGGAGTGCCCCGAGCTCCAGCTGCAGGTCAACCCGGGGACCCTCGGCGGCCGCTTCACCACGGTCGAGGGCCTCCTCACGCAGGTCCGCAACGACCTGCACAGCCAGATATTCGAGGGCAGCGGGCCCGGGCAGGGAGGCGACTCGCTGGCCGTGAGCGAGAAGACGCAGTGGGATGAGTTCTTCGCCGGCCTCGACGCCGCCATCGCCGGCGAGAAGCCCTTCACCATTATGCTCACGGACCCCTTCGCCAGCAGCTACGTGCAGACCCTCGTGGACCCGCCCGCGCCGGACCCCAAGATCAAGCGGGAGGCGTACACGCGCACGGCCGAGGAGGAGGAGGAGCTGGGCCTCATGGACATGAAGACGGAGGGGTACGAGGAGCCGGAGAAGGCGGCGCACGCCGAGGCGGAGGCGGCGCAATGACGGAGGGGACGCGGGGCGTGTTCAAGCCGAGCATTTACATGGCGGGGCTGATGACTCGCGAATAGAGACAAAAGAATTGAATTTGACGACCGTTGATGACCTGACGAAGCTTGCCTCTCTCTCTTTCTCTTTCTCTCTCTCTCACGTGCGCCCAACTTGACATGCGTCTTGGCACCGACGGGCCTGACTCACAATGTTCGACTTGCAGAAGGCACGAGCGAATGGATGATGGATCAACGCCAACGCAGCGTTGGCACACCTGTAAAACATACAAACTGGGTATACCATCACCCGTGTCTAACTCCGATGCTCCGATTTCTTTGCCAGTCCCAGTAAGCCCAGCCAGTCCGCGTCGACCCGATCCGCCTCCCCCCCAAAGCGCCTCCGTACTTCTACCGTCCACCCGCCGAGCTGAAGAGCCGGCCCTCGCAAGGGCTCTCGGCCGTTGCAAACCGATTGTCAACCGTGAACCCAAAATTGACAGAGGAAAGTGAATAAATAACAAATGAAAAAGTAAGGACAGGCCAAAAGGTCCAATCTAATCGCGCCCCGAGACGCGTTGCCCTGGACAGAGGAGACTCGAAATAAAACATTGGTTCCAGCACCGGTGTGCGGTTTCTCTTTGATCAAGTGTTTTTCAAGGGTGTTCGAAACAGAGCCCATTGTCCAGCCAGAACCAGAGTCACAGCTTGCGCTTGACCCGAGTTGCATTTTCGTGTCAAACAAGGTATCGTGGTGATGAGCCGATGAGCCGTTCACAGCCCACCCGTCTTCCAATCTTTCGCTCCAACATCTGGAAACCAACACTCGAATGTTTCTACTGACATGCTCGCCAGCTTCGCGCGGCAAATGTGCGGCCGCTTTCGAATTTAGAAGTTTAAAGTTTTAGAAAAAGGACGGCTTTGTGAGCACACGGTACTCAACGTAGTCCTCGCCGTCGATGTTGATGATGGTGCCCTGCGACACGAGCTTTCCCATGAAAGGCCCCGTAGGCTTGCGCTCGTACTTAACGCCGTCGTAGATCTTGGCGTCCTCTGGCGCGGCTTTCATGCGGAGCGACTCCTGGCGCGCCCAGACCTTATTCAGGCGCTGCATGTCGTCGGTCTCGTGGAACATACGCCGTCCGTTGGTCGTGGGCGTGGGCGTGGGCGCCGCCGCTGCCGCCGCCGCCGCCGCAGTAGCAGCATCGGCTGCGGCTGCGGCTGCGCGCTCTCGGTTGATGGCATGGCGGTCGGCGCGGCCCTGCGCGGCCTCGGCTCTAGCAATCTCGCGACGGGCCAAGGCGTTCGTGCGCTCCGCGGCGTCGGCGGGCTGGGCGCGCTGCGCTGCACGGATGTCGTTCTCGTTAAGGGACTGCCGGAGCGAGCGCCCGTCCGGCCGCGGCTCGATCCTCCGCGACTGACGGAGCTCGTGACCGCCGTAGCCGGCTCTGGAGTTTGGCCGGTCCATGTCCACGTCGACGGGGGGCGTGGCGCTGAAGCTGGGCACGGCGCCGTTGTTCGCTTGCTTGAAGACGGTGCCGGCGCGGGTCTGAGCCTCGAAGACGGCCTTGGTCTCGTTCTCGGTTCGCTCCGACTCGAGCTCGCCGTGATCCTGCTGGTACTGTCGAATGCGACAATACTCCTTGACTTCCTGGCGGTTGAGGCACTGCAGATGGGGCTCAAACTCCACCTCCTCGTACGAGATCCACAGAGCTCCCGCGCCGGAGGGAAAGTTGCCATCCACGAAGCGACCGTCTCTCGTCTCACGCACGACCTTAACTCGGAACATGTCGTTCTGGCCCAGAATTCCGTAGACGGCGTGGCGATCCTTGGGGTCGATCTCACTGGACGGCTTCCAGAACCCGATCAAGATGCGCGTCGGGCGAGTACCGGGGAGAGGGTCGACGGAGAAGCGGGTTTGGTGAGCCGCCATGGGCTGCGGCGGGGTCCGTGAGGCGGCGGATTCTGCCGCAGCAGCGTCGCCGCCCGGGGTTGAGTTGATCGCGGCAAAGCCACCGCTCACCTTTCGCCGCTTCATGTCTGGACGACTGGGCATCGCGAGGTGCTCGGGCATGTTGATGCCGTAGGCAATGGCTGGCGCGACCACGGGGTTCTCCAGGGCCGGGTTGTTCTTCACTCGGCGGCAAGCCTCCTTAACGGCCTCCACCTCGGCCGCCTTACGCTCCTCCTCGGTGTCCTCGTGAAGCACAAAGGTACCCTCGGGGGTCGACATGGTGCGGAGCCGGACGTACTCCTTGATCTGGAAATGGTCCAACCCAACGAGGTGATCCGAGAAGACGACGCGCTCAAACGTCACCCAGCTCCCACCAGGGCCTGGGGGCAGCGGGTACTCCTCAGCCAGAGATTCGCCCTCCTTCGTCTGCGGCTGGATGCGCGTGCGTAGCCGATCACGAACATCGATGAAGCCGACGACGGCATGCTTTCTGATGTGATCCGGGACGTTGGAGTCTCTCCAATGGCCAAGCAGGACGCCCTTGCCGCCGGGCATGCTCTGTCGGTTTGGCTTGGGCTTGGTGTCCGCGGCGGGCGAAGGCGTCTTCTCCTCGGCGGCGGACTGAGAGGTCTCCATCTTGGTCTCGCTCAAGTCGTTGTACAACGACGTACGCTTGCGCTTAGGGTAGTGAGAGGCGACCGAGTCGTCCTGCACGTCGCCCATGGCCCGGTCCGGCCCCTCGGGCAGCCTAGACCTTTGGGCTTTGTTGGCCTGAGAATCCACGACTATCTCGTCCTCGAGGCCTGCACGCGCGGGCGAGGGGACGGTGTCGGGCTCGCTCAACTCGCTTTCAGGCTCGCCCTCCTCGGCAGAGTTGCTCTTAAAGCCGTTCAACTGTCTGATAGGCATGTAAGTTACTGCAGCAGAAACAAGGTGCGGCGCCTCAGCGGCGGGAGCAGGGCACGCATCGTCGCTGGACATGGTGAAAGGCTCGGCTCGGAGCCAAGCGGAAACAGATGACGGGCGACGAGGTTTGCAAGGGTTGGTGAGGGTGCTTTGGGCGACGATGGCTTCATGCAAAAGAGAGAGGGGGGGGAGTGATGAGATGAATTGGGTAGTGACTTGCGTCTCGAATACGTTGAAGACGGCGGGCTGCAACGCCGAGGGAGACTAGCAAGCACGCTTGGGTGCCCTTCTGTCCGGGTTGCAGGCCGTGCAACGCGGCAGGGTGTGACGGTAGCAGCAGTCAAGAGGACTCAGCTACTGCGATGGGGCAGGGGAAAAGTTTTCAACGAATAAATGCGTGGACCAAGTGGCACGAAGTTTGCGTTTGCCAACGTGATAGTCCCCGGGCGGCAGTGATTGATGAATGCAACAGAGCCAAAAGCAATGGCTGGCGTCACCGCGAAGGATCTCTGGTTGTCCGAAAGCAGGGAACAAGCCGCGGCGCTGCCAACGCCGAACACTTGTTTAGCCGCTGGCGGCGAAGGGAGGAAAGTCAATGAGCCATCCCAGAACTTACCGCGACACTTGATGACGTGCGTGAGTGTTGCCGTAGGAGTCTGCACTATGCAACGTAGGCGGGGGGGATCAAGCGACTTCTTGAAACGGACGGAATTGGCAGCTCCCGACGCAAAGCGACCTCGACAGGGAAATTGTAGAGCCCTAACGGCGGAGGATCACGCTAGGGACAAGGCGCGGTGAGGGAGAGCCAAGCGGCAGCGGGAGGAGACAAAGGAAGAGCGGGTAGAGGTTGGCAACTGGAGGGTACGAGGAAAGAAATTTGACTCGGACGAGGCGCTTTTAGTGAGGGCAGGTGCGTTGCGTTGCGGTGAAGAGTTGAGACGAACTGGGGAACCGGGGAACCGCGCAACTGCGCAACTGCGCAACCGCGCAACCGCGCAACCGGCACCCTCGGGACACGACTCGCGCCCGGCGACGATACGGCAAGCAACTGGAAGCTGGAAAGAGAAATGGCAACTCACCTGGCGGGCGACGCCGTGCCCTCGCCGGGGCGCTCCCGGGACGGCGGACGCATCGTCAAGGGCGCCGAGGAGCCCGCGGCTGGCGCGGGACTCTGCGTCTCCAGCTCGGCGGGGGGCGTAGGGGCCTGGCGCCCCGTCTGCTGCTCTGAAGCCGCTGGTCGAGCGGCGGCTGACTGCGTCTCCTCTGGCGCTGCTGCCGGGGCGGGTGCTGATGCCGAGGCCGAGGCCGCCGTCCCGTCCGCCGCCGCCGTGGCCGCGGCGGCGGTTGCGGGCGAGGGCGCGGGCATGGGCACGGGCGCGGGCTCGGACTCAAACGCTGGCTGATTCGAAGACCCCGAATTGCCAGGTTCCGTCGGGGCCGCGGGCGGTGCGCCGTTGCTCTCAACTGCGGGCTCTTCCATGGCGCGCGTGTGACAGAGAAACGAGGGAGGGGAGAGAAAAAAAAAACAAGAAAAGAAATGCAAAGGTTCTTCTCAACTAAAGAGCTTGTGGGCCGGCGGCGACGAAGAGCCCAAGAGCGTATTGCTGCTGTTGCTGCAGTTGTCGGTGCTGTTGCTGTTGTTGTAAGAGGCGAGTTCCAAGTCTTACGGCAGGGTCATCAACCGAGCAGCGATAGTCCCTTTCTGCAATCAAATGGAGCCAAGGCCAAAAAAAAATTGGATGATGACAGAGACCCAAGGCCAGCTGGCAATTGGCCAGTTGCGGGCGAGAGGCGTGTGAGCGAAAGGAATAGACTAAGACTTCATCCAAAAAGGCTGACCGACGCACAGGCAGCCCAGAGTCTAAAAGAAAGGGCGAGCGAGCCCACGGGGGGTGGCGTCGACGAGAACGACACGCACACTTCACACAAGCCTGACCAAGAGCGTGGCTGCGCGATGGCTGCTGCGAAGCGGGCAGTTTGACGTGTCTCGCGGGCGTAGCAGTGTGTGTGTGTAGTGGACGTTTTAGCGGTGGGCCGGCCCAAGGTTATCGAGATGAACAGGGGGGCCGAGGGGGTGGGGGGAGGAGCAGAGGGAAAAGAGCAGGTAATAGTAGAAACGCGAGTTCCCAAGACACGAGTCGACGACGACGGGCGAAAGGGGAGAGAGGAACTGGCGAAGGAAAACAGAAAAGGGGCGCGCGCGGCGGGAGGTGGGAGGCCCGACGGGTGGTTCGAGGAATGGACGAGCTAGAGTTGCGAGAGAAATGCGAAGAGGCGAAAAAGCCCGAGTGCGTGCGCGTGGTGCAAGACAGGGGGAATGACAAGCCAGAGACAGGTTTTAGTTTCAAAGGGAGATGGGTTGACAAAACTCCCACAGTGTGCCAAAACGCAATGCCAGAAGTGCATTGGGTCATTGCCCAACTGCCATTGGTTGGCCGCGCTGGGCTAGAGCAAAGTGAAGCCGAGAAGGGCAAACCTGACTCTGTACCCCGGTACGTCCTTCTCGTAAGACGGGGGTGGGCGGCCGGTTCATTTCCTTGCTCGTCCGTTCGTTTGTTGCCAAAATCCGTTTGGCGGGCAACGGGATCGGGATCCCCCCCCCCGTTCCATCCACCACCACCACCCCGTCCATGGCTCTCACGGCGTCGGCTTGGCGTCGCGAGCCAACGTTCAATCTTACGAGCAGGGAGACGCTTCTCTTTGCGGCCGGCCGTCTCTTTGTTTCGCGAGCTGCCGTGTTGGTTCGCTCGCCGTTCACAAGCCAACAGGGACGCGGCCGAACTCTTCCGCTTCCGTCCCCGGTGCACCGCCGCCGGACCGTCGTTGCATCCCACTGGCCACGACTGCTCGCCAACAAGGCACCAGCAGCAGCACTGCATGCAGGCAACGCAACTAGGTACATACATACATACGTACATACATACATTACACCATACCTACCTTACCTACCACCTATATCACACATAACATAACATCCATGGCATAGACAAAGGGCAAGCGGGCCCCCCCGTCCCCCTCCCCCAGTGCGCACCTGCGGTCTCGACCGGTTGCGTCGACTCTTTTTGCTGGGCACAATTTAATAATATCTTACTTGCTCGATCCGTAAGCGCAAGGTAAGCCTACGTCGACTACGCGCGTAACGCCAAGACCCGGCTCGAGGTACTCCGTGCCGCGAGCTCCCACGCCTCGCTATATTGCGTACAACGTAGACGGACGCCGCCGGGCGGTGTGAGGGACGGCGCCCGCAACCCGGGGGGGACGCAACTGATAGGGGCCTCATTGACGGTGATTGGGCGGACCTGGGCGCGCGCAGAGTAGTTGGTTGCATCAGGGCCCTGGGCGTTGCGGGCCAGTTGAAGCGCGACACAAGGCCTCGCGATGCCCTGCAACCTCGCAACCCCGTCTCAACCGCTGCCCGTACTCCGTAATTAATTACAGTATCGCCCCGCGAGGACGCAGGCCACGGACTTTCGCGAAAACTCTCTGCTCCGGCGACCAAAAAATAGGAGCACTGGGGCGCGAGATGTGGAATCTTGCAACGCATCCCAGACAAGCGCGCCTAGTCTGCCCAATGCAACTTATGCACGACCGAGTACGTACCTGCGAGCGAAATAACTAAATATTACGAGTACTCGTACGTGTACGGGGGACTACGCCACGCCACGTTTAGACTTTATGGCGCACCGGCGGGTTGCTCTCGCGGGCGAGCTATTGCGCAGCTGAAAGGCTTCCCGGGAGAGGGAGCTGTAGAACTACTGGAACGCTGAGCAAATTAATTCGCGAGGCCCCCGTCCATAGCCGAGCGGGCCAATTCTGGATAATCATCGCCAAACGGCGTCGGAACCGGAAACGCCAATCGTCGCATCAGCTGCCTCTAGCGGGTTCGACGGCACGGGATTCGAGGCGCGTATCAATGTTTCAGTCTCCACCGAACAACGAGGGCCAATTCGGCTCAATTGGGCAGCCGGTTGAGGGAAACCAGGAGGAGTGTCGAGATGACCAGGCGCCCGTGTCGATCTGCCCCAGCGCTTACTATATTACGTACCGGGCCTTGTGTCCTCTGTACGTAAGGTAGTCTGTTCATTCGATTCGACTTGACAGGAGGTTAGAACGGTCTCTCTCTCTCTCTTTCTCCTTCCCTCCCGGGACACTCAGGCGCTGCGACAGAGCCCAGGCGCATGTCTCTTGACTGCGGCCGCCGGACAGATTGGGTGGTTGCGGGCAGGGGTAGTCATTGGCCCAGGGCTGGCTGCTGCAGCGGCGGGCCAGTCTCTTCCCGTAGACGCATCATCAATCACTCCAGAGGACTCGTACAGGATACTTGCGCAACAGCTTTTTTCGTCGACGTCAACTGCGCCCCGCTCTCTTATATGGACAGTGCGAGCCCGTCGGGGCGAGACATACTCGGGACGCATGGTACTTTGTCGCTAGGTGGGATTGGCTTGGACATGTGTCCATGAAACTCATTCTCGTGCCATCTCGCACCATTGCATCATATCCCGCTCAAGGTCCCACGTCTTCGTATTCCCACCTCTTTGCCGTTTCTCTATACCTGCGTCTCTCTCGCACCGCGCTGAGAGACGCTGCTGCATCCCTCCGTCGCAAACAACGCCGCCGTGAAAAGTCGCAGTTTGCCCTATCTTTGGCGACGAAAGGATGGGGGGCGGAAGTGTCATTTGGTTGCCTGTGAAAAGAGACCAAGCCAAACCAACCACGTCCAACCCAAAACGCCACGCGCATGAGTAGACACCACGACACCCAACAGGAACAAACCGCGCGGCAGGAGCGGCACTCAACACCACAATCTCCCGTGAATTCAACCTTCGTCGTCTTTGCAAACAGTTGTCTTCGTTGCTCTTATTTACGTTCTCCCTGGCGCTGCACTGTGCTGTAGTTTGCTTGACAACCTGACCGGGGTTGTAGTGGTGGCGGCGTTAAGCGCCAACGACAATCAAATTCCGGAGACACAGGCAGAAACAGAAAGACCTGATCAGCTGCAGCTGCACAACAATCTTGGCGCATGGGCTAAAGGGCCCCCTCTCGCGTTTGTTGCCTGAACTGTCCAGGCATTCCTACAGTATTGAACACGTATCCCAGCACGATATGTGCCGCGATCCTACGTCGTTTTCATTGCGTGATTGCGACTCCAGCCGTGTGCAGACGTCTCTCACAGCCCGTCTCAGTTAGTCCGTAGGCGATCATTTGCTGAGTCCATTCACGAGAACCTGCCAAACGTGAGCTCCCAACAACTACATGTACTCCGTACGGTCCGCGAAGAAGAGAAAGCCAAAAGGGGAAGGAAAAGAGAGAGGTCGACGTTTGTCGGCAAACTCGAAGACCATGTCGTGTTACATACAGTATCGATTTGCACATGAAGAACGCATGTGCGAGTGCCCCCTCGCCCAATCCCTGCCACCGAGGCTCCGCCCCCATACCATTACTACAGGCCAAGCACTAATACGCGAAAAAACGAGAACTCGTGCAAGACGTGAAACCGATCGGTTCTAAGCAAATGTCCGAGTGTGTGACTCAACAACCGTAAGATGAGGAACCTCGTGGCGAATCAGCGCTACCGCATCCGGATCCCGGGGGCCGAGGATGACACGGAGCAAGTCAGCATCCTTCAGTCCGTGAACCAACCTCGTTGGGTGATATTCAACAGTTGAAAAATGCTGACATTTCCTAACAATTCTTACTTAGGCAGTCACTGACAAAAGGACGAGCCCGTTTCTGTTTTTGGCAGTCGCGAGGAACCATGCGCGGCGTCTTCAGCAAGGGGGGTTTTCGATTGCTGCAACCAACGTCCTTGGGAGATCCGCGCTAGCAGTGCGTGAACATCACCAACACTCGTAGCCATGAGGATTGGGGGCTTGTGAAATCAACCATGACCCAATGCGTCTGTTCGCCCCGCGAAGCACGCGAGGGTGGCTGAGACGATGGACGACATGCTGTAAGCTCTTTCAACGAAGTTACTTCTACAAACTCTCACAGCCCGTGAGTTGAAAGTCTATTCATTTGCCCAGAAACTCCAAACTCAACTGCCTCTCCCTCTCCCTCTCCCTCTCCCCCTTCCCCTGCCGCGTCCGCCCCCCCTGCCCCCCCTCTTTCCACCCCGCCCGCCGACGCCCCTGCCGTTGAACCTCTCGAACAGCCTCTCCTCGCCAAACGCGCCCTCGCCAAACCTCATGAAGTTGACCAGCCCGCGGTCCACCACCGCGACCAGCACGTTCCTGTGTCCGTGCTTCAGCCGCTGGTACATCCTCCCGGGGCCCTGCATCGCCGCGGCGGTCGGCGGGCACGGCGGCGTCGACTCCAGCAGCGCCGTCACCTGCTCCAGCGTCGGCAGGCTCGACTCGTCCGTGTCCGCCACGGCGATGCGGAAGTCGGGCGCCGGCGGGTTCTTCTTGGAGAAGGGCGCGCCGCCGGGCTTCCACACGTGGTAGTACACGCGGAAGGGGTCTTGCGGGACGTTGGGCTCCTGAGAGCCGGAGCGAGGCAGAGACGGCCTGGAGCCGGGCTGGTGGCGAGGGAGGAGCGCGAGGCGTTGGTAGATGGGCCCGTAGGCGCGGTAGATGCCCGGCGTCACGAGCGGGCCAAACGGGCTCTGCCTAGGCTGCCTGTCCCATGTGACGAAGGAGAAGAGCCACTGCCATAGGCTCTGCAGCGGCGAGCTCGACTCCTCGGCCTGTGACGGCGGTTCAGGCGGCGGCGCTCGCAGGATATGGAACCCCGCCCGCTTGAGATGCGTGTAGACCTGGTACTTAGGCAGCGTCGTCTTGCCAACCTCGCCTTCGTAGCCGATGAACAACGAGTACGCCGCCTCGAGGCTGAGAGGTACCCCGACGTCGTAGTCGTCGGGACCGAACCCGGGGCGAGATGCGCCGCCGGCAGCCTCCCCCGGTGGGAGCACGTCTGCGAGCGTCACCTCCGGCCACCAGAGATCAAGCGTCCCACGTTCGACGAGGTACAGCGCCTCCTCCGGAAGCAGCCACAGCCTCCCCACGCCGGGCTGGTCTTTGCTGCCTGTGACGGTCCGCCCAATGTCCTTCATCCAGCCGCCCTTTTCGTGCTCCATCACGACCACGCGATCCCGCAGGAAGACATCCTGGCTCTCCGCGTCCGCCCACCGCTCCGGGAAGTACCAGCCCCTGACCCACGCGTCCACCCGGTGGGTTCGAGTGTAGCTCAAGACTTCCTGCATGGCCTTGCGGCTCGCCTCCAGCGCCCCGTCCTGGGCTCGCGTGCCGTGCGCCTCGAAGTCCTTCTCGCCCTTGCGGATCGTCTTGCTGGAGACGCCCGCTTTCTCGAACATGGATGCGAACAGCTTGTAGTCGGGCATGCCATCCTCGAGGGCGTCCTCGGCGGCCGCCGAGGCGTCCTCCCCGCGGGCTACGGGCGCTGCGACCGCAGCCTGCGGGTTGTCGTCGTCGTCAAACGGCATGGCGGGTGCTTAAACGTCCGGGTCCGCGTATGTGGCGATGGCTGCGCCGTGTGTCTGGTATTGAAGACAGATATGCAGGTGTGGCGTGTGTGTTGAAGTGAACGGATCACCTCTGCATTGCGTCGAGGATGAGGCGCAGCGTCCTCGAAGTCCAGGCAGTGATCGTGATGAGCAGGCGAGAGCCGTATGGTAGACCGATGCTGCTTCAATCGACTCAACCAACTGTGGTCCAGAGTCGCTGGAATTCAAATGGTAAACCGACCAAACTATGGTGCAGTTTCCAAAGAAGCGTGAGAATTGGAGTTGACGGGTGGTTGAAAGTGAGTTGTCGCTGCAGTGAGATGCTGTCTCATCTGAGTCTGTTTTTCCAGCGCTCATGGAGGTCGTTGGTGGGGCGTGGTTAGCCAGCGACGACGAATTTAGGCGGGTCCTGGGCGCGCTACGCATATAGTACCCAATTTCATCGACTTTCCCTTTAGAGTATGGGAGTCTGGCCGAGTGGTTAAGGCGTTGTGTTTAGGTAAACTTTCCCCACCAGGAAGTTATTATTCTTGAACCGCAATGTGCATCGCACGCGTAGGTTCGATCCCTACGGCTCCCAGATCTTTTTTTTTTTTTGGTTCGCCTTTCTTGCTCCTCGCTCGAGTCGACTTGGGGGCCGGCAGGAATTGCCGTGATGATGTTTTTGTTTTTAAGTGAGACATTCGAGTTTTCATTTAGCTGTACTTCTTATTTGTGTATGTAAGTGACAAGATACAACACCCAGGTGCCACCACACGGACGAAGCAACATTGATACGAATATTGGCTTGGAGCCCGGCTGCATTGGCCGGGCGCATTCATCTTTTGGAAATTCCTTGACATGTGCTCATCGCATGGTTCTAAATGGCAGATCCCAGCCGCAGTCGCCAACTCCCCCCATCCAAACGCCGTTCAGGATGCCATTGTACAAAATCATCATGTCCACCTCCCAAGCCCGCCGACCCAGAGCTTGCAGTTGCCTCCGTGAAGGGTATAAAGCGCCGCCAACGTGTGGTCAAACTCCGCCCGCTCCAGCATGGTTCCCTACACTCCTCGCCCCGCAGTCGTGCTCCGCTCGCATAGCTTGCCTCTCAGTCGATGAATGGCTTCTTCTGGCCCCCGATGGTACACAGGCCCAACGCGCGTAATGAGTCTCGGTCGTTGGCCAGGATGATGGTGCGAGCCGGCAGCATGGGGTTGTTCGGGTCGACGAGGGCCGCGTCCTTGGCGGACTGCTCGATGGCATCCATCTCCTCCTTGCACCCTTGCTGATCCAGAGGGCAGATGACGATCGGTTGGCGCAGGTTGAGGTCGCGAGCGCCGCTCAGTTGGACCTGGTGTTGCTAGGTCAGGACAAGTGACAGTGGGGAACGTGAGGCAGGCTGCAATACCTTTATGCTGACATAAAACTCAATCTTGTACAGGCTCGACGTGGTGGTGAAGGTGGCCACTTCGTATTGTGGAAATGCCGGCTTCCCCCTCCGGACAATGCCATCTGGGTCCCTCAGCTCTTTCGACGGGAAGACCAGGCCAATGTTGGTTGCGTACCCGGCCTCGGGCATCTTCATCTTGACTATCTGCGTCTGCTTGGACAGCTTGTTGACCTTCTTGGTCGGCTCGTCGCCTTCCGGGTTGAAGGTAATCTCTTCCTCTATCGTCAGCGTGATCTTTTCGATGGTGACCCTCTTGGCCTTGCTCAGCCAGTCCAGGTTGGGCGAGAGCTTGATGTATACTGCAATGGGGTCGCTGGGGCCGAAGCTCCACCGCGGGAGGTTGATGCCAAGGTGAATGACGTTATCCGTGGTGACGAGCTTCGTCTCCGGCTTGTTGTACATGCCAAACGTCGACAGCGTGTCGTACCGCTGCAACGGGATGGGGAAGCTGTACTTGTACTGGTTGCTGTGGCCCTGCTGCACCGTCACGACCAGCTCGTAGTACGTCTCGGCCGTCCGGCTGGGGAGCTGCAGCGAGGCCGGTGGGATCCGCCGGTTCGTCTCCTCGCCGCCCCTCCCGAAGGGGATGAAGAGCACGAAGGGCAGGTCCATGGCGATGACGCTCTCGGCCTCCTTGCCCGTGGAGCAGCGGAAGAGGAGGACCTCCTTGCCGACCACGTCCGTCGTCTCCCTCCGCGGCGTGCCGAGATGGCGCTTGGCGATGTTGTCGGCGTCTGGGTGTATCGTCTCGCGGCGCTGCAGGCATATCCGCACCAGCGAGACGGGCACGGGCATGGAGTAGCCCTGGCCGGGCCGTATCTCGACCTTGCCCTCGATGCGCGGCTGCGAGGGGTCAGCTTCCGGGCCAGCAACGACGAGGTCCAGATCGCGACACCGAGACCGGAGAGGCGAAGGGGTCGCGCTCGTCGACAGAGGCGATGGGCACTTACCAGTGTCGCCGAGATGCCAGGGTAGCCGACGAGGAAGCTGCTATTCGGAGGGCCGGAGACCCTCACGCTGGCTGGCGCAGAGGCCATGGTGTCGCCGTTGTTCCCGCCAGCACGGGGACGCTGGCGGCCGCAGCGACGGGGACGGCGACGGAGGCAGCTTTGGCGGGGTCGAGGTCAGCCGCAGTCGACGCTGACACGCACGGGGGGGCGCGCAAGGCCTGCGAGAGCGTCGTCGTGGCGGGTGTCGATGGTGGTGTTGTCGCGGATGGCGCCGAGTCGGTGTCACAGTCCGGGTGGGGTAGCAGCGCCGTGCCGTTGCACGCGGGCCTCGTCGTAGTCGTCGTCGCAGTCGTCGTCGCAGTCGTCGAGGTCGAGGAGGTGGGACTACGCCGGTCGCATGCCAGGGTCCAGCCGGCGAAGACGTACGAGCAGAAAGGCGTACGGAATCGACGTCGCGTAAGCGCCCCGGTCCTGCGAGGAGTCGCTGCCAGCTGCGCAAAGGTGGGATGGCGCGGCTCGGCGGGATGGGCAAGGCAGCTTTGGTGGCAAGGCAGGACAGGACAGCTCGCCGTGTTATGGCTGAACGGGCGCCCGAGGAGACGGTGAATGGTTGGTGGGTGGTTGCAGGGACGAACGATTGAGATTGATTGCCCGCCTTATTGCGAGCAGCAGGGCGGTCGCCCGGGGTCAGGCACGCGGCACCTTGTCGTCACTCAGCAGCTGGGGCCACCCGCCGCAGCACGCACCGGGGCGCGGGGCGTCACAGCAAGAGAGGCTACAGAATGCACGTCCGGGGCATTGACCAGGAGACGCTCGGATGGGCGTCCAAGGGCAGCCGTGGCGGTCGTTGGCGGAGCGTGAGGGCACGGGAATGAAGAGCACGAGGAAGCCGAATGTTGTTTCAACAAGGCCTCCAGCTTCCCGTTACCCGGGCGGGCTCGTCTGGCTTGGCTGGCGTCCCCGCGTGGTTGGTGGGCGGCGCGGCGCAAACAAGGTTCGCCGGCTCCAGCGGCTGGCTCCCTACTACGTAGCAGGTCTTCAGCGAGCGCGGCGCCCAGGACGACGACGACGGTGGGGGCTCGTGCGACCTCGCCGCGGCGCCGGCCGGCACGTCACTACGTACCTATACCTTACACGGCCACGGCAGCGAGCTCAGGCCACCGTATTCACGGCAAAGGAACTCGGCAGCAAGCAGGACGCTGATGGACCGGCTTCGCTCGCTCGCACGTGCGCTGCCCTGCTGCGCCTTTCGGCGGACAGCGGACAGACGGGTCATCGATCTGACAGCATCTGACAGGCCTCAGCCACGCCCGCTCTCCAGCTCTCCGCCGCTCAGCCGAGGCGCAGTGGAAGGCAAGCAGGCGGCCATGAGGCATGATCTCGAACTCGCGCGTGTCACCAATCTCCAAGCCACCGCGCCGCCGCATGAAGCTGCTCGCTTCAGGATTTGTTATTATGTGCGGCGATCCCGCTAGGCTGTGTCGGTAAAACATCAGACGGTTCCAGGGCAACTTGGTGCTGCCCCTCCATTACTAGCAGCTTGGAGCTCCCTCCCGTCCCCTCCCCTCCCCCCCATGCGCCCCCATGTCCCTGGCGGCCTGCTCCCGCTTGGGCCTAGACCCGTTCCCCAGTGTCGGGTCCGTTTCCATCCAACGCTGAGCTTGGCGGCGCGACCTCGAAATTTCCAGCCTTGCCAACACCTCGACAGTGCACGAAACGAAACAGCTCCCCATACGCCGCAGCCATGTCCGTCACGCTGCACACGTCCCTCGGCGACGTCAAGATCGAGGTCTTCTGCGACAGCGTCCCCAAGACCGCCGAGGTAACCACCCCATCCCCCCGCCGCCACGGCGCCGTCCCGCCTCGCTGACGCCCATCGCCGCGCAGAACTTCCTCGCCCTCTGCGCGTCCGGCTACTACGACAAGTCGCCCTTCCACCGCCTCATCCCCAAGTTCATGGTCCAGACGGGCGCCCCCGCCGACCCGACCCCCGAGAACCCCAAGGGCGGCCGCTCCATCTGGGGCGCCGCCTTCGACGACGAGATCCGCCCGGCCCTGCGGCACTCGGCGCGCGGCGTCATCTCCATGGCCAACAAGGGCCCCGGCACCAACGGCTCGCAGTTCTTCATCACCTTCGACAAGGCGCCCCACCTCGACGGCATGAACACCATCTTCGGCAAGGTCATTGGCGACGAGGGCCTCGCCACCCTCGCCAAGATGGAGGCTGTCGAGGTCGACAAGAAGAACCGCCCCAAGGAGCCCTTCCGCATCGAGCGCGTCACCATACATGCGAACCCCCTGGCGGGCTGACCGACGTGCGCTGTTCTCGATGACGTATCGGGAACTCCTGGAGAGCATTAGACGTGCCCCGAGAGAGCAAAATGCCTTGCCCAGAGAGCATCAAGTTCCGAGCCCAGCGCAGATGCCTTGCCCTGCTCTTGATAAAGGCTATCAGGTTCACTTGATCGAATCTTGCAGGCCCGCTGCTTCGGCGCCGGGATCAGGCATCGGCCACCATCCGTCACCCTCCGCGCTCGTTAGCCGCCTGAGAATGGATCTCTCAGCCGTGGCCGGATTCCCAAGGTTGATCACAGCAAAAGGAGAGCCAGGCGCTGCTTCGCAAGAGGGCATTGCAAATAGACCGACCATCTTGTCCGCTTACAAGCCACGAATCACTGCGGCGCGGGATACGATTCACGGGTGCATGTACAAAGTGGGGGATATCAGACACTGAATGAATCATCAAGATGTTGGCACCACCTAAGTCACCTCGACTGTGGGTGCATATGAAAGTATTGTCATGCTGATGTCTATAACCTCGGGCACCTCATATATGCCGAGCCCCAATCCCCTTTTCGACCCATCCCGTTGTGTGATTTCGTAGCTTCGTGATTTGTGGTCCTCCTGCATGTCGGATGAACAACAGCCCAAAAGACGCCCAGCTCTTCGTATTACCCCCCTCCCCCTCCTTGCTTTTTCGAGCATTGCAATCCCCTGATACTGTATATGCGTAGGAATGTACTCGTGGCCGTCCCTCGACGGAATGCCAGCGAGGGCGAAGATCAAACGAAGCAAGCCTGCCACTAGCCCACTCGCCGCCGCTTGTTGTCGCGATCTGGACTGTTGCCGCCGGCGTCGTTTCTTTGAATCTCCTCCGTGCCCGTAGGACTCGGGGTGTCCTTGCCCTGTTTGTGGTCGCCGCTGTTGGTGTTGAGCAGGTTGTGCGTTCCGCCCGTGTCCAGGTTGAAGTTGAAGTCAGATCCGTCACCGAAGTGCGTGTCGTTCAAGAATGCGTTGCTGTCGAAGTACTGGTCCAGATCGACGTTGGGGGCGTCAAAGTACGCGTCGTTGCCGTCACCCAGCCCGGGAATGTGGCCCGAGGGGCTCAGCGGGCCGAGCATTTCGCTGAGTTCGTGTATCTTCGCATCTTGATCGCTCTGCAACCGCTGGAGCTGGTCGAGGTCGATCTGGTTCGTATTGATCTGGTGTAGCGAGGGCGGCTGCATCGTCGGTGACCGCATGATCGGTGACAAGGACGGCGGCGCGGCGCTATCTGCGGGAGGCGGCGAGATGCCAGGCGCCGGCGCTTTCGGCGCCGCCGTGGTCGGTGGTGCCGGTGGCGTCTGACCCGGCGGCGTCGACGAGGTTGACGGCTGCCGTGACATCAAATCGACAAGTTTGTTCGTCTGGTCCTTGTCCAGCGTGTTCGGTGCGTTGGCCACAAGCTCGGCGGCCTCGGGGAGCGGCATGCCTGAAGTGTTGGTCGCGTTGTGGTCGTTGATAATCTTCATCATCCGCTCCTGGGGGTTCGCCTCTAGCTCCTGACGGAGGTTGGGTGGCGTATCCGGGTCCACCAGCTCCGTGACGTGGCCCATCTCAGGATTCTGGCTGCCCATCGCATGATAAGGCGTGCTCCCGCTCGAGGGCGATCTGCTGGGCTTTGACGCTTCGTTCTGGTTCGGGATGGGCGGGAGCAAGCCGCGGGCCCTCTTATGGGCTCCGCCGAGCGAGGATGTCGGGTCCATCTGCGATTGAACAAAGTCTCCAAGGTCGAACACGCTGCCCTGCTGATGGGGTGTCTGGTTTCCCTGGTTTGTCATCAAACTGGAGATGATATCGCCCACGTTTTGGTGACTCCCGTCCTCCAGGGTCTTGCGGAAGACGTTAGCCAAGAAGTTGAGAATTGCGTTGATCGAGTTTTGGTGCCGGTCGTGTTGACTCTGAAACATGAGTGCCTGGTTGTACAGGTCGTTGTTGTTTCGCTGCAGTTGGTTGATGGCGCCCAGAATCATCTTCTGTTGCTCTCGAACCTTGGTCAGCTCCTCCTTGATCAAGGTCATTTCTTTCTTCGGTAGTGGCGGCACCTCCGCCGCGGGCAGCGATCGGTTGGCTGAATTGGTTGAAGTGCCGAGGCCTTGGGGAGTCGCGTCCTCGTTCCCGCCGTCTTCGTCGCTCTCGCCCTCCCCTTCGGCATTCTTGCTACCTTTCTTCGCCTTGCTCCCACTCTTGGGCTTGTTGATCAGCCATAGCAAATTGGGGTGGCCCCGCCTGAAGAAAGGGTTGTAGTATTCGCTCGGGCTCTTATTTTTGCGCTCGCTCGCTCGCATCGAGTTGTCCGACAGACCCACGCGCTTGTGGAAGCCATACATGTTCAGCTGCCGGACAAAAGATGCGTAGTTGTTGTGCTTGAACAACTCCGGGATCAACGTCTTGGCAAACTCGTCCTCGTCCAGGACGATAAATGAGTCCCCCTTCTCGGACCAGCGGATCAGATCGGTGTTTTTCTGCTGCTCTAGAAAGCTGGGGTCCAGTTAGCACGCGAAACGGTCCTGCATCGTCCCCCCGGGTGAACTCGACATACCTGCTGAGCTTTTGCACGAAAGGAGGAATCTGCTTGCGCTTGCTTTGTGATTCTCGTTTCGCTTTTGCCGCCATCTCTTCCAACACCTCGACATTGTCCTGCTCGACGCCAGAATTTCGCGACAATAGCCCGCTGCCATCGTCGTCAAAGCCGTTCCACGACCCAGTCAAGGGGTCGTAATCGGTCCGGGGGTTGGTGGGCACCAAGGCTTGGTTCATAGGCCGACGCGCGAGGGAGTTGGAGGGTGCTGGAACGCTCTGCGCGTACTGTGGCTGCTGATGAACCAGGCCAAACTGATTTACAGCATGCGCCGAGTTGTCGAGGAACTCAGAGCCATCGCCTCCGCCACTCCATCGCATCATCGGATCACTGATGCCATTGTCCGCCATGTATTGTTGTGGCGCACGCTGTTGGTACGGTACCATGGGCGATGCACCTGGCGCTGCTCGCTTCCTCGGATTGGAAGCAGACATGAAGGGTTAGCTGCGCCAAAGGGGCGCCTTGGTGAGTAGCGGTTCACCGAAACGCGCCAGCGCGTGCGGAGTATGGAGCCTGTAGCTTGTCGTGCGATCTCGCAATCGATGGATAGCACGGCGCAGAAGAACTACTGCAGAGGTGAGAAGCCCAGGTGAAGGCTTCGCAGTAACTGCGATCCGCTGGTCTTCGGTCGAAATCGAGGCTCCGTAGAGAGCAAATGTCTTAGTCTGCGACGAGAGGCTGTCAGGTCGTCGCAATGGGCTTCTGTTGCACAGTACGACCGGCTAGCGGGCGCAACAGAGGTGGCGTTGCACAAATTTCAATTTGAGCAGAACGGAGACTGCTGGCGCTGCTTGGGTCGCCTCGTCTTCCGGCTGTCGGTCGGTCAATCGTGATGGTCTCGTAGGCTGCGAGCAAGGTCCTGCGAATGGAGGAGATTGGGCGTGCGATAAGTGGTCCTTTGTCCCGCACTGGCGTATGGCAGGCTGTGGCTCTTCGCCCGAAACGGCTCGTTTTTCCGCAGCAAGGAAAGGGAAGCCAGAGGAACGACGAGGGCGACTGGCAAAGGGACCGGAGGCAGTCGGTTGAATGCAGTGTCCCGGGTGTAAAATGCTAGTAGACAATCCCAGATGGCATGGTGGGTCAAGGCGATGTCATCCCCGGAAGAAACGTTTCTGCCCTGCTACACCGTACTACGTTCGACCTACAGCCTTGGTGGCGTACCCAAAACCACGTGACGAGTCCTCCTTGGTGGTGGAACATGGGCAGATGAGAGAGGCCTCCCCGTCCTTTGATCATGGAAGTCTTTACAAGCCGATTGTGATGGAAAGGAAATGCTGCCGCTGCTCATCTTGTCTTCCGCGAGCAAACATTGGAGGGCAGCCATGCGGACTGCAGTAAAAGCAACCTGCCAGAGGTAGCCAGTTGTGCACCAAGCACGTTGAGGAGCGGTGGCACCGGCAGTCACATACACATTAATACCTTGGGGCTGTGCTTCGTGGTGCTGGGTATCGTGCGAAATCTTACTGCTGTACATGTCTGACTTGAGCCAATGCCTCCTCACTTGGCTCCTCTCCCCGCGAGCGAGGCGGCCCGCGCCATCTGGGCGTTGCGCGCTTGATCCCTCGCCTGGTCCCATTCCCGTCCGGATCCGCCCGCTCGGGCATCCCGCTGCGCCCGCTTCTCCTCCTTGAGCGTGCGCGCCTTCTCTCGGGGGTCGATGACGACGAGCTCCTCTTCTGCCTTCTTGCGGTTGCTGAGGTCCTTACCCAGCTTATCTGCGGCGAAGGTAAGGGCATGCGACATCCAACCCTCGTCGTCGCTCTCTTCCTTTTCCTGCTTGTCCCACTGGGTGCAGCTCTGACAATTGGCAATGAAGTGCAGGTCGCACAACTCCGCCTCCTCGCTCGCACCCTGCTCAACGCCATCGTTGTCGCCCCTTGTATCCGACGCCTGCGCTGCGTCTTTCTCGGGCGGAGCTGCTTCCAGCTTCGCCTGGAACGCTTTGAGCATGCGCAGTGTCGCAGTGTCCTCGTTATTAGTCGTGATGGTACTTGCCGGTCGTCTCTTGCGTCCCCGAATCGAGGTCTCCGGGATCATCGACTCCAGAGCAGTCTTCTCCCGTTCTTTAACGGGCTGTTCCGAATGTATTGTGCGTCGCATGGAAGCTTTCAAGGCTGCCATCTCTTCGTTGGCTTTTTGGAGCGCCGTCTTCTTCGGGGGCTCCAGTTCCGGCTCCGGAGAGCTCTCCGGTGATAAGACGCTGGGCTTTGCTTGTGTCTTCGGCGTTTCCTTGGCTCTCGATTCGGAGCCCTTCGTGTCATTGTGTTGGTCCTTCTCTGCTTGTGCAATGGGAGACATTGCGGGCTTATCGCCCTTGGCGTCCCGGTTTTTGGACGATTTCACTTGTCGAGGCTTCGCCACCTCCTCTTCCTCCTCGGCGATGAGCCGTGTATCAAACTTTGGCTTCTTGAACACCGGCTCCTCGTCCTCTCCCTCATCTCCACCGAAACTGAGAAGCTGCTTGCCGCCTTTCCTCTTCTTTTTCTTGTCTTTTAACGAGACTGCCTTGGGCTTTTCTTGCGTGGCAACTCTCGATCGCTTCTGCATGTCGTCGAACGGATTCACCAAGATCTCGATGCGCTCAATCTTGACCGGATACAGCGGCCTTTCAGACGCTTCATCCACCTCAGACTCCCCTATCTTGGCAAGGTTGTATATGGTGTCGCCCGCCACCCTTCCAAACATGGTGTTTTTACCGTTGAGCTCCTCGGTCTTGTCCAGGGTGAAGAAGAACTGGCTCCCGTTGGTGTCGGGTCGCCCCTCGTTGGCCATGGCCAAGAGGCCGCGACGGTTGAACTTCAAACGCGAGTGGAACTCGTCCTTGAAGTTGATGCCTGTCGGTCCTGCGTTCTTGCCGCGGCGCTCGTCCATGGGCCACGGGCCCAGGTCGTCGCTGAAAGCGCCCCCATCGTAGATGGATTCCCCGCCGTTGCCGGTGCCCGTAGGGTCTCCACCTTGAAGAATGAAGTTGGGGACCAGTCTGTGGAATATCGTGCCGTCGTAGTATCCGTCGAGGCTCAGCTGGAGGAAGTTTCGGCAGGTCAAGGGCGTCTGCTTCGCGAACAGCTCGACCAAGATTTCTCCGAGGGTCGTGTGGATGATGGCCGATGCCGTCGGCTGCGGCTCAAGCTCGTATATGGAAGACATGGCGACTCCCTCGGGCTACGCGCCGGCAGCTTGGCGTCGCCGCTTGTGTCTGGTGCTTGCTTCGTTGCGGTCTCGTGGAAGGCGTTGTGTGAGGCAGGAGTTGGGTGCTACTTGAACTTCGTAGCGGGTACCTTAAACAACTTAGCGTACTGCAAAAACAGCGGTGCAGGGAACTGGACGGCCCAATGCGCCGACCCCACAGCTGCCCATGGACATTGCTCGGCACTCGTACACACACCTGGAAAGAGACTCATCGGCGAACAATGCTGCTTGGGCATCCATTTTCTCCAGCTAATTAAGGTACCGACCCGGGCGCCGTACAGACCCGCTTTTGCACCGCGGCCGTCGCCGGCAAAGTAGACATGGCCTCGTCAATCAGAGTTCGCTAGCAATTTACCTGCAGGTAAGGTTTGGCACCGAACCTTCACCTGCCATCTACCTACCTTACCTGCAGGTAAAGTTTGGCACTTGCTTCCAAATGGTAGGTACCTACCTTGCCATGCTTGCCTCTACTTAAGGTAGGTACCTACCATATTTTTTCCGCTACGACTTGTTGTCCCAGAACAAACACCCGACAAACACCGAACTCCCAAAACGCAAGCACTTGACCAACAAACACCAACACCGAACTCCCAAAACGCGAGCACTTGACCAACTCCAACTCCAGTCATGGAGCAAGTACCGGAGCACGACTTTTCGGAGGCCGTCGATGGCTTGGAGAAAATCGCAAACAATTTGTCTCGTATTCGCATTCCACCGGTAGCTTGTGGCTCTCATTCACATAAGACCATGAATGGTATACTTTACGAGCTCGCCAGAATGAATACCACCATGGAACAAATGAACAAAAATATCGAAGTCCTAAATGCCAAGGTCGAACACCTCGACAGAAAGGTCGAACACCTCGACAGAAAGTTCGAGCACCTCGACCGAAAGCTCGAACACCTCGACCGAAAGGTCGAACACCTTGAAGCTAGGATCACTGTCTGGTAAGTGGCAATCTATTATTTCTACTTAACACGGTTTGCTCACCACTCGGCATAGAGGAGCTCGAGTAAAACAAAATGGAGGATTCGGATACAGCCATGGCAGAGATTACAGGAGCTGTGCCTGCGCTTCAGTTTATTAAGTCCAGCATTCGGTTTAGCGGGGGGCGAGCACGATTGGCAAGGATATATTCTCGTTTCACGGATGGGTGTCACAACTCCCTTATTCCCCAGAGTTGTGAACAATGATCCATATGACGACTATACTACTAAGCCAGGCAAAAGAATTACGCAGTACGCACGAGAATATCGGATCCGCTTGTCCCTCTGTGCACAATGTCATATACCTTATCAACCAGCTCAACCTACTCCGTCGCAATCAAAGGCAAGGTGCAGGGTAGCTCGTCCTAAGCCCGCAGTCGATTGGCAGGCGCGGTGGCTCCATCAAGCCACCCACTCCTTTAGGGGCTCCGCTTGCTACAGCGGCCCGTGTCCCCTCCAGCAGCAGCACATAGCTGTCATGACGTTGGCCCGAGTCTCTCCATCGCATTCGGAGCCCACGCTTCTCGACCACGAGTTTTACAACCATCACGACTGCTTCTCCGGCGCCCTACTGGATCGGAGATGACGCGCCTGCACTCACTCGGACTCCTGCACGCCGCTGTCCCTCGTTGAGGGGCCCTCCTGTCCACCATGTCGCCTGATGCCGCGAGCAACATCCGCGTCTTCATCAACTGGCACGAGCAAACGGTCTTTGCTGGCGAACATGTCAGGTGCAGCATCACCTTCAAAAACATCTCCGCGGAGCCGGACAAGCAGAGGCAGCAGCAGTCCCGGCAGCAGAGGCCGCAGGGGAACAGGGAGAGACTCGCGGCGCCAGTTCAAGGTCGGGCCAAAGGCACGGCCAGCCTGACGTCGCCGCCGTCAGCAAACTCCACCCGGGGGCATCGTCGGTCGGCTCTGTCGCTGAGCGTCCCGCTGTCAAACTCGCACAGCCGCTCGGGTTCCATACAGTGGCCGCAGACGGCGAGCAGCGGCGAGTGGCGTCCTGGCCATGCCCACAAGCGATCCGTCTCCATCGTGTCCATTGGGTCCGCTGGCACGGTCGATGACCATATTCAGCGACACGAAAGCAACAACCAGCCCCAAAGGCCGCGCCGTGGCCACAGTCGTGCCGCTAGTTTGCAGATAGTGCCCCGAGGGCAGCCCGTGGCCCCGTTAGGACCGCAGTCTGGTAACGGTCCCTCGCCCTACATGCTGAATCTCCTACTGACCGCTCCCAAGCATCGTTCTTGCAGAGGCATACGAGCTCTCCGCTGCTCAACGCATCATATCCCCCGAATAGATTCGGACGAATGACTGGGCCGCCGACAGTCCCTAATACGCCAGGCCTCGGGGGTCAGCGGAGATCTCCTAGGACGCCCCCCCACCCCATGCCAGAGTTTCGGTTTCCAGCTGCTCCCCCGCCAGCTTCTGATTCGCAACCGACTCCGAACAAGCCGAGGCCAGACGGCTTGCTCAGCCCTCAGGCCGGCTCCGGCGAGCATATAAACCTCCCGCTACGTTCGAAGGAACAAACACAGAGCCCGAGTGATCGACCAGCCGCCCGGATCTTGTCTAGCACTAGTGTTCCAGGAGGGACGCCGCGAAGTAGCGGCGAATTTTACTCCGTGAGCAACAATTCGTCGGAGACCTTGGCGTCCGAGTATGTGACCCATCCCCTGGTGAGGGGCCAAGGGCGCTCCTCGCACCTACGCCGAAGCTCAGGCATGCCACCTCAGCCACCGACGGCCCCAGAATCGCTCATGATGGGATACGCCCAGGTACAAGGCTCTTTCACGTTGGACGGCTCACTCGTCAGTTTGGGACCGTTCGAACAAGTCAAGAAGAAAGCAGCCGTGGGCGGCCGAGGCGGAGGAGTCATCGGGTTGGAGCAGACGAGGCGGGAGAGCGGGCTCATGCGGAGTTTTGGTTGGGGCAACATCAGCAACTCCCTCGGAGACCTCTGGGGTGGTGGAGAGCTGAGTACGATCAAGGAGATGCGCGGGGTTGCCAACTCCAAGTCCGTGCCTCTTCTCAGCACGCCGCAGTCCATCTTGTTCGTCGACCTGCAGCTGGCACCGGGGGAGAGCCGGGTATTCGAATATTCGTTCAGGCTGCCCAGGGGACTACCACCAACGCACAAGGGCAAGGCCGTCAAGATCTCATACGGTCTTGTCATCGGAACTCAACGACCAGGTGGGGCCAAGGAACAGCAGGTACGCACAGTCGAGATCCCATTCCGCGTCCTGGGCAGCGTCAACAGTTACGGCGAGATTTTGGGGCACGACTTGATGAACCCCTACATCTTATTGCGGGACGAGGCCGAGGTGAAGAGTCTCGGGAAAGGCAAACAAGCACAGGGATCAAAGCCTCCGCGCGATTCGCCGGCAACGATGAATGAATTCCTGACCTATGTGGATGAGCTGGTAACGAGGCCAGGAGACGAAGTGGGCGGCGCCTTGCTGTCGCCAACCGACACCAAATCGAGGCGGCCGTCGACATTTGAGGAGGTCGGTAGCGCCAAGGAAGCCATCCATCTAGCCATCATGAGAAGCAACCTAGCTGGCGAGGGACAACAGAGCCCAAATCGATTCGAAATAGCACGAAACGGACAGCGGGTGGGCGTGGTCATGCTTACCCGGCCGGCCTACAGACTGGGAGAAGTGGCCACGATGGTCATTGATTTCACTGGCGCCGACATTCCCTGCTATGCGGTACACGCAACTCTAGAGACGGCCGAAAAGGTGGATTCGTCTCTGGCTGTGCGATCCGAATCGAGCATTCACAGAGTCACACGGAAGGTGTACGTTGCCATGTCAGAAGCGGCTCTCTACTCGCGACGCGTGGTCTTCACCCCTACGATCCCCATATCCGCTACGCCGGAGTTTGTGACAAGCGGCGTCAGCCTTGAATGGAAGATCCGAGTCGAGTTCGTGGTTCCGTATCATGGCACCGGAGCATCGAACACCGGGGCGCTTGAGGCACCCCACCCGCTATTGGAGCAGATTTCGCAGGACGAGAAAGGAGGACTTGTGCTTGTGGCAATGGAGAACCTAGCATGCGAGAGCTTTGACGTTTCCGTGCCGCTGCGAGTATATGGCGCAGTCGGCAGCGGATTGGAGCGTTTAGAGCGGGATGAGGCGTCCGAAGAGGGCCTTGCGGTATGAAGATGCGACGGAGTTGGGGATTCATAGCCGGATAATGACAGGCGGCGCGATGACGCCAAACCTTGGGCTCCGAGGCTGCTTCACGAGCACCATACGCGTCTAGGATATGCCAAAGGCGTGCTCTATTGACAACATCAATGCCATTTATAGCGCTTGCTGACTTTCATATTCTTCACGCATTGCTGAGATCCGAGCACGCGAGGCGATACGCCAAGGGGTGGCTGAGGTGTATGCCAGCCCCCCCCCCCCCCCCCCCGCATCCACCCACCGCAGTCCGGTTGCAGGGGGCGGGGCCCCCCCCCCCCCCCCCCCCCCCCCCCCTGGGGAGCTGTATAGGAATCTTGCAGGGGTTGCTCTGGGGGAAATGAAGATAACGTTTCGCGGGGTTACAAACGGAGGAGTCCGAGGACGAATACGGAGTCCAACGTACGCGTACGCACACGGTGCTGCCCATCTTAGATTGGAAGACCACGACGAAGATGGTGCTGCCGAGCACCCCTGATGCTCAAGGCTGCACAGTACCTTGGAAGAGGTGCCCGGAGAAGACCACGCTCGAGATTATCGGGCAAAGAGAGTAAAGACATGCCGGGCACGAGGCGTTGCAATCTCGTCTGTGGCGAAGGTGTGCCATGCCAACATGTATCTGCGCGTCGAAGTATGAGAACCCCTGGCTGGGCGCGCTCATTTACAGATACGCAGCGCACGGCCCCATCACGTTGCCAGATGCGCTTGGGAAGCCGAGTGGTCAGTTGTCTCCTGGCTCCTTGCCAGGTGGCCCCAGTTGTCAAGGTTGCGGACCAACGAGGGGCTGTCTCGTCTCGTTTACTCGCTGGAAGATGAGAAATTACGAGCCGGAGCTGAAGCATCTCGGGCAGGGCAAGGATCTCACGGACAGCCGGTAAATTCATTCTTTGACGGGTGCGTGTTTGCCTTCTTCTAGTGAGAGCTTGGTCTTGCAGCCCGACTCGGTCGGGAGTGAGTCAATGACGCCAATCATGGCACAAATATGTACTCCGCAATGGGAACGGCAATGGCAATCTCATGGCGATGTCGTCACGCCCGCGCTCTGGGCTCGCAGCCCCAATCGAGTCTAGTCCCAGGCTGCAGTCGATCACCAACCTTGCCTTAGTCTTCGGTACCTTGGCGCAACTTTGTTACGTGTACGGAGTACGGAGTACTCGGTACTCGTATTGCCGGCTTGGGAGCCCGGGCTTGTCGAGCTGTTTCGGTGAAACATCTCCTGTCAAGACGACTACGTAGTAAACAACAACAATGAGCGGATGGGCTGCAGCGCCTCACCTTGACCGTCGCAAACACTGCCGATGCGAGCGGAGAGCGTCTTCAAGCCACCGCCACCACCATCGCAATCTCGCTGCCGGTCGCGCTGCGCGGCTCTCGGCCACTGAGCGAGCTTCGGCGGTGGCCCGGCAACAGGGGTTCAGGCTCCAGCCCCAGGGCGGCCACTGATAGGCCCAGCGCAGCACTCGTTTGCTCGGGCTCCCCCGCCGGCGCAGCAGGGCCCAACCTTAGCGCGCGGCGCCCCTGGCAGAACCGCCTCCACGGGGCTCGGGAGACTGTCAGCGCGCACGCTAGCTGGGCTCGTACCTGAGCTTCGGGAGCTGTGGGCAGCTCGGCACCAAAACAATCTATGCAATCACCCGACCTGCCCTGCCTTCCTGCCTCCGCGGCCGCTCTCCGCGACGGGCTTTCGCTAGACGAGATCCAGCTGCGTGGGCCAATTGCGTCAAGCTTCCATCTCTTTGATTTTCATCATTCTTCTTCCATCGCGCGTCCTGGCCAGTTACTCCCAACGCTTCCACGCTTGCATCTGCGCCCTCGCCATCGCCAACAGCCGCTCTGCTTGCCTCGCTACGGGGCCTTTACCGCCTTCAACGCAGGCCTAGACATTTTTGACATAATTCCTACTCCGTACATCTGCAGTTCTCTTCTTCGAACCCGCAAGGGCCCCGCAGCCAACTGCGAGGCACCCGCCCGACCTCCCTCCTGACTTTTCCTTGCCTCCTCCCCGTGAGCCTTGTCTTTCTCCGCCGAGTTCTCGTGCGCACTCTCCGTGCTTCAATGACACCCCAGCTCTCCTTGCATCTTCGTACAACGGCTGCTCGGCGACGCTGAGCCAGTCAATGGCGGCAGAATGGCGTCTACTCCCTCCAACAACCGGCTCAAGCTAACGCCGTCCAATTCTCCGTTTCTTCCTCGACCGGCCAGGACTCCCCTGCGTGGCCGGACCATGCAAGAGTCGCGACTGTCTCTCAAGAGAGTCGTCGGCACAACGTGCCGCTCGCCGACGGGCTTCGACACCGTCAACTCGCTGTTCGCCTACGTCGCCGGTGGCGCCGTCGTAGTGGTGGATGTCGAGGGCCGGCACTACTCGCAGCGATTCTTTCGTGCGCGCCCCGCCGCTGTTCCTGTCTACTCCGTGACGACGTCTCAGAATGCTCCTTCGTCACCGACGGCCACTACGCCCAAGGCAAATGACAGCCGGAACCGGGTGGCCCCCAGCTTTCGAGAGCCTCACTACAGCCCCGGGGACTGGGGCGACTCGCCGGGCTCCAAGACCTGGACCAGCCGGGAACGCATCAAGGCGGCGACGTGCCTTGCTCTGAGCCGGGACGGCAAGTATCTGGCCGTGGGGGAGACTGGTTATGCTCCCCGAGTTTTGATTTTCAGCCTTCAGGACGCTTCCTCGGACGCCCCGCTGGTGTCCATCAGCGAACACACCTTCGGTGTCAACGCGGTCGCGTGGTCGCCCGACTCCAAGTATCTGGCGTCCCTCGGTGCCGCCAACGATGGATTTCTCTACGTCTGGAAGATCGATCCTCGCACTGGCGCCGCCAAACTCTTTCAGCAGAACAAGTGCACGTCATATGTCAGCGATATGGTGTGGATGGGCAACAGCCTCATCACCTTGGGTCTTCGACACGTAAAGGTGTGGAAGATCGAAGAGGGCCCGGCTCTCTCCCCAACGAAACAACGGCTCCTGAACGAGTCGGTCCTGACGACACCACTCCCCGGCCGCAACATGCTTCTCGGCGACTTGTTGGAGGCGACGTTTACCTGCGCTGCTGTCGACGGCAAGAGACTCATCATATGCACGGAAACGGGGGACGTATGCATCCTTGATGACGATGACAGGCAGATGAAGCTGCGAAAAGTCTTGAGTCTCGACTTTGCCATTACAACCATCACCATTCGGGGCGAAGCTGCCTATGTCGGCGGCAAAAGCGGTCATTTCGCAACGCTCGACGTCGAGGGGGTCATGGATGGCTGTGCGCAGAGCATCTTGAATACAGCAGAGGCGTCGGGGGGCATGGTCGCGCTGGGGTTTCTGACAGACAAGCTGGTGACTATTGACTCGAGGCAGTCCATCGACGTCTGGGATCCCGATTACATACCGGGCCAGCAAGCCGAGCCCATCGCGCACATCCCGATACCGGGGCATGGGGAACCGATTGCCGGCCTTCACGCGCTTCGCAGGCCCAACAAGACCAACGCTGCTTTCGTCACGTGGTCGCATTCTGGAGATGTCACTTTTTGGGACGTGGACGGCCAAGTAAAGTCATCCACCAAAGTCCCAATAGACTCTACCGAGGCGGATGGCGAGCTGGAGCTGGTGAATCAGCTCACGTGTGCCCGAACCACCAGAGACGGAAAGTTTTTGGTGACTGCCGATCGACAAGGCATCTTGAGGGTTACAGATGTCGACATGAAGGAGTGTCTCCTGGACACCAAGGCGCATTCGTCCGATTGCATCTGTGTCAGCATCTTTGAGGAAGGCTCGAAATTCGTCATGGCATGTTGCGGAAAAGACCGCACAGCTCAGCTATTTCACCGTACTCTGGGCGGAACTATTGAGCATTTCCAGACTCTTGAATTTCCCGCCAAGGTCGTTCAGGTGCTGGTCGCAACCGAGGACAAGGTTGTGACGTGCTCCTTGGATAGAACGCTGCAGGTCTACGATCTCGTGTCGAAAGAAGGCGAGCCAGACGTTCTTGCGGCGATCCCCTCCAAATTTATGTCACTGAGAGCGTCGCCCACGTCAATGGCCATGGGCCAAGACAACCGGACAATCTTCGTCTCCCTACTCGACCGATCTGTATGCCAGTTTGATCTCGTTACAGGCAGGCAAGTGTGTCACTTTAAGTGCACGGATGAAGGCGGCGCCGAGTCCGCCGTCGTGGAGTCTCTATCAGTCGGGCATTGGGTGCCCAAGGACCTCGATTTCTTGCTGTGTTCGTCGAACACCGACAAGTCCGTTAGGATTTACGACGCCAATTCGGGCACGTTCCTGGATCGTGAGTGGGGCCACACCGAGGCCATCAATGGTGTCTGCTTAGTCGACGACGACGACGACGAGACGAGGAAGGTTGTGAGCGTTGGATCAGATGGGACCATAATGATATGGTCGCTCGATCTAAACGATCCATCACCCACGTCGATGAGCAGGGATCCGTCTCCAGTGAAAGAAGCAACCTCAGCTCGACCGACGCTCAGGAGAGTTCTGTCCAAAGCAGAGCTGGCCGAGTTCCAGCGACCACCCGCGTCCGGAGGCCGTCGATCCCCGCCACGGACATTGCAGCGCCGGTCTTCCCGCTTGAACCTTGGGGCAGCCTCTACCGTCACAAGAACGCCAACGGGGGTGTTGCAGACAAGTCCAACGGCTAATAGTACGATAATGGAGGATACACCCTCGCGGCGGCCTCCGTCGAATGGAATCCAGCCCGACAGCCCACCATCGAGCCCGAAATCAAGAGTGACTAGGGCACCCTCTCTTCCAAGCCTGGGAACCACGGCCCGGAAGAAGTCCACACCAAACCTTCGCGGGTTTGGCACGCTAAACATGGCGACAGAACAAGCCTGCCGCACCTTGCGAGCGTACAGGAAGAAGCTGTCGTCCGCGGAATCCATCACCGCAGAATCATTGACGGAGCTGGACAATGAGCTACGCCTCACCGCGGCAGCGCTCGGCGACCGAGCAATCAGAAGCAAAGCGATGAATGAGACAGTCTTGAGCGGGCTGCTAGACCAATACTCGGAGAGGCTTGTTACGCTGCTCGACGAAAAGTTACGACTCACGGCTCAGCCGAAGGAGCGCGATGATGGCAATGTGAGTGAAGAGAACCGTCGCAGCTCTGCTGACTCATCGGATTCATCTTCACCATAACACTCATTTTTAATTGTATTTCTTTTTACAAGCGCGGACAACCGGCCATGAGCAGTTGTCCCGCACGGTCCGGCTGGATTAAATGGAGTTACGGAATATTTTATCTACATGGCAACGGCAGCTAGATGAAGCTTGCCTCGAGGGAAGGGGCGCGCTCACTAAGCTATTCTTCGATATGATACCACTGGGTCTGGAGTTTACGGTTGTCCACTTACAAGAAACGAGGGGTGCTCAGCGCGCCGCAACGCATTACCTCTAGGGGGACCTCTTAATGCCAATCTTGACTGCCCTTTTTGCTTCCTTGAATGTGTATCGCAAATTACATTCTATTCCGTCAAATACTTCCACGCGGCGCTCGACTGGCACCAAGTGCGTGGCTGGCGAGCCTTGCTGTGCACGGTCAGGGGCATCACGTGATTTCCATTGTTTGGCGCTGTTGCGCAGCTTCGACCGTTGGGCCTAGAATTTTCCCCTCTTCACCTCCAAAACCGCCCGCGTCGCGCAACCTCAAGCCATCTACCAATCACGTGATTTCCAGGTGGAAGATCGCAAACGAGAAAAAACCGTCCTGAGCCAAGGCGACGACGACGCCGACGAGAGCGAATCAACGACGAATCGACGAACTGTTCATGCAATCACCGGAAACAGCGCCATAAGCCTCGGAGGTCCTGATCACGGCTGTCGGGACGCGTCTGGAGGCCCCGGAATGACGTAGGCGACCGCGACCATCGACGACAGATCCCCGATCAGCGCCCATCCTGGCGCCTCTGCATCTCCTTGCGACGCGCGAAGGTCCCCTCGGTCGCGGGCGAGGTGGACCGTGGGGAATGAATCAACCGGCAGCCTACACGCCCCTCGAGTCGCTGTTCCTATTCCAGTCGTTGCTGGCGCATGGAGTCGACGCGGGAGCGTTTGTTCGCATCTCGGAGCTTCTCAAGAACAATGCGCTGATCAAGGGCGGCGCGACGTACGACCCGGCGCGCCTGGCGCCCGACGCGCTGCAGCAGCTGTTTCTGCTGCTCCTGCGGGAGGAGGTCAAGGGCGATGAGGCACGGCCGGACGGCACGGACGCCTCTGCGTCTCCGGGATCGCGCAAGAGGAAGCTGGGGAGCCCCCCAGTCCCGTCGCTGAAGGACGCGTACGAGCACATAGAGAAGGTCCCCGCCCTGGTCGATCGATTGTACTCCCGATACCGAGAACACGTCGTCAAGCAGATCCGCGAGGAGGAGAGCAAGTTTGCCAGCGTGCAGAGGGACATACAGATCCTCGAAAAGGCCGAAAAGGAGAGGCTGGCCAAGGCTGCGAGCCAAGGCGCCGCGCCAGTGCTTGCTCCTCGCGAGGCAAAGGCCGCTGCGGCAGCGCGTGCTCCTAGCACGTCGCCAGCCCCGACACAAGGCGCCGTCGCTGGCATCAAGCGCGGACCAACTCCGAATACACCAGTGTATCCACCGAAGCCGGGGGCCGTGACGGCTGCGCATTCTACGGTCGCGGCGTCGGGCCATTTACCAGTCGGTGGAACCCCCCTTGTGCGGCCGTCGCCTTCGCCTAAACCCGCAAATGCGGCTCCTTCTGTTCTGCAACCTCCGGCTGGTCTTCCCCAGACCGGGTCTCGAGTACTGCAGGCGCCGGTCCAGCCTCCGAAGCCGGCAATTTCGCCTCGGCCAGACGCGACGAACAAGCCCAAGGATGCCTCCGGATCGCCTCCCGCACCGGCAACTCCGGCGGCTGCCTTGAAGTGGGAAAAGCCGTACCAGCCTCCACAACCTGGTCAGACGCCTGCCGTGGGTCAATCTCAACAGAACATCCCACCGATTGCTGCCGGTCCACCAAAGGGCCAGCAGCAGCAGCAGCCGTGGCAGCAACAGCAAGGCCAATATCCCGTTTCAACATCGGGTTCGGCATCGCAACCCCGGCCGCCTCCAGGCAAAGCTGTATTAGTACCTCCTCAGACGACCGGTCAACTGGCAGCAACAACGCATCCTGGCGCCCCTCGACCAGCCTCGACGACACCCGTGCCTCCTCCTGGACGACCGATCCAACCCCAGCAAGCTCAACAACAGGCTCCGCGACCCATCGCCTCTGCATCGCCGGCGACGCAAAAGGATGCCACTGGGCCTACAGCGACCCCTCAAAGATGGCCCCAGGCTCAGATTGCCGCCCAGCAGGCGCAGCGACCATCCCCTTCCGCCTCTCCCGCTCCTCTTGCCTCTCAAAAGGACAAGCAATATGCCTCACCGTACACCACCCAACCTCGGCCTGCCATCCCTGAGCACATCATTCGGCAAGCTGCCGGTACACCTGCCGCCAGGCGGCTCAGCCCTGTAGCGGCGCCGCAGACTCCCAGATCCACTACACCTGCGGCCATTTCTAGAGGCTTCGGGACTAAGTGGGCATCCCAATCGACTCCCTCAACCCCAGGCCCAATCCAGGCAGAACCAGAGAGCCCTGCGTACGAGCCCGTCAGCCCGCCTCCACGGACTCCTTCAATTACCTCAGATACAGCCAAGGCTGGCACGAAGAAACCCATGCCTAAGCCGACGCCCCAAGGAGAGCTCACCGCATCCAGACCACGCGGCCGACCACCTCGCAACGCTCGGTCGAGTGCCACGCCTTCTGTTAGCGGCACCAGAAGAAGTCAGTCGGTGGCTTCGCAAACGGATGAGCTCTCCATGGACTATTCCACTCTGTCTACAAAGATCAAGAAAGAGGCCCTGACTCCTCGGCCACATGACGATGCAGGCGACACAACGGCTGATGAGAGCGTACACGGCCGGCCACATATGGCTACTCCTGGGAGCGTATCCTCGCGGCTCGCTAAGCGAAAGCGACAGGAGACGCCGCCAGAGCCACTGGCACCCCCAAGCCATGTTCTGTGGACCCGAGGTTTCACCAAGGTGTCATCTTCAGCACTGGACCAGATCTCGAGCCATCGGGATGCCAACATGTTTGCGACCGGGGTCCGGGAAAAGGACGCGCCAAACTATCGCCAGATTGTGCTGCAGCCGCAGGATATAACATCGATTCGCTCGGCGATCAAACAGGGAAACAAGGCTGCGATTCAAGCAGCTAGTAGCCTCCCTGGCGGCGATCCCGGCACGGCAAGCGTGTGGGTTCCGCTATCCGAGGACCTCATCCCGCCAAGGGGCATCATCAACAGCGCTCAGCTGGAGCGAGAACTTGTCCACATGTTCTGCAACGCAATCATGTACAACCCGGATCCGGACCGCGGTCTCGGCACGGCCTTTGTGAAGCGTTCCCAGGACGAGGAGGAAGAGATTGTCGGCTACCACCTCGATGAGAACGGCGTGGTGAAGAACACTCGGAGCATGTTCGTCGAGGTCGAGAAGCTCCTGGGCGACCTTCGCAGCGCAGAAAAGGAGCGGGGCGTGCCACCGCTGTCGTCGACGCGCCAAGCCAGCGTTGCGACCCCGGCGGACGATACCGCTGAGGATGAGGACGAGTTGGCGGGAGATGGCGGCACGGCGGCGAGCATCGTGAAGCGGCGGCGCATCAACACCAGAGGCTGAGCAGTCGTGGTCGGGTTGAACGGGCATCTGTAGACTGCCTAGGTAGTCAGGGCTGAGGTTGTGTGCGTATTTTTTTAAAGCCTGGAGCGCGCGCGAAAATGAAGCTATGCAATGATAATAATTCTTGAACCTTACTTTCTATTCATGGCTTGAAATATGCCTTTGTCGTAATGTGAGACCCATCTGGCCGTGACTTGCTCTGTACAGACTCCTGAACGCCATGCTCCCTGTATTCCAAGCCCATGCCCGGCGCCGTGACGTCTGAATTGCCAACCCATTTCCTCCCCTACACTTTCTAATTATGCATTACAACTATTACGCCCTCTTTTTCTACTCCAATTTCGTCACCCCGTGGGACCCGCTCGATCGATTACTTCGCCCCTCCTTCCTCACGTCCTCGAGAAGAGTCTTGCGCGGCCAGTCCGGGCAGGTGTCGATGTTGTCGCGTGGAAACCACCATTCAAGGAGGAGGAAGAAAAGGTAGTCGATCACGACGCACAGGCAAAAGAGCTTGCCGGCCCATATGCCGCAGCCATAATAGCGCTTCAGGCGGTCTATGAGGGTGAAGTTGCGGATGCGGCTGCCGTTATAGCCACCTGTGTCGAAGCCGTAGAACTCCTCCTCAGGGATGGTACCGGTGATGCCGTCGTAGACGCGCTCGGTGCGGAGGGCGACGTTGGCCCACGAATACATCTTCCTGACCTGGTCGTGGAACTTGTCTGTGCGCACTTTGCCGGCGCGAACGGCGGTGATGGCCTTGCCGGTGGCCAGTACGAGGTCATCCTCCTCGGGCTTGGCAAATGTGGTCATGTGGGAGGGGAGCACCTCGGGGATGCCGCCGACCTGGGTGCAAACAACGTACAAGCCGCAGCTGGCTGCCTCCACAATGACAGTACCAAAAGCCTCCGTCAGAGAAGGGTGAAGGTAGATGTCACCGCGGATCATGACGTCGCGGACGTCTTCGTGGCGGATGGGGCCAAGCATCTCGACGCGGTCCTGCAAGACGTTGGTCTCGATCATCTGCTCGAGGTCAATAGCCTTGGGGCCCGAGCCGGCGATGACGAAGCGCGTGTTGGGGTGATTCTCGAGAATGCGGGGAATAGCGGCAGTGAGGAGATCGGTGCCCTTGTTGTAGAAGAGGCGGGAAATGACGACGATGGTGATCATGTCGTCAGGGCCGAGACGGTTGGGGGAAGGTTCGTGGGCGAAACCTGCGCCTGGGGAGACTGGCTTGTGCCGTGGCCGGAAGTTTTCAGCAACGACGGCATTGGGGATGACGGAGACCATGAGAGGGTCCAGGGATGCGCGGAGGACGGTGTTTTCCTTGCTGGCGGCGTTGTCAGACGTCGTCTTGCGCATCTCGAGGACGACTCAACTTACCACGTGTGGCTCACGCAGATGCTGTGGTCCACATCGCTCAGGCTGAACTTGAGCAGCTTGTTGGTCAGGATGCTGGCGGCGTCGGCAAAGCCAAAGAGCGAGTGATCGGTGAAGACGGTGCGCAGGCCCATGGTCCTCGCGTGCAGGATGCCCTCGTGGCACAAGCTGCTCAAGCTGCCGTGGCCGTGGACGATCTCAATGCGCTCGCGGATGCAGATGTTGCGCAGCATGGGGAAGAAGGAGAAGACGGTGGGAAAGGTGGTGTGGCGGTAGACGACGAGGAAGGGCACGTGGTAGACCTTGAGGCCGTTTGTGAGGTAGCGCACGCCCTTGCGGTCGTCGTGGGCGTGCGTGATGATGATGACCTTGTGGCCGCGGTCGATGAGCTTGCTCGAGAGCTGGTAGATGTGCGACTCGACGCCGCCGGGCTGCGGGAAGAAGAAGTCGCTGACCATGGCGATGTTGTAGGTGCGACGCGCCATGGCGGCGGGTCGACGGGCGGCGCAGGGCCCGCGCGCGAGGGTCTAGATGGGCCGGTTGCAGGTGCCGCAGCTGCGTGGGCGCAGTCTCCGCATCTCACCCGGCGGAGCGCGCGTGAGAGGTGAGGAGCTCGCGTGTGCCGACGTGTAGCTTCGGGAACCAGGACGATGATGTCGGTCGAGCTGTGACCCTGCCTTGGACAGGGGTACGGCGGCTGATAAGGCTGGCGGTGGGGTGTGGCAGAACGGCGATAAGACGCGCGACCGCCTAAATTTTTGGGCGTGGGCGCGAGCTCCAGCCAGCTTCACCACCACACGCCGCTCTGGGACTCTCTTCCCGCCGTGGAAGAGCAGCTGGCCCAGGAACCATGTACTCGAGGTACGTCCCTCCGACGAAGGACCCCAAGGCCGCCACTGGCGGCTCGAAGCCTGCGGAATCGCCCTTGGTCGAGCCGACGGTCACAGCTCCCGCTGCGGCCCCTCCATCCAACATGCCCGAGGACGGCTTCAGCTACGCTCGCTACGTGCCCGGGTCCACGCCTGCCAAGAAGACGGAGGAGGCCCCGACGATACAGTACTTCAATGACGAGCCCAGCCCGCCGAAGCCCAAGCGGAAAAGAGAGACTGCGGACGAATCGCACGAGGCTCGCCAGCCCGGAAGCAAAAAGCCCAAGAAGCGGGGAGAGCCAGACGGCGTCAAAGGAGCGGCAGCACAGCAAGATGCTGGGCCGAAGAAAAAGAAGAACCGGCGGAAGAGGAAGCAAAGGACCATGGCCGACTCGGATTCCTCGGACTCCTCAGACTCCTCGGACTCTTCCGAGGATGAATTGCCCAAGCCTGCGCCGCGTCCAGCGAAGTCGCCCGAGCCCGAAGTCTCGGAAATCGTAACCCAGGCCGAGACGAGCGGCAAATCCGACAAGAAGAAGCGCAAAGAGAAATCAAAACAGAAGCCAGCCGAAGCTGAGACCGTCGAAGCTGAGACCGCCGAAGCTGAGACCGCCGAAGCTGAGGCCGCCGAACCGATGCCAGAGCCAGAAGATGTCTCTATGGTCGACGCGGATGAAACCGTAGAGAACATCGATGTCGCGCCCGTTCCAGAACAAGAGGACACGAAAGAAACGAAGAAGAAGAGGGATAAGAAGAAGAAAAAGGCCGAAAAGGACCAAGCGGCCGAGGACATGCAGGAAGTGGAACCGGAGGACTTGCGCCACAAGGCAGTTCTCGAGCGCAAGACAAAGTCCCTAAAACTGGCAGGCGACGCTGTTCAGGAAAATGGGGCTGATTCAGAAGAGGAACCGGCCGAGCTCCATGGCCTGGAGCCGCTTCCGCAACCGGCTGTTGTCCCGGAGGACGACTCGAAACCCACGTACGATACCCTTCCGGCCTGGCTAGCGAAGCCTATCCGCGTCTCTCATGATACGCGCGCATCATTCAAGGACCTCGGAATCCCCCCGAGACCAACCCGCATCCTGGAGCAGAAGGGATTTGCGGACGCATTTGCTGTCCAGACAGCTGCGATACCGCTGCTGCTGCCCACGAGCAAGAGCCGCCCGGGAGACGTCCTCATCTCTGCCGCTACGGGCTCAGGAAAGACACTGGCGTATGCCTTGCCCATTGTGCGGGATATAAGCCAAGGCGTGGTCACGCGGCTACGAGCTCTCGTTGTTCTGCCGACGCGAGAACTGGTCAAGCAAGCGCAGGAGGTCTTTGAAATCTGCGCTAGGGCATACGACGGAGAAGACCGAAAGAAAGTGCGGATCGGCATCGCGATAGGCAGTCAATCCATCAAGAACGAGCAGGAGGCGCTGATTGAAAGCGAGTCGCGATACGATACCGTGGCCTACAAGGAGATCCGAGAACAAACGAAGCAACGACGAACGCAAGACGCGACGTCGGCCGACGTGGATGACATTTTCGATCTCGGCCTAGCAGAGCAAGACCCCCGACTCGGCGCCTGGGAAGGCCAGGTGGTGGACTTCTCGTCCAAGGTTGACGTCTTGATCTGCACCCCCGGACGGCTGGTGGAGCACATCGACCAAACCCCAGGGTTCAGCCTGGACTACGTCAGATGGCTCGTCGTGGACGAGGCCGACAAGATCCTGGCCCAGAGCTTCCAGGGCTGGCTGGATCTGGTGCTGGAGAAATTCCAGGTCAACAAGTTCGGCGCCCGAGACTTCCCGGACATGGAGTATTCCGGAGTTCGCAAGGTGATTCTCAGCGCGACGTTGACGAGGGACCTGAGTCTCTTGAGCCAGCTGGCATTGCGGCGGCCGCAGCTCATTGTCTTGGAAAGCGACGGGGCCGCGCAGATTGCTGAGCACACTCTTCCGGCGTCTCTCAAGGAATATGCCATTCGGGTCCACGAAACAAACCTCAAGCCCCTATACCTTCTCGATCTTCTGCTCGGACAGCACATGAATATCGGAGTGGTGAATGGCGCCGACGCCACGGCAGCGTCGAACGAGGATACGTCCGATTCAGACAGCTCTTCAGACAGCACTTCAGACACATCCTCGGACACGGATTCGGAGTCGGATACGGACTCGGACACCAGCTCTGACTCCTCAGACGCGAGCTCCGATTCTGAAGCCACCCCGTCAAAGTCTCTCCTGCCGCACTCTCTCATCTTTACCAAGTCGAACGAGTCTGCTCTCCGTCTCTCCCGGCTGCTCGCGTTGCTCGACGGGTCATTGTCGACACACATCAGCACCCTCACGTCCACCACGCCTACACACATCCGTCGCAAGACGCTGCGCGCCTTCACGACGCCGTCATCACCCGTTCGCCTCATCATCGCCTCTGACCTCGTCGCCCGTGGTATCGATATCCCGAAACTGGGGCACGTCATCAACTACGATCTGCCGCCCAGCGTCGCCGGCTACGTCCATCGCGTCGGCCGTACGGCGCGTGCTGGAAGGACGGGCTGCGCGTGGACCCTGGTCGGGGACGACGAGAGTGGCTGGTTCTGGGGCAAGATTGCCAAAGCCCAGGGGGTGAGGCGCGCTCAAAAGGTCGAGCGGACGAGGATAGAGGAGATAGACGAGGAGCGCGTCAAGGCGTATGAAGAGGCTTTGACTAAGCTTGGAAAGGAGGCGCTGGAGATGAGAAGAAGATGAGTAGCAGGCTAATATTAAATACCAAGGCCAAAAAAGTCTAGCGATGCCAGCTGCGCACAACTCCGAAATCATGCAGTGAAATCCGCCCTACTGGCGGCTTGACGTGTCCCTCTCAGCATCGGCCGTTGGCCCCGTCTCGTTTCCTCGCACGGCGCCGTATCCGCTTGACGCCTCTGCCTGGCGAGAACCCGTCTCCTCGTCGCCGCCGGGTGAGAGCAGGGCCCGGCTGCTGTCGTTGTCGGGCTCTCCATGCTTCCAATCCTGACTTCGTAGGTCTGTCCACCAAGCCGTTCGTTCTCTCATCATCAGCAGACCCAGAATCTGGAGGTGCGGTCAGTGGGCGCTCCCTTGGAGAGAGGAAAGGAGACCATAGCCAGCCCACCTGCATCAGCCCGACGGCGAGCGCGACGCCGAAGTCAAGCGCAGACGTCGCTTGCATGGCGCTCCTCCACGGCGCCATGCATGTCTCAGTTCGGTTGTAGGTCTCGGCACAGCTCTCTGCGCCGTCGAAGGGGTACGCGCGGTCGTCCAGGGAATCGAGCCCGCAGCAGCGGTACGTGTTCTGCACGAGACGAATCGACTCCCCATCGCGCGCCGCGAAGAGCTCGTCCCACTCGTGCTCGAGGAGGAAGTCGAGCGTGGGGGACGGCACGACGCCTCGGAGCAGCAGGGCGGCGAGGACGACGGTGAGAACGGCCTGCAGGCCCTGGAGGACGACGGGGGCGAGGCGCGCAGGCAGATTCCGCGGCGGAGTGGCGGCAGCGCAGGCGTGCGAGGTGCGCAGCAGGTTGGGATAGATGTAGGCGTTGAGAAAGGCGGCGATGGGGAGGATGACGGCGAGGGCGGTGACGACGGGAGATATGGGCAGGGAGAGGTGCGAGGTGTGGAAGTGGACGACGCTGAGCGTGTTAGCCGGCGACGGGAGCAGCACGAAGGCCTCGCGAAGGATAGACGCACACGGCGACGGCGAAGAGCACGACGCTGGCCTGCGGAAGCTCGTCAGCTGAAGCTCGCGACGACGGGCGTGGGCGACGGGCCACTTACAAGCATGTACACGATCCCCGGGTTGACCATTGCGCCGGCTAGTGGTTGCGGCGTCGCGGGCTTCTCATCCGTACGTTTTACAGAATTGAATCTGCCGTCAACTCGAGAGACGGAGAAGCCGGAGGTGAGGGAAAGAGGACGTGAGGTCGTCCGCGTGTCTCAACCAGCCATCTGGCGGCGCTTGCGGCGGTGCGTGACCGCCGCGACCCCGCGCAGCCCACGTCATGGCAGCGACGGCTAACGTTTGATTAACCTTTGGCCTTCTCCGGCGCGGGTGCGGCGTCGACGGGCGCTGGAGATTGGAGATGCGGAGATGGCGTTGCACGAGGGCGGTGGGAAGTCGTATGTTTGTTGCTGCGTGTGATGAGAGCGAGTGGAGGCTGGCCTGCAGGGGTTTCCTAAATCGTACTCGCGAACATGAGCCTACGGTGAGCTGACCTGTCATTGTCGAGAGAGCTCCGATGGCACATCGTATTTCCGCAGCACGAGTTCAACGTGCGAACCCAAGAGTCACGAATCCGGGCTGCCATTTCGGCGACGCGGCTTGCTTCTCCCATCTCTGCGACGTGTAAGTGCTGCCCGCATTACTACGACGACGCATGTCCATGACCTCTGAGCTCATGTCTGCTATTTCACTTGCTCACATGTTCATGCAGAAAGCAATGCGACGCGCATCTCAAATCCAAATGCAAATCGCAACCTGCTCAATCACGTAGATATCAGTCCCACCGGCCAAGCCATCCATGTACGACGACCAACATTGGTGCTCGAGTTCAGCATCACCTCCCCCCTTTACAGAGAGACGCCGTTGAAGGCCAGCAGGTTGACGGTACCGTTAAGCTGGTCCGTAATGGCGTTGGGGGTGGCGAGCTCGCGGATGCGGTCGCAGAGCGCCTTGGTCCCGTTGAGGCCCTCGAGCGAGCCCAGGTAGGCGGCCAGGCCAACGATGTGAGGCGCGGCCATGGAGGTGCCGGTAAGGAGCTTCTGCGTTTACCACAACAGTCAATTGGCGCCCTCACAAGTCCGAAGACGCTTCTGGAGAGAGCGAGAGCGAGCACTCACCGTACCGCCGCCGGGGGTCAGCGACAGGACGTCGACGGCCGGGGCCAGGATCTTGACGAGCTCGCCGTGGTTGGAGTTTCGGTAGCGCGTGTCGTCTTTGGCCGTGCCGCCGACGGTGCACACCGAGGGCTCCGAGGCGGGCGAGAACAACGACGCGTCGATGTTATAGTTGCCGGACGCGACGCCGACGAAGACGCCCGCGTCAACGAGGTTGCGAGCCCCGGCGTTGAGGACCTCCGAGTAATAGCCGCCCAGGCTCATGTTGGCCAGCACGCCCTTGGGGCAGTTGCGGCTCTTGGAGTCGGTCGCCACGAGCTCCATGCCGCTGATGACGGTCGAGATGTTGCCGTGACCTTCGTTGTCGAGCACCTTGATGCCGAAGAGCTGCGTCTTCTTGGCCACGCCGTACGTGTTGCTGCCGACGGTGCCGGCCACGTGCGTGCCGTGACCGTTGCCGTCCGTGTCCTGGCCAACGTAGTAGCTCTTGATCTGCTGGGCACGGCCGCCAAAGTCCTGCCGCGGCCGGTCAGCCCCCAAATCCTCTGCGTCCGCGTCTCTCCTTCATTGACAGCTTCACTGGACTTACAGGGTGGTCAGCGTCGATGCCCGTGTCAAGGATGTACGAGCATGTGCCCTCGCCCGCGCTGTCGTCGTAGACGTACGTAGTGGAGTTCTTCTGGCGGTGCGAGATGCGGCCCAGGCCCCAAGTCGCGCTCCACTGCTCCACGAATCCGCTGATGTGAATCACTCCGTCCTGCTCGATGTACTCGACCTACCAAATGTCAGAAAGCGGCTCATTACGACTTCCTACATCGAGACGGCACGGCAACTAGGCAGTGACTTACATCGGGGAGATCCCGGAGCGTGTCGAGCGTGGCCTTGTCGAGCGTGGCCGCGAAGCCCTTGAAGACGTTGTTGTAGACGTGGTCGGCCTCTCCAGTTATCGAATTGAGGGCGTCATCGAGACTGGACAGTGTGCTGCCGTCACGGAATTTGACAATGTACTTGTTGGCGATGGCGCCGCCGCGCGGAACCAGAAGGGGAGCCGGCTCAGCCCGCTTGGCTGGGGCGGCAGCCACGAGGGGCAGGATGGCTATGAGCGCAGACAGTCGCATCTTGAAACACTGCTTCGAGTAATGATGACGGTCCTGAGCTGAGGGTGACGGAGACGAGGCGGTTGGGACACGGCAGTATCAAACAGGTCGGCATGGACGGTCTTCTCTACTTATCCTACTTGCCATGGCTGTAGGCCCTGCGTCGCTAATAAAATTATAAAGCTAACCCGGAAGAAACAAGCCATCCTCCAGCGAAACTTCACCCTCCACCTGCCCAGAAAGGAAGCACTCTCTGTCGAAGCTTGCGAAGCACGGGAGCGATACCCCGTCTGACCATTCAGGAGGAGATGATACAAAGCTCTCGAGATGATAAACCGGCAGTGCCAAGCCCTCAGACAGCCCTCAGGCTGTTTCCGAAGAGCTCTTGCCAAATGCGGATGCTGGGCTTCATTCTCCTTGGTCACAGATTCCTGGAGAGGTTTAAACCTTTGCCCGGAGCATTCCTCGAGCTTTTCAGCTTCGTCACCTATTTCCACACTACTGCGAATTTTTGTCTAGCTCACCTCGCGTGGATAAATGCATGGCACTGAATGGTGGTGGCCTGCTAAATGGGCAGGGAGAGCAAAGGACGAGAGTAGTGGCCGAAGACGACTAATACTATCTAGGTACCTATCTTGGCAAGGGCCGGACGCAGAGGCGAGGCACGCAGGGCGGCACCGAGGACCAGTACTTGCAGGAAACTGAGAGCTCGCCATCCATGGCGAATCCGTCATCCTTACGCGCGTTGGACTGTTGTCCTCTATCTCGGTCATTACAGCAACGTTGGATCCAAGCTGATTATGCCCTGGCTGTTGAGCCCGGTGACAGGTCTGGGCAAGGCCGCATCGAGTTAACTCGCGCTCGTTTGGAGCAGGTCTTGGCTGCCGGCCCCTGCACACCCCGTTCTTGGCTGCCGATGCCAAGGAGACAAATGCCTGTCCGACGCTGCAAAGCGCATGCCGGTCCAACTGCTCCAAGAACCGCGGTCGAGAGCCCAACTCAGGCTTACGGACGGGAGGCCACCAGCGGCCGGCACGCCGCGTGTCGTTTCCGATTGCTCGACCCTCTGTAGCTGACGCTGACCCTTGGATAGTAAGCTTGTGCTAGTTAAGGTTAATAATGGTGTGACACGGCCGACCATCCGCAACGGGCTGCTCATCCGGATGTGCGTCCACGCAGGAGCCGGGCCTCGGCAGAGGACGGGTCGGGTGCATTGCTCCGGCTCCTGCGAACGCGATTGGCTCTTCTTGTGGGAGGCTTTGGCCCCCAACGTCTGGTCGATCGCCTCGCGTATCGGATCGTCGTCGAAGCATCGTCCCCCGTTGACGAGGCCAACCTGCCGGACCCATGACTGGTGGGGCCGACTGCTGGAATAGGGACATAAAAAGGGAATTTATGACTCTGATCCATGATTCCGCCCCCGCGGCTACCTCAATAGGGATACGATTTGGGTTGTGTCGCAGTTAAATCTTTCTAGACCATAGAAAGCATCTCTTTAGGGGCAGCTAACTGCCTCAGGATACAATTTTATATGCGTTCTAATATTCATCCATTCATTACTGCTGTCGCAACTAACTATCAACAGATGAGCTTACTGGGCCTAGGGACAGTTGGCAACGCGCGACTCCGATCGAAAGTACTTGAGGAGTGAGTGGAACGCGTCGACTCCCCCGGAGGCGTCCATTTGCCTGCTCCAGTTGACCCCTTCGGTGTCAACGGTAAGAGTGTTGATATCCCCCACCACAAAAAGAGCTCCGATCTGTCGCGTCATACCGACACAGATTCGCTGTGGATTGGCCACATGTGCTGGGCCCGTTTTTTCAGTGACACACAAGACGAGGACGACGACCTGGCCCTCTCTCCCTTGAAAGGCATCGGTGGTATAGACGACGATATCCCGCAGCAGGCCAGATGGGTGCATTTTCATCTCCCGCATCAGGCGAGTCAAGTTCGCCACGTAGGGCGTGATGACAACGATGTCCTGAGGATGCACGCCAAGGTTTGCAGACAGTAGCTTGCGAATTAGGTCGGCGGCAATGGTGTTTTGTCCATCGTTGTATTTGGAGCCGTCCTTGTCTCTATCGCATATCGTGTTCTTGCAATGGACGAAAACGGGCAGGACCTTACTGGCAGGGGAAGCCAAATTGTACTCGTTCTGGACCCAGCGCTCGATGCCTGCGGCAATTGGTTGATTGCAGAGCTGTGTTTGCTCTCCGTATGCAAAGTCTTGGACGTCTGGGTAGATGACCGACTTGGCGAAATCGAATAGGCCGCTGGTGATGCGTAGCTGTTGGTTGAGTACGAAGCAAGGATTCCCAGTCCGTTTGTAGTGTTCAATAATTGACACCCCCCCTTCTGCGGAGAAACGATTCTTCCTTTCCATGTAGGTCATAACCGTCGGCGGCAGTTGTTTCTCGTCGCCCGCCATGGCCCATGGCCGAAGGACGTCACCCAGAACGAGGAGAGCATCGGACTTGCACATAGCGCCAGCTTCGTCGAGAATAACGGCTTTGGCGGTCTCCTTGGCGAGCTTGTAGGGAGGATCTGAGGACGCATGTGGAGTTGTGCATACCACATCCGCCGCCTCGACGACTGATCGCATCAGTCCTCGCAGCCGGTTTTGTGGGGAGACATTCTTGTGCTTCTTGGTAGACTTCATGCCATGATCTCCGATAAGGGCTTCTTTTGATCCGGACTCGATGTGGACTTCAACCTGGTCGAAGAAAATCTCTCCTTTGATGAAAGAGCGCAGGCCTGCCAGGTGTTTGGCAGTGTTGAACTTTTCGCGCAGCTCGAACAGCTTGGGGTTGTCATCGACATTCAGATCATGCTTGTCGAACCTCACAACCTTCAAGAGCCACTCGCATACGGAAAGCGAGATTGACCAATTTGTCTGCTTCCAGGGGTCCGACGGAACGGCCAAAGACTGGCTGGAAACAATCTTGATGAACATATCAACCTCAGAATCGACCTTGTAGCCGCGAACCACAAGCGGGACGTAGCGTCGCTGGATTCCTGGGGCCAAAGCTGACTCGTTGAAGGCTTTGACCACGGCAGCGCCGATCTGATGCAGTCGGGAAGCCAGGTTGCTGGTGGCGACGTGAGTCGGTGCCGAGGCATAGACTTTACCGATATCAGGGTTTGCCCAGAAAATGAGTCCGACAATGGCCAGGGTTTCAGTTTTGCCGGAGCCAGCAAAGCCAAAAATGGCAACCATTCCAAGCGCAACTCGTTCGATGTATTCAGTAAAGCGGGCTCGGGTGTCCGGAAGCAGCCTCGAGAGCAGTGCCTCAATGAAGTTGGCATCGGCACCGCCGACAATATCGATCTTTGGGGGCACAAGTGGGCGGCAGACGAGAGACATGTTCTCGAGCTGATGATCCAGCCAATTCAGATACCCGTCATCCTGGGGCTGATCGGGGGGCTCCAAAACTGTTGGATAGCCCTGTCCGATGATGAAGTCCCGCAAGTAGCTGTTCATCAGCCGAAGCTCGGCGGCAGGAGGCTTTGCTTTCTCGTCGTCAGCAGCCTCGTTAGGTTCTTTGGACTGGAGGTTGGCGGAGGCGTCCCAATCGACCTCAGGTGAAGTGCCAGTGAATTGTTCGGACCCTTCTTCATCCTCGTCGCTGTCGGTGGAATCCCCATCTGACTGGTCCTCGACGGGTGCACTTCTCATCCCAAAGGCAAACACATTGTTGACGGCAGTGACTCGCCGCTCTGCAACATTGAGACCTGCGTCAAACCCAAGGTAGGCACATTCCTAATAGTTCCCTCCTTGGTCGAAAGTCTCGAAGGATGTGATTTGCTGATGCTGAATCACCCAGGCAGGCTTTGATGGATTAGTCGGGCGGCGAACCTTGATGACGAAGTTGCCTTTGTGAGGTAGACCATGAATCTTTATTGGCATCGAGACTCCCTCCCAGTACAGGTTGTCCTCGTCCTTGGAACCGTCGGGCCGTTTCGCGCCAGGGACCGGGGGCAATCGAAAGAAGAGTTTCACTGGAACCCCAGCCTTGGTCAGGCGTCGCAGGTGCCGCTTAAATTGCTGGTTCTATGGCCATGTCAGATCAGACCCATACTGTTTAAGCAAGAAAATGGAGAGGGGCCACGGCTTACGAAGTCGTCCTCCAACGTTGTAATCGCGAAGTACTCTGTGTGTGCCGTCTCGCTTGGGTCGTCAAGGTCATCGATTGAGCCATCGACGGAGCCATCAACGGAGCCATCCACAACATGGATGAAGCGAAACTTCATCTTCCAGGACCGAATGAATTCAGCATCTTCAGCGAGCCAAAAGACTTCTTGGACCACGGACTGCGTCATGGACGTCTGGGCATCGTTCCCGTTGTCAAATTTGTAGATAGTCGGGAACGGGAATTTGGAGCCACATCTTGACAGCTGACGCTTGTATCGCTTCATATCCCATACGTGCCTAGACACAAAGGTCAGCTAGATGCTTTCAAGAGCCGAAGATGATGCGTATGCTGCGCAATACTTACACCATGCCGTAGGGATAAATCTCATTTCGCAGTGGTACCTCATTGTCGAACTGATGGGCAACTCGGAAGGCCATGGCACAATCGCGGAACAGGATGTGAAATTCATCCTGGTCAAAGATTTCACGAAGGGTGCGAAACCCTTGGATTTTGGTCCCATCGTTGATGTAGCCATCAACCACATCTGTCTCCCCGACAAAGGCAGTGCCCAGGCCGTGCACGAGAGATTTGTAGCCTTTTTTGATTTTCAGTCTTATGACAAACATTTCGTTTTCATCGCGAGGTTCGCCCTCGGGCAGCTTCTGAAAGTGATCATCCGAGAGTTTCTCGCCAGTGACTTCGAACGAGTTCGCCGAAAACTTGAGCGTAATAACTTGCTCAAGAGATGTCGCGCCGTCGGTGTGTCGGAAGAAACTGGCGATGTTGTCGTCCTTCCTGGGGAGATGAATGGCCAATCCAAGATACGACCTGTTGTATCGAGGGTTCGAAAGGACAAAGTCGGTTTGGAGTTGATTGGAGAATCCGATCTCCTTGCCACCAATCACAAAAGTGTCTTCGGGGTAAAACAGCCCACATGGCGTGACTGTGTGCTCACCGGGAACAGTCATGCTGGAAAAGCTTTGCCTAGTTCGCGAATGGTTAGCTGTAGCTCCTGTACACACTCGTTGGAGTGAACCGGACTCACTGGGATTGTCTGTGATGGTGCAGGTGTGGGGAGAAGTGAAGGCAGATTTCCACTCGTGGAGAATCTGAACGAGGAGCTGTGCTGAGACTGCATCAGTTTTCAGGGTCTTCCATCCATTTCTGTAGAGAGGCTGGGGAACCTGGCTGCTGCCTAGCAGATGGCGCTGGGTGTTCTTACCTCGAAAATCAGGCACCAGCATCCTCAAGAGAACCGGGCGAAACCGTGCTCGTAGACCGAAGAAACGGGCGATGGGGCCAGACCAGAGGTCGACACCCGACGGAACTGAGGAAGAGAAAACATAGCGAGACCTAAGTCTACGCCTGATGGGGTTGAGGGAGAGAAAATAGAGCGAGACCCAGGTCTACGCCCTGACGGGGTTGAGGAGGAGTAAAGAGGGCGAGGCCGAAACCTGCGCCCTGAAGGGGTTGAGGAGGAGTAAAGAGGGCGAGGCCTAAGCCTACGCCCTGACGGGGTTGAGGAGTAAAGAGAGCGAGGCCGAAGCCAACGCCTGAAGAAGGAAAGAAGGAAAGAAGAAACGCTGCAAGGCGGAGGGGAGAAATTTATCGTAACTGTTCACGCTTAACAGCTGCTGGCACCTGATCGTATCAAAAAACTTTCAGGCGGTCAGCTGCGCAGTGGCCACGCTTTCCCATCGGCCAACGTAGTCACTTCACAAAGATGCCTTGGGCACATCTGGCTGAAGCCGCAATAGGGAAAGCATGGTTCTTAAGGTACTCGTAATTGGCATCTTCTACCGAGTAGTACATGCTCACTCCAATATTCGTATCGACTTTGAGTTGGGTGGTATGTTGTACTTGCACATTCATGTAGATGATCTCGCCGCCAATGACAACCGCCTCGCCTTGGAACCTAGATGAGACAAAATGGCTTGTGAGCGATTTGATAACCAAACATATTGGAAACTGCTTTCCACCCAAGGGATGATGAGGTCGATTTGGAGCTGGGTGCAGTGGCTGATCTTTGTAGCTATGAAAAGGGGAAAAGAGATGGGTGTATGGTCGACATTGTCATGTTTATGGCATCTTCTGCGATAGGGTCGCCTAGCAAATGTATTCCCCTCCCCGGGCGCAGATTTAGCAAGGGGAACAAGCAGAAAGCAATTCGTTGCGCATTTTGTCAAAGGTGTCCTATAATTTCAATGTTGGTTTCAAATCCCAACTCAGTGCAGACTTGACCATTCAGTCATCTGTGAGATCCACCACCTCACAGCCTCCGCACTTCTTCGCCAATTTGCGCTCCCGAGCTGGGCCAACTCTGTCAGTGTCATCGAGTTCTCGCTTGACACCGACCTTATCCTCAGAATGAAGCTTTTCCTACATGCACCAAGGTCAGATACATGCAAGCGCAAAGCAAGTAAAGCGAATAGTGAAAACCAAATCCTTACCTTCTTGAGACGGAACATCTCCAGAGCCAGGCCATGGAGCTCTTGCGCAGACAAATCTTCAAAGTTTCCCAACACTGGTGAGAGTACCGGTGATTGGGGTATGATCAGCTCAATTTGTAGCGCACCTGAATCGCATGAGCCAATAGAAATGCTCAGGTCCTTTCCAAAGAGATTGACTTACGCCTGGAACGGTATTTGAAAACGAATTTTCCCAATTTCAACTTACGACGGGACCGAGTCGTCATTTTCTGTTGAGCCACGATGGTATCCATGGCGAATCTGAAACCTTTTAGCACTCAAGTAGATACCAGGCCAGATGGCAAAAGCAGAACACTTACGCCATCCCATGCGACAGCGCTTTCCCTTTCATGGCCTTTTCTGCCAACTCCAGTTCTCGATTGTTACGGACACGCGGGCCGTTGCATTTGACCTTTGTTAATCCATATGCGAGGGCTGCGTCAACGCGGATCACTCCAAGGGAGCTGGCGACCTCCATATCTTGGGCAACTCTCTCTGAGTCGACGATCTCAACTGATGGAGGCATGAGTAAGCATTTTAGTTTCAATACAACCTCTGCCAACGAAAGACGAAAGATGAAATTGAAATAGCATACCACTTGACACCGGTGCAAAGGTGAAGTTAAGACGGTTCACGAATCCTTTCCTATCGAAGGGTGTTGACGTGGAGAAAATTTCGTAAACGGAGGTCTCCGTCGAGTTTTCCTTGTGCTTCTCATATGATTTGCCTGTGACATAGTGGCCGTCAATGTAGACGTCGATGTCAAGCGCATCGTACGGCATAAAACTCTCAAACTCTGGAGCAACTGTGACTTGTACGCTGAACGCGAGGCCGGAAGCAGACTCAATGTAACAAGTTGCCTGTGGAAGGTCGGGTGTGTTGGCTTGGCTGGCAGAGATCGTTTCATCAGAAGCTGCGTACTCGGTTGCGACTTCTCCTGCGACCTTGACATTTACGGCCAAGCCAGGGATATCTTCAATGATAGCCATTTTTGAGACGATGCCCAGACGGTCGACGGCTTTGGAAGTATGGATGGAGTGGTTGGGGAGGCGTTGCGAGAAGATAGAGAGGTATGCTCTGTATGCTTATCGCTTGGGATTGATTGCGGTTCAAGGATGTGAAAGCAGGCAAGTTATCCAACAACCTCAACGGAAGATGCTGCGGCATTTCACGAAGGTGCGAGGCGCTGCATGGTGAACCATTGTTTGCATGGGCAGATTCACGCGGCTTCAATTACAAACGGCGCCAAGTCCTGAGGCTTCCATGAGGCTTCATGTGTGATTACCCTCGCACGTGATTGTGTTGGCCTACTGCTCTAAGGTAGGTGCGGAGAGTCTCAAAGAGAGGCGAGTGGAAGGTGTGCGAGATGGTTGACAAGCACGCCCACGTCGCGCCGCAGCTGGAATACTCTTAAACCTTCCCGTCGCAATGTTGTCATGAGGGTATATGAATACAAAAACAGCCCCTTGCGGGTATTTGTTAAGACGGGGCTACCCAAAATCGAAGTGGCTCTCGCGTGCGAGCCAGGTGCTTTTAATGACAGACAGGAATACAACCGAGTTGTCGCGCAGCATGGCAGAGCCCCACGGATGGACTGGCACTCTTGCTCTAACGATTTTGGATTTGTTCTAGAATCTCGCCTGCTTGGAGACGACGTGCGGACGGGACTGTAAAAACCGAGGCGTTTCGCAGTCTTCTCTGCCAAAAATAAACAATCTGTTTAACAAACCTGTCCAACAATCGATACTGGAAAATCTGATTCAGGAACAGGCATCGAAATGAGCTCTGTCATCCGCACTACAGGTACAAGTTCAGACTGGCAGTTGACTAGGGTGTATGCAACTACCGCCACGACGGTCATCGCAGCCTATCGTGCGAGGATAGGTCGACTAATCAGGAAGGGCCATTGCATGCGTTACTCAAAGTGGGAAGAAAAGCTGGGCGGCCTGCCGGACCTGACGTCAGGCAGACGTCCCGTAGACCTTCGGATATTTGCCACGCGTGGTTGCTTGGCGAGACGGAAGCGTTGGGGAGGAGCCCGGGACCGGGATACGCGTCGGGAAGCTTGGGCCACCCATCAGTACTTCGAGTGGTTTATATTGCCCCGTATGACCCGCAGGGATTCCAAAGCTGCATCGTGAACGAGCAAGCCCTCGCGGAGGAGATACAAGTAGTGACGCTCTAAATTTGCTTGGTCATCTACTTTCCCATGCTCAGGCCGCCGAACAACAATCACATTGCAGCATGGAAACCGTGCGTATTACTCATATTGTAATGCACTCGTACTCGTAACTCGAAGGGAGGTCCTTGGCGATGAGGGGTCGCGGAGCTCTGATGTGGCCGAAACATTCTCCGGGTGGGGTCGGCCGCGGCGTGAATTTGTCGCCCGCCAGCCGCTATGCCGAGGGTGGGCTTCGCTAGGCCGAGGCGAACGGCAAAAGAACCCACATTGCCTCCCCAGACTGAACGGGGAGTTGCCAGGCGTGTCGCGATGCACCCGTCGCGAGAATTCGGTTTGCTGCGAGGTCACTGCGACGAGTCATTGGAGAGATAAGATAAGACGGCATCTTGAGACAGCAGACGCTCTGCCAACTACATAGTTCGTATAGTATTTGTACGACGTCATGTGGGGTTGAGGGCCGCTGGACGAGACGTCGCAGATCCCGTCGGGTGTTTATTTAATTATGTCTCAAAAACACCGCTCGAAGCCTGCCGTCTTGCAAGCCGGGGGGACGGTGAATGCGATACGCCTCGTCCGTGCCAGTAGATTCCTCGCCCCCATCCCTCCTTTGGCCCGGGAGAGAGAGTCTCTCGTCGCCATGCCTGAAAGGGAATCTGAAGGCGGGAAGGAGCTTGCATGCCGCGTCTTTACCTGGACCGGGCACTCGATAACCCCCGGCGGTCCCGTTGCGGGCGGCTCAACAGCCCGCTGCCCCTCCAGTCCTCGGGGCCTATTCATCCTTCCAGGTGGCAACCGCGATTTGTAAAACAGAGCCACCTCAGGCGTGCCATTATTGGCTGCGGCCTGCGGGGAACCCTTTCGGGGCAGGGGAAGCCAAGGGCTGGTGTGGCATTGCGTTGCTGCGCGCGCCGCCTTGATTCGCTGGCCCGGGACACCCTCCGGGGCCGCAGCAGTGGCGGCTGCGCGAGCTCTGCCGGCGTGCTAGCTTCGCGTCGTTGCCGGGGTGGGTTTACGTACGGAGTACTGGTCGCTGCTCGTCCAGACTGCCTCACCGGGCTTAATGCAGAGCTTGCTTGTTCCCAGCTCGTTCCGTCGCCCGGATAACGTCGCGGCCGTGGCGTGCGCCGGCTGCGGGGGAGCCTGAGCTCCCTCCCGACCTGCCGCCGGTGCCCCCGCCTTTTGGATTCGTACTTAGACCTGGCCCGCCCCCGTCGCCACTCTGTCTCGGTCAACTCTCGATTCATTCACTTCCGGGTTTCCTGGTCCAAGCTCGATCTCGACACACTGAACTACGGAAGCAAGCCAGGACTACGTTGTCCAGCAAACCGGCACCATGACTTTGACCGTCGATCTCAACACCCCGGTGACGGGCACCTACAAGCAGCCCATCGGCCTGTAAGCCGCCCGCGGGCAACGAACCCCTCTCGGATTGAAGACGACGAGCTGACTTCCCTCCTTAGCTTCATCAACAATGAGTGGGTTGAGGGTGTCGACAAGAAGAAGTTCGAGGTCATCAACCCTGCCACCGAGGAGGTCATCACCTCGGTCTGCGAGGCCACCGAGAAGGATGTCGATCTGGCCGTTCAGGCCGCGCGAAAGGCCTTCGAGACCACCTGGAGGCAGGTCACACCTGGCGACCGCAGCCGCATGCTCATCAAGCTCGCCGACCTGGTCGAGAAGAACATCGAAATCCTCGCTGCCGTCGAGTCTCTCGACAATGGAAAGTCCATTACCATGGCCTCCGGCGATGTCGGCGCTGTTGCTGCCTGCCTGAGATACTACGGTGGCTGGGCGGACAAGATCGAGGGCAGGACTATCGACATTGCCCCCGACATGTTCCACTATACCCGCCCGGAGCCCGTACGTGATTCCTTGCAACGTCTGCTCGGCGAACCCATCACTAACAATCGGTGTCCTAGCTCGGTGTTTGCGGTCAGATCATTCCCTGGAACTTCCCCCTGCTCATGCTGGCCTGGAAGATCGGCCCTGCTCTGGCCACTGGCAACACCATTGTCATGAAGACTGCTGAGCAGACTCCCCTGTCGGCCCTGGTTTTCGCCAACCTGGTCAAGGAGGCTGGATTCCCTGCTGGCGTCTTCAACCTCCTTTCTGGCTTCGGCAAGGTTGCCGGTGCCGCCATCTCCGCCCACATGGACATTGACAAGGTCGCCTTCACTGGCTCTACTGTCATTGGCCGCACCATCATGAAGGCTGCCGCCTCGTCCAACCTGAAGAAGGTCACTCTCGAGCTGGGCGGCAAGTCTCCCAACATCGTCTTCAACGATGCCGACATTGAGCAGACCATCTCCTGGGTCAACTTTGGTATCTACTTCAACCATGGCCAGTGCTGCTGTGCTGGCACGCGCATCTTCGTCCAGGAGGGCATCTACGACAAGTTCCTCGAGGCCTTCAAGAAGCGCGCTCTGCAGAACAAGGTTGGCGACCCGTTCGACAAGCAAACCTTCCAGGGACCTCAGGTCAGCCAGCTTCAGTTTGACCGTATCATGGGCTACATCAAGTCCGGTAAGGAGGAGGGAGCCACCGTCGAGATCGGTGGTGAGCGCCACGGTGACAAGGGCTACTTCGTCCAGCCCACCATCTTCTCCAACGTCCGCTCCGACATGAAGATTATGCAGGAGGAGATTTTCGGCCCCGTCTGCGCCATTTCCAAGTTCAAGACCGAGGAGGAGGTTGTCAAGCTGGGCAACGACACGACTTATGGTCTTGCCGCTGCGGTTCATACCCAGGATCTCAACACCGCTATTCGTGTCAGCAACTCTCTCAAGGCAGGTACGGTCTGGGTGAACTGCTACAACCTGCTGAGCCACCAGCTTCCATTCGGCGGATTCAAGGAGAGCGGTATCGGAAGAGAGCTTGGCGAGGCAGCCCTGGCCAACTACACGCAGAACAAGTCAGTCGCTATCAGGTTGGGCGGTGCCATGTTTGGTTAAGGATGATATACGGTGAAGAGCGAATTCAAATGGCTAGGATATTGTTTTCGGGTGTAGCTTTGGGCAATTATCTGTATGAGCAAAATGGTGCTGGTAATACAAATTGCAATCAGGCAAGACGGCCACACACTGTGCATGTGGGCCCACATCTCAGATAACGCGAGATTGAGATCGTAGTATTTGTATGATGGTTGCTTCAGGCTCCAAGCCGTGAGTATCAATGCTATATGGGCGTGGCCTGAAAGCTGGTCGTGCGAGTTGACTGAGTGCAGAACGGGCAAGGACGGGTTGAGGATGATGTACATGTATCGGTACGTCTGCGTGTCAAAGAGAGCCTCGACTCTCCAACAAGGACGCTAAAACGGCGGCTGATTCCGATTGATGCCTGAAATGTTTAGTTACAAGTGCGTATACACTGTTCTCCCCTCTCCCAGACTCTTTCACCCGAACCGGCCCTAGTATCGCTGTGAGTGACAAAGGCAAGAAGCAACCCTACTTTGTTGAAGAACCACACCATAAGCCGAACGCAGAGACCGCCACTCCTGACGATGAGAAGTCCGTAGGGCCCGGATGATGCGAGGAATCATCCGATTATAGATAGACTTAATAAAAGAGCATGTGCCTATAGTAAGGTACTAATAAGTGTACTTTATGTCTTTATAAGACACAATGAGCGACTTGGTAGCCAGCTTCATTAATAGTTCGAAGCCAAGAATTCTTGTATTGAACTATGTAGCCCTATGTGCGTGTTCCGTCGACGACGTTGGCTATCTGATCATGCGGAAAGCATTGAGGCCCTTTCTTTCTCACTTACTGGCTCATTTCCAGCGTTGTTGTTTCACTATGGCTGCCTAGATCATCTCACTTTTTCCAATCTCGAGCCGCCTCCTTCCCCCCTTCCCCCGGCCGTTCTTTCAAACTCTCCAATTCACCAATTCTCCGAAACCGCCCGGAGCTTCTGAGCCGATATCCTCACGGAAATCCGTATATATCCTCATAATGCGCCGCCTGGGGGTACTGCCCCGGCATCCTCCACCCAACCGCCGCACCAGCCGGCTCGCGGCCCGCCTCGCGGTGCCGCGCGCAAAGACCCTCGACGCCCTCGTCGCCCACGGCTCGCGCGCAGCCCGCCCAGCGACACCGCCTGTGCCGCAGACACACGGACGCGCCGTCCCGCGCCCGGCCCGCGCAGCCGTCGTGGTGGCACGCGTGGCCCTCGCAGAAGCGGCCGTGGCCGAGCGGCCGCGCCGGCGACGGGCACTCGACGACGGCGCACTTGTGCGCCTCGCAGTACGCCGAGAAGTACAGCTGCGCCTGCGGGCAGTGCCGGGCGCCGCAGCCGTGGTGCGCGCAGTACGACGAGCCTGGGCGCTGCGGGCGGGAGCAGAAGGTGTCAAGGTCGCGGTAGCGGCAAGCCGTGAGGGTGTCTAGGGGGAAAGCCGTCGTCAGTGCCGTTTGCCCCAGCTGTTGAAGACCTGGGTGTGTCGAAGCAACTTACCCTGCTCAACAGCAACGAAGGGTCCTCGTCTGGGTGTATGTATGGGCAGCGCGTCCATCATGTCATGGAAACTCCAACCTGGATCCGCGTGAACACCACACCTCCCCCCGCGCACCGCTCTCGCCTCGCAGCCTGCCTCGAGGCACTCGTGCCTCTTGCAGTAGTTCCCCAGATGCCTCTTCTCAGGGCAGCCGTCCTCCTTGCACGAGTGCTGACGGCAGTGGTTGCTCCCCGCCGCCAACGCCTCCGCGCAGGCTCCGTGCGCGCACGAGTGCGCCCGGCAGTACCGCCCCTTGACGCGCATCTGGTCGCAGTTGTACGCCTCGCAGTAGTGCGCGCTGCAGAAGAGCTCCGCGACGCCGTTGCCGCGCACGTGGCACGGCCGCTCGCAGCACCGGTGCCGGCACGTTCGGGGCCGGCTGCCGGGGCGGTCCGTCTCGCCCTGGAGGCCGGGTTCGCCGCTGCCGCCGGGCGCAAAGGGCAAGCCGCCGCCGAGCTCGCGGCGGTGTTCGGCGCAGCGGAACTGGTCTTGGCGCTGGCTGGGACAGCCCTCTTCGATGCAGTTATCTAGTCTGGCCTCAGTTCACGCCCGTAGTAACAGCCACGAAGGAAGAAGAGCCAACTCACGATACTCCGAGCAGTATCTATAAACATTCGGCTTGCCCTCCCTTACGCCCTGTCTACAAGGGACGCCTCCAAAGCTGCCCGTACATCTCATATCTGCTCGGTCCGTGCCGGTCAGCCTCTCGTTTCGGCGTCAACAGCCAACGCCGGGGAAAGACCTACGCTCGTCGCAAAAGGCACCGACCCGACCCCTTGGGCGCGGGCACGGCGAGCCGTCGGGCGTCCTGAAGAGGCAGAGATGGTACCGGCAGTACAGGGCCTCGTGAAATGTCCCGCTGCCTCTGTGCGTGACGGTGTCGGTCTCCCTGCTGCACCCAGCTGCCTTGCAGCGGCCGTGCCAGATTCCCACGGGGTTGACTTGGTACTGTCGCAGGTTGGAGAGCAAGGCCATACTTGTCCTCGCTCTGTGGTATTCTGCATTGGAGGATATTCAAAGTGTAGATTTCGGCGCAATATGAAGTCGAAGCGGATAGAGGGCTTTTTATAGGAGAAATGCGGTGAGTTCTGAACCGCCAAATCACCCACTCACCCTCCGCGTCGGCGGGAAACCGCATACTCGTATCCCAATGCAATACCTTTCCTGCAGCAGCCCGTTCACCGATGCCAGTCGCTCATCTGCCTCATGACCGTCGCGACGATCGCGACGACGTGGCAGTACCAAGGCCTCACACATCGAGCACGTACGACGCTCTTCAGTGTCAGGTTTCCACGATGCTTGAAGCTCGTCTTCCCATCATTACCTCACAACCCTTCGAAAGGCGTGAGCACGAGTCGAGGCAACTCAGGCTTGTATATGTCCGGGCGGCGGGCCTGTCGTACAAACACTCCAGTTTCGCATTCGGTCTCTCTTCGGGCGAAATCATCACAGGGGCTGGCGGGACAATGCAGGACACATCACAACCTTGCGTTGTCGCTCGAAGACGTCACCGTGCATCGGTAAGCTTTTCTTGTCTATTCGTTGCCTGTCAAATCCGAAGAATAGTTTTCCTCACTCCGTGGTATCATGTCAGTGAAAAGCATACTTCTTGCCCGCCGTACCAAGCCTCCTATTTCTATGGTAGATCAGGGCCGATGGAGCCGGTTACCTCTGTTTACGCCTGAATGAATATCAACGCCCTGAAAGACCAACCAGCTGTTCCTACTTGTTCTCTTCATAAGTCATACGGGATGCGTGTCAAAGTCGAAGTCAAAATTCGCAGTCGAGTGGTACACCCAGCATGTCTGACCGAGTTCCCATGTCTGCCAGGGTCTCATCGCGCGCCAAGCATCAAAGCGTATCATGAAAGGCTCTGTGCGACAACTGCTTGGAGCCCCTCGAGCAGAGCCGCTTCCGCGGCATTGTCGTCGTGCTGTGTCATTTCCTGCGGCTTTGCTGCCTCTCCTCCTGAAGGCGTGTCGTGGGCTGACGGGACCGGCGTGGCTGCCGAAGACGACGGATGGGGGTGGGGTGATTGGGAGGGATGCGCGGGCGCCTGTGGTGGGTTGTGTAGCTGGTGTTGTTGTGGATGAGATTGCGGGTGAGCGTGCGTTTGCGGCCGTGGTTGGGTGGGTGTTGTCGTGGTCGTCGTCGAGGCCGTATCCGTGGCCGGTGTAGCCTGATGCTGCTGAGCTGTCGGCATGTTGAGCTGGCCGGGAGCATGCTGAGCCTGTTGAGGCGTAGGGTGGCCGTGGCTTGGGGTGGGAGTATTTGCCTGCGCCCCTGTTGCCAGCTGAGGAGTAGCGGGAGACCGGACGTGGGGGCTCTGGTGTTGATGTGGCTGCTGTGCCTGCACGTGTGCCTGCGCCGGCACCTGTGCCTGTGGCTGATAGTGGTGTTGCTGGGTTCCTTGCACCTGAGCCTGTCCGTATTGTTGTGCCACGGACTGGCCATGCTGCTGCGTGTGTGGCCTGGGAGGCAGCTGTGCCTGTGGTCTCGGGGGAGCCTGCGGCATGGCTTGTAATACCTGCTGCGTTGTCGCCTTGACGCCCGGCCTGGTTGCTTGGGCCGCCGCCGTACCCATGGTCCTCTGCATTGTTGCTGGTGCGGTGTGCTGCGCGGATAGGTTCCCCTGGCTCGGCGTCCCGTGCTGCGTCGACGAGGCAGCCTGAGCGGCGCTCGCCGCCTGGGCAGGTGTCACGAGGCCGCTCCCCATCCCCCCTGCAGGGCTCCCGGACGCCCTGCCTTGTTGCTGCGGCGGGTGCTGCAGCCCGCCGGCCAGCGCCATGATTCCCTGCAGCTTGGCCTGGTCCTCCTCCGAATTCAGCCTCGCCCGCTCCTCGGCCTCCTTCCTGGCGGCCTGGGTGGGCGCTCTCGTCTTGAGCTCGCCCGTGACGGCCTGCAGATAGAAGGGCATCTCCGAGTTGGTCTTGAGGAAGAACAGCTTGAGGTTCCGTGCCTTGTCTTTCAACTGGACCTGCGTCCGGTCCTTGAGTATGTCGGAAATCGTGCCGTTCTGCCCGAAGTAGGTCAGGATCTGGCTCCAATGCGGGCCCTTGACCATGTCCAGCCCGGCCATGAGGGCCTTTTCTTCTTCCTGGGTCCAGGGGCGCCGGGTCGAGTGGAGGCCCTCGCGCCTCGTGTGGGCCGAAGACTTGGACAGAGCTGCTTGGCGAGCCTTGTCGTACAGTATCGCACTGGGGAAGGTCTGGTTCGGAGGAAGGTTTTCTCCCGGGGCCGGTTGTTGAGCCTGTGGCTCTGGCGCCGGTTGCGCGTAGGTTGAGTAGTAAGGGTGCTGGGCTTGGTGCTGCTGGAGTTGGTGTAGGTACGGAAGTTGGGCGGCCATGCTCTCGGCTGTTCAAGGTTAACATCACCCTGGGTGTTTGGGGGCAAACAAGACTCACTGGTGCTCTGGGGTACTGTCGGCTGGTATGGGACTGGAGAGAGCCCATGTAGGGTCGTCTTGACGTAGTTGGAAGTGCTTTCAGCCACCAGCGCCTCCAGCTCCTTGTAGTCGGTCATGAGGTCGATCTTGTTGCCGTTCGTCTGGGCGGGCGCGTCGTCCGTCTTGATCTCGCCATTGGTGTGCTCCGTCGAGGGCTCGCCGCCTTCCATGGCGGGGCCCGCAGCAGTCTCTTCCGTCAAGCCAGCCAAGGCGTTCTGAACCAGGCCGGACGCGGTCTTCTCGAAGAATGACGACAGGTCATCTAGGTCAATGTCGCCGTGGCCCGCATCCTCCACCTCTGGCTCCACTTGGATCGGTTCTTCTTCACCGAGAAGAATAGGAACACCAAACTTGCTGCCCACTTCCGACGCCGAGTTGAGCCGTAGCTTGACGTAGGCAACGAAGATGCGTAACAGCTCCTCCAAGGGGTGCTTTTCTCGCAGCGCAGCTGGGAAGCGATTAGCCTGCAGCTCTCGGTAGAGGGACGAGGGAACATACTTGGCTCTGGCTGTGCCTTGGCCTCCCCTTGCAGCGTCTCCTTCCGGGACTGCACGGAAGAGACGAAGTTTTGGTCAGCAGAGGTTAGCTCGTTGCCCCCGTGTTGCCCGCGCAACTTGTCCTCCAGCCCCGACATCAACACCTCCCCCAGCACCTCGTCCGAGGGCTTTTCTGGCTCCTTTTTGACAAGCGTTTCCACCGCTCGTTGTGTCATGATACCGAGGTAGAGTTCGGTCATGCCGGCCGGGAGGTCGGAAACCTGGCAGTTGAACATGGACAGGAAGTTTTCGTCGGCGTCGCTGAGTGAGCTCGGGGTCCCGTCCACCAACCAAGACCCGAGCTGAGCCAGGTTGGCGAGCTCGAGAAAGGTGCGGGACTCGGCGTCGTGAATACCCAACTCAGCTGCGGATAGGACCGGCTTCGGCGTGTAGAGCAGTCTGACTTGCTCGAGTGACCGTTTCAGTTGATGATAGGCATGCCCGTGATCAGACTCGCCATTTTTTATCAGCTTCATCGTCTCGTCAAGCGGCGGCTGCACCAGCACGAGCAGTAATGAGAGCGCCTGTGACAGCGCGCCCGTTAGCGTCGGATTCAACAACACCGGATGGCGCGTGACGTACCAGGTTGCCCAGCGCATGGACATTCACATCGCGGATGTACCGTTGCGGCTCCGCGGAGAAGGTGGCCGGCTCCCTGACCGGTTCCGGGAGCGGCGCGCTGTCCACATCCATCGGCTCCGTCGACGTGGCCGGGACGTCTGTCGCGTCGTTGAACTGGTCCACCAGGTCGCCAACGTTGGACAGCGCATTCTGCACGAGCAGCGCCAGTCCGTCCTCGAGCGAGTCCTCCTCGGCCTGGTTGTCCGTCTTTGATCGTTTCGCCTCTGGGCTTTCGTTTGCGGCGCCGCCGATGTCCTCGTACGGTCGCTTGGTCGCGAGCTCCGGAGACAGGTTGAAGTCGAACGCCTCCAGTCCGGTTGGCTCATGTTCTTGCTTGATACCTAGGCAGCCGCCAGTCAGCAACACAGCGCCCGCAGCGGTCGCCCTACGCTCGACGCAGGCTTTGTCGCAAAGGGAAGCCCGACATGCGGCGGCCAACCAACCGCCCGTGAGGGAGGACAGCTCCGACGTACCTGGTGCCGAGACGGCAGCGCCAGCCTCAGCGTGCGCCGGCTCGGCCATGATGCCAATTGCCTCGATTACGGCTGCTGAGAGCACATTCGAGGGCGTATTGCGACGAGAAATGCGGCGCGCTTGGCTGGCAGCTGGGCGAGGTCGGTCGAGATAGCGGGCCGAGATGCGGGCGGTCGGAGAAAATTTGCTGAGTCAGTCACCCGCTGCCCTTATATCGTGCCCCAAAATTCTGCCGCTCGAGATACACAATCCTCACAGCATTGGCTGCTGAAATTTATTGCACATGGCGAATTTCAAAATAGCGGCGGCGGATCTCTGTCTAGACGGCGGGCGGCGGCTGGCGAGGTGAGCCGCAGACTGTTGGCTTGGCCTCTTGCTCCCTTGACCAGTGCGTTGTCTCGTGGTCGAGTGGTCGATCCTCCCGAGTCGCCGCTGTTGCACGCGGCTCCGTGTCACCATCGACATGCAAGGTTTCCTCCCTTGGCGCTGCCGGGCTGCCTTAGTCAGCATCCGCCGCTGAACGCTTCCTCGACCGTGGTTGGCGGCGCCACTGTCTCAATTCCGGATGCGGCAAGAAGGACGACTGGGGCCGTCGATCTTGACACGTCCAACGCAGTGACCTGAGAACATACACAATGCGCTTCTGTGGGGGATGGTGCCCATGATGACGGCTGCTGTTTATAGAGTACCTGTCTACCTAGCTGCCCGACTGTCCGTCGAAGAGAAGCGCACATTTTACCGCTACTGCCGTTGCGGCGTTAGCAGTTGCACGTTGTTGTGGTTGTAGGGGCAACGAATGTCTGTCGCCTACATAAGGTAGGTAGTACAATGTAAATTTGGGAGGTTCTTCCCTCATTGCTTGTCAGGCACTCCTACCTGACTGGGAATAAGGTACGGTAGCCATGCTCGCGGGCTGGGCTGTAAATTGGCCGGGCTCTTGTACACGTCCACAGGTTGGGCTCAAATACGATCACCATAACCTCTCTACCGACCCTACGGAGAATGAAACATTCCTAGGTTCTCATTCCTAGTATTCCAACCAAAGGCCAAAATAGTTCAAGATCCCCCCTAGCGTCCCCATATCCCCATCATACGTCTCCTCCATGGTTGACAAATCGCAATGCCAAACTCACACCCGCACCCCATGGGGGGAACGAGACCACCGCTACGACTACCGTCTACGCTACTTCGCCATGGGCATCCTGCTCACCTTGTTCCTCGCCGTCAGCATCATTGCCATGGTTTTCATCTTCATCCGCAGAGGCGCCAATGATGTCACCGAGGTCAATGGCGAGCTCCCGCAGGGTCCTAAGCACGCATCTGCGGCGACAGTGTTCTTCAAAGGTTGAATCCAGTGCCAGTTTGAGATGCGAGCTTCTACTTTGGTAATTCCTGGGTTAGCAAGCGGTAAGAGCAAGCGTGGTTAATAGGGGTGGGAGGCCGCAATGGTCGTCAAACGAAAGGATCTCTGAACAGTTGGTTCGACCCGCGTGCTCGCACCTTTTGTCGTGTGTCCGGACCATTTGTTGTGTAAATGTCCTGCTACTGGAGTGGCATGTTTCTGAATTCGCTGTTAGGTAGGGCAGTCAAAGAGCCCTCGACAACACCATGTACGCGCAAGTGTGCGATTCCACCAAGGGTCAAGGCGCCAAGCCTAGTTCCGCATTCCCGCATCCATAGTCGTCACCAGACGTCTACGCATACACCAAGTGTTATCACGCCAATGTACACCAAAATTTATTGCCAAAGGAGTCTAATGAGTACGTTCATGCTGCAGACACTGAATAGGTAGGTAATGGTACATGATGGGGGTATCAGGAGCGGGAACCACTCAAGCCACCAGTCCAACATCCTGCAGCTACAGCAAGATAGCAAGAGAAAGCACAATTGCCGCCACACTGCCGCCAAAAATTGACATCTGTCTGTCAAAAGACGTTGCCTTGCCAGCGTCGCTCTTCTTGCTTTCCGTCGGCTTGGGCGCCTGGCTCGTGCCGGAGCTGGAGGAGTCGGTGGGGTCCGCCGTCGCCGTGGCACTCGGCGCCGACGTGTAAGTGCCGCTGTGGGTTTCACCCAGAGCGGGCAGCTTGACATTGCCGTTAACCTGCCACCAGCCGCCTGCAGTGGACGTAGGGCACGCGCGCGTCGACACGTCCTTGGGGTCATAATCGGCCTTCTTTACGCCCGTCGGGTGGATGCTGGCCCACTTCGTCTTGAGATTGTCAAAGTCTGGGCTTCTGGGGCTCGGGGTGCCGCTGCGGACGAAGCCGCCAGCGCTCTGGGACCCGGGAGACCCATACGTGACGATGCCATAGTTGTTTTCTTCCTGAATCCACTCGTACACGATTGCACCGCTCCAGTCGTCCACCATAGGCTTGCTGAAGATGGCGTCCTGATCGTCCCACTTGCGAGGCCCCGGGATGATGCAGCCGGTCTCGGTGAAGAAAATGGGAACAGGGAAGTTGCGCGCGTACTGTTGGAGCTGGTCGTACGTGGACTCTGTGTACGTGCTCGGGTCGCACCACGAGTACGAGTTGAGGCCGAAAAAGTCGACGTTGTCGGACGCGTTGCCACCGCAAGTGAGGTAGTCCTGCAACATAGGCCGGAGCTCCTTGATGTCGGCGGCAGAGTATCCAACGGGGATTTTTCGGTAGCCCTTCTTGTCGCGGTATGCCTTCATGTCACGAGCAGCGGCCTTGAGGAATGGGGCCGCCGGGGAGGAATCCTTGGTGGCAATGTTTTCGTTGCCGATGAAGAATCCCAAGACGTTGTCGTACTTTTGGAAATTGTCCATGACCTTGGAATACTTGTCGTACTGAGTAGAGTTCCAGTACAGGTTGGCCTGCGAGCTCATGTAAGTCAGTGGCCGAGACCCGAGGGCACGGGGGTTGTCTTACCGCCTCAATGTAAGTGCCAAAGGTGTCCAAGTCGACAAGAACATAGATACCAGCGTCGGCCAGCGTCTTCATGCAGCCGTCATGATCAGAGTCGGCGTCAACGTGATACACTCGGATCGTGTTGGCACCAAGATCTTTCATGAGGCTGGCGTCTAGCTTGCATTGGTTGGTGTCGACGAGGGGATCTTCCGGACTGAGCTGGTACGCAACACCTATGAGGGTCAGCACCACATGATGCATAGAGGGAGGCAGTCAACGGACCTTTGATAAAGAATTGCGATCCATCCTTGTTGAAGAACTTGTTTCCGTAGGCCTCGACTGCGTCGAGAGCCGCGGCCGAAGCAGCCAGGCCAGAAACGGCCGCATAGAGAGCGGTTCGCAACATGCTGCCACGTCTCAAGGGCTGTGCGAGAGGGTTCGGGTGATTCGGGCGTCTCCAGACGCGAGTGCCACCGTCTGTCGGGTGCACAGAGCAGGACCAATGCTATCAGCGACGCCTGTTTTGAGTTGGGCAGCGAAGAGCGACAGCGACTCCAAAATGTTGGTGGAACAAACGTCCAAGAGATAGCAAAGCCCGCGAGTCAGTCGCTTCAAAATGCAGAAGATCGGCCTGTTCTCGCAACGAAGCACATCAAGAGAAGCGGGAAAATAAGCGCGGCAGGGCACCCAGAAAACGAGTGGACGACGAGACTATGGCAGTCATCGACGGGCGACAGCAGCAGCAGCAGCAGCGTTTCGGCTCCTTCCTGGGGAAGCCAGAATGACGACGGCACGATGGTCACGGCTGCGGCTTCCATTAAGTATACGTAGCAAGGCACGGTGGCTTCAGGTACGGAGCGCCAACAGAGGCAGGAGGTATCACCTCACTGCTGCTTGCGCATCGCAGTACTCCAGAGCCGTACGAGTGCGAGTAGACCGGGCGGGCTGGGGGCGTTTGGCTCGCCTCTCCCACTTGGCGCGCCCCCGGACGGGCAATACCCACTGAGCAGTGACATGGGCACGTCGGGATGAAGCCTAACACGGATGGCGGCTCGGAACAGGGGACGCCTGGTGTGGTTAGTGAGCCCGCCCATTGGCGCCGACGGGCAAGGCCGAACAGGTTTCTCGCAGACGACAGCAAGGCTCTCAGCGAGCCAGCCGGGGAGGTGGGCGGCACCCCAGCACTCTTGCCAACTCTGCGGCAGGGCACTGCCATCATTGGTGCCCGAGAGACTTGGCTTGTGGCCCCTCTGTATTCCGTATCGAAAAGCCCATTGCAGCGCATTGCAGGGCCATGGCAGGGTCTTGCCGGCAAACGAGCCCGCCCGTTGCGGAGTGCGCTCGTATCCGGCAAGGGCTCGAGATGACATCCAGCGATCGTACGAGGTGACCTTCAAGGTATCCCCATCACGTGGCGGCGATGTACTGCCAAAGCCGCGAGAGCTCAACAGGCGGCCGGCAACAATCTAATTTAGAATCCTGCAGATGACCGGTTACCCCGTTCATTCCCAGTGACCTAGAGCAGCGGGCTGGTCCCCCCATTGGCTCCTGACTCCTTTGCAGGCGCTAAGGCCTTGTTTCGCCCTCGTGCCCCTGCCGCTACGAGCAGGCGCGCCGTGGATCTGCAACCGTGCCTCGTGTCACGCCAATTCGGAGCTCCCAGTCCGGCTGTTGCTTTCTGCCGAGGATCATCGACCTGCGGCGCCAGGGCCATCGCGGCTTTACTCTTTGCTCCATCTCCAGGTCGCGGACGCATTCGAAGGGTGAAGAGAAATGGCACGTCAGATGTGTGCTCAGACCGTTTACCGCTGCATGGGTAGATCGAAGCATGCAACTTGCTTGTGCGGTATATCCAAAGTTCCTCTGGCGTCCGCCTCAGCCAGTGTTGTCCGGCAAGTGAACTCGCTGTGATTGCTCGCAGGGCACTGTGAATCACTGCTCGTTGTTAACGTCAAGTCTCAATCACCACAAGCTCGGTCCAGAAATCATCGCGCCTCAAGCAGCGACCGACGATCTGCAACGTATACCAACGTCGAGAACCGCATCCCGGTGAATGCCAACGATTTGAGACGGCTATCGAACACAAAGTCTGCGTGTAGTAGCATGTGAATTATGAGTATATTCTAGCGGTACTGGGAGCTTTCCAACAACATACATTCCCTGTTGCCGCTCCTCTTATTATGCGCAAGGTACGCATCACGGCGCCCGCACCGCTACGCAGCCTTGTCCACGGCCGCCTGGCCGATCCCCTTCCTCCCAATAAAGGTCCTCATCCCCCTGTCAACCCCCGACACCTTGCGCGCAATCAACTGCACGCCCACCGGCAGCACGTTGTACCAGTCCACCCACCGCGCGTACAGCGGCATGCCAGTCGTCACGCCCTTGCCGCCGTCAATCGCCGCAATCACCTCCTTGGCGACGTCGACGGGCTCAACGACGGGCGCGAAGAAGCTGTTGGGCGTCTGCACGCCGTAGAAGAGCGGCGTGCTCAGCTGGCCCGGCGTGATCAGGACGGTGCGGACCTCGGGGTGCGAATCGCGCAGCTCCGCCGAGAGCGAGCGGTGCAGCGCGGTGATACCGGCCTTGGCCGCCGCGTAGTCGGTCAGCTGGGCCGCGCCGAGATGTCCTATGACGGACGAGATGTTGACAACGGTGCCGCCGCGGCCGGAGCGCAAGATGGCGGGCAGGAAGGCCTTGAGGCAGTAGAAGGGGCCGAGAAGGTTCGTGGCGAGGCTGGTGTCGATGTCGTCGAGGGTGAGGTTGAGGAACGACTTGCCCACGACGATGGCGGCGTTGTTGATGAGGACAGTGGGCGTGCCGAGCTGTTCACGTTCGTCAGCACCTCAGTAGAAGGGCACAAGTGCGTCTCGGGCAGGTCCTTACATCCTTCTCAATCTCCGCCGCGACCTTTGCGACCTGCGCCTTGTCGCTCACGTCACATCTGTAGTACGTCACGCCCCTTGCCTCGCCGTTCTCCATGTCCTTGATGTCCAGCACGGCGACGGTCGCGCCGCGCATGCCGTACACCTCGGCGACCAGCATGCCCAGCCCGCTGGCACCGCCGGTAATGACAATGACCTCCTCGCTGAGGTCCACGTCCCGCGGCAGGCCGTGTGCGATGCGCTGATTTACCACATTGGCCATCCAGCAGAGCGTCACCAGCGTAGCCCACGCGATGGCCAGCAGCATTGGCGGCGCTTCCCACTTCATCGTCCGCGCCCGGAGGCAGAGAGGGATGATCCAGGCCACGAACGGGTGAAGCAGGGTCACGTTGAGGACCTTGAGGAACAGGTCAATGGACAGGGGCGCGAACCACGAGTCGCGCTGCGGCGGCCGCGGGTACTTTGCGGCGGCCGGCATGATGGCTGGTTGACGCTGGGGCCGCCACGAGTTGGCGATGGGTGAGCGAGCGAGGGAGCCGGGCGAGGTCTTGAAATGCAAAAGGCTGCTAGGAGAGAAAGACTGGACCAGCCGTGGCGCAGAGAGTGTGCGAGGAGGGAAGGAGGGAGGGAGGTAGAGAGGAAGAGAGAATGTCGCTGTCTGTCCTCTTTAAACGAAGCTCGTGAACGAAAGGTGGCGGTTTGAAACAACGGGCACATGTGAAGCGTAAAACGCCCGTACCCCTGGTTTCTGACCCTGGTCAAGCGCCCGCCGCAGTGGAGCGCACCACGCGGTCTGAGCCGCATTTGTGTGCAAGCCTCAATTCCGATTCGAGCCGCTTAGTTATACAGAGGAGCTGCCAATTACTGGTGCAGCCTCAATTGTGGCCAAAACATATGTATAGGTCCATTGTGAAAGCATGACTTGGTTTACCCATTATCAAGTTCCGCAGTACGTATCTATAGTCGGCTGCCATCAAGGCTTGCAAATACTGACGTGGAGCCGAATCAACGACCATACTATCTCTACCTAGTGTGTTGGCAGCGTATGAATGGCAAGTGAAATAACGAGAAGTAATGTGGTCATGGCTCCAGAAAGGCGACCAGGAGAGTCCAATCCCAATTCAAATTCTGCGGAGATTCTCTATCGTACAACACCTCCCAGCCCATCACTTGCCGGCTGGCTTCCCGCCCTGCGAGCTCCTCGCCCTCCCCTCGGCATACCTCCTCGTCTGCTCCTCCTCCCACTCGCGCTCCCTCTGCGACGCCTTTCTGCTCCACTCGTGGTAGCCCGGGTCTCGCACGATGCCCTCCCGGCGCCAACGCTTGGGCGGCTTCACGCCCAGCGCCGCCTTCTGCTCCCACACCTGCTTGCCGCGCCGGAACCAGCGCTCCTGGCGGTCCTGCTCCTCGTCCACCGACGGCTGCCACTTGCTCTTGAGGATGCGTCGGATGGCCTCCGACGACACCTCGAACTTGTCCGCCAGCGCCTGCGTCGTGTACACGTCCGGGAACTGCGCGTTGAGCGCGCGGATGCCGGCCAGGGCGTCGGGCGAGAGGCGTTTGCGCGGCTTCCAGCCCTCGGGGAACTTCTTCTTCAATGCGTCCTTTTGCGTCTGCCAGGTCTCGCGCTGGTGTTTGGGCTCGTCCGAGGGGTCTTCGATCGGGCTCTTGACGAGGTCGGAGACGCTCAGCTTGGGCTTCCGTGCCCGCTGCGGCCTCGGGTTGCTGTTCGATGCAGCTCCCATAGATGTATCGGGGGGATTGCTTTGAGGTTGCGCATCCTGGGGTTTGGCCTTCGGGGGTATCTGTCGTGGTTCCCGAGAGGCTTCATCCGCAGAGACCTTTTGGGATGAGGCCCTCGAACCATCACTTTCTACCGCAGCACCCGAAGCATCCGAAGCGCCTTGCACCGTCTCGCTTGCCGGCGCGGCCGCCACGCTACCTGCATCATGTCGTTGTCGCGCCGACAGGCGGAAGCCGCGTGCCTGTCGCGGCGCAGCAAAGAGGCCGCCGTGCACCGCCGCTCGCGGAATCGTCGGCGGTGGCAATGGAGCCGTCGCCTCGAGCCGGTGCACCTGGGCAAGACCCTGGACAAAGATGCGCCATGGCGTGACGCGGCAGGAACAGCTCATCGCTGGCGGATGACGCGCTGCTCGTGGTCGAGAAGCTGGTGTTTCTGGTTGTGCAAGAAAAGTCGAGGCCGAGCCGCGACGGCGACGCAAAGGAAATTCGGGCGTCGCTGAGCAGGGGTCCTGAGGTGGGTCTGCACCTCCAACCACCACGGCCGGCCCAGGCGGAGAAACCTGTACCGGAGCATCCACTCGGCGAGTGTAGACGGCCAAGTTCAACGGCAATGGATACATGATGAGACCGAACCTCCGCATCATGGTTGACAGAGGTTGACAGAGGTGACCGAGATGCGCGCATTCAAGTCACGTGCATTATGCTGACAAGTTCAGCCAGTTCGCGACGGCGATCGATTGATTCCGCTATATCCAGGCAGCACGCGGCTCAAGGCGCATGCATGCTGCCGCAGTGTCGATGCAACCCCAGCATCGAACAATGCAACAAAGAAATAATACATTTTCCGGCTGCCAGAATCTCTGGGAAACGCAACGCAATCACAGCCTCGATACTGATTCCCAGCTCCTCGCTTGTAATGACTATCCTGTAAACGCCGTCCTGCTATTATATACGCCAGTAGTCTGGCTCTTTTTTGCCCCATTGGAGATTAAAGAAGAGGCGAGGAATACATCACCACCTCACATCAGCTCGACAGGTGGCCGCGCCGTGTGAGCCAAGATAGGGCGTGAGTTCTCGATAGGGCTGATCTCGGCAGCCTCGTCGGTGTGATGCTCGTCTGTGTGGTCCTCGACCACAACAGCGGGAAGGTCAGGGCTAGAGCCGTGCGCGTCGGGTCGATAGATGAGGGTGGAGCTACGACTCCTCGTACGGCCACCGGGCAGGACGCTGTCGACGGGGCTCAACGGAGATTCGAGAGCGGGGTCTGGCCGGTGGTGCAGCTTGGCCAGGGCTTCGGCGAGGTCCTCGGCGTGGACCATCTTGTTAGGCGCGTCCTCGAGGCGCATCTCCCAGCCCCGAGGAGGGCTCGGCGGGGGGGAGATGAAGAAGAGCTTGCCGGCGTCCGGCAGCGCAAGGTGCTCGTCCTTGGCCTCCAAATTCGTCTGCTGGCCGAAATATACCTTGAGGCGCTCGCCCAAGACGGCCTCGCCGTCCCAGGCCTGCCGGACGGCGACGGCGGCGTCGACGTCGAAGAAGGAGATGACGATGCGGCGGAAGGACTTGAGCGGCGCAAAGGCATGGATAGGCGCCGTCTTGAGGATCAGGTCGCGGATGGTCTGCAGGTTGTCGGGGCGGAAGATGTCGGTGTTGTGGAGGTTTGTGAAGAGCAGCGTGTTGGAGGGCGGCGTGGGCTGCGTCAGTGGCGGCAGGTCGGAGAGGTCGAGGGTGAGGTTGGCCTTGCGAGAGGCGGAGGAGGAGGACCGCGAGGATCGCGGCGTGGCTCCCATCGAGTCGGAAGGATCCAGCATGTCGGCGGGAGGCGAGGTAGAGCAGGTGGCGACAGCCGAAACAACACTGAGATGGCGGTTGTCGCGCGGCTAGGTCTGGCAAGTGGTAGATGCTTCCCTCGCGGCGGCCTCGGGGGGTATCGGGATGCTCAGCAGGTGGTCGCTACTGCAGGCAGAGATTGTACAGAAGCAATTCCGGCGAACTTTTTGAGGAGGCACGAAGAGGTGAGGAGAGATGATGAGAGGTGAGCAGCGGCGGAAGGGGTGTGGTGGTCGACGGGAGGCGTGGGTGAGGGGCAGCCAGCAGAGGATTTAAAGTGCGGCCGCCGAGACGGTCTTGGAGCGGGTCTCTGGGGCGCTGGATCGGATCTCCCAGCCCCAAACAAGCAGCTGGCAGCCCACAGTGCAGGGCTTGGCGGGCGCTGCTGGGGCACACTCGGCGCTGGAAACGTCTGAGCCCGCTGGGCCGCAGGGTGGATGGGTGGCATTGGCAGGGGCGGTGGGCAGGCGCGCGGGTGGCACCGTGGCAGCCGGGCTGTGCAAATCACAAACCTGTAAGATGCTTGGATGTATGCGCAGGCCTCCGGCATCGCCATGCCGACTGCCCGCTCTTCGCCACCGCCTGGACCGACGTCGAGCGCTCAGCAGACGGACACTGCCTGCTCCGCCTACCACCGGGGGCGCGAAACACGAGCCACGAGACACGAGGCACGGAGCGAGGCTCGGAGCGAGGCACAGCGTGGGCTCGCAAAGTTTCAAGGGCACATACTAAGACTTATGCTTAGTTGCTCCTCGCCTCCCATGCTCCCTCCGTCCAGGCGATCTGTCTCGAGACGGTGGGTCGCTTCGCATGATGCGGAATGCTCGCCGCTCTGGCGACCGGTGCACAGCCACGTTTAGCTGCCGGGCCAGCATCGCAAGGAAGCAGTGTCGCGAAGTATAATACTTCGTACTTTCTCGGCATAGCTGGGCTCCGACTTGAGACACGGGCATGTGTAACGTGGTGTCCGCGATTGGCAGCACGGCCGTTCCTGGCTCGACCAGAGTCCCATCTTGGTAGCGACGGCATGCCTTGGTCAAACAAAGCAAACCTGGCAACGTGACACGGTCCCCGGCGTTCCAGGGTCACCCGGGTTTCCGGCCCTGTCGGTGTCGTTGACAGCGGCAACTCGGCGCCGGTCGACAGCTAATTGGCGGACCCCGTCCGGATGAGCCCCGTCGTCGAGCCGCAGCGCAGAGCCAACGTTTGCTTCGATCCCAACCCAGCAGGCAGGGTGGACAGGAGGACTTGCTGATATTCCGAGCGCGACTGTTCTCGGTCGAGGGAAATGCCCTACAGACGAAACTGTGAAGCACCGGTGAGACGGCCAGCAGTTTCGTTGGCTACTGCCAGAAACTGAAGTCAGAGGCCAGCCGATCCTCGATGCCTATCCCGGCCAAAGTGACGTGCCGTCACGAACAAAGTTTACGTCTAACATCCTCTCATGTCTCCGTGGTAGGTGATATTATTCATCTCCGCTTCGTGATTTATTAGCTCCCGTCGGCGCTCATGAGTCCACTGCGAACCTAGTTGGCGAGGCTGTGCCGCTCGGGTAAATATCACTCGCTCAACAAGATCACCCCCGCCGCGCATCACGCATCATCGTGTCATTGTGTCATCGTGTCTGCTCATGCTCCAAGAGCAAAGTCCAGCTGGAGAAAGCCTCAAAACACACATGCGGAGTGGTACCTCGTCCCTGGCTGCAGGCTCGCAGGGCTTCGGGTACCGCTCCCCACGGCTTCGTCTTGGCATCTCTGCTCCGCCTCCTCCGGCGCTCCACCTCCAACCTTGTACTCGGGAGCGTGTCCCAACCGCCACACGCGACGCCCTTGATATCACCGCCTCAGTTGTGATGCCGACCCGGCAATGGGGCGCCCAGGTGGGCACGAGTACGGGCCGCCGCCCCCCCGGTGCGAAGTGCGATAGGGGGGGCCCATGCTCCTCTCGTCGATGCTCAGGCGTCAATTCAGGCTGAAGACAGAGGACGGGAGGTGCGCTCGAGGAGTGTCTTGCGGAGAGCCCAGCAGGCTATGCTGCTGCTCGCATTCGCTCTTTGCTGCGCCCGCGTCTCATTTCACGGAGCCCACCAACAGCCGCAACAGCGCGTCTGTCAAGGCGCAAGTTGCGGCAGGGCCTCTTGGCGAATGACGCTATTACGTGGAGAAGGCTGCGCGAGGGCAAGCAGAGGAGGACCTGCCTATCACGTACATCGTATTATTGCAAGCGATACTCGTACTGGATCATCAGGCAGGCTGTGTCTCGGCAGCGGCACGGACGGTGCATGCGAGCAGGATCTTTGTATCCTTGCGTGTAACACGACACGGCTCTCCCCGGGCACGATCGACCGAATCGCCGACTCCTGCTGCCCGCGGATCTCGGCCTCGTCCTCTTGATCCAATGAGACTTGTACAAATACCATGATGCTTGAAGCGCTGCGCGAAGATCATGACAGGTGAGCGACCAAGGCCGCATGAAGCCTCCTCCTATAGAGCTACGAAGTTCTTACACCGCCTAATTCATCACCATGCTCGCCAGTTTTCAGATTCAGTAGCTTATTTTTTCAGGTGCTGAAGGGACAAGCCAGCACAATGGGACGGCCCTATTGCCAAGAGCAATCCAACGCGTCTTGAAATTGTGCGAGCCCAACGTGCGTCAAGCCAATGCAAATCTGGCAGGGAACGACGCTCTTCGGTTCCTTGGCTCGTGTAAGCTGCTGGATCATTGCCCTCGCTTCGATGCAGGTCGTGACCCGGAACCCGATAGAGCTCAGCCATCTTCAAGATCATCCAAGGAGCCAGCCTCTCGACTAGGCCAAGGTCGAGCCGTAGATCAGGGTCAAAACGTCGATCAGGGGTCAACAAAGCGACCTATGTAGCGGCCTGTAGGAATGCCAAGCCAGCGAACGAATTCTCACCGTTACATTCAATACGAGGCGATCCTGGCTTGAAATTTAGTGTAGTAGTCATCATGAACAATAACGAGCTTCTCTTGTCTACCCTCCAAAAGGTGGACATTTGACGAGGCCAACAGTGCCTAGGTAGTGACGGCAAGCGACGAGGTCGAGTACGCAATATGTGCTTCACTCGAGTCGAGAGAGGAGGTCGTCCAAGATCCGGAATTTTCATCTATTAACACACAGCCTCCATTTGGGGCCTCAAGATGCCGCTCAAACACGCCTATCCTATCTGGTAGTACAAGACTCATCCTTCGGCTAATGTACAATGCCGTCTCCGGGCCGCACCATCAAAAGCTGCTGCGCCCTCCTCAGCGAAGCTCCACCCCGAGCTCGGCGACGAGCGCGCGCCTGACGCCCTCGTGGAAGGCGTTGGCCTCGTCGTTGGTCAGCGTCCGCTCCAGGCTGCGGTACACGATACGGTAGGCGACGCTCCTGCGCCCCGTCTTGGGGTGCGTGAACTCGTCGATGAGCCGGACGTCCTCGACGACGTCGCCGGCGACGCTGCGCACCACCTCCATGACGTCGTTCTCGTGGAAGGCGCCCTTGGTGTTGCCGCCGGCCGCCGAGGCCGTCGTCGCCGCCGGCAGCCAGAACGACACGTCCTTGGGGCACGGCGGGTACTTGGAGAAGGGCACGAAGCGCCTGAGCGTGTCGAGGCGGTCCGAGACGCCGGCGAACTGCGACAGGAAGCGCTGGTCGCGCGACCAGAAGAGCCGGATGTCCGGGATCTTGAAGAGCAGCATGGCGATGCGGTCGATGCCGATGCCGAAGGCCCAGCCCAGCTGCGACGGCACGCCGGCGTTGATGTAGAGGTCCTGCTTGACCACGCCGCAGCCCAGCACCTCCAGCCAGTCGCCCGCGTAGTAGACCTCGAGTTCCCAGGAAGGGCTCGTGAAGGGGAAGTAGGCCTCGACCCACCGCATCTTCAGGGGCTCGTCGACGAAGTTGGGGTCGTCCTCGAGCGCAGCAGCCTTTGCCCTTGAGAAGATGTCGACGACCATGTTCTCCAGCGACCGTTTCAGGTGCGCCCCGATGGCTTCGGCCTCGGCCGCGGAGTGGTGCTCGCCCTGCAGCGGGTTCCTCTCCTCGTGGAACGGCGGGTTGGGGTCCTCCACCTTGACGTTGTGTCTGGGCAGCGCCTCGAGGTCTCGCCGCACGGCCGCAGCGACGTCGCCGTCTGGGACCTTGCTTCGATCCCACGACCTGGCGCCCTCCATCTGGTGGAACACGGGGTAGTGGCTGCGGTCGATCTCGTCGCGCCGGTAGACGTCGGCCGAGATGAGGTACCCATCGCTCTCGTCGGCACGGAATGTATCGGCCTGGTGCGCGCTCGTGTGCGTGCGCAGGAGGGTGGTCTCGCTCAGGTAGTAGGTGTCGGTGAGGGCTCGTCCGGGGTGGTTGGCCGGGAAGCCCAGGGAGTCGAAGTTCTGGTGCGCCGACACGACGGGGCTGTACTCGTTGTAGTACTTGTACGTCGGCTGGGGGAAGTGCGATTCGATGATCTGGCGCGTGATGTACACGGGGTGGTCTCGCTGGAGGTGCAGCTGTCGCGACGTTGCGTCGAGGACGTTTGGCGGCACGTTGAACCACGCCGCGTCGGTCGGGTACGACTTGCCACGGACAGTGACTGACGAGGGCTTACTTTGACTTGACGCCTTCGCGGCCGGCGCAGGATCTGGGGGGCCAAGGTCAGCGTGCTGTCCTCCCATCCGACTTTGGGCATGCGAACCTGAAGAGTAGAAGCGGGCAGCCCATGACGGTCGCACCGCGGCAGGGCTCCAGCCAACGCGACGGGCTCTGCAGCTCTGGCCCACGAGGCCGCGCGCCGAAACGAGTCGCATCGACATTGTGAGCGGGTAAATTGGGTTCTATTGCATCATCCAATGCCCCGGGATGGACGTGCGTGCCAATGGTTCGGCGCAGGCCTGTCGAGCTCGACGCTGTGTTGGAGCTCCGACGTTGCGGCGAGGCTCGAACCATTGGAAGCTGGGAGCCCCACCAGTTGCGGCCTACCCTGCAGCCGATGCTGCATGCGCTACTGTACGGACAACATATGCATGCCTCGAACTCGTGAGATGGGGAAGACAGACCGTGAAGCAAAACAATATCTTTATGGGATTTCAATATTCAAGTCGGCTCTAAAGAATTGGGACAGCAAGGTTCACGAATGTGAGTCTTGTCTGCTTCAATCCTTCGTTCACTTGTCGTGGCAAGCATGTGAAACACAGACCACAAGCAGCACCTCCGCCGTAAGTTGCAGTCAAGCTACGATGCAACTCAATTGGCGCCCCCAATTAGGTTTCCGATGGCTCCACGGATCATCGGCTCTGAAGCAAATCACCGTGCAACACTCCCACGTCGCAATTGGATCGGAATCTCGAGAAGCTGCACCTCGTACGTCGCACCATGCGCGGAGGCCCGCAGCTCCCTACTGGATTAGTGCGCCGCGGCGCTGCAGCACGACGTCACCGCCTTCTTACAGGGCCAGACATTTTTCTGCCGCCTCCGACGTCAAGGCCGAGGCGGCGCAGCCCAAGTGAGCAATAAGCCGAACCTGAAATATAACGACCGCTGGAAACCTCGCAATAGCCGCACCGCCCAACCTCCGCGAGACCGTCGCGACGCTTCCCTCCCCTTCGCACCCGCAACCGCATCTCCCACCCAGCCAAACGGGCCCGCGCCTCGTCAGCAAGGGGAGGCCCCTTGTGTGAAATGCCTCTGTAGGCTCGGGGCCAGCCGCTTCGACAGCGCCTTTCGGGATGACAGCAGAGAAAGTGGCCGGCTCGGGCCACGACCCGGCCGCGAGCAGGGCCGGCGAGCGCGGCAGCAAGAAGACGGCGCCCGCGGTGCGGTATCCCTTCTGGTTCGGCGGCAGCGCGAGCAGCATGGCGGCGTGCGTCACGCACCCGCTCGACCTGGGTACGTAAAACGTCCGGTTGCGCGCCGCCTCACCTCACCCCATGACCCCGACTGCTTCACCTCTCCCCATGACCCCGACTCGACGACGAACCGCCGCTAACCTCGCGCGACCGCGCAGTCAAGGTCCGGCTGCAGATGCGCAAGGGCGACGCGCCCAAGAACATGAGCGGCACCTTCGTCCACATCGTCCGGAATGACGGCTTCCTCGCCCTGTACAGCGGCATCTCGGCCTCGCTCCTGCGCCAGCTCACCTACTCGACGGTGCGCTTCGGCGTCTACGAGGAGCTCAAGGCGCGCTACGCAAAGTCGTCGCCCGCCGGCAAGGAGCCGCCCTTCACGGCCCTCGTCGCCATGGCCATGGGCTCGGGCTTCCTCGGCGGCGTCGCCGGCAACTTCGCCGACGTGCTCAACGTGCGCATGCAGCACGACGCCGCCCTGCCGCACGCCGAGCGCCGCAACTACCGCCACGCCGTCGACGGCATGGCCCGCATGGCCCGCGAGGAGGGCCCCCTGAGCTTCTTCCGCGGCTGGCTGCCCAACAGCAGCCGCGCCGCCGTCATGACGGCCGGCCAGCTCGCCAGCTACGACACCTTCAAGCGCCTGCTCATGGACTACACCCCCATGGGCGACAACATGACGACGCACTTCTCCGCCTCCTTCCTCGCCGGCCTCGCTGCCGCCACCGCCACCAGCCCCATCGACGTCATCAAGACTCGCGTCATGTCCTCGACCCATCAGCAGGGCATCCTGCACATGGTCGGCGAGATCTACAAGACTGACGGCATCCGCTGGATGTTCAAGGGCTGGGTCCCCAGCTTCCTCCGGCTAGGACCGTGAGTTCACCCTCCACCCCCTCATGATGCAAAAAAAAGCGTGACGCAGGCACTGACGCACAAGGCCGCCGCCCCAGGCACACCATTTGCACGTTTGTCTTCCTGGAGCTGCACCGCAAGGCATATAGACAGGTCAAGGGCCTGGACGAGAATAGGCTGTAATTTTGTTCATGGGTCATGGCATGTGTGACGGCGTTCTATAGAAGGGCGGTGCATCTGCATACGAGTTGTACGGAATTGTTTATACTTGGATCCGTCCAAAAAAAAAAGGAAAAGCTGAGCGACGAATCAGACAAAGCAGAACATAGGCCGAAAATATGGCACTCCTCGAATGCGGACATAGTACCTTTTTGACTGCAGAATCCGCATATCCGATTCATCCATGCCGTGTCTACCTCGTGATTACTGTACAGCTAAAGGAATACAGCCTGACCCCAACTGCCCGCCACCCCAAGCAAAACGCCGAACTCACTGCCACGAATTTTGGTTGTACGGCGTCGTGCTGCCGAACGAGCCTGCGCCGCCGTACGAAGTGTTGCCGCCTCCGTACGAGGAGTTGTCGCCGCCGTACGACGTGTTACCGCCTCCGTACGAGGTGCCACCTCCTCCCCCATACGACGTGTTGCCCCCGCCGTAGGCCGTCAGGTTACCGCCGTATGGAGTCGTGTAACCCTGATCCTGCCAAGGCATCGCGCCCCCGTCCATGTTCATATCCGGACTCCGCGGGCCTTCAGCGTCGGCCTCCTCGCCGCCGTATTTCCTGGGGTCGAGTCCCTTGAGGAGCGCGCCGATCTTCTGCTGCAGGGCTCTGATTCCGCCCTGCACGATCTGGTCGGGCTCCATGGTCCCCGACGTCTCCACCTCGAAGTAGAATCGGTTGGGCGTGGCATCGAAGTCGAATGGCTCGCCCTCTTGCGGGGGGTCTTCCCACGCTGCGTATTTGCTCTTGGGCCTGCAATTCATGTCAGATGACTCTGGCGCATCGAGAAGTCATCGCCGGCTCAAACCTACCATTCCTTCTCAGGATCTGTGTTGTTTTCGAACCACATGTCTAGGTGGTGCAGCTTGTTGTGAGGGTCGTATTCGAAACCGACAGCTGATGTCGGCATCCACTTGGCATGTTCCTTCGCGATCCCCTTCTTGGCGATACACGTGAGCTTCAGCTCCTGGTCCTTGCGCAGCTTCGCAATCAGGCATCCGAGCCCGTCGGGGTCCGTGATGACGGGGCTGCCGACCGAACTAGAGTGGCGCCCGTCGACCACCAGATCTCGCGCATAGACCTTCATGATCTCGTCGGTCGTGCACTTGGCGTGCAGGGTCAGGGAGACGCTGCACTGCTCGCAGTACTGCTCGCAGTCGCAGTCGCGCGAGTAGTTGAGTTCGCTGACGCCTTTTGAGTTGAGGGGAATGAGACCCAGTCGGTGGGCGATGAACTCGTCGGCGAGCACCGAGCTGTTGACCTCGACCTCGACCAGGTCGATGGCGATGGTAGGCACCTCGGCCTGGATGATTCGTCGGATCGAGTTCGCGAAGGACAGGTTCGTTCTGGACAGCTCGAAGTCGACGCGCGTGCTATCGGCCTGATTTCGCCTCCGTTAGAACCGCGACATAAATCTGGAGGGCACCTGGGGCACTATGCGCACCGCCGAGATCTTGACTTGAGGCTGCTCCGGCTCCCCATCCATCACCATCGGGTCGTAGTCCATGCCGTCCATCGTGAGCGGGCTGACGCTGATGGCGGCAGCGACCTGAGATTAAGGTGAAGCGCAGAGCCCTATCGAGCCATGTGTCTTCCCGTCTTCTCGTGGGTTGGGGTCGTGAGAGCAGAGCGGTGTTGGTTCGCGTGACGGTGCAGAGTAAAAGCGCTGAAGCACGCTTGGCTGGTGAGACCTTCCAGCCTAGATGCGCCGTCGTCGCTCGCAGCGGTCGGATTACTAATAATCCGAAGGCTTATCGGGCGGCCTGCGCTCGTGGCGATAAGAGAAAAAACTCCCCGCCATGGCCTACTGACTGCTGTGGAAATTTTGGAAAGACCACCAGCGAGCGATTGCGTTGGACTTGACCTTTGCCGATTGCTTCGTCGCCGCCGACTCCTGCAAAATGAAGATCAAGGCCCTCAGCCGCTCGGTATCGACGCACCAGGCCGCGGGCTCGGACGTCGCGAAGCAGCCCCGGAACCTCGACTCGGCGCTGCATCCTTTCGAGCGGGCTCGCGAGTACCAAAGAGCCCTCAATGCCGTCAAGCTGGAGCGGATGCACGCCGCGCCCTTCGTCGCGCAGCTGGGCCGCGGCCATGTGGACGGCATCTACTCCATCGCCAAGGACCCCAACTCGCTGCAGCGCTTCGCCAGCGGCAGCGGCGATGGCGTCGTCAAGGTCTGGGATCTGACGGACCGGGATGAGATCTGGCACACGACGGCGCACGAGAACATCGTCAAGGGCATGGCGTGGACGAGGGACCAGAAGCTGTTGACGTGTGCCGCCGATCGCACCGTCAAGCTCTTTGACCCCTACAACACGCGAAGCGAGACGGCGCCCATATCGTCGTGGCTGGGCTCGGGTGCCTTCACCAGCATATCGCACCACCGGTCGCGCAACGCCTTCGCCGCCGCCTCCAGCGTCATCTCGATATACGACCTTGAGCGGCACACGGCGGCCCCCGAGGTGCTCAAGTGGCCGACCTCTACCGACACGATAACCAATGTCGCCTTCAACCACGTCGAGACGTCTGTCCTCGCGTCCTGCTCCAGCGATCGCTCCGTCGTCATTTACGACCTTCGAACGGCCATGCCCGTCACCAAGACGGTTCTCAACTTCGCCACCAATCAGATCGCCTGGTCGCCGATGGAGGCGTTCAACATGGCCACGGCCTCCGAGGACCACAACATCTACCTCTTCGACATTCGCAAGTTCGACCGCGCCCTCAATGTCTTCAAGGACCACGTCGCCGCCGTCATGGACGTGGAGTTCTCCCCGACCGGCGAGGAACTCGTTTCCGCCTCGTGGGACCGCACCGTGCGCCTTTGGAACCGCGACCAAGGCCACTCGCGTGACATCTACCACACCAAGCGGATGCAGCGCGTCATGGCTGCCAAGTGGACCCCCGACGCGAATTACATCCTCTCGGGCTCCGACGACGGCAACGTCCGTCTTTGGCGCGCAAACGCATCGGAGCGCCAGGGTGTCAAGTCGGCCCGCCACCGCCAGGCCCTCGAGTACAACGACGCCCTCGTGAACCGCTTCGCCCACATGCCCGAGATCCGCCGCATCAAGCGTCACCGCCACGTCCCCAAGGTTCTCAAGAAGGCCGCCGAGATCAAGGGCCAGGAGATCAAGAGCATCAAGCGCAAGGAGGAGAACGAGCGGCGCCACACCAAGAAGCAGTTCGAGCGCCGCAAGAGCGAGAGGGAAAAGATGGTGCTGGCGCGGGAGAAGTAAGGGCTGTCAGGCGTGCTCAACTATTCCTTCTATGTATGTTTGCATTGCAAGGCGTTCGGTAAATGCTGGTTTGGGAAGACGGAGCTTCAGTACAATACCATGTCCAACACTACAATGGTGTCATTTTTTCTACATAGGTCGCTAGAAACGGCTGATGATTCCTCGAGACGCATAGGCATCAAGTTCCGAAAGTGAGGAGTAGGTGTATTGTTCGATAACATCGCATTTTCGCCTAGGCTATCTGCTACCAGAGCTGTGATCCATTTTCCTAACGAAGCCAATCAACTCCGTAGAATACCCCCCGGCCTAGAAGTCAGTCCCCGTCGCAAGAAACCAGCGCTGGCAAACGCTCTGAAAAGCACACTCCAGGTCCCTGCTTCTTAACAAAGCAGCAAAAGGCCAATTCAAGCACGCCCGAAATCAACATGTCAACGCCGCTGGCTTAATCTCGCCAGCTGTGTGGGGTATTCGTGAAACATAAGTCGCCCCTCCCCTTGCCGCGTCTCCTGCCGTCTAGTTTTGCCGTGCTTCGCTCCCAACGCCATTCCAATTTTCATATTTCCATCATTAGCATTGCTGTTGTTGTTCTTGATCGTTGCTGTTGTTGTAGTAGTTCAACCTTTCGTTGTACACGTCTGGACTCGAAAGGGTCCCGCGTATCTCGCCGGCGCCCTTAGACGCTTCCCCTTGCCGCCTTCTGTGGCTTGTAGTTGGGCATCTCCTCGAACCAGCCTCGCGCCTCGTCGTACCTGTAAGCGTGGAAGGCGATGCCGTACGGCTTGGGATCAATCGAGTAGAGCATGCCCAGCGGGACGTCCATGTCGGTAATGTCCTCTCGAGTGAGGTCCATGAAGTAGGCCATGAGGACCCGACAGACAGACCGGTGCCCGATGATGAGAAGGTGGTCCGTGATGCGCTCAATCTCCCGCACCATGTCGCGCAGACGGCTAATAACCTGGAGGTAGCCCTCGCCGCCGACACCTGGGTAGATGTAGTTGAGCTTGTCCAGGGATCGCTTGTGGAACTCCTCCGGATACTTGCTCGCAATCTCCTCGTACGTCATGCCCTCGAACTGGCCCGAATTCAGTTCGTTGAGCATCTCCCAGTTTTTGACGTCGTAGTCGTCGTCGACGTCAAAATACTCTGCCGTCTCGACGCTCCTCTTGAGCATCGACGTCCACACGCAAAAATTCTTGTCGTCCAGATCCCGGTCCATCTCCGGATACGGCGGAGTGTTGTCGCCCGGCAGCGGCGGGAACGACGCCTGGGCCATCTTGCTCTTCTGCTCCATGATCCACTCTTTGCGCTTCTGGGTCATGAACCTGTACAGCGCCTGGCCGTAGCAATGCCCCCGCTCCGTCAGCGGAGCATCACCGCCGAGCTTGCCGAGCTCGTTGTCAATGCTCTGGCCATGGCGGGTGATCCAAATTTGTCGAGGGGCAAGATTGAAACTCGAGAGGTAGGTGCTAATCCCGCCACTCAGGAATCCCTTCAGCCGATGCTGCACGAGCTTCCTGCCGACGTCGATCATCTAAGGCACGTTAACCACAAGTCCTGGGTGTGTGGGAGGGACGACGGCACAACGCACCTGGATGTACTGCATGTCATTTTCCTCTTCGTAATCGCCCAGAGGCACGTAAGCGCTGGCGTAGGCTGCGACGCGGGCCTTGAAGTCCTCGAGAGACTTGTGCGGGTCCTTGTCGCGGTAGTCCGGACCAGAAAGCTTGAGGCGCATGTTGGCCTCGAGGAGGTTCTGATCCCTGCAAATGCTCTCGATGAAGAGAATGCCCAGCTTGGGCTCGCGGGTTCTAATGCGGTCGACAATCATCTGCCTCCGCTCGACGGTGCTGTTTGTGGCGTCGAGGATCCCCACAGCGCCGCCCTGGTTCAACAGGTAGTCGAGCAGCTCGTCGAGCGTGTCCATGGCCACCTGGTCCCTTATGGCGGACGCTTTCTGGTTCTTGGGATCGAAGAACTTGGCAGACTGGTCGGTATCTTGCTGTACCCCGGCGGTGTCCTGGTTTAGATTCAGCGTAGTGGGCGACGCCAGGCGGTCGGGGCTGGTGGCGCGAGGCGCGGGCATGCCGTTGAGCAGGATGGTGGCGGCCTGGACGGGAGGGTCGAGGCAGTCGGGCTCGGGGGCCAAATTGGATCTTGGTGAGACCTTGATACCGGCGTGGTGGCGTCTGCGATTGCCAACGTTGAAGATTCGGGAGTCGTGTTGCTGCCAGGACAGGTACCGTTGCAGCTTCTTGGTGATGTACGACTTGCCGCGCGCAGGCAAGCCGACCATGACGATGACGAGCTTGGCCGCCACGTCGCGCTGGGGGATGCGGCCGTCGGGGGAGACGCGGGACCTCGTCATGCCGGGGATATTGAGCGTGGTGGCGTGCGGGCGCACCCTCGGGGTTTGACTGCCCGAGTTCTGGCGCTGGGGAGGCCTGCGAGGTGCCAGTCAGCAAGGCGGCCATGGGAGGCGTCGGCACAGCGACGGAGGGCTCGAGGGAAGTCTCGAGACTTACATGCGCGGCGAGCTCGGGGCCGTCGAATTGACGCTCTGGGACAGGGGTGGCGTGTCGGTCAGGTCCTTCATGATGCGCATCGCCTGGGCCATGGCCGGCATGGGCAGGGGCGCCGTCGTCGGGTGGCCATCGCGAACGGCGGGCGGCGGCAGGTCAGGCAGCCGGTTCTCGGGCTCCGAGGTCGTGGGCGAGATCGACGAGGGCGACGACGAAGCGAGCCCGTGGTTCATGACCAGCTTTGCGAGGGCCGACTGCTTGGCTTGCCTTTGACCCACGTCTAAGTGCACAAAAAAAACCCAGGTGTAAGCAGAGGCTTCAGGCGAGCGGAGCGAAAACGAGCAGCGCGGATGGCGAGGCAAAAATAACCAGGGGCGAGGCACGCAGCGGAAGCGAGAGCTGGGACACACCTTGTCTGGGTATGACTACAGACGGCATGGGGACGTGGTGGTGGTGATGGGTGCGGAGGAGAGAGAATCGACGAGAGGGTGGTGCAGCGCAGCGCCGCTAACTAATACTCGCGGGCGCTGGGCAGCCTCAACAAGCCCAGACAGGACCGAAGCAGACGTGGACAGGCCCCTGTCCAATGACGTCCCACACCTGCAGCGAGCCTTCTGGTCGGGCTCGTACCAGCGAGACCGGCTCGTGGGGCGAGCCGGCGCAGCGAGGCGACGAGGGGCCTGCGATTAACGTCGGGGGGCGTCTTGGCCGGTGCCCAGCGCTGACTCGGAGGCGTCCACCGATGCAACCTTCTGCGCCGCCAGCCAGCCAGAGGGAGGACCGCGGCGTCCGGGGGCCCCGTGCGAGCGTGAGGCCACAGCCGGCCAGCCTGGCGTGGTTGGTGTCGATGGAGGATGGATAGCCTGGCCTGTCTCAAATCCAATATTGCAACTTGCCGCCCAACCACATGCAGGCCTCGGTGTGGCATTCTACTGAGTCTGATCCTGCTGGCCAGCACACCTAAAGGTAGAGTACCCAGAGAGAGCACATGCAAACGGGTTCGTGCTCGCCACAGCGCACGTCCAAACGACGACATGCACGCGATGTCATACCACAACACTTGACAGTTGCCTAATGTAGAGTCCAACTACTCCGTCCGCAGAGGGCTGCATCGCCATCGCCAAGAAACGGCAGCACGCGGGCCGGCTCCCAATCGTCGTTTCGAAGGCTCTCTCTCAACCTCGACTGTCTCACTTGACTCGATTGCTGCTCCGTGCTGAGCGCCAACTGTTGAGACCCTACGAGCGTGTACCGAAGAGGCCCTGCCTGCGCATTGACGAGCCAAGGGATCATCTCGAAGACCTAACGGAAGCACTGCGACGCGCACGCCCGTGAAGGACGGTCGACGCGACACGGGTTTAATTTTTTTTTATAGTAGCTCTGCTCACTTCGGATGAAACCAAGCGGTGACATTGGCTGCAGCGGCGCAACCCGGGAAGCTGTGCGACGATGCGGCGACTTTAAGCATAGTTTCGAAGCGACCGAGGTGCGAGTCTATTTCTGTTGAGCAAAACATTGTCTCGGGCCGCGAAAAGCAGAGTAAGACAGCGCAAATGAGAAACGGGCGTTTGGGAGGGCAGCCTGCCGCGGAGCAGCCGCAGGCAGACGTGGCTTTTCCCACGGCGCCCTCGGTTCGCGATACGTGGTCCGAGGATCGCGCGCACGAAGGAGCAGAAGGTTGGAGTAGGCTTGGAGGCGCTCGTCAAGTTGGAGTCGCCTCTGGCCATTGTTAGCATACTTACGCGAAGAGGCGAGGTAATGCGTCCTGGCGCTATCTCGCGTCCCCGCTCAGGGCTCGGGTGGCAGGGGTCTTCACACGTGGAGACCGATGTGACTCCACCGCCCAGAAGGGGTTCAGGCGGGCGGCGACATCGGAGCCTGCGGCGTGCCTGTCTTCGATGCTATCCTGCGCCTGCTGGCTGCGTGGCTCGCGCTTTGGCAGCCGCCGTGCTCGTACGAGCAGAGATGCGCTGAGCTTTTAGCTTGATGAAGCTTAGCAGAAAGCGGGGGAGGCGAGCCAGCATCTCGAGAGCTGGCGCCATTCCTTGCGAGACTGAGGCGGGCGCGCGGGAAACTTGGAAGGCCGTCAGCCAATGCGCCTCGCGTCTCACGCACCAGGCCGCTCCGGCGCCCGTAACGTATCATGGCAGGATTCTGCTCGAGGACAACTACGTAGTACAGCAAAGGGAATGCGTGCGAACGTCGATGGTCAAGGCGAACGAGGAGAAGCGCGGGGGAAGGGAGGGCAGCCGGCAGCTGCGCTGCTTGGACCCTGACCGAGATGGACATGGCAGCGTCCCACCAGCACCCCGGCATCCCTGCCAAGGCTAAACAAGCCTCGCACACATCATGCCTGCACTATAATGCCTGCCACTCACTCACCCAGCCCAGCTCGGCGCAGCTCCGACGTGGAGCCTGCAGGTCGCCCCGCCGCGGCGGACACGCTCGTCCGAAACGGCCGCTTCAGCATCGCGAGGTTGCAGGTCGCTGCGACGCTTTTAGAAGCGGACGCGACGTGTGAAGCCGCGGGCGCACCGCATCATGCCGCCGCCCCTTCCGGAGAGCATGAGTCGAGGTGACATTTGCTCCTCGATTCGGTCCGGCTCACCTTGGTCATCTCGTCGCCGCTGCCTGGTGGTGCAGCTTGCAGGTGTAGGTGTGACTCGCAGAGCGCAAACTCTCCCTGGCCGCGCACGGCACCGCTTTTGCCATACACTACCAGGCACACGCAGACCTCGACGCCACCAAAGGAGCTTCCCACGCTCCACTGCCTCCACCGCCGCGGGCTCTCGTCTCGCGCTTGGTCCACCGAACGGCACCTCCTCGGCGTAGCTCTCCTCGCACGCGTCTCGCTGCAGACGCGTCGCACCAGCAACTCAAAGTTCGAACTCGGCATCGCCAGCTTCTTCGTCCGCGGCCAAGACGGCTGCCCTCCACCGAAGATGCACGAAGAACACCAGTATCTCGACCTCGTGCGGGAGATAATCGACCAAGGCGAGCACCGGCCCGACCGGTAGGAAGCCCTCGGCCGCGGCGCTTCAACCCCACCGCAACTAACACTCTCGGAAGGACTGGCACGGGGACGTACGCTGTCTTCGCCCCCCGACCGCTCAAGTTCTCTCTCAACCAAGACGGGACGCCAGTTCTACCGCTCCTGACCACGAAGCGCGTCTTTCTGAAGGCAGTCGTCGCCGAGCTCTTGTGGTTCATCGAGGGCAACACGTCGTCACTCGCGCTCAGCGAGGCCGGCGTCAAGATCTGGGACGGCAACGGGTCGCGCGAGTATCTCGATAGCGTCGGCCTCTCGCATCGCGAGGTCGGCGACCTAGGCCCCGTCTACGGCTTCCAGTGGCGGCACTTTGGCGCCAACTACGTAGATGCGAAGACGGACTACACGGGCCAGGGCGTCGACCAACTCGCCGACGTAATACATAAGCTGCGGACGAAGCCGTACGACCGTCGCATAATCATGTCTGCGTGGAACCCCAAGGATCTGGCGAACATGGCCCTACCACCGTGCCACATGTTCGCCCAGTTCTACGTTTCATACCCGCGGACGAAGCGGCCGGCAGCGGCGTCGAATGGCCACGGTGCGACCGCCGAGAATGGCGAGAGTAAAGATAAGCCACAGGGTCACCTCCACTGTCAACTCTATCAGAGGTCTTGCGATATGGGCCTGGGCGTGCCGTTCAACATCGCCAGCTATGCACTGCTGACGCACATGCTTGCTCACGTATGTAACCTCGTTCCGGGCAGCTTAACGCATGTCATGGGAGACGCCCACGTCTATCTCGACCACGTTGATGCGCTCCAGGAACAACTGCAGCGCGAGCCGCGGGCCTTCCCCCGGCTGGAGATATCGCGCGAACGTGGGGGTAGCATTGACGGTTGGAAGGCCGAGGACTTTGCGATCCACGGGTACAATCCGCATAAGTCTATTCCCATGAAGATGTCTGTTTGAAGGCATGCTTCATTGTTGGGAGGAGCAGATGCGAACAGTAGCCAAACGAAGCTCGTCTTACCATCCACCGGTCTGAGGTGATCCGGGGTTCTGCGGAGCTCCAAGTCGCCGTCATCTACAGCCGAAGCGCGAGTCGCCTTCAGAGCCGCCACGCGAGGGCGATTTGGTTCAATCAGCAACGCTCTCCTCGGCTAGGCATCGCACTGGGATTGATCCTTCTCGAGAAACTTTGGGTCAGGACGCTGCGGGATGGCCAGAAAGCGCAACACTGAGTGCCAACGTAAGCCGCTGTTGCCAAGATAGCTCTGCATGAGATGCCACCGAGCCTTGGGCATGTGTGTTGTCACAGCAGACGCGCGAGCCAATCCAGCTGCTGGAGCTATATTCGTAGCAATAAGGAGTAACTCCGAAACGCCGCTGAAGCAGAATGGCCAAAAACTCCGTGCCGATGAGGACGGCAATTGCGCCGAGAGAGTTTTCGAGCATTATCAGCGAGATACTACTCGTACTCGTGGCACGCCGTAAGTTGGGGGTTGTGGGGCGAGCTCGGCCCAGAACACCGAGCTGCAGGCGACCGACGCATCCGCTGCTAGGGCGGTGGATTCCAACCATGGGTCACAGCTCCGTCGGGACCGATCGCTCGTGCGTTTCGTGTGCCATGTCAGTTCCTAACTACCTATACAAAGTTGCTTTTCTTGTACAGTTATATGTAAATCCAGCTTCCTCTTTGCACTCGAGCTGTCTCTTTTAAAAGTCAGGGTGTAGACATTTGAGGTACAAGTATTCACCTTGGCGAGTTGTTGAAGTCTAAAAGTGAACGTTGTTCTTCGCGTCAAACGCATTTTCAGCCATTGGTTGCGGACCGTCATAAGTATTTTGAAGTACGTATATGCAAGTAGTGGAACAGCACTAAGAGACAATGCCCCGCGATGAGAGTGCGAGCCAGGCGTGAGTACCTTGCCAGAGCCGCTGAGGTACAAATGCTGCGACACTCCCTCCCCAATCCTCGAGTAAGCCTACTCCAATCCTAGCCAGCAAACGCCGTACGTTGGCCTCAGGAAAGTCGTCGACGTCGGGCTGGGCGACGTAGCGTAGCGCCACGACGGAAAAGTCAGGTAGGAGCCAATAGCAGTGACCAATTCGTATGCCGTGTATACAAGGCTGGAGCTCACCCCCGTACCCGTACTTGAGCTTCAGGATTCGCGAGCGGTTCGCTAGTTGTGCTCTCAGGGCCGGGTGCACGCGGCCCCTCGCGTGACGGTCCTCAGTATCGTGGGTATGGGTGACCCTCGTGGTACACGCATAGCAAATATGTCAAGATTCTGATATAAAGTAGGTATGTAGTGACAGTATTGCTTCATGGCATCCAGTGGCCGCCGAAGGAGACAAGGAGCCAATAAAAGCCTAACACAGGGTGCAAGCAAACATAACACGAACAAGCCTAGGAACCAGCAAAAAGGCATACTAAATAGAAGCTTCCAGTAGGCATCAAGAAGAACAGACACCATACTGGCATATGGCATTCGGCAGAAGAAAGGGGGCAAGTTGTCCGCCAGGGATGTTTGCGGCTTTCAAGAACTGGGCGGTCTCCATTAGACTGAGTGCACCGTCGACCGTGCATATACCGTTAGGTAGATTCCATTTCGGCTGATTGCCGAAATCCACTAAGATTTGATCTTGGCCGGCAGGGAGGGGGCCGCCGATCGTTGGATGCCAGTTAACCGCGGCACTCACATTGCATACCGGGATGGTCCATAGCCCTTCCATTGATGCAAGGGCGCTTGCGGGGTTGATACCAGCTTTGATCGAGGATTGTATGCGAGATTCGAAGGTAGTGTTGTCATAGTTATATCCCGCAACTTGGTAGGATGCTACAGACGACTGGATAATATCCTACGTAGGAGTTAGCCTTTAGTATCCTGAATAGTATTGTGACGTCTGCCTTAGGGACTCACAGTTACGGTTAAGCCGGAGAATTCACCACTACCCGAGAACAAGTTGGATCCTTGTGGAGAAGCGACACTTCCACTAGGGTTGGCCAGCGGCGGCGGGTCGTACTGGTATAAGTACCAGGCTTCATTACTGGTCGTATTGCACCAGGAAGAACCCGATGGGCCTTTACCAATGCCTTGATCATCACCGCACGCACCACCGCCGAGGATAAAGATCTTCTGCTGTCGATAAATCCAATTGATTGAAGACGCTTGTATAAATGTCGTCAACTGCGATACGGTATCCGCGGCATTGGGGCCGCTGAAGTCCACCCAGGATCCGCCAGAAAGGTAGGACCGGATATCTCCAGTATTTTCGAAATTCGAACCGTACATCAGCTGGTCATTCATTTGGGCGATCGCAGTGTATGTAGTATTAAATAGCTGGCCAAGGTAATCCCCTAGGCCGCCAGAAGTATCGAATTGGGATTCCGGACTTGCCCGATACGTTAGCCGATTAGCTAGCAACTAGAAAAACACATCTCTAGAGGGCAGTAGTGAGCATGCATAGTATGGAAACTTACGGGTTAGCTGTAGTAGCAGTTTTGGTAGCAGATACAACGCCGGAGAAGACGTTGTTAGCCGCACTTACGGCCGCCGAACTTATGGCCGGTACAGCGAACGGCCCGGCGGGAGTAAGTGCTGCGCCTATACCGATGACCGTTGTTAGGAACCCAAGGAGGATGGATAGCAGTGGGTTGGCGGGTGGGGTTTGCCAGAAGTCGACGACCCATTTGTTCTGTTCCAATGCCGCGGTAGTGGCGGCGGTGTGAAGGGCGCTGTCGAATCCTGTTAGGAAGGACTGGAAGCCGCTAAGCGCCCGCAAAACATAGTATGCCTGCTGGGTTGATGTGCCCAGGCTGTTCAACTTCGAGTTATCACAAGGATCGGTCACAGCACAACTCCCTTGCGTGCCGTAGAACTTGCACGACCAGTTGGGATCATTCAGTAGCTCGAGACCCAAGGCACCAGCAAGTCCATTTGAGTTGTTTCCAATAGCAGCCTGATTGTTGGTGATAAATTGGCTCAGCCACGAATCAGTATCAGCAGCCTGCCAATCGGCAGGTGTGGGATTGAAGTATTGGGACACTTGACAGCTGTCGCGACGGAGAGGATGAGGAAGCTGACTAACGGGGGGACGAGCATATGCGAGGAAACCCAGCAGACATGCTGCTAGCATAAAGGAATAGAGAAGCATGTTGCCACGATAAAGGTAGGAATACACGATCGTAGAAGCTTGCCTGAAGAAGACAGCTCTAGCATAAGAAGCACCAGGACCATCTTTATATTTGAAAGACGGTGGTTCATACAGCCCGTCCTCTCGGAGCCTCTCGGACAATTAACATCCAGCAGGCCGTGACATCCGGTTGAAGCTGTCATGCTCCTGTTAGAAGGCGGGCTTGTGGCGCACACCTAACTCGGCTGTCGAGCGGAAAATGAGGCGATAGATAGCCACGAAGATGGATAGTTCGTACATACTTGCATAGGTTCAACTAAGGGTATCCCTGTTGTGCTGTTGATATCTTCAAGCAGCCGGTCTATCTGCGTAGAAAGGGGCGCGGCCCGTGCCCCCATCTCTTGGTGGTCGTTACGCCGGATTAGGCAGCCTCTAGAGAGTCTCGAGCTGACAACTCCCGCCAGGCCACTCAATATTACGTGTTTGATTCCATACTCTACCGCATAAACTCAGGAAATTCGTTGCGGGGCCGTCGCGCGAGAATATTACTCATATATAAGTCGTGAGATATTATTACTCATTGCAAACAACGAACGACGTTGTCGGGAGGTCGGGGTGGCTGCTTCCGAAGGGCAGGTACCCACCAATCAACTCTTCGAGAAGCAACCCCAGGCTGCAGATCAGGGGTGCTAAGACCGTCCCAAGGTCAGCCATCAAAGAAGGTTTCGGTCTTATTTGGCAAACAGCTTGCTATAGCTGTACAAGCTAATGCATCATCGGCACTGTATGAAGCTTGGCCATTAAGGTTGCAATCGAATATCCTGTTCAAATGCCCGATCGCGACATGCAAAGGACACTTCTTTGCCATCTTAAGCGACTAGGGGAAGAAGATACAGGGACGGTGAGGAACACCGAGAATGTTATGATTCTGGGCTCGGATTCGTTGCAGGAGAGTGTCAACGTACGCCCAGAGGATTTCCAAAGGTTCTATATTAGCGCTAGAGGGACTCTGCTTCGTCATAGTATGGCGTAGCTCAACTGTCTGAGTGCAACACCATAAAGTAGTATACGGTCATTCTTGTAGTGTCATTGGCGGCTTGAAGATGCTAGTAGCATTGGCGTGCCGCACCCGAGCGTGTGCACGTCCCCGAAAAGAGCAGCGCCGGCGGTCATGGAAGGCAACTCTTCATATCGTCGGTCGGGGATCTATTTGCCGTAAAGGGGGTGCATAGCAGGAATAGGGCGGTTCAAGTTGTTGGCTCCATACCCGCAGAATCATGATGTCGCATACTCGGGTTGCATACTCAACATTAAGACCTATAGAGAATTGAGCACAACATGCCCAGTGACCTCGCCGTGTACGTAGAATGATTCCATTCCGTGGGTCCAAGACCGCCGCAAGAGTCCCATCGCGGGGCATTAGCGGGGAATCCCTGTCCCGATGCACTACTCCGTAGTTAGGTACCTTACCTTGTAAGGCTGAGTCTAAACCCGCCCGTTAAATGCCCCAGTCAGAGCGCCAAATCCGTATTGTAACGGCATCCAGGAACAGCTGAAATACTGCAATGTACCCTGTCGACGGGTAATTGCAAGACTCCGACGGACGAGTCATTTGCGACGGGGGCGGGCGGTTGGTAAGAGGTCACTGCGTACGCAGACCGGCGTATGTAGTACGGCTTACAACGGCCGCTGCGTGAGCCGATGGGCCGACGCTGCCATGTGCTGATGCCTACTACCGATAATATCTTCGCGTCGGCTGATCGTCTTGGGCCGCGGACCAAGGCTGGACAGAGCTCGATGCCTTCCGCCGTGGCTGCTGGCCTTGCCTTGGCAAGCTTAGGTTGCGTTCAACGGCTTCCCTTGCACAAAGTGCGGGTACCGGCAAAACGTTGCCCCGGTAGTCACGAAGCCCCAGCATCAATGTGAAGTAAAAGAGGAAGTTTAGTTACGCATCAATTGTACTCGTAGGCATTTGAGAACCTAGATGATGTCCCAGAGGGACAGCGTGAGGGACGCCAGATATTGAGATTTCACGGGCCGCCACCTGCAGCAGCGGGGGTACGACTTGTCTGGTGCTCTACATGTAATCAGAAACGCAAACACTTTAGGAGCGACATGGCTTGCTGGCATTCTTCGAACCTTCTCTTGCCTGCCACCGGTAGCTAAAACTGCAGGCTTCATGATTTCTTTGCTTGAGTGTTGCCAGTTTCACTCTCGAAGTACTCGTAAGGTCTAATATCGTCGATGGGTGCGACTGAAGCAAGGTTCGCCCTAGCTTGCTGCTGCTAGGCGCGCCACGCGGCGGGGGGCGGGCCAACGCGCCACCGCGGGTCTTGGATCTTGACCTTGTTTACCACGATGCACACACCCTTGCAGCCCTCCACTGCCATGCGCCCTCAGCCAAACCACCTATCCGAGCCCGCCCTGGCGAACGAAAGCCGAGCAGCAACGCGCTGCCGTGTGATGCGATCCAATGTTCGCGACGCTACCGGACTTCACGCCGCGAGATGTACGTGGCTCTCCTTGAGAAACCTCCTCCGCGCCCGCCGGCTCTGATCCAACGCTGACGCCCTCGGGCAGTCGCATTCTCTCTGGTACACGCCCTCTAGATCGCCCTTCCCGGCCCATAGGCCTCACGATGCGCACCACGCCGACCCCGCCTCCCACACCCACGGGCCCAACCACCACGCGCGCTCGCGCGGCCATGTCGTCGAGCGGACCGCGTTGGCGCGCCTCGCCGCCGACGAGCAGTACCTGCACCGGCGGAGGCTGAACGTCCAGAACTTCGGCAGCGGCTGGCTGCGGCCGCCCGGCGTGGTCAAGACGCTGCACCAGATGCGCGAGGAGAAGCGCGAGCAGGAGGAGCACCAGGAGGCCCTCCGCCGCGAGCAGCTGGCGCAGGAGCTTGCCGAGGCCGAGGCCGCCGGAGTGCCCGAGGACGGCATGATGGACGATGTTCAGCTGGACGGGGCGCAGGACCTGGACGACGAGATCCCGGACGCCGACGAGGACCCCTTCGGCATGGACGACTCCGAGGACGAGGACGAGGACGACGATGACGAAGAAGAAGAGGATGACGACGATGCGGCTGGGGAAGACGCAGCCGACGAAGAAGCCCTGAGGGCGGAGCGGCAAAACGACCTCATGGCGGCGCGGATGCGCATGACGGACGACGCCTTCCGCGAGGCCCTCGTCCGCGGCGACCCCGACGGCGACGACATGTACGGCGGCGACGAGGAGCTCGACGAGGAGAGCCAGGGCCACATGCTCGCCGAGGACGACTTCGCCCACGACGACCTCGACAACCCCGGCAACCTCAGCATGGGCGGCGACATGGACGCCAACCTCGACGACGACATCCCCGAGGCCGAGAGCGGCGGCTACGAGCACACCGACTCCGAGGCCGAGCTGAGCAGCAGCGACGACGCTGGCCGCGACGGGTACGATGACGACGACGACGATCCAGATGGCGAGCAGGACATCAGCTTCGCGCCGCGGGCGGCGCCCCTCGGCCCGCCGCAGTCGCCCACCCTGCGCAGCAGGACGAGCCTGTCTCACACGCTCACGAGCATGGACCTGAGCAACTTCCTCTCCCAGGACGAGAGCAGCTTCATGGAGAGCAGCCCGGCGGCGCAGAGCCGGCGCGCCCGCCACGGCTGAAGGAGCAACGAACGATATACCCCCCCAAACCCAACCAAACATGACCCTTTAGCCCCGCCGCGTGCATCGTGTAACATAGCATAGCATCGCATAGCATCTCGAGCCGTTGGTCAGACGACCACGGGAGCCGGCTCTAATGACGAAACCAAGCTTACTGCTGTATTGATTATATGTATATCTTGTAACGTCGTCATGCGCCAGTGTCCCAGAGTATCCATGAACCATAACAACGACCCTTTTTTCCGAGTTCTCACTGCCATGCAAACGACCAAATAGAATCGGGACTACGCTTGCCAAGATGCCAAAAAAAAAAGATGATGTTGAGTTCGCCCCCCTGGCCGGGGAGACTGCACTCCCGTCCAGCCCGGCTTGCATTGTTTCGGGGTATACAAGGCGCCAAGGGCCACCGTGAGCCTTCTGTGGCACGCTTCGCGCGTGGGCTTTTGCTTTCCGCTCCGTGGCTTGAGGCGGGGGAGCTCTAGAAGAGCCACACGTAGAGGAAGAGCATGATGACGGCGGCGAAGAAGGCCAGCCAGACCCTCCAGCCGACGCCGGTGCGCTCCGCCATGAGGAGCATGCGGTTCATGGTGCCGCGCAGGCGCACCCGCGTCGAGTCGAACGTGTCGTTCATCTTCTCGGCGAGCGCCGACGATTCGCGGATCTCGTCGCCGATGGCTATGGTCATCTGCACCGCACCGAGTCAGCCTTCCCGTCCACGATGTCGCTCTCGCCGCCCCGTGCTTGATACAACCCACAGCGCCTCCGTTCGGCAGTGGCAGAAGAGAGGCGAAACGAGAAAGGTGAGGGAGGGGGCCAGACTCACGTCCTTAAGCGTCTTGACCTTGCCAAGTATGCCGGCCACGTGGGCGTCGTTCTGGCTCTCGAGCTCGTTGAGCACCGCGTCGCTGTATTGGCCCTTCCGGTTGGGCGTCGCCGGCCGGAAGCTCTGCCTTTCGACTCCGAGCCCGCCAGAGAGGTGGCCGTTGCCGCTGCTGCCGCCAGGGTAGCCGTACCCGGCGCTGGGGCTGGCGGTCGTCGTGCGCCGCGTCGTCCCAGGGTCGCCCGTGTATCCCTCGAACAAGGCACTGCGCGAGTCGCGCTGGTGCAGCGACGAGGCACCGAATCTGTCCATGCGCGCATGCTGTCAGTCTCGCTCTGTGCTCGTTTCCCCCAAAGCAGGAGAAGTTGGGTCGGGGCACCCGAGATGGGCGGCGACGCCGAAAGGGGGATGGGAGCTGCTGCTCTCTCTTACCTTTGCGCCATCGCGGTAGAGCTCTCTCCTCCCTATCCAGTTCAGGCAGATACCGATGCAGGGTCGCCTGGGTCAGGAGTAGAAAGAAATATCGTCGACGAGAGACCCCCCCGTAATAAACTTCGGCGTTGGCAGTTATGGATTAGGTGGTCTCCCGGGGGCGACCATGTAAAAAAGGACGAACCCGGTGATGGATGGATGGACGGCCACAGTGGCGCCGCAGACTCGCGGTCGATTGGCAGGAGTCGCCGCAGGGTAGGTACGTACCCCAGACGCGGTGCGTCCAATGACGGGCCTGGGAGACGTTTGGACTGGCTGGCTTTTCGACGTGCCCCTCCATCACTGATGAAAGGGCAAAGGGACGACAGGTATATGGCATTGGCCGGTTGAGTATGAACTGTGGTTGGAGCTCAAACTCGGGCTCTTGTGTCCCAGCCGCTTTTGGCTAGATGATACCCGTAGCCAAAGTCTCAGCGCTGCATGCGCGCAAACCAATGAGCCTGGGTGGCAACAGCAAGCTGTTCACTGATGTTCACGCCCGTATGCTTATTAGTTCTTCATTCCTTCGTCTGCTCTCATTGCTCTCGCTGCATTACTACATGCAAAGCGTGAAGCGAGGAATATGTAAGGCTAGCGAACAGACGACTCGTCATCCTCAGCGCGCTATGTATCCTCCTCCGCCTTGCGCGTCGTAGATCCAACGTGAACGGGAACACTTTCCATCACATCGTAGCCAATTTTTGGGCACCACCGTGGCTCATAAGGCCGTGCCATTGCCCGTCGAGGTTGGAGGAGCTCAGTCTCTTAGCCAGACATATGAGTGTCCTCGGTGGGCGGCTCGAAGTCGTCATCCTCCTCCTCCTCGTCATCGTCGACGGGGTTCTCCTCGGCCGCCTTGGCGAAGTCGATCTTGGCACCACGCGTGCGACGGCCGCCCTCAACAATGTTGTTGAGGTCAATCTCCTCCATGCCGTCCTCGTCATCGTCGCCTACACTATTAGCAGCTGCTCTAGAGCATTGGGCACTAGGGGGTTGGGGTGTATTCACCGCCCTCGGCATTCTGTAGTTTCATTTTAGTCCTCTGAGTGAATTGGGGCGACATGATGAACGTACATCCTCATCCTCGTCTTCCTCGTCATCATCGTCGTCGTCATCGTCATCATCCTCCACCATGCCATGGTCGTGAAGCGGCTCGGCAACAGCCTTGCCCTTGCCCTTGCTCTCAGCAAAGGTCTCCTCGGTGGTCGAGGAGTTAGTAGGGAGGGTAGTGCCGTTCTCCGCCATGATTTCTGAAGATGATAGGAGTGGGAAGATTTGTGGGAGCTGAAGTTGGAGAGGCGAGGGAGAAGGAAGGGATGAGAGGTGGCAAGGTCGAGGTTGCGAGATGAAATGGGGGGTGAGCTTCAGTTGTGATCTCTTTAGCGCTTGCGGTGGGCTTTTAAGCAGGCAGGCGCAGGTGTATTGAGAAGCCAAAAGCACATCCGCCCAGCAGGCCGTGGTACGTAGCAACGGCTCTAGTCCAGATCCGCACTAGCGCCAAGCGATCCCATCACGTGACTCCATTCCCATACGAGGAGGAGTTGCGAACTGCTGGATGGACTTGTTCGCAGCTGTAACCGAAGGGAGAGGGTCAATTAAACTACTTTCAGCTCTTAAATACGAGAGTTGTGGACTGCGTTGCGGGCCCCGCCATCTCTGGATAGCTGTATAGTCCAGAGTGGATGTTCAGTGAACAAGGCTTTCTAAGGGAGAGAACCTTGCTCGAACAAGGGCATTTGATATGGCCAGGAAGCTTTCTGGGCAATACGTAAACGTGTAATGACATGTCACTGCAATTTGCTGTATACAGGATCCAATCGAGAGTAATCGGGGTCTTTATTTGTATGTCTATTTCTCGCCGCCGCCCCCGCTCATTGCTATGAACACGGCAATGGCAATCATCCACCAGTACCTGTCTCGTGTTAGCACCAGCGTCCGCTGCAGAGACGAGTGAAGCGCGATCGTACTTTTGCAAAAACGTCTTCTCCTGCTCGGGCTCGACCTTCTTGCCCTCGGGCGACAGCACAACCGGCTTGTTCAGCTGCGGCTGCTTGCCCCTCGTCTCCGGCAGCACTATCACCTTGGGCCCGAAGTCGCGCGTCTGTCCCGCGTCGATGGCGACTCCCTTGCACGACGCGCTCACAACGGTGCCGCTGCCGTCGGTCGAGAGGACGATGTTGGGTGAGTAGCCCTTGCTGAAGTTGTCCACCGAGGCGACCGTCGTGCTGGACGCCCACGCCCGCGCCTTGGTGTCGTAGAGCCCGATGCGCACGAGCCGCGCGTCCGCAGGGATCTCCGGCGCCTCGTAGGAGACGACCGAGGCGAGAGAGAGGGCGGCCGGGTCGTAGGATACCTCAGCGAGCGGGCTGGGCGCTTGCGAGGAGGCGGACGAGGAGGTGATGGGCTGGATGTAGACCTGCGCGGTTCGCGGGTCGGCGCGGACCGCTGCGGCGGCGCAGAGAACCGACAGGACGGCCGTGATGCGCATCCTGGGTGGTGCGGCGCAGGAGATGCGCTGTCTAGGGAATTGGTGCAGCGACGAGCTCCCGTTCGGTTTGTAGCTAGCTGAAGCTGACGACGGGCGTTGCGCCAGGTGGTCCTCGCCAGCTAGCTGCACGTGCAGGGGCGGCAGGAGCTGCTCCAGCCCCACGCCAACTGACCTGAGCGATCCATCCAGACTCGCAGATCGCGCCGACGAGTATACAAATATGCTGCTGGCGAGAGCACGTATACCTCAATCAACTACGATTCGTTCCCGGGAACTTATGTTTGCCGATAAATACAATGGTATTATTCATTTATGATTGAGTGGTTACAGAGACAATCAATGCCAGATGTCCTTTTCAATGGTCTCCAATGCTCCATAGCCAACCGCAACGCCTCAACGAGCCACCTTCTGATGATCAGATCCCGGAGGTCTCTTCGAACAGAGCGACGACACTGTCGCAATATACGTGCTGGCCCTTAGTGTGAAAGATCGCCTCTCTCACGGGAACTCCTGATGGTCACAAAAATGCTGGTTCCATGCTATTGAATGCATAAATAAGGTAACAAAACAAAATGTATCCATAACGCCGTCGTGTGCTGAGATACGCGGATACCGCGTTCTCTTGAGATCCACAGCCCAAACATATCTCGTGTCTCCGACATCATCATTAACAAAGCTTCTGGGTCCCAAGCCACCTCTGCTTGCACAGGCAGGCGCCTGGTAATCGTCTACAGATGCCTCATGGGGGGTATCGTCCTCCGTAGCCCATGGATTAAGCTCCCGAGGGGCCCGGTTGAGGCTCTTCGTCGTCATCTGAGGACTCGTCTGAAGATCCATCCGACTCAAGCGCATACCCGGGCGTGCGTTCGACCAGCCCTTGGTAATATGCCACCAGGACCTCGGGGTTGGGGACGATCTTCCAGTCGACCCGATAGAGGAACTCGAGCTCCAGCAGCTTCAGCTCTGCGACCCGCACGCCCCCTACCCGGGCGTAGGTGGTATTGTTCCAAAACGAGTCGGACAGGCCTTTGGCCGCCACCGTGGCCGCCGTAATCAAGAAGCGATGCACCGTGAGGGTGTTTATGGTGAATTCTGGGTAGAGGGCGCAAAGACGGTCGATGTAGTAGACCATGGCAAGGAGAAGTGGCGGTATGAGCGTGGCGTGCCTCGCTAGTCGGTGGAGGTAATCGCGCACGGAGATTCCGGGGGGAGTTCTGGGATCCTGGTTAACTCCTTGAATCAATGGCAGAAGCACGAAATCGCTTGCGCAGCCTACCTCGAGTGAAAGCGCGTGAGCCCGCCGCTGGATATGCGAATCGCGTCATTTGTCGCAATAAGCTCAGCCAGCATGTGCGCAATCAACTCCACCATGTCTTCGACCGCGCAATGTTCATATTGCCGCGGCAATATCTTCGGGGGTGGCTCATCGGGTTTGGATCGTTTGGTGGACTGTTCGGGGCTCGCTGGCCGTGAAAGGGATGCCGAAGCCTGCAGGCCGGGCGAGCCACGCCGCTTATTTGGCGACAGCGCTTGCTGCAACTGTTCGTCGGGACGTCTCTCCGACGACGACGCAGAGGACGCGGCTGTCGGCTCGGCTCGGGGACGGGGAGGTGGCGGCACATCGGTTTGAAGACTCTGCGGCGGTGGCACGGCCGCTTGCTGGCTTTCTGCGCGAGGTTCGCTCGTCATGGCGGCGACGGCGGCGTGCTTGGGACGCCGCTGGCTCGGTGATCTCGTCACGGCGCCCGGAGACGGCGCGGCCAGCGACGACGGCCGTCGCGGCCTCGAGGGAGACGGGCGCGGCGACTTCGGCGGGGAACGGGTCGGCGGTGCATGGCCTCGCCGGAAGCTCGTTGGTGAGGCATTGGCTGAGCTGGCCAGGATGGGAGATGTCTTCAACATGGTCGGCGGCGCATCGTTGGAGTCGCTGAGGCGCAAAATACCGGCGGTGCGAGGTGCGAGGGCGGCGTCCGAGGCGACAGGGCGCGCTCCGGTTATATTAGCGAGAGATCTGCGCTCTGCCCGCCTCGACTGGAGACAACTCGACCCGGCTCGACTCGTCTCGGAAGAGGGCGACGACGATGTTGCGACCAGACTGCCAGCCCAGCGTTCCGCGATCGACGAGAACGCTCACCGAGGGGCTCGAGGCACTAGGGCGAGAGCCTGGGCGTGGCGGCTTGCGAGGCGCGCAAGTGGTCGGAGGTGGCCGCCGAGCGGATCCCGCACACCCTTGAGGCTTGGCCGCTTCCGTGAGAGGGCCTAGGGAGCCGCGCCGAGTCTGTGGTAATGCACGGGGGCTCCAAGGAAAGGGCTCGAACCCGAGACTCGTCCGTCACCTATGTGCGGGCGCGGCGTCGTCGTCGTCAGGTGGGTGCGTGGATGGGTAGAGGCGCGAAGAGAGGGGGAAAACCACCTAGGGCTCACAGGGCCGCAGGGTCTTGCTTCGTGGAAATTGGCCGGGCTACGTCACGCCGGGTTTACCGGGTGCTGGCCTGGTTTAACTCTCGCCAGAAGGACTGATCGCGGAGTGGAGCTGCGAGAGGTTCCGCGGCGGACCGAAAACTTGAGCGCTCCGCTGTGTGGTGTTTCGACTGCCTGTGTAGGTGGACGGGGCCTCTGCAGGCGACTGACTCGGGGTGTCAGTGCCAGGCAACGTATCGTTCCTACTATGTAGGCAATGGGCAATACGTAGGTAGTATATGGAGGTTGAAAATTGAGAAGCAGGGCGTGAGTTGCAACTGGCGGAAGGGAACTTGTCACGACAGGTGCTTCTATCGGCGCTGCGGATTCACTGTTCTTATGCGATTGCGCCATGCAGATCAAGGTGCTTGGGCGCCTAATGTATGACAGGCGGTGACCCAGCAAAGGAGCCTCTGCGCGTACTTACACGTAGAATTCACTCCACGGATCTCCTCATGTCACGGCGGGAAGATGACCCTTGGCCCCGACGACCCCGGACGCAGAGCAGGCAAATGCGCATCGGCCACGGGCCCTCGTGCAGGCGGTCCGCAAGATGATTCGTACCTGCAGGATTTGGCTGGGGCTGCAGCAAGGGGTCCACGGGTACGGAGTAGTGCAAATCGGCATGGCCGTGATTTCGACCCCGATTGATCCAGCAGCCCTACGAGCGGCAGCATGGAGAGGCCAGGGCATTCGCCCGCCATCTACGGACTGGACGGGCCGTTCAAGATACATCCTCACCTCGCTTCTCTTCGGCGTCGTGCCGGATGGGGCTGACCGTCGCCCGTCGTGGTCTGAGGGGCCGTGAGCCGGGGACAAGGCTGCGCATGTGACACAGCGAGGTAAGACACGGATTGCCAACTGGACAGAGCCCAATTACGGGAGCGCTCGAGATTTTCTGGAGCATACGGTAGCATTCTGCAGGTTTAATCGAGCCACGGCATTACTACTCCGTACATGTACGCAGTTTGTACCGTAAAGGCACGTCTGCGCTGGCCCTGCAAGCGCTGGGGGCCCCCCGCTTAGCTCCTTTCGGATGTTCCCCAGCTGCAGACGGCCGATAGCCCGATAAGATAGTGTAGCTACATGGCTGAACACGTGCCGCCATCTCAACCTCCCAGGACCGTTGACGTGATCCGTCACTAGCTGCGACTCGACCTGACTCCCCATCACGAACCAGCCATTTTGGATCTCCGCGACCTCCCCACGCCTTCACGAGCTTGCCCGACCTGCGGCCTGACTCCCGGCCTTCGGCTGTCCTTTTGGATCTGCACCCCCGCCCGTTTGCACCCTGCATCTCTTGCCCGCTCGCTCGCGCATGCGACGACGCCTCGGCCTGCGTGTTGGGCAGTCAGTCGACGGTCCCTCGCGAGTAATGCCGATACGTCGTGCGCGAGACCGACGAAAACTCCAGCCCGTATCGCTCTGAGCCGCCCCCATGGCACGCCCCCAGAACTCTCCGGTCCTGGCCCAGCTGCGAAGCGCCAAGACGTATCCCGAGCAGACGGCGGCCTTGCAGGTGCTCAAGAATGAGGTCGTCGGCCACATCCAGAAGAAGGAGGAGTGGATAGCGCTCGGCGTCCTCGACCCCATCGTCGGCACCTTGTGCTCCAGCCCTTCGCCCTCCAAGCAGAATGGCAAGGATGCCCGCCCCCATCTTGGGCCGCGTCCATTGTCCGACGAGGACTGCGTCAGGCTGCAGGCGTTGCAGCTCATCGCAAGTTTCGCCAATGGTACCTCACTGCCCAGGCCCGAATCTATCCGCCGCAGGAACTTTCTCCTAACGCTGCTACAGGTGGTCCAGCTTTCCTCGCGCCCATGCACGCCGCTCGCGTGGTGCCGGCCGTTCTGGGCAGCATGTCCCCCCTCGCAAACCCCCCACAGATCGTCTTGGCCGCGCTGAGAGCCTTGAATCACATTGCAGACGCTGCAATCCTGGCGCCGCCGTCGTCGCCTCTCGATGTCCAGTCCATTGCCGAAAGCGTCTTCACACCGCAACATATCGAGTCACTCAACATGGTGCTTTCCATTTCATCTCCAAACCACCTTCTGCAGTCGCAGGCCACTCTTGCGTCGGGCCTGATATGCCGCCTATGTCGAGATGAGCGCCATCAACACGCACTCGCCACGGCTGGTGTCCTCGATTCCCTTGCCACTCAGCTGGCCAGATTTGCCGTGCGCGAAGGCCTCGTCGCGCCTGGTGCGGAGGAGCTGGCAAACAGCGACGGCCTCTTCGATATGTTTCCCGAGCCTGCCTACGCCGGGTCCAAAATTGGCCCCATTCTGGAGGCTATCGCCGCTATCCTTGGAGACTCCAGGTATCGCGCCAACAGACTTGTATATTCGCCAGCGCTGTTGGCCATATTCCCTTCAGTAAAGTTTGAGCTATACAAAGGGGCGCAGAGCCAGCAGCAAGCCCTGACCGCCATGGAATTCATTCTGCCTAGTGTGCCGTCGTCAACGCGAAGCCACTCGGCGCCACAGTCCTCCCTCCCCACGCCGGACCGATCAGATTCCCGGACTTCAAGTCGTACGTCTCTGAATAAAATCGGTCCCGGTGCGACATGGGGCTCACCACGCATTCAAGCTGTCAGCAACAACGCCGATGGCGCCATGGAAGACATCGAAACACCCCTCATCCCGTGGCTGATTTACTTGGTAAGGACATTGGACGAGTACGATCGACTGATGGCCGCTGCTGTCCTCGCTGCCCTCTTCAAGGCTGGTCTCGGAAGGAAAGGCGTGAGAGAGACCACCATCGGGCTGCTTGTGATCCCAATCCTCGTTGGCATGCTAGCGACCAACGACAACGAGAGTTCCGATTTGGAGGGCCCAGCGGGTGCGACGCAGCGTCTCATCCTGGAGAAGACCCCGGCGGTCTTGGCGCGACTGATGACAGACAGCGAGTATCTCCAAAAGGCGGCGTTTGAGTGCGACGCCGTCAAGGTTCTCACCAAGCTCCTGAAACGTGCGTACCAACCCGTGCCCGAGCTTGATCAGCCTAGGTACTGGTCGCCGCAGGCAGACTCTGGCATGGATCTCGAGAGCGCCCCGGCGTCAACGCAGCTTGGGCAGGATGGCCAGAACCCGTTACTTGCTCATTGCATGAAGTTGCGAGAGGCCTCGCTCAAGGCTATTGGCGCCTTGTCGGCAGGTAAGGAGGATTACAGGAAGGCGCTTGTAGCCGAGGACTTTGTCCCGTACGTCGTCGAGTCTCTTTGCGAGTACCCCAGGAAACCACGGCAGGCCAAGGAGCGGTCCAAGGACAAGCCTGGCAGCGAGGTTGCGCGAAAAGGCCCTTCCGCTGCGTACGGCACCAATCCCGTGTCGGTCATCATCGCCGGATGCCACGTCGTCAGAATGCTGGCCCGCTCGATAAGCGTCCTACGTACAGCTTTGGTCGACTACGGCGTTGCGCTCCCCATATTCCAGTTCATGACCCACCGCGATATCAATGTGCAGATCGCCGCGACTGCCACCATCATCAACCTGGTGGTGGAGGTTAGTCCGGTTCGAGAGGTTGGTCCAGTCCGCAATGGCTAGGTTGAACGGTGAAAGGTTGACATTGAGAAGCTTTTGACAGAACACGGAGTCATGAGGGTACTGTGCGAGCATGCCCACTCCGACAACCCGGCGCTACGTCTCAACGCGCTGTGGGCATTCAAGCACTTTGTCGACGCCGTGGGCCCCGAGCTCAAGAAGGCGAGCCTCGAACAGCTTGAGCCGGGGTGGCTGGTACAGCTGATCTGCGACGACACGCAGGATACGGCCCTCTTCAATTCAAGGTCCAGAGAGTCAATTGGGGATGATCTGGACGAGGAGATGGACTTGCAGCCCCCGGACGAACCCTTCAGGTGGCTGTACAGCATCAACGGGTCAATCCGCGAGTTGGATTCCTCGCAGTCAACCAGGCTGCGCCAAGCGGAAGACAAGCTCTCGGCGATCCGCGAGACGGAGCTCAACCCTGTCAGACGAGCTCGCAACGACGACGTCGCCATCCAAGAGCAGGGCCTCGATTTCATCAGGAACCTGATCGGACGACCGGAGTCAGGGGCATCGTCGGAGACGCCCAGCGAGACGACGGAGATGATTGACTTTCTATTCGCCGAGCTCGGGCAGGACCGCCTATTCGAGATCCTGGCGTCCAAGCTGCGCAGCAAGGTCCTGCACCCCTTTTCACGGCGCACGTCGATGCCCGGGCGAGAGCCGCGAGTGGTATACCCCCAAGCCAAGATCATCGTGGCCGTCATCTACATTCTCGTCCACATGGCCGCCAGCATCCCGCGCCACAGGCAGCTCGTCATCGCGCAAACTGACCTCCTCAAGCTGCTGGCTCAGCAGGCCACCAGCAAGGACAGGGAAGTGCGTGTCGCGCTGTGCCACCTCGTCATCAACCTGACGTGGCAAGAGGACGATGCCGAAGCCCAGCAGTGCGCGGCGCGGGCGCACGAGCTGAAGCGACTCGGCTTCCACGCCAAGATGGAGAACCTCAAGCTCCAGGACCGCGACCTGGACGTCAGGGAGAGGGCCAAGACGGCCGCGTGGCAAATTGAGCAGGCAACGTATTAGCAGGATAGCACACATATGGACCTACTGCCCAGAGAGAGGGCGGAACGTGCTGCATTTCGATGAGCGGGAGAGATGTGGACCTGTAATGAATTGTCTGTAGACATGTAATGTTACGAATATCTCGACATGACTTGGGCTTTGGACCTTGTCGTCCAGCAGCTACGGCTAGCTACTCCGTAGCTGCCTCTGGTATCATGGTCAATGTACGGAGTAGTAGCCTACATCGATCCCTTGCCGCGCGGCGCAAGGGCTGCTCACACGCGACAGAGAGCCCTTCGACTGGTAACTTGCTCAGCAAGGAGAGTCGACGATGCTGTATGAATGCCAACACAGCACCTCGACTCAAGTCTGCCTCCACTTCGGCCCGAGAGCCTGTCACCCCGTCAAGCCTCGAAATGTCACGTTACCAGCCCATGTCTTAAGCCCACAGGCCGCCTCTATCCGTTCTCAGTCCCCTCGTTCCCAGATTCAAAACCGCCGGCCCTCCCGATCGAGACACTGATGCCCCCTCGGGCCCGGCTCCCAACGTCCAGGGAAACAGGACGGGCGTCGCGTCTGCCCACCGTGCACCCGCCGGGACGAAGGCTATGCACCAGGGCCGCAGTGGCATTTATGTAAACGCAGGGGAAACACCCGGGCCTGCGCCGCGGTCGAGGTGCGGCGCGTCTCTGGATCAGGCATCCAAAACATTGCCAATGGGGAGCACCGGGCGCTGAATCACGGGCGTGGCATGTATCTGTCTCAGCGGGCCTCTCACTGCGAAAAGTCTTCCTTCGTACCACCGAACACTGTTGGGAGTCTCTGAGAGTCTCATCAGGATGTCGCAGCACCGCGACCCCGGGGCGTTGTCTCCGTGGGAGGCCTGTGCTCCGAGGGCGATGTTCAGTTGGCTCTTGATCTTATGCCAGGCCATTCATAGTACGGAGGACGTTTACACCCACGGGCCCTATGCTCACCGGAGCTCATACGGCAGCGTCACCGGCGGGGTCCTGGGACAGAAAGGTCACACTGGGAGCATAGCCGTACTCGAATTCGCAGGAGTTGTCACCGACAACGCTTCGGTGGTACTCGTAGAGCACATGGAGCCGGCACCGTGAAGCTTGCTTGAGAAACACCTATATGGACCGGATATCCTTCGGCACAAGACTCAGGCAGCTGATGCGTCAACAGACCTACTCGTAATGTCTGTCGATGGATAAGCATTCTTCAAATAGCACTCGTTATGCGCAACACCTCAACTTTTATGCTTGAAGGTCAGGGGTCGTGTGGACAGCTTTGAGAGTCTCACTCACACTCCCGAACATGGAGTATCTGTGCTCGGAAGGGGGGTGCGGATACACGAAACAAGACCAAGCAGAAAGGAAAGGCCCCGGCACAGTCGATGAGCCGGTCTTCAGTCCGCCCTCGATTCCCTACCGACTCGTCGGGTTCAACCGCAGCCTCTCAGCTGCAGCAGCCCCCGCTGGCAGCCTCAGACACAAATGCTGTCTTGCCTCCCGCCTCATCCAGGACGGCATTCGCCGCGCCCGCTGGGACGGGACGATTGAACGGAGCGGCAGACCACACAGGGCGAGACGATCCCTGCGGCTCGCACTTGACGCTGACGTTCTGATCGACGCCGGCAACCCCGTTTGTGAGCGCCAAAAACAATGCAAGAGCAATTAAGGACCAGGCCCGTTGCGGTTTCAAGTTTCTGTTGGTTCGGCGGGTGGCGGTGGTTGATGTCGCTGATCACCGGCCGCCCTCGACTTCGACTCGCCTGCAACAGTCTGCCCTCTGACCAGAAGCCACTTGATCTTCCATGCTACCCTCGCATGGGGGAATACGCGTGCGACGTCCCAGTCTGCCGAAATCGACGGTACTTGGTGGACGGTCAAAGTTGGCAGCCGGGCAGGGTAGAGCAGGGGTAGGGTTGCTATGCAGAGTCAAAGAGAATCACGGTCTCCAGGGTCTATCTTCGTACGACATGAGAGGGGTCACCGTGCCCTCAGACAGTTCCATCGCGGTGGCAACCGGTGGCCGGCGCGGTACTGGCACTGCACTGCAAGGACGAGGCAGCGCAGTCATCAATACGCCTTGACATTGCAAGCAGAACCCATCAGGGTACTCGCTCGGGACCGGTGGCAACACGCGGAGGAGACGACGCCATACCAGATGGCTCTCTCCTGGTGCTTTGAACGAGTACACGGGCGCAGATGCTTTGGTCGCCATGCTGCGTGCGGACGTACTCGTACAGGCTGTCCGACTTACACGGTGCAGTGTACGAGTACGAAACGCATCGGGTAAGGATCTGACTTGAGGTTGAGAAGTGACAGGCTTTTCGTGTACCCCCTTTTAGATCTGACAAGACACCCGGCACTTCAAATCCTCAGGTCCAATCATACGGAGTACAGAAATGGACAAATCCTAATTACTGGGTTGGCCAATCTGTCGCGTCGCCCGAGGTCTGCGCACACGGGCTACATGCAACACGAAGCACCCGGGTCGCCGCACTACTGACCCAAAGGTCACGAAGGCAAACCGCTGTGCGACTCGACCATTAAATGGCCAGCAACAGGTAGCGCCTGTGTGGGAGAGCTGGCCTCGAGGTAGCTTCGGGCCATGGGCCGCCACGGCCCCGTGTGGGCGGCAGCCTTTGCTCCGGCACCGTCACCTTCGATCGTCGCCGTTGCGACGCGCTGGCTCATCGGGCGACGTCAGCCCAGTGCGAGCCGGGCGGATGGCGGTCTCCGAGGACGCGCACTGCCGCTGTCTGGGCACGCGGGTGAGCGCAAGCGCGCGGGTGCAACAGCTGCTCTCCCTTGCTGGTTCCAGAAGCCATGGCGAGAGCGATGGAATGCTCAGCGATCCACGCGCCTGGTAAAGCTCCGTACGGACTCCGAGGCATGGTGCAGGCCAGACGCGGCTCGGCTCAGGTTTCGTGGCATCCGCCGGGATGATAATTAATTAGCGAACGGCCTGGCGGACAAGAGCCAAGGTTGACGGCGTTGATACTCGGGAGTGCTCTCTCGAACGTGCGTGTATCCGTACGTATTGTGCAGACGGCGCCGCACCCACCCGACGGCATGAGTCTGTTCGTTGCAGACGTGTCCGTGCCGTGCCGTGCCTGTCGAGCAATTGGCCGTGCCAGGATGACCCCGGCACGCCACATGTGACAGCGACCCTGATCGTGCCCATCCCCCATGCATGTCCGAACCCCGAGCGCCTGTTGGTAGTCCGTGTTTTATTCCGGGCGCGTTCGAGATGCAAGCGCAGATGCAGCGCCGGCTTATCTGGGTCTGGGCGGAGCGTGACGAGCAACAGCTACAAGGGGCCCCCCATCCCCCCCCCACACACGCTCGCTCTGGGATCGGTGATAATACTCGTACGGAGCACGGGGTGCTGCAGCCGAAACGGAGGTCGGGTCCGCAACTCGTACGAGTCGACGGGGCCTGGGAAGTCTGGAACGGGGCGAGGCAAGCAGAAACCATGTCACAGCACGCGCGCCAAGGCCCGGAGAAGCAGGAGGAAACAAGACGGGGGAAACGACGGCGTTTGCTGGGTGCATGAGGCCGTCCCGACGACACGGGTCGCCAGCCCCGGCGAGGCGAGGCGAGGCGAGGCGAGGCGAGTCCGGATGACGGCTGGAATCTTTGACGAAGCTGTCCGCTGACGACTGCAGCCCTAATTACCCTCTCACCTCACCCGAGCTTGCCGCTTCCCATCAGGTTCGAAGAGAGAGAGAGAAAAAAAAGAAGATACAGACAGGGTCGAGCTGGCCGGCCGTGATGTGATGCCCAGGGCTCGGGGGCGATGAAACGCTCTAGTGAGGACAGGGCGTGGTGACCTCATCGCCAGCGCAGGATGTCTGCGAGACTCGTACTCGTAATTACCATGCCATGCCATGCCATGCCATGATACCTTGCTCGTTAAGTTCGACGTTCGTATTAGCAGCAGCCAGTGTCGTCAACGACGAGGCTCGTGGACGGCACCCGAGATTAACCACGGAGCACTGACCCTGCTGCCACGGACCCCGATCTGATGCCTCGGCGGCCGCCGACTCGTGCTTGGACGGTCTGGCCCGTGGCGATTGACTCGTGTGCCGCTCGTGCAGATCAATGAGAGCATTCCAGCATCGCAACAGGGCTGTGGTGTCCGCAGGGTGCACAGTGCGAGCGTGCGGGTCGCGCCCCCGGGGCCGGTACCCAGCGTCACGGGCTACCCAAAGCGTCGAGGGCCAGCCGACACGAGCGGCTGTCATGGGAGGCCCAGAGATCTGCCGCACAGTTCCCGCGGCGCTAGGGGCTGCACTGTGGGACCTGGACCAGCCAGAGACGGAGCCCCCAAGATTGAGTGCGCGCGGTGGATCCCGCCGGCGCAGATGCCGCACGCTGGGCGCGAAGCTTAACGGGCAGAATAGCCGAGGACAATCGTAGTGCCCATCAGGCGTATTTTTGGGGACGACGTTTCTCCGTCGGTGGCGGCGAGGAGCGAGGCCCCGAGGGGGGGGAGGGTCTCGACTGCAACCGCCAGCGCAAACGGGCGCGGTGAAGGGCGAGCCTGAGTGAGGTACGTAGCAGGTACGTATTTGTGCCTTAGTTTGTATGCGACCTCCGTCCGTCCTGCGTCCTCCGCGGAGCAACGGCCGACCAACACCACCCACCACAGGGCCCATCTGGGGAAATGCCGACGACGGGTGCATGGGCGAACCGAACCGCCGTGTCGGAGATGATCGTCCGCGAACGTCCATGCCGGCACAGGCAAGCGAAGCCTGGGGCCACGGGGCGTCGGGGGGGGGGGGTGGTACGTTAGGCGTCAGCAGCAGCGCGGGAATAACGAGCCCCAGGCCACGGGCCAAACCTACGACGGCGGCGTTGCATCACCGCGCGCCAATCTGCTACGTACGGTGGTTGCGCCCGACGAGTTGGGTGGTGCATCGCATCTTACGATGCGACGCGGCGCCGAGGCCAGCCATGGCATCGCTGACGAATCGCCACGGCGCCCTGCGACGACGGCGACGACGACAATAAGCAGAGGCGCCACCCCCAACCCGTCGCCTTGGGATTGTGCTGCGGGCCTGCGTCACATCGCCGGGAGAAGAGGCGCCTATTGACACCCCGCTAGCGGTCGACGCTGCAGGTGACGGGGCGTCGGGATTGGGCGCACCCGAGGACGGGAGTCTGGGAGGCTCCACCCGCGGCCGTCTCTCTCGGTCGGTGGCGCTGCTCTCTGCTCTGGGTGCTGGTGCTGGTGCTGGTGCTGGTTCTGCTGCTGGTGCTGCTGGTGCTGTTGCTGCTGCTACAGGCCCTGCTGGACGAGGTACGAGTACTCGCCCGTACCGTCCGTCCGTACCTTAATAGGGTCATACTCCGTACATGAGGTTGCCTTGCCTGAGGGGACGTCCTGAGGTGCGGTGCCTCGCCGGCGGGCGCCGTCTCGTTTCCAGCGCGCCCACCCGTCCGTCCACTGACGGACTGACTGACTGAGTGCCTGGCTGCTCGCCAATGTCTCAGTCATGGAACCGCCCGTATGTATTACATAGCAATTATGTATTACGAGTACTGGAGCTCCAGCGCATCGCTTGGCGCAAGCACAGCACGGCACAGTACATGGTACTCCTCGTACTCGCTCGTGCTCGCGGTTCGCGGCTCGCGTCTTCGATCCAGCCGACGAGTCGCGGGTCCCGTGCTGCAGCAGACTGGGCCCTCCMCCCCCCATGCCTGCTGAGGAACCCCCCTCCAAACCCCCAAAGCCCACCGCCGCAGGGCCGTCGAGCGAGGCGGCGTCGCCAGGACAGGGCAAGGCAAACTCTGGCCAGCACGAGGTGGTGGCCCGCGGAGATCATGGAAGCACGGAAGTCGTGGAAGCACGGAGGCAGCCTCGAACCAAGCCGCCTCCATCTCCGTGCAAGGCAAACCCGGCCGAGCCATGTGCCCAGCGGCGGGCGAGGGCCAGCCGCAGCGCGTGCCCGTTTGGTCGTCCGCCGCTGGTATCACCGATGGCAGTCCCCGACGGCCGCCAGTCCCGCCGCGTGCTAGCTCGACCCGCCCAGCGCCCGAACCGGGTAGCGCCTCCCACTGGGCGGAGAAAACTACCATGGACGGCACGGCACCTGCGCAGCCCAGCGTCTCGTTCTCGGGAACAGCCATGGCGCCACCACGGACGGCCAGAAGCCACCGACGCGGATACCTGCTGGGCACGGTGTGCCCTCACTGTGCCGCGACGTGCCCCCTTCCTGGCATCTGGCATCTGGCACCGACGACGGGACCCCGGGACTCTTCAGCATCGCGACGACGACGCTCCCCAGGCGTCCGTCGGCTCTCCGTACACGTGCAGCCAACAGCAGACTCGGGAGCGTCGCCCAGGGTCGCACCGCGGGTGCGTGCGCGGCCATGTCTGCTCTGCTGGGACGGACCATTACCATTCGACGGCCTCGACGGTCGAGGGATTCGCGACGACAGCTTGCCGGGGGCAGGCAGGCAGCCAAGCAGCCCAACCCAGCTAGCTCGATGCTTGCTTTTCCTGGGCTGGCGGAGGCGTTGCTTTTTGGCCGCCTCGCGCGAAGCCAAGCCCAAGCCATGGATGCTTGATTGATTCATTCCTCTCGCGTCTCACCTCGCCCGTCCCGCCCGCTCCCTGCCCTGCCCTGCCTTGCCTCTGCGGCCCTGCGCACCAGGTGCGGCTCCCTACTAGTCCTAGCGGTGCCGCCCGGAAACGTGCGCCGCGTGCACACTTCTGTCACTTGTCGCCTCCCGTTCTGCTTTCGTCCAATGCTGGCTGGCCACTAGCGGGTTGACGGGCCACGGGATGGAAGCTCGACGGCTCCCCCGTTCGACAACGAGCCGCCCGCAACGGTCTTCTGTGTTCTTCTCTGCCACGGGCTTCTCTGCTACGAGCACCGCGAGCGCCGCGAGTGCACCCCCGGCCCTCGCCCCCAAGGCGCGCAAGAGCCGCGGACGGCATCGGCCAGCTCCGGCACCCACGCATCGCACGCAAGGTACCGTACGAGCAGAACCCTGGCGGCGGTACCGCACATGTTCCTGTCGGACGGGTTCCCGGTCGAGGTACCTAGGCCTGGGCACTGGGACGCGCCACCCCAGTCTCCGGTGCCCCAGACCTGGGATTGGAACCGGGCCCCCCCTCCTTCGTAATCCCTGGTTCCAGTGCCCTCCCAGCAATCAATCAGCTGTTCTGCCTGGCCGTGGCGCCCCCATTTCCGGCCTGCCATCCCCAAAGTTCCCTCCCTCCACCTCGCCGGGCGCCCCCCCCCTCCCCCCAATCCCTCCCCTCCAGCCCCTAACGGGCCACTGGAAACGCTGGCACTGGGCACCGCGCGACCCCCTGCGCGCGCTCCCGCGGCGCTCATTGGTGCTGGCCGGGCTCAGCTGCACTCGCTACCCAGACTCCCGGAGCCCGCTGCTGTGTCCGGTGACGGGCAGCCAACCAGCGGCCGCCCAGCCCGGCGGTATTGCCTGTGCCCAACGCCCAGCGCACCCTTCGATCCGGCGGCTGGCCTGCTGGGACGAGAGATCTGCCCGCCGCTGCCGCCTGGTCGACGGTGCTTGTACGTACTCGTAGCATGTCGCCGCTGCCGCCCGCTGCAGCAGTTCCCTCCGCCCTCGCCTAGCCCGCACGGGCCTAACTCGTCCCGGCCGTGTGTGTGCTGCGACGCATGCACGGTACCGCTTGTACCTGCTCCCAAGGAGCCGTTTCTCGCCCCCGGTCTGCCAGCATCCTCGTCTGCCGTCGTATCTACCCGTACTGCTGCTCCTCCACCTCTCTTCTCTTGCTCGCGCACACCGTCTGCGTCAAGACTCGTCGACTGCTGCGTCTGGTCCCGGCGTCTTGTCCATTCTCCTGCATCGTCTCAGCTCGACTGGTCTGGGAGCACCTCACGTATTCTCTCACACGCCTTCGCTCCCCGTCGTGCCAGAGTCGAGCGAGCTCCGCCAGAGAGGCGGCTGGCAGCCGACCGACGATCGTGCTCTCATCGCAGGTAAGCCGAGCCTCTGCGTCGTGCCCTATCCAGCCTCTCAACCGCTGTTTGGAGAGCCCCCTCGAGCCTGCGTCCGGCATGAGTCCTCCCGGGCCGTGCCTCGCTCATCCCGCTTCAAAAGAACGTTCACCCGACCTGACATCTCTAGGCAGGGCAGATAGCTCGACGAACCACCACCACGCTGCGTTTCACGTCGCATTGGACTGACGCGACATCATGGCGACGCCAGCCTCCATCCCCACGAACTCCCCGCGGGACTCGGTGCAACGCATCCACCGTGTCACCAGGGAGAACCGGAGCCTCTGGTATCAGTTGACGGTGCTCCAGCAGCCCGAGCGCGCGAGAGCGTGCGGCTCGGGCATGAAAGGTAAACCATCCTCGTCCCGGATCCGCGGCCGTGCACGCACCGGTCTCGCGTGTGCAATGTGAATGGTGCCCTTGACATCTCACAATGCCACATGGCTGTGCGCCCCGGGCGACCTTCAATCTCATGTGCTGACTTTCGCCGGCAGCCAACAGCGACCGACGACCAGTGGATCCTCCGCCCGTGGTGGAATTGCGCATCATCGAGGGCCCGACTGTGGAGGAGGGCAAGGACGTTACCTTCGACTACAATGCCAACTTCTTTCTCTACGCCAGCCTGGAGCAGGCCCGCACCATCGCTCACGGCCGCGTCCAGACGCCCGCCGCCAGCAACCCGCCCATTCTCACCGGTGTTCCCGCGTCGGGCATGGCGTACCTGGACCGACCTGCCGAGGCCGGATACTTCATCTTCCCCGACCTGTCCGTTCGCCACGAGGGCTACTTCCGCCTGTCCTTCAGCTTGTTTGAGACGACCAAGGAGGAGAAGGACTTCGACCTGKAGCCGGCCGACAGCGACCTGCCCCCGGGTGTCGACTGGCGCATGGAAATCAAGACGCAGCCCTTCAACGTCTTCAGCGCCAAGAAATTCCCTGGCCTGATGGAGAGCACCCAGCTGAGCAAGACGGTTGCCGACCAGGGCTGCCGGGTTCGAATTCGACGCGACGTCCGCATGAGGAAGCGTGACGGCAAGTCGGGCGGCTACGACAGGCGAGAGGAGGAGTACTCGCGCCGGAGGACGGTTACGCCAGCGTCGGACGACCCCCATGGCATGCGTGGCCGTTCACTCAGCAACTCGAGCGAGCACCGCACGCCGTACGCGGGCGAGGTCCCGCGCCGGCCCTCGGGCGTGGATTCGTATCCGCCGCGCCCCCCTCCTCCCGGCTACGAGCCTGCTCAGCCTGCCAGCCGCGGGCACCTCTCCTTTGGAGATTCCTCGGGGCCGCAGTACGCCGCGCCGCGGCACTACTCTCACCAGTCCAGCATGCCAGCGCCGCCCATATCTCCAGCGACCGGGCCGTATTCGACGTCTCAACCACAGTACGGCGCTTATCATCACGCCCGGGCACCGAGCGCGACGTGCCCGTCGCCTTCGGCCCCTGTCAAGCAAGAGTACGATCGATCCACGGGCAGCTACGTCACCCCTTCCCCGTCGGTCTACTCATCGGCCGACGGCCAGTCACGGAGGGATTCACACCACTCGCACAACTCGTATTCTGCGACTCCCATCCTGCCAGCGCCGCCGCAACGGCCACGGACGCATCAGCCTCCTCTCACTTCACTCGCCCCTCTCAAGATTGCCTCGCTGGTGTCGCCCCTGCCTCCCATCGAGGCGCAGACGGAGCCGTTGCCAGCGCCGCCGCTCACGTCCATTGGTGGCAAGCGGAAACACGACTACGTCTTCCACCAAAACGTCCAGCCCCTGCACAACGGTCGGCGGCAACTGGATCCGCACCACGGAGAGGGGCGGACCGGCGCGCCGGATTCCGACCAGGGCATGTATTCACGTGCCGATGGCAAGATTGGAGTCGTCACGTTCAGTCAATGGCAATGATGCAAGTGCCGCGGCGCGTTAGCGGTGCCCTGAAACGGGGTTGCAATGCATGGGTGTTGGTGTTGTTTGCACTTTGGCTACAATCTTGGCCAGGGTTGACATGTGTTCTTTTTCTTTTTGGATATGGGGAACGGCGTTTTGGCGCATTTGCTTCTACAGGCCAGGCCTTTCGTCGCCAGCGAAGACGATGTAGAGGACCGCGACCAGGAGTGTCGAGCCTCTGTGTTTCTACCAACAACATTTTTATTTCGGGACTACCTCCAATTGCATAGACCGATGGGCATGGCGGTCGGTCGGTGGCCGCGATCTCCGCAAAGTCGTGCGCGCTCTGTCGACAATCTCATCCTGCTGCGGCATTTCACTTCCTCACATCTCTATTCTCCACCCGAGGAGTTGATCGACATATTACCAAATCATTTCCGTGCCACGTTCGGCCACGAGAGGCTTCGAGACGAAGCTGCGCGGCGCTTTTTGACGTTGAACAGGAGCATTCTTTGTGTGAAGCAACTCGGAACAGACCTACTGGGTAATGACGACAGGGCAATGCGTCTACGGGAAGAGGGCTTTTGGCTCGCGGAGATTTTAAGGCTTCTTCGGGACGAAAGAGCCTGGGAAAAGGGCAGTTGTCGAATGGAGAACAGCTTTGACAGATGGAGGGGAGCTAGGAATAGATGCAGAATGAACATGCAGCGCGTGACCTGTTCCTCTAGCCTGTGATGTGGTACCCAACAATCTATCCGCGTTGTGGCCGCGACTTTTTTGTTGTAATCGCGCTCCGAGAGGACGCAGTTGGCGTTCCGTCTCTTGACATAAATTCTCGACAGTGTGAAGAAGGTCTGGTGCGATGTGTCCGACCTCTGGCGTCATCCCCCGAACAAGCCATGGACGGCATGTAGACGGAAAAGTTGGCTGGCCAGTGCGCCGGCGACAAAGATGCCAACGATGGTGGAAATCATTCTCGATGAGCTTCGATACTGTGCTGAATTGTGTCCCTCTGAGGCAGCAATGTTACTCGAATACGAAATGGTAGGAGATTAATCCTGGACACATCACAGCGAGGCGGCATGTTACGAGTAGCCAACCCACGTCCTTGTATAGAAAGGCCTTGCACTTAACACATTGTCGGCAAAGAGGTCACGCAGATTCTGTGCATTTACCACCTGGCGCAGGGAAGTAGTGGCAGGGGGGAGAGAGTGTGTGTCCGACGTACTCGGTCGGTGGTGAGCATTGCACGTACACAGTTCTCGTGCATACACCGCTAAGGCTTGTCACGCACGCAGGTGACGGTGGGTTTCAGCTACCCAAGTCTGGTCCCTGGCTTCGTCCCGTCGCTTCATTTTGGCTCATCCAGTTGCACATTCGTTCCGCACTCTGTGGTGGAAGTTCCTCGTTCTGCCCGGAGCTCCTCGCCCGGCGTGTCTTCCTTCATCTGCAGCCTTTGCCGTCGTTTTCTTCTCAACAAATGGGGAGCTGGCGCAACGGTAGCGCGGTATGTCGACGATCCACAACCCCATCGGTGAACCCCAGTCACTAACTCACAAGCAGTCAGATTCCAGTCTTGGAAATTCCTGAAGGTTATCCGTTCGAATCGGGTGTTCCTCATTTTCTTTTTTTGTTTTTGACTTTTTCTGTTTCTTTTTTTTTTTTAGTTTTCAGAAGGATTTCAACAGATTCTGAAAACACATATCTGTCACATCAAACACCGCCCACGCGTTTGCGACAATGCACTCGATTCGCTCACCTCGAATGAGGAGACATGACAATCTTTTTAGATGTCCATCCGCGCCTTGTACTCCGTGTAATCTTGCCACACTAGGAATCTGACGGCGGGCGCCTCTGTAGTATTCTCCGTACTATGGGGTAGGATGTGGCCGTCCCATAGCCTGTCGGACAGGGAGGTATAGGCTACTGTTACGCAGGCTTTGCTTAGCATGCTGCTGCAGCTTTCTTCACATTCGGGTGAGTGCAAGGCAATCAGCAAGCTCCAGAAGCTACAACTTGCGTTGGAACCAGAGGCCGACCTCGTGCCAAACGCCTCACTGCCAAGCCGTCCAGACGTCTACTATCTACGTTGCGTTCCTAAGGCATGCTAGGCAGGCGGCACGCCCCGCGGCTGCTCTGCGGGGCCACCGACAGGGGTCCGGCGCCGTTGCCGTGGTGAGATCACGTGGTGGGGCGCGCCATGCCGCGAATGGAAGGCAGCGTCAACAAAGGGCATTGTTGGAAACGGCCAGCGACGCAACTGTCGACCAGAACCGACGCATTGCATTGCATCGCCTGCGGCATTGGCATTGTTTGTTTTGCGAAGCTCTGCTCGCCGCCTGTCAGCGTGGCACGGGAGCCGCGCATCTCGTCGACACCTCCCTACGTTGCTTGCCCAAGCCGCTTGCGACAGCTTCACTTGAACCGGCACCACGCCCCGACGCCGACACCACAAAGACACATACGCACACACGCACACGCATACACACAGACACATATTCACACGCACCAGCATGGGTCCGCCACGGACGCGGGCGCAGCAGCTCGCCGCCGCGCAGGCCCGCAGCCGCTTCCACGAGGGCTCCATGAACGATCGCGCCTCGGCCGCCCCGCCCGTCGCCTTCCTCGGGCAGCTCGCGCCCGCTGAGCAGGCTGCCCTCGAGCGGCCCGTCATGGCCGACGACCGAGCCCGGGGCGGCAACAACGACGGCGAGGAGCAGCCCGTGCAGAAGACGCAGCAGGGCCGCCGCATGGCGCTCCTGGGACAGATGTGGGAGGGCGTACGCGGGCGGCTACGGCTACGGCGCGACGCCGGAAGTGCTGCTCCTGCTGCTCCTCCTCCTGCTGCTGCTGCTGCTGCTTCTGCTGGCGCCGACGAGAGTGGCAGGAAGAAGCAGCCCGAGGCGGGCAAGGCTCCAGACGAGGCTGACGGGGACCGGCCGTCGCGCGAGCAGGTCCTGGCCAACTATCACCAGCTCGTGGCGTCGGGCTTCTTCTCCAGCCATGCCACATACTCGACCCGGCCGCCCGGCACGCGGCCTTCGACGGCGCACGGCGCCCGCCCCCAATCGCGTCACGGCGCGCACCACGACGCCGGCAGCAACCCGCAGTGGCCCCTCGCGCCGCCCACGCCCCCGGCGTCGCGCGCGTCTCCCGTCTGCTCGCCCGTCTGCTCGCCCGCCAGCTGCGCCTCCTCGCGCGGCACCAAGCGCACCGCCGCCGAGCACGACGAGGATGAGGCCGAGGCCGAGGCCGAAGCCGGCATGAACATCGACGGCGGCAGCACCCGCCACGACGACGCCGACGAGGACGCCTCGACACTCGCCCACCGCTTCCTGCCCAAGCGCCTCCGCCGCTCCGCCAGCCGCGACATCTCCCTCCCCAAGCTGCGCGGCATCACCTCGCGCCGCACCCTCGCCGCCAGCGGCCGCCGCAGCATCTCCATGGCCGACGCCGCCCCCTCCAAGTTCACCAAGCGCGTCCCCGGCGGTTCGTTCCCGGACGGCGGTCCCCCGTGCCATCAGGAGACGTACTCGCTGCGCGGCAGGCACGCCGGCGACACCGCCGCCAGGCCCGTGACGCCCCTGTGCACCGCTTCGTTGTCCTCGCGCACCATTCGCCCCCGAACCAGCGCCGAGCCCCTGAGCGTCGTCCCGGACGTCAACCGGGGCATCCCCAGCGTGCCCGCCATACCCGCCAAGTTCACGTACGGCCGGGACCGCGAGAACACCGGACCCTGGCGCGGGTTGCGGCGCGCAGGGTAGGAGCAAGTTTGCCATTGGGACCAGAGGAGGACCGACGTTGACGGCCACGTGTCACGACTGACGAGAAACTGCATGTATATGGAATGCCGGATGCGGCACGGGAGCATTACAGGACCGGGTTTATCCATCATGTTTGCTTTATTTTTTTCTGCTGCCGAGTTAAGAGCAGATTTGTTAGGGCACTGGGGAACGGCTGGTTGAGGGGTTTGCTAGTGAGGTTGTACGCAGAGACGGAGTGCATACGCGCATGATGCATCAACATATTGCCATGACGGAGAGTACATGAGCACTGCTATTTCAAGACTTTTTCGTCTGGGCCGCGGCTTGTGAAGAGGATAGCAGCATCTTTCGTTGCAAGTAGACTCTTGCAATGGCTACCTTATGCTATCGGCTACCTAATTTACAGGAACAACCTCCTGCCATAGTACTAGTTGGCCCAACCCGGCAGCCAAACACAACCCCATATATCAGGGGCATTGATCCCATTGCTATTTCCATCGGGCAACGCTCGAAATTGAGCGTGCCGGCAGCCAAACCTCATTAAGTTGCGGAGAAGAAAAACACAATTCCCCAACAACGCAGCGTTCTTCAACCAGCCACACCTTGTCCATACCACGATCCTGTATCCCGCCTCTTGAAAAAGGAAATCTGATGCAATCCGCAGCCATCTAGCGGAACTGTTCGAAAACGATGGTAGTGGGGGCCTTCATAAGTGAAAGGAGAAACGAGGCCCCCTGCTTGCAACAACCCGAATGTGAAAATCCCAACCACCAAAATTCGAAGCGCCGGACTCTAGAAGAGAAAACAATCAATCAATCATCATCAGGCATTATACCTCGACGACGCGCTCCGGGATATTCTCAATCACCCGCGCCACACGGCCATGTCCGACTTGAACCAAGGCCCGTACGGAGGTCCAGAGAAAAGGGAACAGCGACGGGAAGTAGCTGTACAGCATGGCGCAGATCATCACCACGAGGAGCGGAATCTGAACGGCATTAGTAACGTCATTGATAAAAAAAATGGTAGCGGCAAGTAGAAGGCTTACCCAGACAAAGAAGAGGTTTCGGTCGCTGCTCAGCTTCTTCAGCTTCCTCTCGTGTGCGCGCAGGAACTGTTCTTGTTGCTCCTTCGTGATGGCATTCTTCCGTCCAATCTTCAGGATACCCGGTGATTGGGCCCTGGTCTGTGCTGCTTCGGCCGCTGCCGACGTAGACGGTTGGTCGTAAATGGTGGTGCATTTAATGTCGGCCTCGGCGTCGGTGGCAGCTCGAATAGCGGACTCTTGCTTCGTGTCAGAGTCTTGGCGACCGAAAATGTCCTCGTACGACGGGGGCGCGCCGGTGCTATTCTGCATGTAAGACGAGATATCCCACCAGCGAGTGTCCATCTTGGGGTTGTCCCCTTCCTGGGAGCCAGGTCGAGCGCCAGACCCCGGCATGAACTGCTGCATGCGGCGCATGAAGGGAGCTTGCTGCAGATACGCATGGTAGTCCGGAAGCATGGGCATTCCGGGGAACGTTGGCATTTGCGGCATCTGCGGCATCTGAGGGAGGCTCTGGAGGTGCAAGGCCATCGACTGCTGGAGCTGCTGCAGCTGTTGTTGGAACTGGTCCTTGAGGGCTGCGAACTGAGTCGTCGGTGATTGCAGTGAGCGAGATTCCCCGTCCGAATCGTCACCAAGATGTTTGGTGCTGTCGTCGTCGTGTCGCAACCGACCCTGTCGCCTCATGTGAAGGTAGGAATCCTCGTCAGGATCCTCATCCTCAAAATCTCCCGAAGTGTACTCGGGGCTCTCCTCGCCCAAATCCGACGATATGGGCCCATCGTGCGTATGAGCTCTGGTGATCGGTTCCCAGAGCGAACGCAACGAGGTGGCACTGCTGGTCCGGCTGTGCAGAGAGCCACCGCTGAACGAACGCGCCAGGCGTTCCGACTGGCGGATGGCGCGCAAGACTTGCCTCGACTGGGCGACATCAGCGGCAGTGAGGCTGGACAAGCTGCGGATCGTAGGGTCGGCCCCCACGAGCATCAAGCGCCTGACGATTTCAGGGTGGTTCTGGATGGCAGCCATGTGCAGCGGCGTGAAGCCTCCTCTGTCGCGGGCATCGGGATTGGCGCCTCGGGCAAGGAGGGCAGCCACGAATCGGTGATATCCGAGTGAGCAAGCCAGGTGCAGCATTGTGTGCCCCGTCGGCCTCCGCAGGTCTAACCGTGTCTTGTGGGTGCTGTCGTCAAGGTCAATCAAATCAAGACACTTGAGCAGTTGGGACTCGAGATGCTCGTGGGAGGCGTGATTGAACCCGGGACCGCCGGATGAAGGCCCTGCGGACGATCCGCCAGACCATGTTGAGTTGCCGTCGTGCAAGATCCTCCGCGCCAAGTCGCTGACATCGACCATTTGTCCAGACATCTTGTGGCCGAGCACGGACAGTGCCGTCCGTATGAGCTTGTCTTCATTATCGTCAACGTACTTGAAGATGGGCGGCTCCTTCGCCATCGGGAAGTTCTGAGAGCTGGGAATTCCCTGGTGCTTGAAGGTGACAGCCACAGCTCCTGCAACGGGAGAAGGAGGTAGCAGGCACACGAGAGACGAATCCCCCCAGTATGTTGTGGTGGTGGCCTTCTGGTCACCGAACCAGACCTCCAGTCCCTGGAAAAATGCCTGACCGAGCACGGTGACCTCGATGCCTCCCATCTTGGGCCCCTCGTTGGGGATGATCTTGTGGATCATCGGCGGGCAGCGAGGCTGGTTCACTCCCATGGGCAGGGAGTACAGGCTGTTGGCAAGCGTCTGGGAGAACTGGTTCTGCGACGCATTGACACCGTTCCTGAGGCCGCTGGGGCTCGGTGCGCGGCTGGGATGGCTGGACGTCGGCGCAGAGTACAGCTGGGCCATGGCCAGATTGTCCACGCTGGCAGAGCGGTGGTTGGCAAAAAAGGTGGCCTGATCGTTGCTGCCGGGCGTTGGAGGGCCATTGGCGAACGGTGGCTGGCCGTTGTGCTGACCGAACATGTGTTCAAGCTGGAATGGGCCAGAGTGTGGTGAGAAAGGAGAGGTAGCAGCGGTCGACAGCTGTGTGTTAGTCTGGGACCCCGGTGGCGGAGAGGTCTCGAGCCTCGTCATCGTCAACCCGTTGAGAACCCGTGACCCGCTGCTGCTTGACTTCCTCTTCTTGGCTGGCCCGCCTTGGCTGGGTGATGCCGATCGGGACATTGCCCTCCCAGGCACCGTACAGGTGCTCATGGTCGGTGTGCTCTTGTCCGATGACGGATACGAGACGCTGGGCTGCGTCGCGGTCATGTCACCGTTCGATGGCGACATGCGGAAAGCCGGGCTCTGCGCTGGAGGTACAAGATTAGTTGGGTCCATAGGTGGCACAGGCACCGTCGACGTCGTGACGGTCTCGGACATCGTCGGCTGTGACGAGGGCTGCGCCATGGGGTGGGTTTTGTGATCGTCGGTGATCATGATCGGATTGGACATTGCCTGAGCAATGACACGATCCTGGAAGTCCTTGATGGTAAAGATGACGTTGAACCCCATCTTCTCGTTGTGGTGTCGGCAGTAGCAGGCGATTCGCATCGGTGCGTCAATCTGCATCGCACGATTGGACATGACCGTCTCCGGCCGCCCGCTCGGGTCCAAGACGCCGCTCAGCGGCTGCCACTCCTTGACCTCCTGCGTATTGAAGACGATGACACGGCGCTCCTCGTCCAGGCTCCACAGCTTCTCTTCGTCGGGCTTCTTGATCTTCTTTCGCGCCGCCCTCTTTCGTTCTCTGGTGATGCAACCTTGGCAGATGCGGACGTCGCCACCATTTTGGGGCGAGAATTCGTCATCCTGCTCGGGCAGATAGCCCTGAGGAAGTTTCGTCGCCCTCTCCAACGCCTTTTGTTTCATGCCGGGCAGCTCCATGGCGCTGGTGCAAACCAGCGTCACGTACAGCTCAAGCGTGTCAGGCGACTTCTCTGGGGGAGGCTTCGACAGGAGCTTCGGCTTGGATATCGTATGAGCGGGCAGGTGCAGCTTTGTGACACCGGGGGGCAGGGGAGACAGAGTCATCTTGATAGGGATCTGCGTCTCAACGCGAGACTTGAGCGGTGTAGGCATGATCCTCAGCTCGTACCCGCCGGTGAAATTAAAGGGTGCCGTGTTGTAAAGCGCGCGTTGCTGCGGTGTGGGCATGGGCTGAGCCATCGAACCTCCAAACTGTCCCGGGGCGGGCATGGCATCCGGTCTTGTGGAGGCCTTCGCGTCCACCCTGTTCGGCCACATAGCCGGCCCGTTCATGGCCTTGGAGAAGTCACGGCCTGCGTTTGGCGAGGGAGAGTTGAAGAAGGTGGCAGCCGGGGACGAATCATGGCTCGTGACCATGGCCGACATTGGCGACACCTCTCGCGAGCCCGCCGACCTCACGCCGTTCAGGGATGACGCCATCGAGTATTGCTGCAGGATGCAGTTAGATTACGTACGTCGCTGAGGCATCGGAAGCACTTACGGATGTCTGTTTCTTGTGACTGGATGCTTTCGCCTTGTTCGCCTGGTCGGGCTTCTTGGGGCTAGTTGTCTTGATGGTGGGCATCTCCGGTGACGGCATGTTCACTTGGGCGCCCGAGGCGGCCTCGGGGCTGCTTGATGCACCTTCGAAATCAAAAGAGCGATCCATGAAGCTGTCGTCAGTCTCGCCAAAGGAGTAGATGCCGTCCATCATAACCGACGAATCGGCTTCCCGGCCGAAGGTGAACGCGTTATCGTCGTCGTCGTACGTATAGTCGGGGTTGGCCCACTCCATCTTCACATCGTTACCATCCCCCATCGCCGTGTCGCCGGCGGTCGCGGGGGTCTTGGCCGACGCGGAGCTCCCGGTTCGCTTGGTGGACGAAGCCGACTCGGACGACGAGTCGTGGTAGGACTCGTTGGGCGAGTCGGGCAGGGGATCCGCTATGAGCTCCTGGGGGTTCAGAAAGGTCTTCTGGTCGTTCGTTCCTATCGTGTCAAGGCTCTGCAGAGTATCCGGGCTGTTGGAGAAGTCGAAGAGGTTCGAGGCCGCGAACTCATCGTCGAAGTCGCGGTACTCGCCGCTGGACACGCCCGATCCCGCGATAAGAGGGCTGCCGGCACCTGCGCCTCCCGCAGATGTCATGACCAGCCGGGGCGGATGTGCGCGTCCGCCTCGAGCGGGCAGGTCCGGGGTGGCAGTCTGATGAGACGTGTGATGCAATCGTCGGGGGCGTCGTCGATTGATTGTTGGCTGGCCAAGTCGAGGGGTTGGGGGGCGGCGAGCGTCAAAAAAAGGGTCCAACCCTTGGGGCGTCTCGATCGAGAATAGGCTGATAGGCGCTCAAGGGGTTCCAGAGCACATTCCTCGGTCGATTTTCAGTTCGGAGGCCACGGGTACGGCTTGTCGTGGACTGCCAGAGGCGGTGCGTCGTGGGAAAAGCAAGGTTAAGGTTGAGCACGCGCGACGCAAGCGTCAATTGGTCGGCTGCCAAAGTCGTCGACAGGAGGCGCCGAGGGGCTGTCTTGGGACGTGGCCGGTGGGCGTGGATGGCGCTCCCAGCCTGGCGCTCGGGTCGTGGCAGATGTCGGTCGTCGACGATGCGATGGTGTTGGGGGAGAGGGAAGAGTCTGCGATGAACGGGCGACGCAGAGGACAATTACGAGTACCTCCCAAGGGGACATGGGGCGGCGGTAGCGGGCGCGGGTGGAGGAGGTTTGGTCCCCTGGGGCTCTGGGGCTGTGGACACTGGGCAGGCCGGGCGCAGCGCAGTGCAGCGCAGCGCAGCACCAACGAGGCACAGCCTGGACCTGCTGGAGCGTTTCTCGCAGAGGCCGTGGCGCCTTACCCCGGTGGGGCCACTGCACAAGCCGTTGAACCTGACCCGCGCCGGACAGTGCCGGAGAGTCGCTGGGGCGCTCTGCGCACGGTCGACGCCCACTAATCTGGAGGCAGGGGCACAGTGCCGGACAGAGTGCACCTCTGCGGTGGGGCTGGCGTCGTCGGCGACCAATGGCGGCGCGGCTGGCGCTCATGACTCTCGCCGCGTCAGGGCCTCCAGTGTCTCGCTGCACCTCGGAGGGCCTCGTAAGCACGTCAGGCAACGCACAACAAAAACGCACCCCAGAGCGGACAGCTGTCCACTCCAAACGCGCCCCAACCTTCAACACCCCCAACCCAGCCGCGGGCCGTCCGGGGAAACGTGACGATCCTGTTCTCCCGTCTTCCGAACGCCGGCTCAGCCTCACCCTGTTGAGAACGCGCGCAATCATCGCCGGCAGCCGTTGAACGCGGCGGCAAATGCCGTGCAGCGCCTTTCTCACGACCGCCTTGTGCCATGCGCCAGAACAGTCATAGGAGTACGTACGCTCGCCCCAGCGCCAAACGGGCCCGGCCGCACCTTAATGATTCATGAACAACGAGCCCCAGGCAACCCCCGTCTATTCCCGTGCAAGACCTGAACTTGCAATGCCAACCCGCAGCGAGACGCGCTCGTGCAGGACTACGTAGCATCGTTGTAGACGTGCATCGCAATTATCGCCCTGCGAACATGGCGGGCCAACCTCCATTAGTTGACGCTTGTTGCTGGCTATTCCCTAGGGCAGGGTATTTATTGGTGCTACGGCCAAATATCCCCGTCGGCACCACCGCCACACAACCTCGGTGCCGTCCGGCCTGTCGCTAAGGATGCAGAGATTGCGCACAGGAGTTGAGGAGGAACCCATTCATTGCCGGACGCGGCAACGATCTGAAGTGATCCGTGTGCTGCCCGCATCTCATACCAGCTGCCAGGGACCGGGCCGACAGGTTTTGCAGCCCTTCTCTCGAAGACGGCGTCTTGGTGGAGCGAGACGTAGCCAATCAGTTGGCAGCGGACACCCGTCGTCCCTCCAAAGCCCTCTTCTGGGTGTGCCCGCAATCTGCCAGCCCGCTCGCTATCTCTTCGTGCCGAATGCTAAATGCGCCTCCTGTGCACGCCGCTCCGGGGCCTTGTCGCACGGCGTTGCCCGGTGGCTGAGCTTTCACCCGGATTTCAACATCACCTTGGACCAATGCAGCGTGCCCCAGGGTGAACAGCGCCGAGATGTCCGATCTGCGGAAAGGGGAAAGTTCGGGATATATTGGCTTGGCATTTTGCCGCAAACACAACTTTCTCCCATGTCCAGTCATTTTCAGAGCAGTATCAAGCACCCCAAGGGCGCCTCGGGTTCAGGGCACGCTGAATTGTCCGGATATGAATTAATGCCGTCCACGTATGAATCGAGGCGGGCATCCAAGGGGTACATCTGTAGCCTTACAACTTGTGCAGGACCGTCGTCGTCGGGCGTGCCAGCCGGGCGGGCAGAAACCGGGATCGGTGAGGCGAGGCTCCTGAGTGGGTACGCATGGACTCAACCACAGCTTGAACCTCTTAACATTTCCAAAGATACGGAGTACAGAGGGATGGCATGGCTGGGAGAGGGTCTCATAATGCAGCCCGACGCTCACGTCCGCCTGTAGTTACTACGTACCTACGTAGGTACCTTATCTACGGAGTACGATTGTGCACAAGACGAGCGGCGGGTCCACAATGCGGCAGGTGCCAACGTGCGTTACAGTCGGCGACCCGCAGCATGGAGCTCAGCGGAAGAGAGCTCCAACATCCGATGCAGCACCGACACCCTCGGAGCATTCTTTGCTCAGGACATGCCAACCGCCTGCCACGTCAGGTCGCCCGAGGATGAGCGTCGGCGCTTCGGCCGGTGTGGGGCTGCAAGGTCGGCCGGGACGGAGACCTTTTGCATAGCAGTGGGTCCGCGTCCGTCAAGGGACGGGCATGCTCTATCTGCGGTTCATCGATGTTGCCCGCCCGTGGCCACTGTACGCATCCATGTTCGCGAGCGAACGAGTCATCGTCGGGCCATAGCGGTTCATGTGCCTTGATGCCGCGAATCCGCACGTAAAAGTCGGGAATGGCAGGTAGCATGTAGGAGGTGTGGGTGCGAAGAAGAAATCGCTGTGAAGCGCAAGGAAGCAGTGCAAGTGACATGACGAGAGCCCCTTCATGGGATATGGATGGCGTGCTCGGTATGCACGGTAGACGCAAATGGCATTGACGCAGAGGCACAGCGAGGTGCAATTGATAGGCTAACCGGTCGAAGTCACGCTGCATGTCCATTCGACTATATCGGCGTAGTATCCGTGGCCCGCCAGCAGCAAAGGTAGTCAAGAACGCAAATTGTATAGTGGAGATCTGAATTGAGCATGAAAGGTAGACTACATTCGTGATATCCTCTCTTGGAACTGGCAGTAGCGAGGGTCATGCTCTTCGCACCCCGCCATCATCGCCTGCACCATAGCCTTGGAAGATTGAATTGCTGACCCTACCACTAAGCAGAACCTGCCTCACCACAGTTCTTTGCTGGGGCACCGGCGATGTCGCTGCCACCCTCTACCTCATCGGGGAAACGAATTTCCCGTCTCGGGGGAAGCCGAGCCCCTGGCTCGCTATCCAGGCGGCTGGCCGAGCCGGGGGGACCAACCAGCGGGCTGCCAATCCCGGACGTGTCTGTTCGAGGATTTCCGGCCAGAGGACTGCCAACTAAGGCGGTGCTAACTCGTGGAGAGTCTGTCCGGGATCGGGACGAAGAGGAGGCCGACTCAGCCGGCGCCCGGCCCGCAATCACCGTTCCAGGAAGGTTTGCGCGCCCGGACTCGGCGTCGTCCTTGTCACGGCTAAGCCACGTGCCGATGACGGGGATCTTCCGTCTCGCCTCGACGGAGTGCGGGTCGTCGCTCAAGCTCTCGCTCAGTACCCGAGTCAGCTTGGGGGCGAGATATCCCAGCTTTCCAAGCGGGATGCTGAGGCCGTGAACAATCTAGCTACTGTCAGAGAGGCGTTTCGCAATCAGTGTCATGCAGCTAAAACTCACGATGCTGCACACAGCCAAGAACCAAACCACGATACGAACCGTGTCGGCGAAGTCCGCGACATCGCCTCGAGGAACTCCATCGTCATTGCTGAGGTGGTCCTCGATGAACTCGATGGTTATGAACAGGTAAAAGACGGCCGAGACGCCGATGGGGCCGAAGAAGCCAACAAAGGTGGCCTGCCTAAACTCTTCGATCTGGTGGATCCACCTGTGCATCCCAAATACCCAAGGCAGCCGTCGCAGGAGCAGGACGAGAATGCCGAGTACGACAAGGCGCCAGGTGGTGACAATGGCGTTGTGGCCAAATTCGGCCCAAGGGATGACAGCTCCGTACCACAGGAACACGGTGACATTGAGGAGCATGTCGATCGTCGGCTGCAGTGAGTCGTCCTTGGTCTCCAGCCTGAACCAGTCGTCCCAAGTAAAGGTGTTTCCCGCAATGAAGCAGGCCAGCACGTCGTCGGTCCCAATTAGACCACATGTCCCGAGGACAAAGAGAGCGAGGGAGATTGCGAAGACGAGGAAGCTTTCGCGATCGACGTAATTGTGCTGCTCGGCCCAGTGGAGTAGCTCCTTGCCCACCCACCCCACGACGGCGCCGTACAGGATGCTGAGGAGGATGGTGTACCCCCAAGTGAAGGCGAACCAGAGGCCCATTGCGTCACCTGCGCCTCCAGACGTCGCGCCCGATCCCACGTACTTTATGAGGTACAGGGCAAAGAACAGGAACGGGTAGCCAAGGCCGTCATTGGTGCCCGATTCGGCGACGATGAGATTCTGGAGCTCCTTTGGGATGTTGTGGTCCGCGAACTTGCCCTTGACTATCACAGCCGAGAGCACAGGATCCGTGGGCGTCACGCAGGCCCCGACAGCGAGGGCATGCAGAAAGCTGGGCGTCCCGACGAGTCCCCAAACAAGGAGGCTCGTGGAGAGCCACATGCAGGCCATTCCCGGACCGACCAGCAGCATGATGGACTTCCATTCCTTCTTGAGATACTTGCTGGGGAGCTGGACACCCGCCAAGACCAGCTGGACGCCGAGCACCAGGCGGGAGAAATTGAGCGTGATGCTGCTGAGGTTGTCCGTGCATTCAATGTCGGAGACGCCCGGCTGGTTGCACTCAGCATAGTCCCGAGGTCGAATGAAGTTGGCCCCGCTGGGTCCGAATGCCACGCCCACGAGGAGCGATATGACTATCGCAGCAGCCGTCAGCACAGCACCGGTCGATCGATCGCCATCACAAACTATGACGCGTGCCAAGCCCGTTCCCGAATCGCCAGGGAGAAGAAAGCAAAGGGCGAACTCACGAGCCTCGGAGAGGTAAAAGTTCTCCTTCAAGAGAAACGACACCAAGCCGAACAGCGAGATGAAGCCGCCGACCAGGGCCACAATGATGTTGAAGTTTGACAGCTGCAGCGGGATCGCCCAGATGTTGTGCGCCATCCCGGCGACAGGAAACGTTAGCAGCGCGAGAGGCGAGTGGAAACGACGACTTCGGACAGGAACAGAAGAGACTTCATAGCTCTGCGGTTCGGACGACGACGGAGTGCCAGTGTTTGCTCGGTGGTGGCAAGCATGCAGCAGACGAAAGGCGGAGGATGGATTTTTCAACCTGCTGCGAGGGTGAGGGTGGAGGGGGAAGAGTCGCTCTCGGGGCTGGTCGGGCGATGCTTTAAGGATGGACGTCCCCCACCGAGGGTGGCGCTGTAGCCGGCGTGGAGCCGCATCCTGAGCTGAGGCCCTGATCACTCATTCCCAGTGGTTGATCGAGGCCCCCAGCAACGTCGGACGTTGCCCACCTTACCACTCGTACAGAACCTTATAGGCCACTGGCGCGCCGCTGGGGCAGCCCTGCGCCCGTCAGCGCCCTCGCGCCCGCCAGCTGAACGGAGCTTCGCGGAGGCGTCGGCTGGTCCAAGTTGACGACCACGAGGAGGACGACGACAACACCAACAGTCGTTGAGGCCGACGCGCTGCAGAGCAACATCGCCAAAGCCCAGAGGTAGGTTACACGGCCGCCACGCGGGGTCTCACCTGCAGCGCGGGGTCCTGCAGGCGACGAGGCCGAGGTCTCGGTCTCGCCTTGTACAAGGTGCTTGTGCAAAGAAGAGCCAATTGTTGCTCACAAGGCTGGCTTAGTACCTAACGTAGCTATGATGCATCATAAAATGGAGAGAAAACCGTCGCGCTGGGCTAGAAACTCGGCATCCACGGCATCGGCCTGGTTCGTCCGTACACGTCCCCATCGTGAGTCGCGGCCTCATACGACCCCAATCTTGGCACCTCGAACGGCCAACCGATCAGCCGCGATGTTGCCCCGGTCGGTAGCATGGCCCTTGACCCAGCGGAAGTACGTGTTGCCCCCGGCTCGCGTCCGCTCTTCCATTCTCTCAAGTACCGCGCGGATGATGTCCTGGTTCTTGACCTTCTCCCCCGTGGCCGTCATCCATCCCTTCTTCTTCCACCCAACCGCCCACTGTGTGACGCAGTTGATGGAGTATTGGCTGTCGCTGATGATCTGCACCGCCTGGTCCACCGGCGCAACCTCCAACGCCCGCAGCATGGCCATCAGCTCGGCACGTTGATTCGTCTGTGGTTCGCCTTGGAGGCGTTCTGACATGTTGCGCGGGTCGCCGTCGCCAAAGAAGACGCCCACGCCAGCTCTAGATCCTGCCTTTCCGTTGGCAAGGCTGCTCCCGTCGGTGTATATCCGCAACATGTTGTCTGGCTCCGTTGCCACAGCCTCTTTCGACGCTTGTTTCGTCGTCGTCTTGGTGGGCTTCTCCGCGGGTATCGGAGTCTCTGAAGTATCCTCGACCACTTCTCCCAGCGCCTCTATGGCTTCCTTGTTGCCATACTGCTTGATGTATGCCACGGCCTCGTCTCGCTTTGGGAATCTCTTGTATTTTGGGCCTTTGACTCCCTTTATGGCTTCGGCGGCGTCGCTCCAGTCGGTGAAAATGCCCGTCGGCTGGCCCACCGCAACAGCATAGAACTTTTCGGGCCCGTTGGCAGGGCTGGGGACCTTTTTTCCTGCCGCGAACGCGTCCGCGTCTTCTCTGGACGTAAACGACTTGACTAATAAGACGATTGTTTTGTCAGCCTGCCTCTGCGGGTTGCGAAACCAGGTCGCATGCGAAGGTCCTTGGGTAGCCACTCACAGACAGCCCCCCTGAAGCCAGCCGTCTGCCTGGAGCACTCGTCGTACGTTAGGTATACGCCGGGCCTGACGCCCACTTGGACGGCGTAGAACTTTTGTACGTTGTCCATCTTTCGTTTCTTGGAGGGGCCGGACGCCACAGCCGTCCCCGTCGCAGACCTCCTCTTATTCATCTTGCCGAATGGATCGACGGAGACGACAAGGAAACTGAATATTGACCAGTCGGGCGCAGCTGCGTGTGCATATCCTTGCGCCAGTCTCGGCGCACGGCGGGGCTCGTTTACGCTCCTTGCTGCGGCGGCGTGAACGTGCAGATGGAAGGGCCTGTAGAGGTGGAGTTGGAGGTTCTGCCGGGAGCTGGCTGCCAGGCCTGGTATGCTGCTGGCTGAGGTCGCACGAGGCTGAAGGCGAGATGAGAGTCAAAGCAAGGGCATAATGCTCAGAGGCGGACGAAGAGGATCCTCAATCGCGGCACGGCACCGACTCTTTGCTTAGCGCGCGGCAGCAGAAATGAGCGGGACAGAGATACGTCGAATGTGCGCGTGTGACGGAGATGGGAATAGAACTTGATGGAGGGAGAGAAACAGAAGAGGGAGGGAAGAATTTCGAAGAGAGAAGAGAGGGGGGGGGGGGGCTCCATGCAGCCCACGCCCGCGCCAACGCCCTCGTGATGCAAACAAAAAGCTGAGGGGGGCACCACCTCATCCACACCACCAGAGTGGGTGGCTCCAAGCGACACGGTCCCAACTCCCAACATCTCGATAGCAATGCCGAAAAGAAGAGTCATACCGGTACTCTGGGATAATTGGCAGTGGTATATCCTATTGCCCCTTTGGCTGCCTTGGAAAAGGGCAAATTAGGTGTCGAAAGTCTAACGTGTCTTCACGACGCCGACAAGCAAAGCCCAGCCTCCAGCCATGGAGCAAACAAGTGTCTTGATTCACATCGTCTCCTAACTCCAATCCTATCCTTTCGCTTCGCCATGCCGTGCCTCTAATACACATGAAAAGCGAATGCAATCCCTGCTTCCATCGGAGCATAGAGGACTATCTAAACCCTCTGCTTGTCCTCCAACAAACGGTCGGCTATTCAGCAACTTAAATCATACACCGGTCTGAGTATCTGCAAATAGCGATGCACCGTGCTTTCCCGTAATACAAACTGCCACTTTCGAGTGTCACTAGGCCGGCGAAGCCAGTGGCGCTCCATTCCGTCGACTTGCCAGGCTCGACGGCGCGATGGACGTGGTACAGCGGATGAGTCTCGCGAGGACCTCGGAGGTGGTAACCTAAACATGAGTGGTCGAGTCGACGGGAGGCAGATCGGGCACACCCTCGCGCTCCCACTCCCACGCCAACAAGCTCCAGTTGAGCTCTCGTCTCCAAAAGAGACCCAACCCTCGGCCACCTCCGTCAGGACGATCGTCCGAGCTCAAACCTCCGGTGCGAGGCATGTGGTTGCAAAACACGACCTTGCCCATTCGCGAGTGCAGAATTCCCATCGAGCACGCAACGCACGGCTCGTGTGTCACGTACAGCTCAAGGCCATGACACAGGTAGCCATCTTTGTTTGGGTGTTCCTGAGCAAAACACTGCCGCTCCATCTCGAGCAGTGGTCGATCCTGGAATGCGTCATACTCAAGGTTCGGTTGTTCGTAGGGTACGCCGGCTGCCCGCCGCTCGTGTCGGACGAGCTTTTGCGCAACCATGCTAATAGCGCGGAGCACACAGTGCGTCATGGTGTTGCTCGGGATCCCTAGACCGCATTCCTGATGCCAGCGAGCATCCCCAGCAAGTCCGACCAGCTCAGCCCCTCTCTCATCCCTCTGCACAATCACCGCACCCATGGCTTCGCCAATTCCGGCTCTCTTAGCATCCAGGGCAACGCGATGAGCGAGGGCCATCCACACCGATGCGTCGTTCTTGATGTCCTCCGTGCCACGGCTCACCATGCTAGGATGAGGACCAAGCGGATTACTCCTTCGGTACACAGTCGGCCAAAACTGCGACGACCACATGGCCGCTTGAACCTGCGACGTTGGCGCCAGTAAGGGGATGGGGATCCGCGCGACGAAAATGTCCCGCGGTTCGAGCGCCTGGACTGTCGACATGACCTTAACAACGTCTTCCTCGGTCAGCTCCTTGCATTCGCCGACCATAATATAGATCCAGTTCGACTTGGCCGTGTGGATCTGGCGACCAGCAGGCGTCTCGTTCATCAGCTGCGTCTTGATATGAGCCGGCAGGTCTGTCGGTTTCGCGCACGCACGAAGGTGAGGCAGGGGGTTAGCGCTGCCTTCAGGACGTAGAGTCCGCAGAGCCCTAGGAAGCGTCAATCAGCAACCCGTAACTCAGTCGGAGCAGGGACCAGTAGCCGGGCTGGCAAAGCGACCTACGTGATGACATCGTTGGCCGACTTCGTCGGTGCCCTGGTGATGTAGGCTTGCACGATGGTGTGGTCCTGCCGGACCTCCTGGGTTGTCTTCAGCGGGATCAAGACACCTTTCCCAGAGTTGGTGCTCTTAAGGTCGTCAATCAAGGGGTTGGGCAACAAGCCGACCTTCGGAGGGGGTCGGTAGTCGGTCACCGTATCAGAAGGCGATTTGCCGGTGTCGCTGCCACTGCTATCTGCCATGGTTGCGGTAATGTGGTGAGGCTGGGATGTTTGGTCTGATCTTGTACAATGCAGGAGAGTTACCGTTTCATCCGCATACAACAACGCGCATGTGGAGAAGACCCCGCAAATGTATCTCGGGGTGTTTCCTGAGATGATGATGATTGCTTGCGAGACTCCAAAAAGCCACCAAAGAAGAGTCGGAGGGCGAGAAGCTGTCACCTGCCGAAGGGACAGAGGCTTTTCGACGGCTGGCTCTGTGGCGGTCCACAGAAAAGAGCACTGCTGTGCGTGATATGGAGGAACGAGATTTCAGGTCTCGTATCGCCCTGTGGTGCAGAGCGGCAGAAGGGACGATGGCAATTACCTCACGCGCGCAAGACGCGAATGGCGCCGGCGGGCTGCAACAGCAACAGGAAGCCGCGAAAGCCCAGCGCCCTGCGGCAGCCCTGAATTCGTAAGGTGGGCAGTGCGCCTGCTGACCCTGCTTTCGTCCTCAAATGCCACGGAAGTCACTGCTTCCTGAGACCAGCAGTCTTGATCCCCCGGGGCCTTCCGAGTCGATTTCTGAAGATTGGGTGTGTCTTGCTTTGCTGCGTGGCTTCTGAATCGTCAGCCAGGCTCGACGCACGCCTCAGAGCCGTCCTTCGCGGGCTGCTTGAAGATGAAATTGAGCAAGGCAGTTATTTTTGAGCTGGGTGAGAGCGGGCAATCTCATCTGAGGGTCGAAACGGAAGAGTTTGTCGGTGGTTGGGTGTAACAATTTAGGGGTGTGATGAGTTGGGACGACGTTGTGAGGAGCTGCAACTGAAGCTCGCGGGTGCAGAGGTCGGGGAAGATAGCCACAGCAGGTAGCAGGGTTTGGGGGAGAAAATAGGTATTTTGATGTCTTGACGGGCTGGGCAGCTGGCAAACTCGCACGAGTGATGTACAACCTTTGGCTTTGTGCTTGGGCTCAACAACGCCGGGCTCGAGGGTTCGCAAGGACCAATCTCAACGTACCTTTTTCAATTTGCGAACCAGGCCATGAACAGGGATATCACTGGGAGTCCTTGGGCCACTCGATGACAATTGACGCCCGTGCCCTGCTGCTGGGACGCTCAATATGAAAATCAAGGCTGCATGTCGAACTCCTCCATGGTTGTCTCGCGAGAGAAACTTCAAAAGTGGCTGGAGAGGGGCGCCACAGGAGCACAGCCACGCATGCCGGTCCCGAAACCAACTGCCTTGCTTCGCCTACCCTGGAGCAGTTTTCCGCCCATGATTTTGGCGTTCGACGCAAGAACTCGCTGCGAGACCTCGGAACCTGTGCGGTGACGTCGCCGAGGCCCCGTCGACTACGGAGTTATGTCGAAACGAATGCTACGGGAACTCGCGGCGTGAGTGGGCATTTCGTCCTTCGGCCCATCTGATGCGTGGTAAGCAGAAGCCTAGCCTTGCCCGAGTGCCCCACGGAGACGAGACGAAGAGTACGAGTCGCTGAGCACATGGGTGCCTATGCTATTGAAACGTGAAGATCGCCACTGGGAGGCGTCGAGTAGGGCAGCTCGGACGTTTTCACGACCATATTCGTCGTCCAAAGAGGACAACGCTGCAGGAAATGTTGCTCAAATAGGCGAGTTGGCAGGAAGGTCTGGGAAGGCGTGAATCCCGCGGAGGAGGTATCGTATATATTCAGCCTGCGCACTCACGAGTACCAAACATTGGCACCAACGACGGAACATCTTCTCAAGGCGATATGCACCTCGGGCTTAGGAGCTCGGCAAAATGCGAGGCTGACACCTGGCAAGCGAGTACGGAGTACTCCGTACGGAGTACAAGACTCGTTGCAGCGTCATTGTAATTATCATGCAGGCTACTGCATTCGCCATGCAGTGACGTCCCAGTCCAGAGCGTCCAGACCACTCGGGCCCTGTCAGCAGCAAGATCCGCCGACGCCGGAGGACGTGTCTCGCATGGAAATTTCCCGCGTCGTCGCAGCCGGCCAAGCCAGCGCTTGGTTCGCAGCAGATTGCCGACGCCAGTCCGCTGGCCGTGGCCACTAGCGTCCCGATCCAGCGAACGGGCCGGTGGCCATCTTGCCTATTGCTGCGTTGGCGCGAGATAGCGATAAGGATCTTGCGTCGCAGCCGCAGCCATGATTGGACGACAGCGTCAATTTTCTGATGTCGATGGTTTGACACCTCACAGGCCGAGGTCCTGCGCCGCTGAGCCGGAGATGATGGCACAACCGGGCGCCGATCAGCCCAGCGACATGCATTGTTGCGCCTCGAGTCGTGCCGCGTTGCGCGCACGCATACAGTACAGTGCACGGCGCATCGCTCGCATGTGCCATTGGCTCGGCTGAAGCCCGAGCCAGCCAGCATGTGGCGGTAGGGCAAGCCTGAAGCCCGTCGCGACGTATGAGAAGCAGATGTTGACCGAGCCGGCGCCGGCGGCGCCAATCGAGCTGACGGTGCGCATCTGCCAAGGCCTCTCTATTCGTACTGGAAGGGTCGTCGTTCCTCGGATCGGCGTGCATAGCACTGGCCTCACATCCGTCGGGGGGCGTTGCGAGGGCATGAGAACAACACATAACCCGGCCCGCTTTCGATCTCACTCAGCCGCCGAGCGTGGTCAGGACAGGCCAGGGCAGTTATGAGTTAATCATCAGCGCGGAGTCGCAGAAGAATCCGTACCTTACTCAGCCTTGTCTCATGCCAGCTCCTACTACGTGGTACAGTACTCGTGCCATTTTACGTCGTAAGCTCCCCGCGCTCGGTGACGACACCCGCGCAAGGACCACAAGGGTCCCTGCCTGCTAAAAGTCGACGGACCGACGTGTCTCAAGGGTCGGGCGCGACATCGGCCGAGCAGGCTTTGAAATACCGCACGCTGATTGGCACGCCCAGCTTTAAGCTCCCCCACCGGGGGCCGGAGCTCGTGCCAGTGCATGCCTCTGTTTAACGTTTCCTTCTTGCGTCTCCGTGGCGCATCCCGCCAAACAGCGCGGCGCGGCTGGTCGCACCCTTGCAGAGTGGTGTGGGGTGCTGTTGCCGGACTCGGCCTCGCAGGCGCCAGATTTCTCTTACACAACTGTTGTAGCAAAGCCCTTCACCCAGCCGTAGATATCAACCTCAATCTCCTCGCCTGGGTTCGACGAGGGTGAGGGAAAAAATGGCAGCGGGCAATCTGGACCAGAGCCGCCACCGGGGTCGGTCGTTGCGACGGTGCTCGTAGGGGTGACGTGTCCGTTTTCTTCCGCGCCCGTGGACCCGACGGAGCAGCATTGGCTGATTCCTGGGTCGTCGTGGGTGCGTCCTCGCAGCCCCAATTGGCACGTTACCCCCCGCAGGAGATCCTGCGCGACGTTTGTCGACGTCCGTGTAAGCCTTGTCGTGTCCGGGGTAGATTTGTGAGGGTAATGTGAGGGTAATTTGGGAGTTTTGAGGGGGTAATAAATAGGTTTTGTAGGGGTAATCAAGCAGTTTCGAGGGGGTAATTTGGGGGTAATCAGATCTCTTTAGGCCGCCCCAATAGGCAAGCTACGGGGCGCAGAGCCACGATGCTCCAGCCCATTACGTACGGCATGCAGCCATCGGTGAGATCCTGGGACGGGAGAGATCGGGAGAGGTGCATCCCTGGAGAGACATGTAGAAATATCGAAACTGTTTTGAACCTCCTCCCTTGAGAGTGTAATTGACCGATGCCTACTGGCCACCCAGGGGGCGGGGGACCTCTGGGCTTGAACGTGCTAGCGTCCGAGCGAGGATGGCAACCCAACACCCGTGGGCGTCGGGGCGGCGTGTTTGCGTCGAGTGACAGACAGTATGACGGCACCGACAGATAAAGGAACGCCCGCCTCTTCGCGGCTGCGGCATCGGCGAGCGGCGAGCAGGCAGGCCGCCCAGTGCGTGACGCCCAACGGCCTGCGGTGTGTTTCACTGACATGTGCCTCCGGGGACATTGCAAGGGCAGGTGGATGCTGACGGTGCCTCCGTCCATGCATCCCAGCAAGCCGTCGGCCATTCAAAGCGGCGACCGAGGAGGACGACGCCATCACGCCGTAGGGCCCATGGGCCCCCAAGCCCCCTCTGGCGTGGTGAGCGAGCATCCCACCTGCCCTACCCCACCTGTCGGTCGTGGGCTGGCAGAGCCCCCGAGGCCTAACCTTAGCCGCCGGTGGGGATGCCTGTCTGGCGTAGCACCTGTCCCCTGGGTGGGAAATCCGGCACGTCGTGCACGAGTAGTGGTGCTGCCCTGCCATCTGGCCTGGGCTTGGCGCGAGCCTGCCTCGAGGGATTGTCAGGCTGGCAGTGTGGACTCTTGCCGACAGCGGTGGTACGAGACCAGAAGCGAGGCGGGCGGGCCAGCAAGCAGAACAGTCCCATCCTCTCCTCCCATTCCATAATAAAAGCGAGACTGCTCGCCGCCCACCCTCCTTCTTTTTGTCTGGCTTTTCTCTCCTTCGGAACTCTTGCTCTCTTGCTCTCTTGACCTGCAGTGAGCCGTCTTGGACCCCCCCAATTGCTCTGTCGAACCGAGTCTACCACAACCACCCAACTGGTAAGTCGCTGGCCTGCAGTGCCTGCAACCTTTTGAAAATGTCCCTTGCCGGTGTTTCTGCAAAACAAGCCCCGTTGCGGTCGCCATTCGAGGTCAATGACGCTGCTGTTATCGCTGCTGGCTCGACGAGAGAACGTTGCATGCCGTAGTGTGCCGAACGGCTGCTTCGCCGACTGAGAGAGCTCTCGAGGCAGCGAGGCTGTGAAAACGTCGAGGGAGAGATCACGGGCTGCCTTATATTCAAATCCGGGTCCCACGCCCATTGGCGCGAGAGAAAAGGCTGGGCCTTCAGACAATCCATCATTTACGACGCGGGCGGCGGCGAGGGAGACGCGGCCAAAAAAGAAAAGCATGTGCTCGGTCGCTCTCAGATCCCGAGCAGGCAGCTCGCCATTGGCCTCAGCGCGCATGCGCGCATGCGACGCTGCACGATGCCGCATCCCGCCGCCCGCCGCCCGCTGGATTTCCTGATGTGAACCAGGCATTGCTCCCATTCGGCGGCGCAATGCAGGGCTCTCCCAGGCGCGCCAAACGAGCCACGACCAGGACATGGACGGCGGGCCCCCGAAAACAGCCTTTTGTCTGCAGCACAGAGGGGCATCGTGGGGCCCGCCAGTGTGGCTCCGGATCTCCGGGCCTCTCGCAGCGTCATCAGAGGTCAGCGCGCCGCCTATTGGGCGCCAATCTTTATCGGCCACCCAGACGAGGGGCGCGCGTGGGACCCCACCACGAGATGGCCGCCGGCTGCGGCGAGCACCACCAGCACAGCACCAGCACCGATAACAGCAGCGCAGTTTGGGCCGGTGAATTGAGTGCGGCCGTGAGCTCGTCGCCGCAAACTCTTTTTTGCGCTCCCTTCATTTGCTTGCTCATCCTTCGTCCGCAGCAGCCATTTGAGAAAAACCACTCCTTTCTGACATTCGTCTCCGCCGCAGACCGCACTGATTCCAGAGCAGCCCTCGGTGCTGCTCTCACCCCCGTCCCAACTCACCGAGTCACTGCGCTGGCCCCAGCGCACACCAGCGAGTCTCTCCCCAAACCGCCCCCCCAGGCTTCCCTGCGAACCTCTCGCCTAGCATGGGCCTGCTCGATGACTTCGACGACCGACAAACCTCCTTCGACGCTGAAAAGCAAGAGTACAAGCCGTATGAGTACCAGACCGAGAACAATGACTCTTGGGCTGGCGCCCTGCCCGTGAAGCAGGGTCTCTACGACCCGTCCTACGAAAAGGACGCCTGCGGTGTCGGCTTTGCTTGGTGAGTGGTTCCCGGGCTCCTCCTCCCAGGCTTCAGCGACTGACATCCCGTAGCCACATCAAGGGCAAGCCGAGCCACAAAATCGTTAGCGATGCGCGCAACCTCCTGTGCAACATGACCCATCGGGGAGCCGTGGGTTCTGATGCTCGCGATGGCGATGGCGCCGGAGTCATGACGTCTATCCCCCATCGGTTCTTCATCAAGAACTTCGAGAAGGAAGAGGGCATCAAGCTCCCTCCCCTGGGCCAGTACGCCGTGGGAAATTTGTTTTTCAAGCCCGACGAGGAGACTCTCGAAGAGTCCAAGAGGCAGCTGGAAGATGTTGCCGAGTCGCTGGGCCTGCGAGTCCTGGGATGGCGACGGCCTCCCGTCGACTCTACGTTGCTGGGCCCCGCGGCGAAGTCGCGCGAGCCAATCATCGCTCAACCCTTCGTCGTCCTGGCCTCCGCCTATGGCCCTGGCAACGCCCCCGAGATGACCGACCCGGAGAAGTTCGAGGAGCGGCTCTTTGAGCGTCAGCTGTACATCCTGCGGAAACGCGCCACCCACACAATCGGCCTCAAGAACTGGTTCTACCTCTGCTCCCTCTCCAACAAGAACATTGTGTACAAGGGACAGCTTGCCCCGGTCCAGGTCTACTCATACTACCATGACCTGGTCAATGCCGATTACGAGGCTCACTTCGCGCTTGTCCATTCCCGATTCTCCACAAACACGTTCCCTTCGTGGGATCGCGCCCAGCCGCTGAGATGGGCTGCGCACAACGGAGAGATCAACACGCTGCGAGGCAACAAGAACTGGATGCGAGCCCGCGAGGGTGTCATGCACTCCGACATCTTCAAGGATGAGCTGGAGATGATGTACCCCGTCGTTGAGGACGGCGGTTCCGACTCGGCTGCCTTTGACAACGTCTTGGAGCTGCTGACCATCAACGGCGTCCTTTCCCTCCCGGAGGCGGTCATGCTCATGGTCCCCGAGGCGTGGCAAGGCAATGAGCACATGGACCCGAAGAAGGCGGCGTTCTACGAGTGGGCTGCTTGCCAGATGGAGCCTTGGGACGGCCCGGCCCTGTTCACCTTCGCCGATGGCCGTTACTGTGGCGCCAACCTCGATCGAAATGGACTGCGGCCCTGCCGATTCTACGTCATGGACGACGACCGCATCATCTGCGCGTCCGAGGTCGGCACCATCCCCGTCGAGCCCGAGACTGTTGTCCAGAAGGGTCGGCTGCAGCCTGGTCGCATGCTCCTGGTTGACACCAAGGCCGGCCGCATCATCGACGACAAGGAGCTCAAGGAGGCCGTCTCGAGCCGCCACGACTTCCGCGCTTGGTTGGACAGCGAGCTCATCACCCTGCCCAAGGTCCTCGAGACCCTCGAGTCCTCCATGGACCTCATGGCGAAGCCCGATGCGACGCTTCTCCAGGAGGACCCCCTGCTCCTTTCCTTCGGCTACACCCATGAGCAGGTCAGCTTGCTGCTGGCCCCCATGGCTGCAGATGAGAAGGAAGCTCTGGGATCCATGGGTAATGACGGCCCCCTTGCTTGCTTGACACAGGCTCCGCGTCTGCTGTACGACTACTTCCGGCAGCTCTTTGCCCAGGTCACGAACCCGCCCATCGACCCGATTCGAGAGTCCATCGTCATGTCTCTGGAGTGCTACGTCGGCCCTCAGGGCAACTTGCTGGAGATGGACTCGTCTCAGTGCGGGCGCCTTATGATCCCCAGCCCCATCTTGTCGATTCCCGAGTTCAATGCCATCAACAACATGTCTTCCCTCTACCCAGAGTGGACGGTCAAGACGATTGACCTCACCTTCCCCAAGTCCCAGGGGGTCCAGGGTTACTTGCGCCACCTCGATGAGATCTGCAACGAGGTTACCGCTGCCATCGAGGCTCGAGATCGCATTATTGTCCTGTCTGACCGCAAGACTTGCGCTGATCGCGTTCCCGTGTCCGCTGCCTTGGCCTCTGGTATGGCTCACCACCATCTCGTCAGCAACAAGTGGCGATCCATGGCTGCCCTCGTTGTCGAGACCGCCGAAGCTCGTGAGGTCCATCACATGTGCGTGCTTCTCGGTTACGGTGCCGATGCCGTCAACCCGTACCTGTCCATGGAGTGCATCCTTAAGTTGAACAAGGAGGGCCTGATCAAGAAAAAGATGACGGATGAGGCGCTCATCCGCAACTATAAACACTCTTGCGATGGTGGCATCCTCAAGGTCATGAGCAAGATGGGTATCTCGACCCTTGCTTCGTACAAGGGAGCCCAGATCTTCGAGGCCCTCGGCCTTGACGAGGCTGTTGTGGAGCGATGCTTCAGGGGCACTGCCTCGCGTATCCAGGGTCTCACCTTCGACCTCATTGCCGAAGATGCTTTCCGCTTCCATGAGCGAGGCTTCCCTTCGCGTTACACCGTCGGTATCCAGGCACTGCCCGAGTCTGGCGAGTACCACTGGCGTGATGGTGGCGAGCCTCACGTCAATGATCCCACCTCGATTGCCAATATTCAGGATGCCGTCCGCACCAAGAACGACAAGTCGTACGAGGCGTACTCGCGCTCCGAGTACGAGCAGATCAAGAATTGCACGCTCCGCGGCCTGCTGGACTTCAAGTTTGAGGACTGCACTCCCGTTCCCATCGACCAGGTCGAGCCGTGGACCGAGATTGTCCGACGCTTCTGCACTGGAGCCATGTCGTATGGCTCCATCTCCATGGAGTCTCATTCAACCCTGGCTGTGGCTATGAACAGACTGGGTGGCAAGTCCAACACTGGCGAGGGTGGCGAGGACCCCGAGCGCTCCCAGCGCATGCCCAACGGCGACACGATGCGATCTGCTATCAAGCAGGTTGCCTCTGGCCGTTTCGGCGTCACGTCTGCATACCTGGCCGACTCGGATGAGCTGCAGATCAAGATGGCCCAGGGCGCCAAGCCTGGCGAGGGTGGTGAGCTGCCTGGTCACAAGGTGTCCAAGTCCATTGCCCGCACCCGCCACTCCACGCCTGGTGTCGGTCTAATCTCGCCTCCTCCCCACCACGACATCTACTCCATCGAGGATCTGAAGCAGCTCATCTACGATCTCAAGTGCTCCAGCCCCCGGTCCCGCGTCTCGGTGAAGCTCGTCTCCGAGGTAGGCGTCGGAATCGTCGCCTCTGGTGTCGCCAAGGCTAAGGCCGACCACATCCTCATCTCCGGCCACGATGGTGGAACCGGCGCCTCGCGGTGGACTGGTATCAAGTACGCCGGTCTCCCTTGGGAGCTTGGTCTGGCTGAGACCCACCAGACCCTGGTCTTGAACGACCTCCGTGGTCGTGTCGTGGTGCAGACTGACGGCCAGCTGAGAACTGGAAGGGACGTTGCCATCGCCTGTCTGCTTGGTGCCGAAGAATGGGGCTTCGCTACGGCTCCTCTCATTGCCATGGGATGTATCATGATGAGAAAGTGCCACTGTGAGTCCCCCCTTGCCTTGCTGTCCACTCAGCCACACCATTCCTCTCAATCAAACCCTGGTCGCCACGTTATTTCTTGATTAGTACTGACCATGAACTAGTGAACACATGCCCGGTTGGCATTGCGACCCAGGACCCCGCGCTCCGGGAGAAGTTCCAGGGTACGCCTGAGCATGTCATCAACTTCTTCTACTACGTCGCCAATGAGCTTCGTGCTATCATGGCGCAGCTCGGCTTCCGCACCGTCAACGAGATGGTTGGCCACGTTGAGGTGCTGCGCATGCGAGACGACCTGCGAACGAGGAAGACGGCCAACATCGACTTGTCCTTGCTTCTTACCCCTGCTCACAAGCTGCGTCCCGGTGTCGCTACTTTCAACGTCCGCAAGCAGGACCACAAGCTTTACGTCCGCTTGGACAACAAGCTGATTTCGGAGGCCGAGCTGACCCTGGACAAGGGCCTCCCGTCCCGGATTGAGTGCGACATCATCAATACCGACCGAGCCATGGGAGCCTCGCTCTCGTACCAGATCTCCAAGCGGTATGGCGAAGCAGGTCTCCCACTGGACACTGTTCATGTCAACATCAAAGGCTCGGCTGGTCAATCCTTTGGCGCGTTCCTCGCCCCGGGTGTGACCATGGAACTGGAGGGAGACGCTAACGACTATGTCGGCAAGGGCTTGTCTGGTGGTCGGCTGATCGTCTACCCACCTCGCTCCGCCGTCTTCAAGGCAGAGGAGAACATCCTGATCGGAAACGTCTGCCTGTACGGTGCTACTTCCGGAACTTGCTTCTTCCGCGGCGTTGCCGCTGAGCGATTCGCAGTCCGCAACTCCGGCGCAACCGCAGTTGTCGAGGGAGTTGGCGACCATGGCTGCGAGTACATGACTGGTGGTCGCGTTGTGATTCTCGGAAGCACTGGCCGCAACTTCGCGGCTGGTATGTCTGGCGGCATTGCCTACGTTCTCGATATCCACCGAGACTTCGATTTGAAGCTTAACACCGAGATGGTTGAGGCCGGGCCCGTCGAGGACCCGGCTGAGATCGCCTACCTCCGCGGACTCATTGAGGACCACCATCACTACACTGGATCTGAGTTGGCGGCCCGCATCCTGGTTGACTTCAATCGTGCCCTCCGTCGCTTCGTCAAGGTCCTTCCCGTCGACTACAAGCGCGTCCTTGAAGAGGAGGCTGCCAAGGCTGCTGCTGCAAAGCGGGCCGAGTACAACCTCCCAGCGGTGTCTGGTGTCAAGCACAAGAAGGAGGAGAAGGCTGCCAAGCTGCAAGACATGGAAGAGGCCATTGGCGACAACGTTGCCGAGAAGAAACGAGCCCTGGTCCTTGACAAGACAAAGGGCTTCATGAAGTACGCCCGCCGCTCAGAGAAGTATCGCTCTGCCAGCACTCGAACCAAGGACTGGGCTGAGCTGAGCTCTCGTCTTGACGAGGACGAGCTCAAGTACCAGTCGGCTCGCTGCATGGACTGTGGTGTTCCTTTCTGCCAGTCAGAGACTGGCTGCCCCATCTCCAACATCATTCCTAAGTGGAATGAGCTGGTGTTCCATGGCCAGTGGAAGGACGCCCTCAACCGTCTCCTCATGACGAACAACTTCCCCGAGTTCACCGGCCGCGTCTGCCCTGCACCCTGCGAGGGCGCTTGCGTTCTGGGCATCAACGAAGACCCCGTCGGCATCAAGTCTATTGAATGTGCCATCATTGACCGCGGTTTCGAGATGGGATGGATGGTGCCTCGCCGGCCCGAGGTCCGCACCGGCAAGAAGATTGCCGTCATCGGCTCAGGACCCGCCGGACTGGCTGCTGCCGACCAGCTCAACCGAGCTGGCCACCTGGTCACCGTCTACGAGCGCGCCGACCGCCTCGGTGGTCTGTTGATGTACGGAATTCCGAACATGAAGCTGGACAAGCGAATTGTCAAGCGCCGCACCGACTTCATGGCTGCCGAGGGCATCAACTTCCAGACGGGCGTTGCGGTTGGCGAGGATGGTCAGCCTAGCCTCGGAGAGCTGAGGAGTGCCAACGACGCCGTGGTCATTGCCACTGGCGCCACTGTCGCTCGCGACCTGCCCATCAAGGGCCGAGAGCTGTCCGGCATCCACTACGCCATGGAGTTCCTCCACAAGAACACGAAGTCTCTGCTGGACTCGGAGCTGGCCGACAACGCGTACATCTCGGCCAAGGACAAGCACGTTGTTGTCATTGGCGGCGGTGATACCGGAAACGACTGCATCGGCACCTCGGTCCGCCACGGAGCCAAGTCGGTGACCAACTTCGAGCTCCTGCCGCAGCCCCCGCCTGAGCGTGGCAACGACAACCCCTGGCCGCAGTGGCCGCGCATCTACCGCGTGGACTATGGCCACACCGAGGTTCGCCAGCACACCGGCAAGGACCCTCGTGAGTACTGCATCATGTCGGAGGAGTTCGTCGACGATGGCAGCGGCAAGGTCAAGGGCATCAACACCATCCGCGTGGAGTGGGCCAAGTCGCCCAGCGGTGGCTGGGACATGAAGAAGGTCGAGGGCTCGCAGCAGTTCTTCCCGGCTGACCTCGTGCTCCTGGCCATGGGTTTCCTCGGACCCGAGGCCCGTGTCTTGGGTGACGACATCGAGAAGGATGCGCGCAAGAACGTCAAGACGCCCGCCGGCAAGTACTGCACCAACCTGGACGGCGTCTTCGCTGCGGGTGATGCGCGCCGCGGCCAGTCTCTCATTGTCTGGTGAGTTGAAGTGATTGCAACGTGTATCCGCGCATGTAGCTGACACTACTTTTCCAGGGGCATCAACGAAGGGCGCATGGCCGCTCGGGAGGTTGACTTGTATTTGGAGAAGAGCACCAACCTTCCCGTGACGGGAGGTCTCGTGAAGCGCACTGCGCACGAGATCCTGACGCGGGTTGTCGAGGCCTAGTAAAACGAACGTCGGGCGTCATTGTGTCACGCACCAGTTTTTCTTTCCCACCCTTTCTATTATTTGGTCTACGAGGGCATGCAAGGGTACGAGTTGTTTCGGGTATGATACCAGCAAGACTTGGGGGTAACCGGACCTGGTTATGTTTTTCCAGTTTTCATACCATTGCCGCATCCATGCGCCTCGATTGATGTTTGGTGGATTTTATGCTTGTATATAGCTAGCTCACGGCTGTTGAAAAGTCTGAACACATGTGTTTATGCACGGGAAACTTCGTAGCAAAGTGATGTGCACCCCGTCCTCTCGGCACCGAGGCCTGCCAGTGCCGGGTTGGAGGACGAGCGACTTCGGCCCCTGCGTGCTCCCGGCGATCTAACGAATGGCTGCGTCATTGTCCCGGTCCAGGTTTTTGCTTGTGCGGCAGCCCAGCCGAAGCGGATCTCGTCCCGGCGAGCTGCTGCTGAAAGCATTGGCTGCACGTGCCCAGCTCTGCTCGCTGATAGGGCAATGGCTGGCGCTGCGAGCTGCAGGTGGGGGCGAGGCCGCCTCAGGGAGTACCCATGCAACCCATGCTTCTGCAGCGGCGCCAGCCACTCACTGGATGGATTGCTGCAGCTTCAACGCAAGCCGCCCGTCGTCTAACCTCGCGTGGTATCCAGAACGGAGCCTTTGCTGAGGTGGAGAAGGCTTGCATTTTGCCGTCTTCCTGTCATGCCACGGGCGCCCTGCTGAGACAGTCCTGAACCACTCGAGCTGCCAGGAACGAACCGGCCGTCGCCGAAGCTCGCATTTCGTACCGTTGCCTCTCTGTTCCGCGTCGTCGACATGCGCTTCGGCAAGACGCTCCGCGATGCCGTCTACGGGCCGTGGAAGGGCCAGTACATCGACTACGGCAAGCTCAAGGCCCTGCTGCACGAGGACAAGGTCGACGAGGACGGCGTGCTGGCGTGGACCGAGGAGGACGAGAACCGCTTCTGCGACGAGATCTTCAACGTCCAGCTCGACAAGGTCGCCCGCTTCCAGCAGGAGCGGGTCGACGCCCTCAAGCAGCGCGTCGACGCCGCCTTCGACAAGCTCAAGGGGCTCGCGCCGCTGCCCGCTGCCGATGGCGAGGGTGACCAGGCCGCCGCCGCCTCCCTGGCCGCTGCCCGCGCCGACGCCGCGCCGCGCCTGCGCGAGCTCGAGAAGGAGCTCGACGACATCACCACCGAGGTCAAGGAGCTCAAGAAGTACAGCAGCATAAACTACACGGGCTTCCTCAAGATCGTCAAGAAGCACGACCGCAAGCGCGGCGACCGCTACAAGGTGCGGCCCATGATGCAGCTGAGCCTGGCGCAGCGGCCCTTCAACTCGGAGCAGGGCTACTCGCCGCTGCTCAACAAGCTGTCCATCATGTACTTCGCCATCCGCCAGCAGCTCGAGGGCGGCGACCAGGCGCCGCTGGACCTGGACAGCCACGCCGAGACGCACAATGGAGAGAGATATACCGCCCACAAGTGTAAGCCCACGGCTGCTCTGGTCCGTGCATCTGCCCGTTGCTAATTCCGCGGCTGCAGTTTGGGTCCATCCCGACAACCTCCTCGAAGTCAAGACGCTCATCCTCCGCCGGCTCCCGGCTCTCGTCTACAGCGAGCAGACTGCCAAGCAGCTGGACGGCAACGACTCGCCCGCCATCACGTCGCTCTACTTTGACAACAAGAAGTTCGAGCTGTACTCGGAAAAGGTTGACCGCCAGTCCGAGGCGTCTTCCCTGAGGCTGCGCTGGTACGGCGAGCTGAGCAAGCGGCCTGAGATCTTTGTCGAGCAGAAGACGGCCGACGCCAAGGGCAACAGCCAGGAATACAAGTTCACCATCAAGGACAAGTGGGTTAAGCCGTTTCTGGACGGCGAGTACGCCATGGAGAAGAGCATCCAGAAGATGGAGCGCCAAGGGGTGTCGAGCGAGCAGGTGGATGGCTACAAGGCCACCGTGGCCAGGATCCAGAACTTTTTGCAGCAGAAGAAGCTGTCGCCAGTGCTGCGGGCCAACTATGTCCGCACGGCGTTCCAAAAGCCAGCTGACGATCGTGTCAGAATCTCCATCGACACGGACCTGGCCTTCATCCGCGAGGACACCCTCGACCCCGATCGCCCGTGCCGCGATCCCAGCGACTGGCACCGTTCCGAAATAGACGACAGCAACATGTCGTACCCGTTCAAGAACATCAACCGAAGCGAGGTGTCAAAGTTCCCGTACGCCATCCTGGAGATCAAGCTCAAGGAAGATGGGAACCGGAAGCGTCCGTCATGGGTGGAGGACCTGATGGCCTCCCATCTCGTCCACCCCAGTCCGCGGTTCTCCAAGTTTGTGCATGGCATCGCATCCCTGTTCGAGGACTACGTGAACAACCTACCCTTCTGGCTGAGCGATCTCGAGACGGACATTCGCAAGGACCCGCTGACGGCATTTGAGGCGGAGGAGCAGCGCCGCGCCCAGCGGGCCGACGACGTCATGGCCGTGGGCAGCCTCATAGGCACGGTCCCGAGTTCGTACAAGGCGGCGCAGAGCTCGCCCGTGGGCAAGTCGTACCTGGCGGACAGGATGGCGGCCGACTCGAAAGCAACGTCGCACTCCCTGGGCCGGAGGAGCATGCTGGCCGCGGGCGAGGAGGAAGGCGAATCCAGCAGCAGCCCTCAGCAGTCGGACGAACGTGGGGGCTACGGCACGCTTTCGTCCGTCCTTCCTGGGCTGTCGCTGTCCAAGTACGCCAGGGCCAAGCGAGCTCAAAAGGCCCAGCTTCCCGAGGGTGTCGTGGAGCCGACGCAGTGGATCAAGAACATGGGCGAGCTCAAGGTCGAACCCAAGGTGTGGCTGGCGAACGAGCGGACGTTCCTCAAGTGGCAGCACATCTGCATCCTCCAGGGCGGCCTGGCGGTTGGCCTGTACACGGCAGCAGGGCAGAACTACCTGGCCGAGGTCATGGGCATCATCTACATCGCCATCGCGGCATTCGCGGGCATATGGGGGTATGCGATGCTGCGCGTGCGCCGGAACATGATCCTGGAGAGGAGCGGCAAGGACTTCGACAACATGTTTGGGCCCATCGTCGTCAGCATCGCGCTGATGGGGGCTCTGATCATCAACTTTGTGCTGCAGGTACGTTGAAGGCTACTGCGACGACGCATTTGCGGCGAATGCTAACGAGCTGGTCACAGTATCAGAAAGCCTTTGCGAGGATGGCCAATGCTGGCGAAGGTGAGGGTGAGACGATGAGGGACGAGCTCAGGTGAGCGGGACGCGCGGTGAGTGGCAAGCGAGGGAACGGAATTGTATGTCATCTTGGAGTTTGAGCATCGGCATTGTTTGGGAGGGAGTAATGAAATCATACTTGAGCCACCATTGTGAGGAGCGTAGACTGGACGTTCGTGCGGTCGCGCGACTGGTATAATAGCTGGTACCTCGGTTTTGACGAGGTGCATGCTCGGCATCTAAAGCTGTCACCTACTGATGAGGGGCAGGGACAAGGAACGCACGTAGTTACCAGCTCAAACGGAGCGTTTCATTGCGCATTTGAAGTAGCCAAGCGCAATCTCTGGAAGAGTACGATGGCCAGCTGCACGGCGCCAACCCTGCAGCAGCAACAACAAGCCGGAGAGCTCGCCAATAGGTCGCCGCTGGCTGACCACGTCTCCCTTGTTCGCACGCCCTTTGAACACCGCATCGTCCGCGAGGCCGGCTGCGCAAACAGCGCGTTTCACAATAGCAGCGACACGTTCAAAGGGCGGGTGGTTTTTGGCAGTTCCCGAAGCAGGGGGTGTGTGATTCGCTCGGGCGAGCAGGTGTTACGCGACGTTTCCCGTCGCCAGCTGTCAAGCAACCGTTCTCGCACCTCGCTCGCACACCTCATTCGTGGGCAAGGCTGCTGCTGCGCCCGCCTTGCCGCAAGGCGCTCTGCCCGTGCTTCGCGCAGCACAGGAGGCCTCGTCTTGTGCATCGAGAACGAGCATGTGGGCGTGACGAGGCGCTGAGGCTGCTGCTGGACCGTTACAGAGCCGAAGAGTCGCCAGAGCCCGCCAGCCGAACCAAGTCGCGATGGACCCGCAGAAGAACAAGAAGAAGGTCGGCTTCCTGGGAGGCCTGTTCCGCAGCAGCAGCTTGGCGGTCGGCAGAGGATCCAAGGCCGACGACGTGGCCTCGGGACAGCGGCTGCGCGACGAGCTGGCCGACCCGTCCAGGGCAAAGAAACCGACACGCCGCGCCAGTGCTGGAGACGCCGCCGCGCAGCCGCCGCGCAAAGGTCGCCCGGTGCCGAGAGAGGACCGTATCCGCTCGCGTCGTCGGCCTAGACGTCCGGAGCCTGAGCCAGAACCCGGGTCGCGGTCGGCAGCAAGGAGCTTGAAAGGCAAGGGGGCCGCCGACGACGACGAGCTCAACAGCCGACCCACTTCCCTGACGGTGCTGCCGACCGAGTGGCCGCCCAAGGGCTTGTCCAACGACGACGAACTGCCGCCGCAGCATGCCCAGGAGCTCATCTGCCGTGGAGCGCCGACGCACAAGGGGCTGAAGAAGCCGCTCCCTCATGCGTCGGATCATTACTACGCGCTCTACACCACCACGTCGGGGGCCCGGGGCGAGAGGACGGATGCGGCCAGCCTACACGACTCGATGACGCAGCTCATGACCATGAGGACGCTCGGCCAGGGCCAGGCGACGTACCCCTGGGAGACGCTGGAGCAGCCGAGCTGCGCGTTCCTCTACGGAGAGCGGCCGGGCACCGTCACGCTGAACCACTGGGCCTCGCTGGCGAGCGTCCTGCCGCCATCCATCTCGCTGCGGGACTCGGGCGTCGCGCCGCGCGACATGGGCCTGGCGCGCATCCTCGAGCGGCTCCAGGAGCTGCAGGCCGGCCTGGAAGAAGACGACGAGGGCCTGCTCTACAAGATCCTGTACCGGCGCATCCTGCGCGACCCGGACCGCATCCTCAGCCCGCACAAGACGCTGGACCGGCAGATGACGGATCTGATCCTGGTGCTCTCGCGGCCCAACTGGATCGACTTCACGGACCCCAAGAACCAGGTCGTCACGCGCTTCATCTTCGACCGCGGCGACGCCAATGCCGAACAGTACCGCGCCTTCATGCACCAGCTGCTGCTGAGCCTCGAGCTCGAGCTGCGCATCCACTCGCCGCAGCACGGGGACTGGGCCAAGGAGAAGCTGTTGCGGCAGATGCCGCCGACTATACAATGGAACCTGGCGTTGGCACGTCGGTGGAGGGAGTTTGTCCGGGTGGACGAGTACGGCGCGACGCCGGAGCAGAGTAGGCGCTCTTTGCATCCAAGCCCCCCTACCTACCGTGTCTGCAGAGCAGTCGCGAAGCTGACGCGGAGAGCAGCGAGGCTTCGGTACAAGCTCAAGAAGCGCCAGGTCAAGACACTGAGACGCTTCGCGCACGCGATGAAGTGGCCGAACCTGGCCCAGACTTTGGACAACCTGCAGCAAAAGGACGAAGAGTTCCGCCTGGACTCGGTGAGCTCCGACGCCTTTGCCTTTTTCAGCGGCCTCGTGCTTCCAGGTGTAAGTAAAATCCCCGTCCGATCCCGGTGCAGCACCCCTTGGAGCGAGAACCAAGCAAGGGCTCGCCTTGTCGGCCAGGAGCTCAACTTCAGCAGCCGACCCTGCCGTTCCTCACCATGAACGCCCTCATCGACCTGGACCCGGACCCGGCCACCGACGAGCTCGCGCTGCTGTCGCACACGAGCCCCAACTGTGGCTTCCAGTACCGTAATAGCCACACGTACTGGTCGGCGAGCTGCATCGTGGGCAAGGTGCTCGCGCCGACGTGCCGCAGCGTCGCCGGCTGGGTGGGTCCCGGACGCCCGACGGCGGATCTGGGCCGCTCGCAGATCGCCCGGATTCGGAGCCGACGACCGCGGCAGCAAGCTCGGGGCCGGCGGATGGGCCCCGAGGACGTGGAGAGCATGGGTGAGCGCTCCGACCCGCTCGGCCCCCCCGCCGACTCGTTCCCCGTCAGCGAGTACGCGCTGGCGTGGCCGCAGACGGACGGCTTCGTCGTCGTGGACACGGTGCGCATCGAGCTGCTCGGCTTCCGCCCCGTGGTGGCCCTGCAGGAGGAGGCGGGCAGGCCGTCGGCGCCGCGGTTGTTCGACGCGACGGTGCAGTTCGCCATCAACGGCCTTTCATGGCCGCTGCGGCTCATGTACGACGTGTCCTTCATCAGCGCGTGGCCCTGCTCCGACGGGCCGCACCCCCTCTTCTTCGACTACGTCTACAAAGCCGTCAGGGCCGACGAACTCGTGCGCGTGCGCGACTGGGGAGGGCTGTACTACAAGCAGGCGAGCGGCTCGCAGAGCGCGCGGTCGAGCCCGGCGCCGCCGCCGCTGCCGCCGAACGGGACGGTGGAAGACATCGACGCGTGGGAGGACGACGGCGAGCACGACGAGGAGAAGGTGCTGGTGGTGGAGGCGTTTGGGGTGCGGGACAACGAGGTGCTCGCGAGGGCCTGGTGCTCGCACTGGGGGCTGAGCGCCGTGGTGGCGGACATACGCAAGACCTGGTAGGTTTTGCTGGCTGCAGCTTGTCTTCCCCCGTCGCCAAGCCCACGGCGTGCTGCGTCTACAAAGAAGGGTGCTGACGTGCTGCGCACAGCATGGCGTGTGCCATCAGAGAGGCATACGCCGCGACGCTGACGGTCGTCATACTGGTCGACGACCGGCTTTACGATGACGAGGAACACGACTAACGAGACACAAGGTGGGTGCCTGGAGCCGTGGGCTTGTTGCGGGGCTCACTTGAGAAGCCATGGCACGAGGAGGATCGGATGAGCGACGACGGCGTGGAAGACGTGGTGGTGATACCAGGCCTGCGCAGAGTCAAAGTATGATGGAGGGGTGTGGGGAACCCTGAGCGTACCGCGGTGGGTGGGCGGCGGCGGGGTCGTCAGGGCCCCTGCAGGCCCCGGGGAGCTCGGCGACGGCGGCCGCGCCACTGGAATTGCCGCTGTAGGTAATCCGTACCGGCTTGCCGCCGTGCATCATCAAGACGTACGGCCGTCCGCAGACAATTGCCACCGCCCAGCGGATGCCCAGTGAGAATATTTGCATGTTGCGTCCGTTGCATGTGTCCTGGGACCATCGCGTCACTGCCGCCAGCGACGCCGGCACAAGGCGTGAGCGTAGAGGTGCCGGCGCCGGACCAAAGGAGCTTCGTGTCCTGCAATTCTCGTACGAGCACCGCGTGCTCCGTAAGGGCCTAGAACTGCCTCTGCGCACCGCAATCGGAGGGGTCGAGACGCAAGCCAGGCGTACGGGGAGCTGGGGACGAAGAATCCGAGGGCTGCTGGAAGCGAGGGTGTTTGAAGAACGCAGTGCGTCCGGTGCCTGCCGTCAGCAGTACGTAGCCAGCACTGATCTCATTTTCCAGGCAGCTAATCCGAATCCTCTTTGCCACTGCCGAACCGTCCCGCCCGATCCATGTCCGGCCGCCAAAGTCGCGGCAGTGATCAGCCAGAGGGAGCGTCGCCGACGCCCGCGTGCGGCTTCGGGGCGCCAGAACAGCGGGGAAGTGTGGAGGGGTCCCCGTCATCGGTGGGGATGGAGGAGCCAAAATACAGGGGCCCAGGGGCGTGCCAGATGCTTGCGACGGGCCAGAGTGTCGCCCCAGGACCCGCTACGAGTAAGGGTTCCAACGGTCCCTACCGGCTTCGTAGCGGTCGCAGCGGCCGAAGGCGCCCAGCACTGAGGTGACAAGGGCAGGGTGAAGCACACGCCCCTAGGTCCAGCGGGCTTCCCAGGACCCTGCGGGTTTCACTGTGGGGGTGCGCGATGAGGCAGAGCGAGCAGGCAGCTCTTTAAGGCCATCGCCCTCTGCAGCACACCCTCCCTCCCTCCCTCATCTCACCTCCGAAACTTGATTCCAACTGGTCGACGCTGCCGGAGTCTATCGCCCTCAAGCACCCAGACATACGAGACACTGATAGCGAGCGCCAAGCGTGCTGGCCACCCCGCAGCGAGAGAGGCGGCCGACCGGACGAATACAACCTAGTTGCGCAGCTGGCTTCGCGCCACGGCACCCTTGTGCGCCATGTACGCATACAATAAGCCCATCAAGGCCATGGAGTGAGTTTTCCTTTGGCCCTCTCTGCCCTTCTCTTCCCTCTCCCCAATTGCTGTCTTTTCTGCACCTCTCAAGTCCATTGTCGCGGCCATGGATAGTCGTGAAGCGAACGCCGTAACTGACGGCTTGCCCGCCATGAGCAGGCCCGAAAACATCCTGGTAAATGCCACCCCTCCCAACTCCGCGCACGCTCTGCTCTCTTCCTATTCCGAGAATGTCGCCGGAGCTGGTTCTGAGTCTTTTGAAGCTCGTGGCGCACGGCTACGGATGCAGAACTGGGCGGCGCTGGGCAGCATTCGGCAGGACTAACATGTGTCGGTACGCAGGATTACTATATCGGCGTCGATGTCGGCACCGGCTCCGCCCGCGCTTGCATCATCGACGAGACGGGCGACATCAAGGCTCTGGCCACTGAGAACATCAAGCTGTGGCAGCCCGAGGCCGGTTACTATGTACGACGACGCCCCCGAATCCCAGCGATTCGCACGCATCCAATTGAACCCAATTGGCAGCGCTAACCTGTCCACACAGGAGCAATCGACGACAGACATCTGGCAGTGCATATGCGAGTGCGTCCGCCGCGTCGTCAGTGAGTCCAATGTCGACCCGTCAAGGATCAAGGGCATGGGCTTCGACGCCACCTGCTCCCTCGCCGTCTTCACCGAAGACACCGACGAGCCTATGCCCGTCACCGGCCCTGACTTTAGCAACGACGGCCACGACCGAAACGTCATCCTCTGGCTCGACCACCGTCCCGTCGAGGAGACGCAGACGATCAACAGCACCAAGCACAAGCTGCTCAAGTATGTCGGCGGGACGATGAGCATCGAGATGGAGATCCCCAAGATTCTCTGGCTCAAGAACAACATGCCTCCGGAGCAGTTTGACCGCTGCAAGTTCTATGACTTGGGCGATGCCCTGACCCACCTGGCCACCGGAAACGAGGCGCGCAGCTTCTGCAGCACCGTCTGCAAGCAGGGCTACGTCCCCATCGGTGTCGACGAGAGCGAGAAAGGCTGGCAGGCGGACTTCTTTGAGAAGATTGGCCTCGGTGACTTGTCCAGGGACAATTTCCAACGCATGGGCGGTGTCCATGGCGTGGTATGTGGCCCCTGCCTTCGGCTCTTCTCTATTGCGCTTGCTTGCTTCAGTTGGCTGACCTCCATCGAAGAACGGGACTTACTATAGCGCTGGCGAGAACGTGGGAACCCTCAGCAGGCAGGCTGCCTACCAGCTTGGCCTCCCCATGGGCATCGCCGTCGGAAGCGGCGTCATCGACGCCTATGCCGGCTGGATCGGCACTGTGGGCGCCAAAGTTGAGCTTGGTGAAGACGAGCTCGACGCCAACGTTGCGCACAACGACCTGTCCCAGGCCTTTACCCGACTGGCAGCCGTCGCGGGCACGTCTACGTGCCACTTGGCCATGTCCAAGGACCCTGTCTTCGTCCCCGGAGTCTGGGGACCGTACCGAGACGTCTTGTTGCCCGGCTACTGGCTTGCCGAGGGTGGCCAGTCCGCCACTGGCGAGCTTCTGAGGCACATGCTCGACATTCACCCTGCCTACAACGAGACTTGTGCGCTGGCAAGGGCCGAGGACAAGCACATCTACGACTTCCTAAACACTCACCTTGGGTACATGGTCGAGAAGCAGAACGCTCCCGGCATCCCGTACCTTGCCCGCCACCTCTTCTTCTACGGCGACCTATGGGGCAACCGGTCGCCCATTGCCGACCCCAACATGAAGGGCTGCATGATCGGCATCGATAGCGACAAGAGCACAGACAACATGGCTCTATGGTACTATGCCACCATGGAGTTTATTGCCATGCAGACGCGGCAGATTATCGAGCAGATGAACAAGTCTGGGCACGAGATCTCGTCCATCTTCATGTCCGGCTCCCAGTGCCAAAACCCGGTGCTGATGGGCCTCATGGCGACTACGTGCAACATGCCTGTGCTGATTCCCCGGTACGTCCACGCCGCCGTGGTCCACGGTGCGGCCATGCTGGGCGCCAAGGCTGCGAGCGACAACCTCGAGGAAGGGTCGGAGCCGGAAACGTTGTGGAACATTATGGACCGCATGAGCAAGCGCGGGCGATTGGTCAAGCCTCGCAATGACCCCGGCGAGAAGGCGCTGCTGGATGCCAAGTACGAAGTGTTCCTAGACATGTGTGCCTCGCAGCAGACGTATCGCAAGAAGGTGGACAAGGCGGTAGCCAGCTGGGGGGCCGAGTTCGGCGGTGACGAGTAAATCACCGACCCAGAGCACGACGCTAGACCACCGAAGCTCGACTCGACGGAGGACAAAGGAACACGTACAAAGAGTCGAACGGATCAAAAGTTATGACCCACGCATGTGTAATGAGTTCCAAGTACCTAGACCAATTGGCTATGATATGGGGGGGGGGGGGGCATTGAATAGATGGTTTTGAAGGCTTCAAGCCTAAAACATCAGTTTTGACAGATAAAAGCGATCCTTTTGATGGCAGGTGATGAAGCAAGTAGATACTATTGATCTTTGGGGGAGGATGGGGCTGTTGTGAGATGCAGCCCAGCGACCGTCGTATGGCGGCCTAGCGGCACGCTCATTGGTTGAAGCTGCCCCCAAACAACTCCAGCCTCGCCAGGCCAAAATTCTAGAGCAGACGCGAATGCTCTGCCGTTGTTGCAAGCCACAACCACGCGCGCGAGCAGCCTCGCACCCTTCAATCGCTCGCTCGCCAACCTTTTCGTCTCCTCCGCGGCGCCAACCACTCGACTGTCGAAAATGTCTCTCTTCGGGCAGTCGACGACCGGCGGCGGGTCGTCGCTGTTCGGGCAGCCGGCCCAGAGCCAACAGCAGCAGCAGCAGCAGCAGCAGCAGCAGCCGCAAAGCGGTGGAGGTCTGTTCGGCCAGCAGCAGCAGAATAAGCCAGCGTCCGGAGGCTTGTTTGGGCAGTCGACGGCTGGAAACACGGGCGGTGGCTTGTTCGGACAAGCGCAGCAGAACCAGCAGCAGAATACCTCTGGTGGGAGCCTCTTCGGTCAGTCAACGGCTCAGGGTCAGCAGCAGGGAACCACTGGCAGTGGCTTGTTCGGCCAGCCGGCGCAGACTCAGCAGACTGGCACCACGGGAGGAGGGCTATTCGGGCAGCCCGCGCAGAATCAGCAGCAGCAACAGGGACAGAAGCCGTCGCTATCGCTCTTCGGCTCGACCCTCGGCGGCAGCGGCACCTTGGGCGCCTCGATGTCAAAGCCGTCCTTGTTCGCCTCCACGACGACTCAGCAGCAGCCGCAGCAGCAACAGCAAGGCAACACGATGCTCGGTGGTAGCATGCTCGGCGGAAGCTTCCTCGGCGCCACGACACAAACCACGCAGGCACAGCAAAGCCAAACGCAACAGCCGGCCGGTGCATACTTTGACAGTCTCTTCGCAAAGACCCAGAAAGAAGGAGGTGCCAAATCCAACATTGAAGATCTCCCTAGCTTGGAACTCGGCCTCGGTGACCTCCGCCATCGCTTGAGGAAGCTTCAGTCGAAGCCGAGCGAGAAGCCTCTGGACGGCAAGGCACACTACCTGCTGGCTGCGTCAGGGGTCGACCCTGGTGCCGCCGCGAAGGATCTCGGCATGCTGGATGTCCAGGGTGCGCGAGTCGAACGGACGCACGGATATGCCCCGAGCGAAATCGACGTCGAGACGTACCTGTCCAACTTGCAGACTAAGACGACACTGAGCATGATTTCCGATGGTCTCGAGCGGTCGATGCGCGACTTTGACAACTTTTTGGAGGACAACGTGGCTATGGAATGGGACGCCCAGCGCAAGCGCATCTACCAGCACTTTGGCATCAAGCCCCGGGAGGACTCGACGGCAGCGGGCCGAGAGTCGCAGGGCGGCTTCGGTCGCTCGCGCCGCAGCAAGGCTCAGGGCGGTGCCTCTCGTGCGGGCCGTAGCAGCATGCTTGGCAACTCGATGATGCAGCGCTCCGTAATTGGCACTCCCAGCCGCATCGGCGCCCACCATCCCGAATTTTCTGACGTTGACCGGGCCTCTGATGGTTCAAGTGCCCTCAAGACGCGCGGCGCATCCGAGGATCGAGCCCTTCGCGAGCGGCAGGCGAAGCTGTCCGAGAAGGTTCGCGGCCTGAACATGGCACGCTTGATGAAGCGCCCGTACCCAATCTTCGCGGAGCTGGGCGAGGTGGAACAGAAGTCTCACGAGCCTCACGCACCTCACGTGGTCGAGGCGTACCGCGCCATGATCGAAATTGTTGGCGAGAATCCAGATGCCGAGAACTCGCTCAACAATGCCACCGCAAAGGAGCGCCAGTTTGCCAGCATGTACTTGGACGAGAACCCCAACTCCGCCCAGTCGGTCGAGATGAGGAAGCGTATCTTGCACGGCTCCAACGTCTTCCTCGAGAAGCAGTTCCTGCGCGAGGTCGAGTCGCTGATTGCGAAACACCCCCACGAAGCCAAACTCGGCGGTCTCCCGGACATCACCAGCAAGATCAAGGCTTACATCCGCCTGCGCTCTGCCCGAAAGGACCTGGTTCCCGATAACACCGAGCTTCAGCTTGTCCAGGGCGAGTACGTGTGGGCGATTGTGTTCTATCTCATTCGGTCCGGCCACGTCAACGAGGCGGCGCAGTACGTCAATGACAACAGCAACCAGTTCAGGGGCATCGACCGGACGTTTGCGACGTACCTTAACAACTACGCGGCCAGCGAGGATCGTCGGATTACGAATCGTAAGCTCCTCGATCGTTGCACCAACGAGTACATCCAGCGCTCTCGCAATGCTCCGGAGAACTCCATCGACCCCTTCCGAATGGCATGTTACAAAGTCATCGGGCGCATTGAGCTGGGCAACCGCAACCTGGACGGCCTGAACACGGACATCAACGACTGGATCTGGCTTCAGTTCAACCTGGCCAGGGAAGGAGACAAGGCTCTGGAGATGGCTGGGGAGTCGTACGGCCTGGCGGAGCTGCAAAACAGCATCAAGGAAATCGGGCTCAAGCACTTCCCCAAAGCCAACTCGGAAGACACCAGCAACGGCAGTTTTGGCATGTTCTTCTATCTCCAGATCCTCTCAGGCATGTTCGAGGATGCCATTGCCTATCTCTACCCCTTCTCATACCTGGATGCGGTCCATTTCGGCCTCGCGCTCGAGTACTACGGTCTACTACGGCCGAGCGATCCCATGTCGGGCTCCAACGACCTCCGCAGCTACAGCGTCAAGAATCTGCCGCAGATCAACTTCGGTCGTATGATCGGCTACTACACGAGGGACTTCCGTGCCGCGGATGTGGTATCGGCTGTGGACTACCTGGCGCTTATCTGCTTGAACCGCGACCTAGGCGGAGAGGCCGGACAACGGCAGAGCAACCTGTGCCACGAGGCTCTTCGAGACCTCGTCCTGGAGTCTCGCGAGTTCAGCAAGCTGATCGGAGACATCAGACCAGACGGTCGCGGCATCCGCGGCATCATCGAGGAGCGCGGCCCCTTGATTGGTCTCGACGACGAGGACGACTTTGTCAACACGGTGACGCTGCAAGCAGCCAGCTTCGCGGACGAGAATGGACGGACCACTGACTCCGTGCTGCTGTACCACTTGGCCGGCGAATACGACACAGTGGTGGCTATTGTCAGCCGCGCTCTCAGCGAGGCCATTTCGCTCGAGATTGGCGAGGACCCTATGCGTCTGATGCCGGTCAAGCCAAGAGCGGCCGGGCAGGAGGCGGAGACGCAGCAGGGAAGCAGTCTCAGCCTGGCATCCATTGACGACCCCGTCGAGCTGGCCAAGACCATGATGGCCATGTACGAACGAGATGCGATGTTCTACAGAAAGATTCAGGACCAGAACAAGGTTGCCTGCCGGGTGCTGCTGGAGATGAGCACCATCAAGAAGCTCGTGGAAGCTGGTCAGTGGGCTCAGGGTCTGGATGTAAGTTTCCCCCCAACAGCCCCCGATGCAAGGCGAAAGGCTAACATTTCTGAAGAAAATCCGAGGCCTCGAGATCCTGCCCCTGGACGCGGCTGGCGACGCCAGCACGATCCGGGCGTACGCGGCCAAGTTCTCGGGCCTCTCGCAGCCGGTGTCGATCAACGTCCCGAATCTGCTGATGTGGACCATCATCTGCTGTGTGCGGCAGCGGGAGCAGCTCACCAACGGGCAGTTCAGCGGCAACGAGGGCACGCGCAAGATGATGGTTGAGCAGCTGAAGCAGATGACGTTGGACCTGACGACGTACACCAGCCAGCTGCGGTACCGGTTCCCGCCGCACCTGCACGAGGCGCTGGCGAGGGCGTCGGCGGAGTAGGAGGCATGGGTTACGTTGTGTTATTGACATATGAGAGGCAATGAGGGAGCCCGGCTTGCCATGGACGGTGGCTCACCATGGCCTACATAGCGTTACGATAGAAGTGCCAGCAAGGTGCCATCAAATGAAGATCGGATACTCCGTACCTGATGCGGCTTGGCGTGAACAGACGAAGACTTGTTCTCTCAGCAATGCGACCGACCGTCCATGTCTCATAGCAATGCATGCCACGGACGAAGGTTGATTGAGGTTGTTGATCGAGGTGGTTGATCGAGGTTGTTGATTGAGGGCAGGTGACGAGTCAGCTGATGCGCCGCATTCCGCGCTGGCACGTGCCGGCATGCGCACCAACACCATCCCGCCCATGACTCGGGCACAACCACGTCCGGACGATGCATCTGATTCAGCGACAGATCCAGCCCCAACGAGCCCTTGTCCGCGCATGCGCGCAATCCCCACTCCCACCACTCACGAGCCTGCCGGCTCTCCCAGACAAGCAAGCCGAGGCCCCTTTCTTTTGCGCTGAGTTCACGTTTCTGCAGTGTTGTGGCGTCGAGGGAGCCGCTTCGGGGAGCCTGATTTGCCCTGCCCAACAGGGGCGGCATACGAAGGAAAGCCGGTTCAGCCAGCGTAAGCAGACGTGAGCCTGTCTGCCGCCAGGGAGGAAGACGCGGGGTGGGCCGGGCCTGGCACGGCTGGCCCCCCGGGAGGCGAGGGCGGAGACCCGGTGCCGGTGAGTCCCTCCGGAGGCGCACCGACGATGTCGGGCGGGCCGGGCATGAAGCGGGAGGCGGAGAGCCTCCCGCGAAACGGGGACGGGGACGACGACGAAGAAGAGGGGCTGCTCGCGGCGGATGAGGACGCCACCGTCAGGGCCAAGAGGAGGAGGAAGACGGCGCCGGGGAGCCGTGGCGTCGCGAACCTGACGCCGGAGCAGCTGGCCAAGAAGAGGGCAAACGGTGAGTGGCAAGCCTCTCATATGACTGTCAAGCGTGGCGGCGCTGCTGGATCCTCGGACCGTAGCACCACTCCGTGACACAATTTCGGCCAACTAACACGGCGCCAGACCGCGAGGCCCAGCGGGCCATCCGCCATCGCACCAAGAACCAGATCGAAATGCTGGAGCGGCGCATCGAGGAGCTCACGAACCTCAAGCCCTACCAGGAGATGCAGGCCGTGGTCCGCGCCAAGGAGGCTGTCGAGCAGGAGAATGCCGACATCAAGCGGCAGCTTGCGGCTGTGATTGGGATCCTGAAGCCCATCGTCGGCGAGGGTACGTATTTGCTTTTCTATGCTGGCCCGAGACGTCTGTTTCTCGTTGCGAAGGCTTGAGCTGAGGCGTTGTTCCCAGGAGCGAATGAGGGCCCGTATAGCGCCAGCACGCCGGCCTTTGCGACACCGGCCACGGCGCAAGCACGGGGGACGCAGTACGCTTCGTCTGCGTCTGCGTCTCCGGCACCCGCGCACATGGAGCACGACGGCTCTTCTCAGCAGGGTTGGCACCACGGCGAGCAGCAGCAGCAGCAGCAGCAGCAGCACATGGACCCCAATGCGGCACAGCTGCACCTCCAACGGCAGCGGCTGAGGCACGGCCTCGACATGGGCCCCGAGCGGCTGGGGCTGGAGTTTCTCCTGCAGCCCGGGCAGCAGGTGACACGGCTGCAGAGCGCGGTCCACGGCGCGCAGGACTCGCCGCAGTACCACCACGTGCCCATGAAGCACGACTGGACGGCCTCGGCGGGCAGCCCGGCGCTGCGGGCCCGGCCCTCCTCGGCCAGTCCGTCCGTCGGCACCGGAGGGGGGCACGTCGGGGCCACGTCCATGCCCATGTCCATGTCCATGTCCACGTCCGGCCAGTCCTCCGGAGGGGCCTCCGGCTCGTACACGCCCGGCGCCGAGCCGGACGCGGACCCGGGCAGCCTGCCGCGGTACGCCATGCCGGTCAAGAACTGCAGCCCGACGTGCCCGCTCGACTCGCTGCTGCTCGACTTCCTCAGCGAGCGGCGGCAGCGCGCGGCCGAGGGCCTGCCCATGCAGGAGGTCGTGGGGCCTCGCTACCCGTCGGTGTCGTCGCTGCTCAACCCGGCCAAGAGCGTGTACAGCCACCCGCTGTCCAAGGTCTTCACCGACATCCTGGCCACGTTCCCGGACATCTCGGCGCTGCCCGAGAAGGTGGCGGTGCTGTACATCATGTTCCTCATGATGCGCTGGCAGGTGGCGCCGACGCGCGAGAACTACGACCGGCTGCCGCCGTGGATGCGGCCGTCGCCCGCGCAGCTGCTGTCGCCGCACCCGGCCTGGGTCGACCACCTGCCCTTCCCCGCCATGCGCGATGCGCTCGTCGGCCTGGCCGGTCGCGACGAGTACAGCTTGGACAACTTCTTCATCCCCTTCACCACGACGCTGCGCCTCAGCTGGCCCTACGAGGAGACGGACACGCTGCTCGTCGTGGCCGCCGACGGCGACGACGTCGTCATCAACCCCGTCTTCGAGCGCCACCTGCGCACCCTCGACAACTGGCGCCTCGGCGACCGCTTTGCGCGCGCGTTCCCGGCCCTCGCCGACACGTACAACCTGCACTCTGGCTGCGGGACCGGCAGCGGCGCCACGCCGTCTGTGTCGTCGATGAGCCGGTGATGGAGCCAAGGCTCATCAGACACTGTATATATGTAGGCGTAATATACCCCGGGTTCCGAACAAGCAATGCCGTTCGTCTGTAATCTCACTCAACCGCCTCATATCCTGCCACGTAGCTGTATTACCTACTTACTACGTAGTATCAATGCATATTATCACGAACTTATGTCGTGTCATTGCGGTCCTCAATCACCGCGGCGGGGGCCGACCCGTCTGAATCTCCGGGACCCCACCGCCGCATCCACCGCCCGCCGAGCCCTTTCGAGCCTGTACTCGTTCGTGCTTGCACGGCGGGCCCACTCTGCACAAAATCCTCCACCCGCTCACCCGCGCACACAAAGGAATTACTCGCGCAGGACCAGTCCAGGCCCCTTCGCGCATCCGCAAGTCTTTATGGCTCACATTATCGCTGCTTCTGATATCAAGTAGCGTGATTGGTTTAGTGGTAAAATTCTCCGTTGCCATCCGAGCAACGTCGGGGAGCCCTGGGTTCGATTCCCAGATCACGCAACACATCTTGTGCTTTACTTTTTGCATTTATCTTTTTGCCGTTTTGCAGTACGTCGCGATGACGACCCAGCGGCGAGAACGCCGGCTTCACGGGCGTCACTCAGCGTGGTACGTACTTTTGCAGGCGTTGCTCGGCCGCTGCCGTGGGCGGATGCAAGCAGGGTGATGGGTAAGCCTCGACCCTTGGACAATTATTATCTGCGTTTCGCCGACGCGGCCGGACATGCGGAGCAGGCCTTACACACACTACCTACTTTTTCCCTTCAGATAATTGCGCGAAGTGAGTTCGCAAAGTTGGCTTGCTGCCGAGCAACTTCATCACAGGCGTCAAGTTAGCAACTGTGGGGGGAAGTGATTGCACGTTCTAGAAGGTTTTCGGCAGGATCAGCGCCAAGAACTGCCCTGCATTGACCTTGAGGCTACTGTAAGGTACCCCTACGTACGCAGGGTAGTTGCCGGACGCCGCAATCAAAGCTAACAGGGCGGTGTGCCACCCATCTTGCAATGCTCAGACGAGACGTGCGACAGCGTCAATTTCGCACAGTCTGGTTCCAAAAACGCACTGTATGACACCTCCCCTTGTCAGCTACACATTAAGATGCGCTAAGTTTCTCAAATGAATAGATATTAAAGAATTTGCGGCTTTATAAAAAGAAAGTGTGGATGGTTTATCTCGATTTCATCTTTTGAACCCTTTTTTCTCTTTGTTGGCTGTGATAAGGGTCAAATGACTGGGTGGACGATGTGTGAGCTGGTGCTTACATGCTGCCCATTCACACTGTGCAACCGAACCACAGAGTGAGGGATGCAAGCCCGCCGTGTACAGCGCAGCGCACCATGAGCCTGGAATAATGCTCCCAGTGATGACGCTTGCCTTGCCCGATATTACGCCTCCTTCATTGATGAACTCTATTGCATTTAATTTAGGGGGTTTCGGTGTTTGCTACTTGCAATGATCATGCTTCCTGGCTTGCTTTATATGCCTGACGTTCCAATACAGCTCCCGTTTCCGCGCCAGGTCAATCAATTTATGCCAATCCTTATTCAGTACTCTGCGAACAGACTTCGTATTGAATGATTCTAGTCCTGGCCAACCTGTTATCTCATGAATGTAATTCAAAGAAGACTGCTGAAAACTTGGTATGTATTGGCAATTCAAAATCAAAGCAAGCAATATCCAATTTGTTTCAATCAAGTTATAATGACAAGAGACAAATATTTATCAAGATAGCAGGAAAACCATAATTCTTGGAAGTCGAGAAGCTTAAAGGGCCGCGGAAGCTAGCGGCATTACTTATATCGGTTAAATCGTTTTTCCGGATGCGGAGTTAGCTATTGCTGGGATGACTGGAACGGAAGCAGCCTAAACCAACCTCATACGGCTGCCCAGACGCGTCAATACCAATGTGGTAAGCTTTCTCCCATAACGCGCTTTATCACGAGGCTACGAAGCTCTGAGGCTTTGATATAACATGGCTCGAGCCTCTCTGTGCTCGAGCCCTGCCAGCCGCTCCTCATGAGCATCGCGCTTACCACCACCCTGCCTAGGGCCGTCATTGACCTCACCCTCGACGAGGCACCGCTCCCGCCAACACCACGAGCCTTGGCCACGCACAGGTCGTTGGCAGACGCGCCGCTGCCGCTCGCCAAGAGGCGGCGCGTTGACGATGACGCTGCGTCCAGAGCCAGGCGCATGCAGCGCGACTACCTGCCGCTGGTCAGCAGAGCGGTCGAACGCCTTCCCAGAGCGCAGTACCGGGTTGACGAGATCGCAGTGCAGGTACGAGTGCAAGAAGCCCTTCGGGCCGGACGATTATGTGTTTTCGAGTATGGATAGCTAACGGGGCTCTGCAGGTTTTAGCTGCCCTCGCGTCCAACGCAGCCCTGCTCAGCGGAGCCGAGGAGAGCAACGGCCTGCAACTGCCGCAACACCGGGCAGAGGCAAGGGCTCGACTGGCTGATGAGACTGTGAAGAGGTTCGCAGCGCTGCCGGTATGTATGCCTCTCTATCTCGGATGAAACGCGGCTGATGTCATGGCGCGTAGCAATACCAGATACATCCCCCGAAGCCATCCCGCAGAGAGGCAGTCGTGCCCTTTGAAACTCTGCCTGGAGGGCCAAACGACGTTCAGGAAACACCTATCTCCCCACAGCTGGTCGTAGCGTCGAGCGAGTTGACCACGCCCAACTCTAAGTTTCGTGCACAATATGAACAAAGACGCTCCAGCAGACCACGTGCCAAGGCAACAGACGCGACCGCGAAGACAAGCAACAAATGGCTTGGGCTCAAGGATCGGCCATATCTTTGCGCAGCCGACCGCGACTCGATTGCTAGCGGGGCCAAGCATCCGATCCCAGCAGGACGCGGCGCCATTGACCGACCATTGGTCTACCATGTAGACTTCACGTCAGACGAAATAGCGGAGGTCCTTAAGCACCTGGCCGAATACATCCCAGCCCGCGTCACCAGCCAGACAGCCGAGTGCCTCAAGGGAATCTGTTTCGACCATAATGTTGCCACGATTGTGGGTGAAGCGGTCCGAGGCCGAGGCTGCGAGGATTTGCGCAACTATTGCTCCGACTTGATGGCCGGCCAAGCCGTGTCTCCCGAAAAGGCACGTGTCTTGTCACTTGACCAAGACATCCACGACCAGCGAAGGGAAGAACGTCGTTCCAGTCGCGTTCCGTCGCTTCTCTTGGCACGAGAGATGGAAGGAAACGCTCGTTTCGGGCGCACAAGACAGCTGGAGAACTTCCAGAATGAGTTCAAGAAGGCCCATGAGGATGGACTAACCACTATGGCCGAATTCACAAACTGCGCAGGCGACATCTCGACGATGTCTTGGATCCCGGATGGCAACGTGCTGTGTGGCACGACAGCCCACTCTGATGCCCATAACCAGCAGTATAACAAGCCCGGAAACCTGTTGCTTTGCTCGACATCTCGTGGCACACTTCAAGCGTTTGCCGACCATCGAATTCCGCGCCCTCTGGTGGAACGAGGAGAAAACTCGACCGACGCAATGCGACAGAGCCAAGACCCTTGGCTGTACTCTTCCGTAGTCTCTTCTGACTACGACATAGCCGCCGGCCGTGCGTACACGTCCAGTTTCGACAAGACGGTCAAAGTCTGGAATGTCGCCAGAGACGGCAGGTCTATGGAGGCTGTTGCCACCTGGCATCACGGCGGTAATGTCAATTTTGTGGCCGCAGCCAAAGACGGGTCTGGCCGTGTGGCTTCGGCAGCAGACGTTCCAACAGAAGCCGTCCGAGTATACACAGTCAATACAAATAACCCGGCGGAAAGCACCTATGTGGCCATCTCGTGCACGCGAACGGATGCCGATGGGTCAAACAAGTGGGCATACTTCCCGGCAACACTGCAGTGGGGCCGCGCCCCCGGTACAACCCATCTTCTGGTGGTAGGATACTCGCCGCGAAGCCTCACAAATGATGATCACGACATCCCTGAGGACAAGAGGCACTCTGGGGAGATCATGATGTGGGATGCGTCCAAGGGCTGCCGAGTCTCCGTCATGACGGCTACCGCTGCCAACGTGTTTGAAGTTGCCTGGCACCCATATCTACCGCGGTTCATTGTTGGAACGTCGCCGAGCGGGATCTGCGTTGAGCATGGAATCCGGACCCAGCTTCACATGTTTCAGCGTGACATGCAGCGCTCTGACGAGGCATACAGCGAGTTCCAGAAGCTCGACTGCCCTGCGGCGGATATCAACGAAATCACCTTGATGCCCAACTCCTTGCGGGATGCATATGTCACGGCGGGATGTACTGACGGAAATGTCTACGTATGGGACACAGCCCAAGGAGACCGGCCCATTCATGTCCTGAAGCACGGCTGCCCCTTGGACGAATTTCAAGATCGCGAAAAGGAGGATACCGGCGTCAAATTCACAGCCTGGGGCACCACGGCAGATAGACTATACACAGGATCCAGCGACGGCGTGGTCAAGATGTGGAACGTTCGGAACCTGCGCAAGCCTTTTATAAGGAACCTCCTTGAAGCACCGGGCCCGATCTCGTGCGGTGCTTTCTCCCCCGACCACGCAAAGCTAGCCGTCGGGGATGCTACCGGCCGCGTGTTTCTGTTCTCGGTGGACAAGCGCGACGAGCACGAGGCTCACTTCACCGTGCTACCCGGAACATCCCGAAGAATCCGTCGTCCCAAGCCATACACGCCCCATCCGGAGCCCCCACGGCCGGAACGGGACCTGAACCACACGAAAGTCGACCTAGAGGAGCAATCCATAGGCATGTATGCGCGGGAGACGTACATATCTTCAGGCAAGCTCGTGTTGAACCGCAACCCCGTTGTTGGCGCGGTTCAGGGGCCCGAGTATTTGTCCACAGGCCTCTTCCGCCGCGAGGCTCACCTCGACGAGGACCCAGCCGGTCCGCTACTGTCAGAGTACGAGCGCAACCAGCGCGAGAGCTTTCACATGAGCCAGGGAGCGCGGCCCCGCTCGCAGAGGCGTCTGAAGGACCCCTTTGTGGAGGCTCCCAACTTTCTGCACAAGCGTCTTCGAGAGCACGTGCATGAAACAAATAGGATCCGGGATCTTGCAGACCTGCAGTGGGACTTTCCGGAGCTTTGGGCCTCTCTTGAAAGGGACGGTGCGGTCTTGACGGACCTGGACGAGGACTGGGGGTTCGCGTATAAGGAGCTGCCCGCCAGCTTAGAGAAGAGGCTCGAGCTGGGAGACCGCGAGTCGGAGAGTGGTGAAGAGTGACGGGGTCCACCCAAGCAGGATCCAACATTAGCAAATTCTAGCGTTAGGCATGTAAAAGACATAACATGTAAGATCACTGTGTTATAAGTATCTAGAGGGTTTCTTTATGATTAGGCCAACCTAGGTGTTTGCAGTACAGGGTAGGCAAACGTCCCCGCTGAATGCCTCCCCGCTGAATGCCTCCCCGCTGAATTCGAGGCTCAGACACCTCGGACCTGTATCATGTGCACGTGATTTCACAGCTCACGCCTGTACGAGTACATATCCATTCCCTTTATATTGATTTACTGTCGCGTCGAGCATCGCAGGTTGCGTGTCTATGATAAAAGTACCAAATCATTGCCTATCCGAACTGCGGGCATGTACGGCGCATGCATTCATCCCTTACTCGGACAGGCGGATGCGCGCCACGTTGCGATGACTCCCACGGAGTCCAACCATGATACCAAATAACACAATAGAATCACTGTCGCGACAATCAGTGCGCCATTTCCGTCTTAAAACGCCGCCTAATGCTTAGCTGAGACCGAGTCGCCGGTCAACTTTTCAACATAAGTCTTCGCCCTGTTCGAGTGGTCAGCACAGTGGAAGCTCGATAGGCAAGCTGTCAGGACTCACATGTCACCGAAGGCGACCATGCAGATGGTCTGCCAGACACCGAGACCGATGCGCGGCGCCACGCCGCGGTAGAGGCCTTGGATGCCGTTGTTGGAGTAAATGTACTTGAAGGTGTTGCCGACCGTCATCTTCTTGGGTCGGTTGGGGTCCTCCTTCTTGCTCTGCATCTCGACGCGGATGACCTCGATGGGCTGGTTCCAGGCGCTGAGGCCACCGCCGAGGCCGCTGGCCAGGACCTTCTCCCAAGCGGACAGTTTCTCGCTCTGGCCCTTGCCGGTGGCGGAGCGGATCCAGCCCTCGGCCAGGCGGCTGAGACCAAAGCGGCTGCCCCAGTTAGTCATCTGGCGGATGGCGACGGCGTTGACACCCTTATTGATGCCGCGGATGCCCTCCTTGCGGTAGATGCCCATGAAGGTCTGGAAGGTCGACTGGGGCGCGACGCCGGTGGCTGCCATCTTGCTCTTGGTGATCTCGACCGTCTTCATGCAGGTGCAGAAGCCCATGGTGGCATAGGCCTGGGCGACACCGCCGGTGATACCACCGAGGATGCCACCGCCAAACTCCGAGGCGCCCGCCGCCCGAGCGTAGTACTCGGCCTCGGAAGCGACGAAGAGGAGGACGGCGCCCTTGGTCGAGGCTTCGATCCAAGCCCACGGAATGAGGCCCTGGTAGACTGTGCAGCGGCACACGTCAGCATGTGACAAGAGGCAGGCAGCGCGACGGCGAGAACGGCGCGGCGGGGGAAGGGTTGCGACTCACAGCCAAAGACACCACCACGGGACCAGACGCGGCCCAAAGCCGAGGCGAAGCCATCGCTGCGGTGGGCGGCCATGGTGGTCTTGACGACCTCGAGCGGCTGACCGAGCGTGGTGACCTCGAACAGGTTGAGGCCGGCGCCGAGGAGCAGGTTGGAGAACTTGATGGGCTTCTTCTCCAGCTTGTGCTCCCCAACGGGGGCGGGCAGGGTGGCGGTCGCGACCATGGCTATGGAGTTTGCTGCAAAGGGGGCCCTGACCAAGGGAAGAGGGTGCTTCGTCGCAAAGGGGCGTTGACGCGGGAGAGGTTGTACGGCGAGCGGACGAGCAAGAGGCTGCTGAGTCAGACGGCGGTTATGCGGTTACCGATGGGCGGCGGCGGGAGTGGAGGGCGAATACGGAGAGGATGCTCTGCGAAGGGAACGAGGGTTGCAGGACCGAGGCTGTTCGGGCAGTGTGGTGGATGGAGTCCGTGAAGGCCCGGAGGACAGAGCTGCGCGGGCTGGGGGACCTGGCCGAAACTTGCACGTGTCTGGACGCGGCTGTTAGCACGGGACGACGCTGGGCGGTGCCGGTGACTTGGCCGGCGCCGGTTATTACGGTACCTGCTTATGTAGCGCAAAGGGGGCTGCCTTATCAGCGGTGCCTGACTGGTGGCTCGAGTGTGTCGGATGTACGTAGTACAAGGTACCCGTTCCAAGGAAGGAGGCGCAACGAGAGTAGACCTGCGGAGCTGGTGATGCTGACGCGACTGTTGATGCAGGAGCAGAAGCCGAAGCAGAGAATCTGGACAGCCAGCTTTTCAATTGCCCGTTCTCGTCAATCCACCACTTTCTTGTTCCTGCAGACCCTTGACGAGCCCGGGCGCCGAAATTCGCAGCGTTGGGTGGGCCCGGCCGCCAACCGTGGCTTGTGCTTCGCGCCAAAAACCCAATTGGGGCTCCCAACAGCGCGATTGTTGAGGGCCTGGCAGGATCTACGTAGCGCTGTCGGACCCTGCTTGTCGCCAGCCGTATCCCAATACTACGGCCAGCCAGCCAACCAGGGCCCAAGCTCAGGCACATTGCAAGACTACTCGTGCTCGTACGCGTCCCTGGGAGCTTGGACGGCCGACGGCTGGGCGGTTGCGCTCCGACGTTGAGCGCTGCGCCCGCCAAGTCGACTCGCGCAGGTTCGTGGCCGACGCATGTGCAGAGAGGAGAAACCACAATCTCATTGCCCCTGAAGGAAAGAAGTAGTCCCAAGCATATAGTACATATCAAGAAGCGCTTGTGGGTTATGGTATCTGCTTAGTCGCCCACAGGCCGTCTATTCCCAAAGCCCGCACCTCCCAGCGCGCAAACACCTTGTCGTACAACCAGGCCATCAAATACACATTCTGGCGTCACGCGGACGCCGTTGCTTTTCGATCGTATCGCTCCAGTCTATCGCCCTCGCGTCGTCCGTCCCCCTTACTGCTTGTTGCAGAGCTCGATCCACTTCTCGGTAGAGAAGGACTTGGGGCGCTCGATGGGCGCGCCGAAAGCGCGGTCCAGGATCAGCTGAGGAAGCACGCCGATGGCGCGGGACACGCCGAACAGGACGGTGTAGTAGCTGGCCTCCTTCAGGCCGTAGTGCTGCAGGAGGACGCCGGAGTGGGCGTCGACGTTGGGGTAGGGGTTCTTGGTCTTGCCGTGCTCGGTCAGGACGCCAGGGGCGATCTTGTAGACCTGGCTGACGAGCTTGAACATGGGGTCCTCGGGCATCTTCTCTGTGCGGTTGTCAGCCAAAAGCCCCCGGTCCAGCGCACCCGTCTCGGGCAGGGGCGTACGTACCAAGAGCGAACTGGCGCTGAGCCATGTAGCGGGGGTCAGTCTTGCGGAGGACGGCGTGGCCGTAGCCGGGGACGACGCGGCCGGCGTTGAGGGTGGACCACAGGTAGTCGGTGATGGCCTTGTCGCTGAGGTCGTTGCCGACGGCCTTCTTCATCTCGGTGAGCCAGTTGAGCACCTCCTGGTTGGCCAGGCCGTGCAGGGGGCCGGCAAGACCGTTGAGGCCGGCAGCCAGGGAGAGGAAGGGGGAGCTGAGGGCGCTGCCGACCAGGTGGGTGGTGTGGGCGCTGACGTTGCCACCCTCGTGGTCGGTGTGGATGGTCAGGTACAGGCGCATCAGCTCAACGAAGTCGTGGTTGTCGCCGAAGCCGAGCTGGTTGGCGAAGTTGAACGAGTAGTCCTTGTCCTTCTGGATGGGGGCGACCTTGCCGCCCTTGAAGACGTTCTGGTAGATGCGCGAGGCGATGTTGGGCAGCTTGGCGATCAGGTCCATGGAGTCCTCGTAGGTGTAGCTCCAGTAGTCCTTCTTGTTCATGCCCTTGGCGTAGGCCTTGGCGAAGGACGACGTGTGCTCCAGGGCGTTGACGGCCAGGGAGAACTGGGCCATGGGGTGGAGGTCAGTCGGGCAGTGGTCGATGAGCTCCTCGACGAACTTGGGGATGTCGGAGCGGGCAGCCCACTCGGCCGACAGGTCGCGGACCTGCTGCTCGGTGGGAACCTCGCCGGTGAGGAGGAGCCAGAAGAGACCTGCGCGAAGCCATTGCGTAAGCTACCGCGGCCACGGAGCAGAAAACAGGAACCGTCAGAACAACGCACCTTCGGGAAGAGGCTCCTTGCCGCCGGGGGCCTTGGGCAGAAGCTCCTGGCACTCGGGGATGGTCTTGCCGCGGAATCGAATACCCTCCTCGGAGTCGAGGACGGAACCCTCCCAGACGAGGCACTTGATGCCACGGGCACCGCCGTAGACCTGGTCAAGAGTCACCTTGTCAACGACCTTGGAGCCGTGCTCCCTGCAGCGGCGGGTCAGCGTGTGTACGGGTCGGGAGCGTCGGCTCGGATCGTGGGGGGGCCAACGTACTTGCGGAGAGCCTTGATCTGCTCAACCTTCTCGGGCAGGATCTCGGCGAAGCGCTCCTTGAGGGTCTAGGGGCAATCGCGTCAGCACGGTCGCGGGCGTCTCGCAGAGCTACTGCGCTCGCGCGCGCACGCTCTCACCTGGGTCTTCGCGGAGTAGCATCGCACGGCGCTGAAGGCCGGGGCCCTGAGGGAGGCCCTCAGAGCAGAGTTGCTGAGGCGCGTGACGGAGGCCATTGTGAAAGAGGCTGGATGTGTGAAAGAAGCAAGAGGCTGCAAGGGACGCTTAGCCGAGGGACGAGAAGAGAGGTGCGATTATGGGCCGGGAGAATTGTTGAAAAGGGCGCAACGCTCGTCTTTAGCTGCCGGGTTGCTCTACGGGGTCGGAAAAAAAAATTAGCTGGAGCCTCCTGCAGTTCCGCTGGTCCTGGTCCTTGGGCCTCGGAGACGGCGGGGGCAGTTTGGCAGCGCCTGGCCCTGCAGCCGAGCCCTTGGCCTCTGATTTCGCAGAGGCTCGGGCGCCACTCGCGCCCCCGTTCCGGCGAGCTCTCGGCGCGTTACATCACTATGACCGCCACGGCAGCCGCCAAACCCACTGGGGGCCCCAGCGCCTCCAGCTTCCATCGTACCTCCGTGTTTCCGCCGGCGGCGGCCCACCCAGCGTTATCTCTGAGCGAGCGCAGCCAATAATACCGCACTCGTGCTGACGGGAAGAGGCACATGCAGACAGTGCAGTCGTTCATGCTGCCGTTAGCAGATCCAGGCGGGCGGGCGGAAGCGGAAGCCGCTGCAACGTCGGGTGCCTTGATCCAGCGAACCGGGTTCTGACCGTCCGCGCGCCCCGTCATCGTGTGAAGCTTCAATTGTTGACGCTGCGGGCGTTGACGCTGCGGGCGCTGCGCCTGCCTCTGGAGGAAATTCGGGATGCGCACGAGTCACTGGGGTGCCACAGAGATGCAGGTGCCTCGGTGGAGGATATCTCAGTCTGATGTGGATGCGAGCCAACGATCTACATACAGGCACTCTCGCCCGAATAGCGGTCGACGAGCGTACTCGCGCGAGCACAGCCGTCAGTCACGGGGCTTTGGCAACCGGCACGTCCAGTTACCTCCCTGAACGCACTCTGTACAGCAAAGGTCTGGTCGCTTCGGTCCGTCGAGAGGTGCGCTTCCGTCACGGAGCGGATGCCCCAACAGCCGCATTTTGCCGTGCTCCTGGCCCAGCAGGGCGAGGCGGGCATACAACCAGGTACGTACTCCGTAGTAGGCACTCGGCTGCTCAGCAGCAGGACTCGCCTAGAGTGAACACTTTGTCGAAGCGAGACACGGCGGCTGCCCCGTGCAGAGCATGGAAAGCATTCAGTGGTACGAGCAGTCGGTACTCGTAGATCAGGCAGACAGAGCCCTGGCACAAGCATTGTCGGGTCCCGGTTGGAGGGCTCGTCGGCTGCACAGGCAAGACCGGCATCCAAGGGTGATCCTCGGATGAGGTACGTACCGGGCGGGTCTGCGGCACTAACCTGAAGCACCCGACGGTCACGTTTTTTTCTGCGCTATGCGGCATCAGGTGGCCCAGTCTGAAAAGCTCCCTTCACACCCTCGCCTCCCGCGCTGTGCCTCAGTTTCTCCCTTTTGCATCACCATTTCCATCCACGCCAAACCCCATCACCGGCCCGAACCCATCGCCACGCTGCCGCTCCGTGGGGATTTCATCTCCAGCGGCCACTCCGTATACTCTCTCTCTGCATCTCGACCCGTTTTAGCTACCGACGAGCTCCCAGGCGGGCTGCGCCGTCCATCGCCAGCCATCAAGCCGTCCGCGTGTTTGTGACTCGTCGCGCCTTGGCGCCGCAGTAAAGAGAACACGATTTGTCGCGCCCTCGCGAAGGAAGAGGAGACATAGCGGCCACACGTACTCTTATGAGCCTTGGGCATCTCGTACACGCCACGCGCGATCAACTGGTGCCTTTGCCACGGGCCTCGTAAACGCCTGTTCTTTGGTGCTGGCCCTTGCACGCTCCACCGCGGCCTGGAGCAATAGAGTCATCAGTCCTCGGATATCATAAGCCTTGCTGCGTCTTTTCGAGCTATCTTGCCTCCGAAGTTTGAGAAGGGAGACGCAACAAGAAGCCTCGCGACTGCCAAGCCAGTCGCTGCTCTGTCAAGTGTTCATCTTGGTATTCTGAAGCACAGGATCCGTCTGTCTGTATCCTGCCGGTACCTACCATGGCATCTGCAGTAGCAGACCTGGACGCTGGCCTCCAGGCTATGCTAAACTTGAAACCACCTGGAGTGTCCGGATCTCGTATTACTAGCCTGACGACCCTCTGCGTCGCCAACATCCAGGTACGCTGCCCCAACCGTCACGGCCGGCTGGCTTGACGAGTTGACGACAGGCCCACCAAATGCTGACCACGCTTCGCAGTCCGAGTCTGTTCTCATCCAGAAGATCTACACGCACTTCAAGAAGGCGCCCGGGACGCACAAGTTGGGGGTTCTCTACGTAGTAGACTCTGTAACCCGGAAATGGCTCGAGCAAGCAAAGGCCCAAGGACAGCCAGTAAACAGCTCTGCACAGGATGGCACGTATGCCGCCGGAGTCCACCGAGTGACGGAACTCATGCCCGTGTTGATGAATGACATCCTTCAGTCCGCCCCGGACGAGCAAAAGGTACGCATTTGTTTTCGAAATATCACAGCGCCGAAGCGTTCTCGTAGCTGTGCCCGCTGCCCATGGCCCTGGCCGTGTTCGTGGTCGTGGTTGGCCTGCAGAGGCGCTCGCCTGACTAGACGTTGCTGTCCGGAGACGTTCATGTCTCGGACTGGACGATGTCAGCGGCACAGTCAGACTCTTGAGCAGCGGCTTGCCATAGTCGCGACTTCTGGCAAAGCTCAAGCCTCCATCTGTTCATTTCATGCACCCGCCTACTTTTCATCTCACCCGAGTACACTCAGTCATACTACCTACCATGCGTGTCCGAGGACCAGTAGCTTACCATCCATCTCATCGTGCAGGAAAAGATCAAGAAGCTGCTTGACATTTGGGAAAAGGGCCAGACCTTCCCAGCGCCGATGCTCGAGTCGTTCAAGGAGAAACTAAATGCTCCTCCTCCATCAAGTACGTATTGAATGAACGCATCAAGTGTTGGCCGCAGTAGATGCCAATGGCAACTCCGCATATGCACCGGCAACGGGCGAGCGCTCGGCTAACTCGTCGTCTCGCAGAAATCTCAACCACTCCTCCCGGGAGCCCGCCTCCAGGGCTACTGTCTGCGGCTCAGAACGGGCCTCCGGCTCCGGCAGCGCCCGCAGCTCCCAACGGCTCCTCCATCTTGGAGGCGCTCGCTAACATGGCTCGCCAGAACAGCGCCGCCGGGTCCGCCAACCCCGGACTGCCAGCTCCCGCTGCTTCGTACAGCCTGCCCACGTCTGGCTTGCCCCAGCCGGTGGCGTCGTCGATGCAGCAAAAGCTGGTGCCGCAGGCTCAGGCACCGCCGTCATACGCTGCTCCCTCGCAGCCCGCGAACGTGTCCTCCCTGCCCTTCTCTTTGCAGCAGGCCCTGGGTCAGAGCAGTGCCCAGGCACCCGCCATGCCATACACGAGCAACCCGCCCCCCAATCCCTACGCCGCGGGGCCTGCACCGGCCCCCGGTACCACCGGGCTGGACTCGACCACGCAACAGCAGATTATGCTGATCAAGGCGCTCGCCGATCAAGGAGTGCCGTTCGACAAAATTCCCGCCTTGATCCAGAGCATGACGGGCGCTGTTTCTACCGCTGGCCAGTCCTCGTCCCAACCCCCGGCGCCCGTAGCGCAAGGCTCCTATCCAGCTGGCCAACCGTTGTGGGGGGCGTCCGCGACGGCGTCAGATATCCCCCGTGATCGAGGCTATCAGGACGGTATGAGGTCCCCGCCCAGATATGGCGGACGCTCTCGCTCGAGGTCTCCCGACCGCGCCTGGGGCCAACGCGGATCTCCCCGCGGTGGGCGTGACAGAATGGACTATGGTCATCAAGATGATCGTGACCGCAACGGCCGCAGAGGCAACGACTATCGCCAGCGCAGTCCCCAAGGTCGACGGGGCCGTAGTGCGACCCCGCCGTCGAATTTTCCGCACATCGATAGATGGATTGAGTTCGATCCAACCTTGCCCGACGGCCATATCAGAGTTCTAAGCAGAACCCTCTTCGTAGGAGGAGTCACGTGAGTTCCCAACACTTGTAGACTCGCTCCTATGCAAGTTGCGCTGACCGAGATACAGTTGCTCCGAGGCTGAGCTGCGCAAAATATTCAGCCGTTATGGAACCGTACAGACTTGCATCGTCAACAAGGATAAACGTCATGCCTTTGTCAAGATGCTTACCCGCAAGGATGCGGTGGCTGCCAAAGACGGAACGGAAGACAACAGGAACCTCGAGATTCCTCTGAGGGTACGTCTTATCCGGAGCATCAGCGGGACTGCTGGCTAACAAGTCAACAATAGACACGATGGGGCGTTGGCTTCGGCCCCCGAGACTGCAGCGACTACTCGACAGGGATCAGTGTGATCCCTATACACAAACTGACTGATGCCGACCGAAAGTGGATGTTGACTGCTCCTTATGGAGGAAGTGGAGGACGCAGCATCGAGTCAAGGATGTGCGTTGAGGAGCCCGATATCGAGATTGGTGCCGGTGTGTCATCCAAGGCCATCAGCCGGCGTATGCAGACGGATAAGGGCGGCAGCAACGGCCCAAAGTCTACAAGACACCGCGATGAGGAGTCTGGCGGAGGCGGCGGAGGCGGCGGAGGCGGCGGAGGCGGCGGCGGCGGCGGCGGCGGCGGCGGCGGCCGTGGTCGCCGTGGCCGAGACTCTGGCGGTCGTCGAGGTGGCGGCGACCACGTAGATAATGGCGTGGGCGGCCAACCGTCTCCCGCATTTCCCTTTGGCATGGGCAGTCTTCCGAACGGCATGCCCAACTTTCCCTCTGGTTTCTATCAGAGCTCGGGGGCTGGAAACGGAAACTGAAAAGGTGTTTGGGCGCTGGATGATACCCCGAGGGTCGACGTGACCTTTGTTCTGCTACTGGCTTTCACAGGAGGAGAGGGGGGCGTTTGGAGGGCAGCGGCACACCTGCGACCGGGTCGTGCTGTGCCTACGAGGCGGGCATCGAGACTCATTTTTCTCTTTGAGGTATGGGGTGTACACTAGCTGGTAAGGGCATACGCCTCGGTGAGGCCTTTGGCTCTGCTTCGTGCGGGTGACTTTCGATACGGAATGCCCCTTGTGGATACAGACAATGAATAATTTTGCCATCTATCTGAAGCTTGCCGGTGCGATTGTGTGGTTATTCTCATTGCCATGGTCATGGAGAGACGATGCCATGGCTTGTGACTTGTTGTAATTTGCCCTGTGAGACACGAAATGTGTTGCAGTTCAGGTGACCGGATCGTCTCATGGAAGTTCCCTCCCTGGTTTGGACCATGACCTACCCTACACCATATCGCCGCGAAGGATTCACCAGAATGTTCAAGTTCGCAGAATGCCAAGACAGCGCTCCGCATAGTACATAGTATTGTACGCAACTGTTGCTTGGATCAAGTTGTGAGAGCTGTACTACTACGTATAATTGTCTTCGTTGCCTGCGTGGCGAGCCCAATGCGCGTGAATATCACATAGCTCAGAGAAGCTGAGCCGTAACCTCCACACGACGTAGGTAGCACATGCAGTTTGATATGCATGCTACTCGATCATGTTTTTACAGTGTAATACGGGAGGCGGGAAATCATCGACATCTCATGCAGCCCTCTACGGAATTTTCCTGCCGAGAGCACAAACGAGCAACAAGGCCTGTAGCATTCAGAGTGCTTCGCTAGCCGGAAGGGGAGGGACATCTGACTTGACAACTCGCAAGGATGGCGGGAGAAGGCCGAAGCTCCCGTGAAATGACGTGCGATTGTGCATGCGCCCGTGGGTGGTTCGAGATTCGAGAATGTCTTAATCAGGCACAGGGGATCATACTAAGCTGTATTACGCCGTGCCTGGCCCCTTCGCGATGGGACGCCCGAGCGGCGACAGGCCACATTGGGCACGCTGGGGGATTGCCTCCCCACCGCGGCCCGTGGAGACCGGACATTTGGACCTGCAGGGCAAAGATGCCCGCCCACATCCTGAGAGATAGCAGCAGCCTCGCGCCAGGGAGGAAGAAGGGCCGTTTTCGGTCCAGCTTTGGACGCGACGCTGGAAGTGCGGATCACGGAGGGGCGGTCGGCGTCGCATGGGGCAACGGCATCTCTGCTCGAAGACACAGGGGCCGCCAGCGGAAGCAGACGGCGACCGTTTCAGCATGGACGGGGCGAACGAGGCCGTGGGCTCACGGAGGCGACCCGGCGGCCCAGACGAGCGCGAAGCGGGCATGCTGAGTGGCAGCCGGCACTGTGGAGGACCCTGCTGTCCGGGCGACGGCCGGGATGGAGGAGATGGACGACTACGAGCATGCCGGGCTGGGCCAAGAAATTGCAATGACGTCTGGCGTGTTCTCGACGACGACATCCGAGGCTTCCAGGCACACGAGGATCTACGATACGTTGCTCTCGGAGCTCGGCAACAGGGCATTTTTGGGTCGGGTTGTCCGACCGAGGGACAACGGCACCTCCCGCGATTATCTCGGCGTCTGGCGACCGCAATTAAAGAAAGTCGGCCGTGGGCAAGATGGGCACCAGCCCCAAGCTGGCAGGTCCACGGGGCGCGTTGCGAGACGACGAGTGTCACCAGCTCGACTGCCGAATTTTGAGATGCTGGGTTTCCGAAACGTGCTGTTGCAAGAGAGGGCCGTGCATTCGAAACCGAATAGGGCTGGGTGGCGGCACCAAAGGGAAGAAACCATCGAGCAGAGGCAGAGTAGACGAAACAAACCGTGAAACGACCGACAAACGCCGCCGGGAGGGACCAAGCGGTGGCCGGCCGGAGTCCAAGAGGCGTTGTGGGCTTAGGGGACGAGGGCGCGTTTCAGGGCAAAAATGTTTTTGCACCAGGCGCGGCGTCTGATCGCCTCGCTCGGACAATTCGCCGGCGGCATTGTCGTCGACGTCGACGTGAGCGCTTTTCGCTCCCGTTGCCAGCTGCCGAAGCCAGACAGACCCTCGACAGCGTCCTGGCACCTCCGTGGACTTGCCACGGGCGCGAGAAAAGTGTCTCGGCGATCTAGAATTTCATTAGTGGACCGCGTAGAACGGCTCCCCAAAAGGGCGCACCTCGGCAGCGGCGGCACGGGAAGAGCGGGAATAGCATGGGTGGTCTTGGGGCGCCGACGGAGCCTCATCAATGGAAGCGCTATCGCGGCCAGCAATCCGAACGGCGGCTGGACGCCTTGCTGTAAGTCGTGCTAATGCTATGCTAATGCTACTACGTACGTACAGTACTGTACTCATACCCGGAGGTCACAGCCGGATAGCTCATCATTAAGCGAAGGTGGCGCTTGCGCCTGGATGTCGGCTTGGCTTGGCACCATCAGGGGGCCCCGTGTTGAGGTGTTGAGGGGACGGCGAGATGATGGGCATCCGGGAGTTTACGAGAAGAAATCGGGGCTGCTGGCCAAACCCCGGTCCCGGGCCTGCCGCGGCGGTGGGTTCTGGCTGAACGGCTTTGTGCCCTCGTACAATTACGTGTATTGCGAACTAGTAGTTGTACTCGTGCACACGCGATACGGTTCACACGGCGCTGAGTGCTCAAGATCGCGAGCATGGAGGGAGGGCAAGGGATCTGGTCGCGCCTGATGCGCTGGGGAACGCCATTGGGCATTGCCTCGACATCAATGCGCGCGCCCTCGTCAATGCTCGCGAGGAGCCGTCCGTGTCTGTGGCGTGGCGTGTTGGGCCCAGGGCGGCGCGGCGACCGCCGGGCGAGTGCCGGTTCCGGCGGGTTGCCCAGGGCGCCTTCAATTGATGGACGTACTAATACCGAGTACCTTGCGTAGGATCGGCCTGGGGCCCAGTGCGTCCAGAGTGAAGATGACGATACGCAGCGCCGCATCCTTGCTGGGAAGTGATTGCTCCGATGATGTTGCCAGCACCGACTGGCGAATCGGCTCTGGTCGTACGGGCATGGTACGGAGTGGGTGCACGAGCAACGACTATCTCCGTACTCGTACGGATACGGCAGCACAATCGGGATGCTGGCCTGTCATGTGTTTTCCCATCCCTGTCGCAGAGCTGCGCGTGAGCAGCGGCGGGCCCTGGCAAGACCTGGGCGGCAAGCTCACCCTGGTCACCGAACATGCACGATGGGTGTTGCCGGGCAGGACGCTGACCGGGGGGGGGGGGAGGAAGTATGTTATCCGCAGCTGTACTGTACAGACGTACTGTAAACCGGAGGACGAGAGCGAAAGACGGTGTAGAAAGCAGATGGGGGGGCTGGAGGTTTGGAGCCGGTGCGGATGGCGATGGCAACGGCGGCGGACGACGTGCGGGCGGCGAAAACCCCCCACGACGCACTCACAAGCACGACGCGACGCCTCCGTGATGATGCCGTCACTGCTCTCCAAATGGTATCATGGATCGAGCCAGCAGACAGGGCTCGCGATCCTGCCCAGCCTTCCTCGAGCAAGGCTCAAGGCTCCCCCAAGTTTCCCCCCCAACGCCTCACATGGGGAAGTCGGGAGGACCCCAGGCCGAGTCAGTGGCCTGCGAGCGACACTGGGCCGGTGGTTGATCGTCGACCCCAGACGGTGCATGTACCGCTGGGCGGGTGGACATGGGCGGGCAGACGGTGAGAGACACTTCGGTCAACTGCCAGGGCGTCGTCCACGGCTCCCCGTGCCTTACAACTGCCTTACAACTGCCTTACAACTGCCTTACAACTGCCTCTGTACGGACTAATTCCTTGCAACTACACGCTCGTGCTCGGCGGCAGAGAGGCTGGACGTGCAGCAGGCCAGGCCGGCTCGCTACCAGCTGCAACGCGTGAAGCGGGATCGCCGCTGCAGCTGCTCATGCACCGAGAGCAATTGCCGCCGACTTGTAAGCCGAATCGACGCCGCCGTCACCGACAAAGACGGGCTTCTCTCGGGGGTGGCGACGGAGACACGCGACAGCGCAGCATGGGGAAAGGCGGGAAAAAATGGAACAAGACCATGGCCGCTGCGCAGACGGCGCAAGAAATGCCTCGCTGGAATTCCGCTCGCCGTATCCGTAGCTGCACTCGTACCCGTACGTGAGGTAAGGTCTGTATACAGTAAAGTGCGAGTGCGAGTATCTATGCAAGTGTGTCGGTCAGGCAAAGTGGGCTGGGGCAAGACCTTCTCGAAGCCTTCACCGAAGGCAGAGGCGCGCGACTCATTGGGCCGCGGGTGGCCAGCATCGCGACCCCATCGCAAGCCCATCAGGACCCCATCGCGGATCCATCGAATGCACGGAGTATGCACGGAGATGTACGGTTCTCATGCAGCCGCTGCGTCGTGCCCATGGGGGGAGGACCCGGTGTGAATAATTAGCTCGTCGAGGCGCTGGAGGCGGGACCCCGTACCCTCCAGCTCCAGTCTTCCCTCTTTCCAGAAGCGAACAGGCGAGCACGAAAAAGGCTCATCCGCAGGGCGATAACGTGTATCCACCGCGGGAGCCAGAAAAAAACTCGTCAAGCCCGGCGTGTCCCAGGCAGGCAAGTTTTACGTCGCAGAAACGTCGACCGCTAAAGCTGGGCCCCCGCCCCCCCACGGCGAGGCCGAGCCCGCCAGGGGGGGTTTGGCTTCTGGTCGCTGTCGTGCATTCAGCGGCCGCAGAAAGCAAAGCCGCGGGGACCCATTGGCCATTGGCCGAGATAGCGCGCTGGCTGCGCTGCTCCTGTCTGGGGGAGGGAGCAGGGCGGGCATGCGCCGTGGCGCCCGCCCGGGTGCCATTCCAATGACGTAGCGTGTGTTTTGCCGGCGTGGGCTCGACTAACACCAGACCCAGGTGCACAAAGCCGACGACAGAGTTGTGTACGAGCCACGGTTGCACGACCGCGCACGACTAAGAAATAGCGACACGAAGGCCCGACTACGTAAGTCGACAAGCTCGGCCGTGACGGCGCCCAGCGCAGTGGGTTCGTGTGAACTCTCGTCGGCGAGCCTCCATGTCGTCATGCCCCAGGGCGCCGGCGCCGACGGTTCGGAAGCTGCGGTAAAAAGCAACATGGGGGAAGGGGGCGAGAGGAAAAATTGCTTCGTCGGCGAGTCTGCAGCGCGAGCGCCGGCGCGGCCTGCCTACCGACGCTCACGGCGAGGCGACTTGACGCTCCCCCCAGAGGACCGGCTGGCTGCGCGGCACGGAGCAGCGTCCAGCGGGCACAATTTTTTTCACAGCGAGCGGGTGGCACGCCGAGCCCTGGATGTGCTAGCGCGGGCCCTGGAGCACAAAAAAGTGAGACCGCTGAGATGGAAGGGGACGAGGCACCTCGCGGTACATGTCGGCGTGGGCTCGGAGCCAGTGCGCGTACGGTGCTCGAGTCCCCCATCCCAGGCGGGTCGAGCACCTTTCCGGCCGCGGCCACATGGATCCCAAACCCGCTGGCCAATCGCCCACTTTTTTCGCCCGCTGGGGTTGCGCCAAGTTGCGCCTCTCGTCCATTGGGTGACGGGCCACCCCCGAGCCGGTTCACGATGGACTCGCTGCTGTTGGGCGTCGCCTTCGCCTGCATCCGGCCACTGCCGTCGACGAAGGCAGACGGACGCCGCGGCCGCCTCCCATCTCTCCGGCTCGGCGCTCGTCATCACGACCCGACCTCGAGCAGACAGACGACGCAAGTCACGCACGCAATTGCGGCACTTGCTGTGGGGGAGGCAAGCGGTGGGCTCGGCGGGCAAACATGTTTCAATGGCATCCATGAAACCCAAAGCGTACATCAATCGTCCACAGGCTGGATGTGCCGATGAAGGCCCTATCTGATGCCGGATGGGCATAAGCCACCTCGTTTTGTCATTCGCACTCCCAGAAGCCTCGCATCCCAGACAGGGCTCTGGAACAGAACAACCTTGAGCGCAACCTTAAAGGCTGCTGCCGCCCTTAGAAGGATCATGATCGGCGGGCGCAACGACGCAGAAACAACACCAGGAGGTGTGTGTGTGTGCGTCTGAGACGAGACAGGAGCATTGCGCACTTCCCCGTACGGAGAGGCGTGAACTGGGGGACGGGGGCACGAGCGCCCGGCAACCTCGACGACCTTCCGTCCAGGGTGCATGTTGTTGACAAGGCCTCTGGGGGCACGGCGACACGGGGCCCGGCGTTTGAAGCGGGAGGCGGCCAGCGCCCCGAGGCAATGCCGATTCGACCCTCCCCAATCAGTGCTGCTATATGAAGGCACGGTAGATGTGAATAGCAACGCCGTCTGCGAAAGGCGACGCAGGCGGTGCTACATGTCCAGCTTGGCAACGCAATGCGCGCATCGCTGTTGGGAGGAGCGTCCCTGGTCGGGACTCTCTCGACGCTTGGAATTGGACCATGGCTTTGGCGCACGCAATGCTTGCACGGCGATTTACTCGCAGTTGTACACAGACATCGGCCATGTTCGTATGAGCCGAGCGCCGCGGAGGACGAGGCTGATGGGCCTGCCTGGGTCGCTGACCGCCGAGACCAAACGGGGCCGCCCCCAGCGTCGTCACGAAGGGGACGCGGACCCGAAAATGCCTCAGCAGCAATATCGCAGACACCACTGAACCCGGGCGTCGACGGTAGCATGGAATTATGTGGCGAAAATGCATCGTTAATGTAAGCGTGACGGGGGAAACGAGCAACTCCTCGGCCGCAGGGAGAGCAGCCCTCTGGGGCGCCCTGCGGATGGGAAGCTCGCGCCAGGAATCGCTCTTCCATGGCAGCGTCATGTACAAGTACGTAGCACTACGTAGACGAGCAGCACCGGGAGCACAGACACTCAGACGGGCAAGCCGGCCGTGTCAAATCGGCGGCGGCAGGCATTGCGGCGGTCGCTGGAGGCGGGCGAGTAAGTGCCGCCAGTGACAATACTACGTACCTTGCCTTGGTACTACGACGCAGCGTTGCGAGTTGGTGATGAGGGCTCCGGCCCGGTTCGTCCACGGCTGCCACGGATGCAGCGGGCTCGCCGGGCGCTTCTAGTCGCATCAATTGGCGTGCCGTCCACGATGCGGATCGATTCCATTCTTGAGAGACATGCGCCCGGGGCCCCTTGCGGCGGGCGGCGATTGTTGTCACCATCGCGGTCGGCCGTACCCCGTACCCGTAAGTCGCGGACGGGCTTTGGTGGCCTGGAGATTTCGCACCCGCCAAGGACCGCCCTCCTCGACAGCTAGCAGGGCGCCTCACCCACTGGGGGCCGGGCCTGACACCGCTGGCTGAGATTGCCCGCGGCGACGGCCGCACTGTGGCTCGGGGCACGACGTGCGCGCGGTGGCACCGTGCGCGCCCCGGCAGAGCCGACGCGGAAGACGTCGACTCAGTAGGTCTGTCTGATGGCGCGGGGCCCTTGGCGCGACCTAGTGCCCTACTGTACGGGCTAGCTGGCGGCGCTTCTCGCTGGTGCGGGCTTTGTGCGTGTGGGCGAGGGTGGGTGTCCCTGGGATTCGACGCTAGCGGGCATGATAGGCACCGTGCCCAGCGCGCCCAATCCGTACGGTCCCAGCCTGGGTACTTGTACCCGCAGCGCAAGGCGCCTCTGGTGCCTGGGATAACTGGGGAGCGAAGGGGGCCCGTGGCCCGGTGGCATGGTGGCATGGGTGACCTGATGAGCGGGTGGGGACGCTGCGAGAGGAACCAGCGCCGGACTCACCTTTGGCTCAAGCTTTGGGCTGCGTGTTGACGGACGGGACATGGCTGAGGACGGATGGGTGGTGCAGGTGTAGGTACTCGCGGGCTCCATCCGCTCGCTCGCCGTCTCTTGCTCTGGCTGCAAAAGGCTAATACGGTGGCCGCACCCATTGAAATAGTCGCTCCCACCCAACCCGCGGCCTCGCTTTCTCTCTCTTCTCTTCCCTTTCCTCTACACCCACGAATGCGTTGCACATAAGTGAGCATACCTCTCCTTCGTGTGGTGCTTCGACACTCACCTTCTTTCTTCTTTCTTCCCCCTTCCCCCCCTCTCCACTCAACCCTCAGGCTGCTCCCTTTCCGTGCGACTAGTCTCGCCATTCCGCCTCTTCCTAAGAGCGCGCTCAGCATCGCGGCATATTCTTAATCAACCTAAGCAACCACAGCAACAACAACCGCGCAATGGCTGACGACAAGGTCGCCGGCGCGCCCGCGCTGGACACCAACATCGAGTCGGGCAACTTCGATGAGAAGCGTGCGCAGCAGCAGCAGTCCCATGAGCAGCACCAGCACGCTGCCCCCGTTGGTGGGCCGGCCCCTCTGGCGAAGAAGACTGCCGAGGCCGACGACGATGAGGACGAGGACATTGACGCCCTGATCGAGGACCTCGAGTCCCAGGATGGCCACGGCGTCGAGGAGGACGAGGAGGACGAAGGCACCCCCGGCGGTGGCCGCGTCGTCCCCGAGGACATGCTGCAGACCGACAGCCGCGTCGGTCTGACCGAGTCCGAGGTTGTGGCCCGCCGCCGCAAGTACGGTCTCAACCAGATGAAGGAGGAGAAGGAGAACTTGATCCTCAAGTTCTTCAGCTACTTCATCGGCCCTATCCAGTTCGTCATGGAGGTGAGTCTACTACTATTCCTGCTGCGCATTTCCCCCGACCACCACGAGCACCAACACAAACGCTTCGACACCGTGGCCGCCGCCGTCGGCACCCGCCCGCGGGTGTTGGGTGCCGGTGCGCTCCAATCCCGTGGCCGTTTGTTATTGCCCGCTGTTTGCATTTTTCGCGCGTTTTTTTTTGCGGCGCCGCAGATTACACACTCCACACGAGCTCGGGTGGGCCGCCATCAATTGGCTCACCACACTGGCTGGCCCCAGTGTGGGGGCGCCGATTGATCCGACACGGTCCCGCGGCCTGCGCCCCACTGTTTGTTCGAAACCTGGGCGTGCCGACGGCCAGCGGCCGGCTCGACAGCACACCACCTGCCCAGCGCCTCACACCACCCGCCTGCTTGATTCCAGCCCGCTAGTCATTGACCACCCTCGCTTCCTCGCTCCTGCCTCGGGCCGCGCTAACCGTTTCTGTCCGCATAGGCTGCTGCCGTCCTTGCCGCTGGTCTCGAGGATTGGGTCGATTTCGGTGTCATTTGCGCGCTGCTTATGCTCAACGCCTGCGTCGGTTTCAGTAAGTCTACAGCGTCTCAAAGATATCGGAACAGCACTGATCTTTCTCTCCAGTCCAGGAATTCCAGGCCGGATCCATTGTCGAGGAGCTGAAGAAGACGCTCGCTCTCAAGGCCGTCGTTCTCCGTGACGGCACCCTCAAGGAGATCGAGGCCCCCGAGGTCGTCCCCGGTGATATCCTGCAGGTCGAGGAAGGCACCATCATCCCCGCCGATGGTCGCATCGTCACCGAGGATGCTTTCCTCCAGGTTGATCAGTCCGCCATCACCGGCGAGTCGCTCGCCGTCGACAAGCACAAGGGCGACAACTGCTTCGCTTCCTCCGCCGTCAAGCGTGGTGAGGCCTTCGTCGTCGTCACCTCCACCGGTGACAACACCTTCGTCGGTCGCGCTGCCGCCCTCGTCTCCCAGTCTGCTGGTGGTACCGGCCACTTCACGGAGGTGCTCAACGGCATCGGCACAATCCTGCTCGTCCTTGTCATTGTCACCCTCCTGGTCGTGTGGATCTCTTCGTTCTACCGTAAGTTTTATATTCATCTCAAGCATTTCAAAACTACGAGTATAGTCTCAAACATTTCGAACAACAACTGACATTTTTCAGGTTCCAACGACATTGTCACGATTCTGCGATTCACTCTGGCTATCACTATCGTCGGTGTCCCCGTCGGTCTTCCCGCCGTCGTCACCACCACCATGGCTGTCGGTGCCGCCTACCTCGCCAAGAAGCAGGCCATCGTCCAGAAGCTGTCCGCCATCGAGTCCCTGGCTGGTGTCGAGATTCTCTGCTCCGACAAGACCGGTACCCTGACCAAGAACAAGCTGTCTCTGTCTGAGCCCTTCACCGTCCCCGGCGTCGATCCCGATGACCTGATGCTCACTGCCTGCTTGGCCGCCTCCCGCAAGAAGAAGGGTATCGATGCCATCGACAAGGCTTTCCTCAAGGCCCTCAAGTACTACCCCCGTGCCAAGGGCGTTCTGTCCAAGTACAAGGTCCTTGAGTTCCACCCCTTCGACCCCGTCTCCAAGAAGGTCCAGGCCGTTGTCGAGTCCCCCCAGGGCGAGCGCATCACCTGCGTCAAGGGTGCCCCTCTCTTCGTCCTCAAGACCGTCGAGGAGGACCACCCCATCCCCGAGGCCATCGACAAGGCTTACAAGAACTGCGTCGCTGAGTTTGCCACCCGTGGTTTCCGTTCCCTTGGTGTTGCCCGCAAGCGTGGTGAGGGTGCCTGGGAGATTCTCGGCATCATGCCCTGCTCCGACCCCCCTCGTCACGACACTGCCCGCACCATCAACGAGGCCAAGGTTCTCGGTCTGTCCATCAAGATGTTGACTGGTGACGCCGTCGGTATCGCCCGTGAGACTTCCCGCCAGCTCGGTCTCGGCACCAACGTCTACAACGCTGAGCGTCTCGGTCTCGGCGGTGGCGGTGACATGCCCGGTTCCGAGGTCTACGACTTCGTCGAGGCTGCCGATGGTTTCGCCGAGGTCTTCCCCCAGCACAAGTACTCTGTCGTCGAGATTCTCCAGCAGCGTGGCTACCTCGTTGCCATGACTGGTGACGGTGTCAACGATGCCCCCTCGCTGAAGAAGGCTGATACTGGTATTGCCGTCGAGGGTGCCTCCGACGCCGCTCGCTCCGCTGCCGACATTGTCTTCCTTGCTCCTGGTCTGGGTGCCATCATCGACGCCCTCAAGACTTCCCGCCAGATTTTCCACCGCATGTACGCCTACGTCGTCTACCGTATCGCCCTGTCCCTGCACATGGAGATCTTCCTCGGCCTGTGGATCGCTATCCTGAACAACAGCTTGAACATCGAGCTCGTCGTCTTCATTGCCATCTTCGCCGATATCGCTACCCTGGCCATTGCCTACGACAACGCTCCTTACTCCCAGACCCCCGTCAAGTGGAACCTGCCCAAGCTCTGGGGAATGTCCATCCTGCTCGGTGTTGTCCTGGCCGTCGGTACCTGGATTGCCCTGACCACCATGTTCGCTGGCGGCCAGAACGGCGGTATCGTCCAGAACTTCGGTCAGATCGACCCCGTTCTCTTCCTCGAGATCTCCCTCACTGAGAACTGGCTGATCTTCATCACCCGTGCCAACGGCCCCTTCTGGACTTCCATTCCTTCGTGGCAGCTCAGCGGCGCCATCCTGGTCGTCGACATCATCGCCACCCTCTTCTGCATCTTCGGCTGGTTCGTTGGTGGCCAGACCAGCATCGTCGCTGTCGTCCGTATCTGGATCTTCTCCTTCGGTATCTTCGCCATCATGGGTGGTCTCTACTACTTCATGCAGGGCTCTACCGGCTTCGACAACCTGATGCACGGCAAGTCCCCCAAGCGCAACCAGAAGCAGCGTTCGCTGGAAGACTTCGGTAAGTTTGAATCCTCGAAGAATCCCCTCACTGTCCTCCTGACCAGTGGTGCTGACTTGTCCCGCAGTTGTCTCCCTCCAGCGCGTCTCTACCCAGCACGAGAAGTCGCAGTAAATAAGGCTCTACACTACATACCCGCACGGCTAAAAGCGCCTGCTCTTTCGTCTTCACTATGTTTAAATTGCATTGTATGAGTCTTAACCGGGCATCGATGCGGCCCTTGTGTGCATGAGGAGGCAACTTTTCATATACCTAGAGATGGTCTCTTAGACAACCTAATAAAGAAGTAAAATAAACCTTTCTGTGCCGGTGTACGTGAATGTTGGCGCCAAGCATCGGAACCTCCCACTTGGGCCGCCTATCAGCTTGAGTCTGTGTTCCCAAGTGAGATGAAGATGAGCTGTGACGAATCAAGATCTACGTTGACCCCGCGTGGGCGGCGTAGTCGATCAACTGTCCGCAAGGCCGGTGATGAGGCTGTGCCATAGGGCTGATCTTACAAGCACATGGTGGTAGGAATGCAGGACGAACAATGCCATCTCTGGGCGCAAGACTTACCACCCAAGTCGCTTGCCAGAGACGTTTGCCACAGGCGGTATTGGTCACGTGACTCTTTTTGTTTCAACCACACACCTCTGGCCACTGGGTTCAGAGGCAATCAAGCTTTCATCGAAACTTGAAGAATGCTCAGATTGCCAATGGCCAAGCATGGACCTCTGTGCGATTAATGCTTCTGAGATTGAAGCGCTTTCACCGGTGATTTGAAATTGATTGAGCCTCACCTCGGTTGCGGGCTGAACTGTACCCTGGCGCAAGATGCCAGCCGAGATTCCAGGGTATTACTACGGTGAGTGAGACCCGTTTCAGGGAATCTGGCATTCGCCTGCCTATTCACGTATAGGCCGACGACTCACGATAAGACATATATGCAGACGAGGCCAAGAAGAAGTATTTCAAGATCGAAAAGTCGCACACGGCGCCATCGTCGGCATCATGGTCCGCCGACTCGGTCAGGAAGCGGAAGATTGAGGACGCCGCCCAGCAGGCGGCGAAGCACCGCGCGTACCTGGTGCGGAACCACATCAAGCGGCACGGCGGCCTCGGGCGGGATGCCATGGTGTCGGGTCTGCTCGCGCGCGAGACGGAGCTGCGGCGACTGGCCGAGCCGGGGCGCGGGCGCGCCGACGACGGGGACCTGGGTGCCACAGCGTGGGCGGGCGGCCTCGTGGACAAGGGGCACGTGCCTTTTGTGCCGAGCTTCGCGCGGGCGAGGTTCGCCAACATGCCGTGCTTCTACGTGGGCGGGCAGGACGACAAGACGGGGCTGGGCGTCGCGTATGCGAGTGAGTGAACCGCCGTGTGGTGAGGGCGCGATGGCCACGGCTGACTTTGCGGTCCCAGCGCTTGACGAGGAGACGCTCGTGGGGAGCTACATACCCACGGACGATAACGACAGGTACGTGATTATATCCCAGTTGGTGCGACGTCGAGGAGAGTGCTGATGGCATACAGGATCACCTTTGACCGGGAGCGGCCAGGGACGCTGGAACGAGGCCCGTCGTTCCGCACGGAGATGATACGGTGCCCGCAGATGTCGTCCATCAAGTACCACCAGCCCTCGCACAAGATCCTGCTCACGTCGCGAGAGCCCGACCACAGCTGCGGGCTGTACTTTTTCTCCCCGCCGCTGTCGTCTGCCGAGGATGCCCGGCCGCACTGGCTGCTCGGCGAGAGTATGTCCCCACTTGGAGATGAACACGCCCCGGCTTCGAGAGAACGACCCCCCTCGCTGACAGCAAGGATAGCAAACCACTACCAGCGGCTCTCGATCCGCCACCGCCTGCGCGACGAGTGGCTCGTGCACCAGAGCACGCCGGCGCCCGCGTCGTCGGACCTGCTCTGCGTCATCGGCACGAACGCCGGGGTCCTCCGCGTCCGGTCCAACGAGACCATGTCGTGGATCGCGCCGCAGAACCCGCCCAAGGGGCTGCGCCTGCCGCAGGAGATCTTCGACCAGGACTTCCTGCAGGGCAACCACAACGTGCTGCTCGCGGGCGGGCGGCAGCCCCGGCTGTGGGTGACGGACCTGCGCACCCCGGAGGCCGAATGGACGCACACCCGGCACGCAAGCGCCATCGCGCACGTCCGCAGCGTCAACCCGCACCAGGTGCTCGTCGCGGGGCTGCAGAGCTCCATGGCCCTCTACGACATGCGCTTCCTCGGCGGCCGCCGGCCCAACAGCGCGGCGCCGCTGCTCGACTTCCCCGCGTACCGCAACGAGGCGCACTTCCACACGGGCTGGGACGTGAGCGCCGAGCTCGGCGCCGTGGCCGCGGCGCAGGACGACGGCACCGTGAGGCTCTTCTCGCTGCGCTCCGGGCGCGCGCTGAGCTGCGCGGCCCTGCGGGCCGTCAGGACGGAGACGCCGGTGCGGGCGCTCATGTTCCAGACGATGCCGCGCGAGAAGGCGCCCAGCCTGTTCGTGGGCGAGGGGACGTCCCTGAGGAAGTATTCTTTCGGAACGATGGACCTGGACGACGAGGCATGAGACAATTATTTTGCATTACCACTGGCGCATTATTTGGTTCGGTCTTTTGGATATATCGCGGCGCGTTGCTACGGTTCACCAACTCGGGACTCTTCTCACATAGACTGCACAGTCGCACGGTTGGCCACGAGGGCATGGCACGGATTGCTTTTCATGTGGCGTCCAGGAACACGGCGTTTCGAGGTACGGAGTAGCTTGTGCCTCCCAAGGTTTAGTTTGCAATGAGCTCATGACAATAATGTTGAGTATAAATAAAGAAGTCCTATACTCCGTATCCAAGAAAGTCCTCTTTGAAGTTGATGGTGAACAAGAGGAGGGCGTTGGGCTATGAAGTAATTAAAGGAGAATGTCAAAATGGAAGTCGACCCAATAGAAGCTGGAACGGGGCTTAGGCTAGAGATACTAATATACGTGTATAGACAGTCGATTGGATATACGATAGTTACGGACCTGACACTACTCCTAGCGACGGCAAGGCTACCAATGATTTGCTGTATATCAGGGGAGAGCTGAGGCTTAAAATGACAATTGATAGACGCTTTATGTTGCTAACAATTTGAGAGTATTCGAGCTAAGCTACCTAGATATAAGCCAGAAATGGCCAGCCGATTAATAGGCTACGGAAGAGAAATGGCACAGCCATCACGTGGCAGCCCTAGGCCGCCAGGCATATCTGTTCGACCGGACCAGTGATCCCGGGCCCTTTGATTTACTCGCCAATAGGCTCAGCCAGCTCGTACTTCTTCAGACCCTCGGGGACTTTATCATAGTCGGTTTCGCTCTCGAAGTGGTGTAGGATGCTAGCAACGTCCTGAGGAGGAGTCGAGCCATCGATCCTGAACTGGTGACCCTCAATGGCAACAATGTCAGGCTTCGATACCTCAGAAGCAGGGCTAATGCCGCCGGGGATAGACTCGGGGTCGATCTCGCGAGTCTCGAGGAAGCTGTCTCGCTTGTGGCAGTCCCGGCAGTCGAACCAGTAGGAGCCCTTAGAATTGCCGTTGCCGAGGCAGAGGCTCAGGCCATGGCCGGACTTCCTAACGATGCCGCAGTTGCGGCCGCCGGAAGCGGTGCAGATACTGCCGATGGCGGTGGTCGGAAGACCGAGGAACAGGCTGGAAGAATAGACTCGGTTGTGAGCCAGGTCGCAGCAGACCTGCTTCGCCACGTTGGAGCACTGTAGATAGTTGCCCTTGCAGGTTCCCGTGCGGAAGTTGCGGATAGTCACGGCGGAAACGCTAGTAGCGGCCGCCGTGATAGTAACAAGGATATTGAAGAAGTGCATATTGCTGGTCGCTCGGATTCTAGGATGCTAGATTGAAGTAGATACTAGCTCAGAGGTGTATATAATGATGTAAATAGTCGTGGCAGCGATGCTAGAACGCCTAGACGATGAGAGAATACCGGCCCCTTTATAGTCGAGTGTGCCTATGATCCCACGGAATGTCGGCGCGGCATCGTGCTGCCGAGGTCACACGCGCAGGTAGGACTCTGCGGTGACTGATGTACGGAGCGTCGGATTCGGCTCTTCAGCAAGAGTTGTGACTAGTCTCCTGCATGTTCGTGGATCCGCGAGCCTCGTGGGGTGCTCATACAGGCCGATGCCGCACGTATAGCAAGGGCAGCGGGCTTTCCCCGCGGACGGAGACAATGCCAATCGAAGAGTATAGAAAAGCCGTCAGCCACATCTTTCCCTGACACATACCATGTCTTGCAAGCCAACAGATTTGTGTACAACGTAACTAGAGGATCTACAACGTCGTGACATTAGCCGTCTATTTTGGTCCGCAACAGAAGCAGATTCCTATCAAGCTGACCAAGCTGACCAAGCTACACGGACTGCAGGCCAGGCCATTGGCATCTTTTCCGCCGATTCACGTGTCTCTCTCGAGCAAATGGGATTGGGCGGTACCCTGGCAAGCGTTACATGTAGATGCTGTACAGGGCTTTGGCAGTTTAGAGCCCCCAGAGGGTTCAGAGTTAAACATCCATTGGCCATCGTATGACCATCTAGGAGTGCTGGGAACAAGCCGGCAAGTAAGCCTTGCGAACACTCTGCAAAAGGAAGCATGTCCCAGGCCGTCGCATTAACGACTTGCTGACCTGCATGGCTTGAACCGGAATTGGACCTGAACCACCGGGTCAAGCGGCTCAAGAGTCCGGCAAGGCCCGCAAACCGGGATCCACGAACGCCGGGTCGATGCTGGTCGACAGCTTGATTGCTACACAGCGTTGAGATAATCGCTGACGTGAGATAGTGATGCTTTGGTACGACGAGTTCCAGGCCGCCATGTTGCATCGGTGGTTCGATTGTTGATGTGAGGGCGAGGGGCCGACACGGATCGTCGTTGTTCTGCCAATGCCACCCTCCTCTCCTCTGCTGGGCTGCATCCTCTCGTCCACTCGCAGAAACACCCGTAGTTGTACGACAGGCTGTCCAGCGACATGCATGACCTGGGGCCAACGAGAGCATGGCCAAAGATGGGGTATCAACCTGCGCAGGCAGGCAACCTTAACTGAGTTGTCTTACAACACACGATCGACTTGGAGACGTCCGCATCATGACGAAGTGGATAGTCAGGTTGAGTTCCGTTCTATCCGACCTGTCTCGGTACATGTCCATTGCAACATGCAGCCGGATCGGATGCAGTTGCCATGTCCCTGGACAGAGCCGGTCCCTGGACGAGGATTATCACAAGGTTGCATCGGCGACGTTGGTCAAGCTTTACGATGCATGCAGTCGTCCAATAGTTTGCGCAGTCGTGCCAATCAGATGAGGCCGGCTCTCCAGAGACTGCGATCTGTCAGCGGCTGTTCCCTCATCCCCCCACTCAATACTCACGGCTTGTCGTCCCGATGGCGAGTACGAGAGTGCGTAAGCCTAATGGCCGTCGGCGAATATGCGGACTTGCTAGGAAGCACCTCTCTCCCATTCAACATGTTTGATCGGCTGAATCACTGCACGGCGCCATGTACACCTCCGCAGCACGCGAACAACAGACAAGGGCGCACGTGTCCGTACATACGCGCGACTGAGACCCCCCGCATTGACCAGCGCCCAGTCTGAGTTGAAAATAAACCCTCGCGGAGCACCAGGCGCCGAGCGGTGTCCCCTCCCAAGTCACCTCAAAGAAACCACCCAAAACCGCACACAAACGACGTCATGGCCTCCAACCAAAACGCCCAGGAACGCCTTGCCAGCGAGCCTGGCGCAGCGCCCACGGGCAACAACGTCAAGGCGGACATTGTGAGCCTCGACGGCCACCAGTTCCGCGTCAACTACGACGTCCCGCAGGGCATCACCGACCGGCTGTACGAGCTCTTCTGGCAGGACGAGGAAGTCAAGTACGAGGACATCCCGGAGGAGCTCAAGGCGTACGAAGTGAGAGAAGCTGAGGGCGGCGGCGCGGCGAATGTGCAGTAGCTTGCAGCAGCAGCAGCAAGGGAGGGATGAGAACATGTCCAGATTTGGAGCTGGCGGGACGTGGGAGAATCACGTGCGTACAACTGTCTATGAGGGTACGAATACCCTACGTAGGGATTCTTCAGGCTTGCTTCAACCCCATTTCTTGAAGTGCTCATACGTTACCGTTCTATTTATCTTGGAAATTTCCATCGTAGCCTCTTGGTCGGTGCATTCGCTGATACTTCTTGAGGAAATGGATAGTAGGGATATCTGCTCTAGTTCCAGGAGTCATATGATGGAGAAGCAACATGCTTAATAAAGCCAACAGTAGTTCGTGTGAAACCCAAAAACGGATCAGCTATGCTCTTACAAAAGTGAGGGGCTCGGACATCAAATCCCCTCCACAGACTGGTACGTCGGGTTTCCCGGCACTCACCCTGGTAACAAAACGCGAGCCGATAGGACCATAGAAGAGAGCAGGATGCCTATTAGCAGAAACAACCAGCCAGCTTCAGAGCCCTTCGTTGACTGAGCTGCTGACGTATGCGATTCCGGGCCAACCTCGACCTGGACCGTCGTGGACTTAGACATTACTTGCCTCATCATAAAGGTATCAATTAAGCATCTGGTTCCTCATATGGAGATGATTGGACGTGCTGAAGGATGCGGCAAGACCCGCGCCGAGAAGTAACAACCTTGTCGCCTCTTGCTTTCCAGTACTCTCTCATGCAGCGCGGATGCGGGGACCTGCCCCTCCATCCACACCCCAGCTACCCCACCACATCAACCTCAAGCTCAAGCTCAAGCTAAACGTCAAACCTCACCCCACGCTCTCAACTTACGATCATTTCCCCCTTCATCACTCCAGTGACATTGTATCTCAGCGCACGATAGAAGCTGCCCAACATGTTGATCAAGGAGTCCCATGTCGACGTCCCGACGTCCGCCAACGGCAAGGACAGCTCGATGCGTATGACTTCAACCACCCCGACATCCGGAATCGTCGGCTAATCTAGCGTCCCACCAGGCATATTCCTCTTCCACCCGACCATCCCCGGCTACCCCAAGGCGTACGTACGCCCCTACCTCTTCAACCGTCTTGAAACTACGAGAACCATCGCTGACGGAGCCGCAGCCGCTTCCCGGGAGTCTGTCTCTTCAGTGAAATCTACCAAGGCACGCCCGCAAGCGCTCTCACGCCCCGCGAGAGCAGCGGTCGCTAACACCGTACGACCCTGACAGTGACCGGCCCTGTTGCCCGCTTCGCGCGCCAGATCGCTGGGCACGGGTACATCGTCGCCGCCCCGTCCTCGTACCACGACTTCGTCGGCCCCGAGCCTCTGGCCTACGACGCCGCGGACACGGACCGCGGCAACCAGTTCAAGATCGAAAAGGCACGTCGCATCTTCCGGTTGAGAGAGGACGGGGGTTCTAACCAAAGCACAATTCCAGACGCTGGAATCGTACGACGCCGACTCCCGCGCCACGGTCGACTACCTCCTGTCCTTGCCCACCTGCACCGGCCTCATCGGCGCAACGGGCATGTGTCTCGGCGGCCACCTGGCCGTCCGTGCCGCCGTGCGTCTTCTATTCTCCCATCACCAGCTTCCCAGCCCCTGACACCTCGCAGCTCGACTCCCGAATAACGGCCTGCGTCTCCTACTTCGCCACCGACATCCACTCGCGCACCCTCGGCCCCCACGCCGGCGCCAACACGTCCCCCTCGGCGCCGGCCGGCTCGACGCACACGCTTGACCTCTTCCCCAGCTTCAAGGGCGAGGTTGCCATGATCTTCGGCATCAAGGACACGCACGTGCCCGACGCGGGCCGCGACCTTATCCGCGCCAAGCTGCGCGACGCTGGCGTCGTGTTTAGCTTCCACGAGTTCGCGTGGGCACAGCACGCCTTCATCAGGGACGAGCTGAGCAAGGGTCGCTACGATCCCGCCATCACAAAGGTTTGTTTCGAGGTGCTGCTCGAATTGTTTGGGCGGGTGCTCAAAACCGATCTTGGACCCAAGGACGGCGCGGTGGCGCCGCCTGAGCACGTCTGCTAGTCTTCCCGAGTGTAGCAATGGTAAAAGGTACGGCAATGGTAAAAGACAGACAAGGACGTCCAATTTCTATACGAGGCAGCTCTCTGCGAGTCTATAATGCCATGAGATGTCCTCATTTTCTCAAATCTAACCCCATTTCATGATCCAGGCTGGCATGCCGAGTGAGCCTCGAGCATTTGCTGCCGTTCCCGCGATAGTACCTCAGCATTAGTGTTCCAGATGAATCAATCCCTCGCCAGAATGAAAATATTCTCAAAATCAATCCCTTTTCTGCAGCCGTAGGCCGCGCACCTTCCCGGTGCTCACCGCCGTAATTCGTCACGCGACGGATCACTGGCGATTGGCGGGTGAGGGTCCTCGGTTACCCGTGCTCGGTCCGCGTTGCGGTCCACGGCGCGAGCCACTGGGGTGGAGGCTCTGTCCCTCGTCTTCCAGGCCAGGCTCCCCAGGGCGATTCATGCTGTAAAACGTGGACGGCATGCCCGTGTTGGCTTCCTCATCGAAAGTCTGGAGACGTGGGCTAGTGGCGTGGGCGGGGAAGCCGCCAGGGCGGCTCTCGGTGGGTGAGAGAGTTTGCAAGCCTTCGCCAGCCTTCCGCCGTCCACGAGTGCTCTCGCGCTTGAGAAGCCCCGCGCGGATGGAATCAATGTCTCTTGACCGACGTGGATCTTCCGACGGGTCGTGAGAGACTGCGGATCGGTCATCCCGATTGCTGTAGTTCCACATGCCCTCGGTGTTGATAGTCAGAGGGCGGTTGTTGATTTCCGAGATCGCATGCTGCTCGGCTTCGCGAGCCTCTTGGTCGTTCTGGGTGTGCGAAGGCACCATGCGCCCAGCGTCCTTCTGCTTGGCGGATTCGTCACGGGCTTGCGAGGCGAACTGATCAGTGACGGAAACCGAGTAGCTAGGGTTGCTCGGTCCGCCAAGAACGTCACTACCGCCGCCAGGGCCGTAGATGGGGACCTTCTTGAGCGCGATAGCCAGAGCGCACATGAACTTGGACCGGCGGGTGGAGCGAACGCCATCGTTGTGCCAGTTAGACTTGTGCTTGATGCTGACGTACAGCAACATCTTGTCCAGGCTGCCGACGCCGCCGACGCTGATGTTGAAGTCCGGCTTGAAGTCGCGGGAATTATCCGGAGCTCTGACGAACTTCTCCATCTCGGCTCGCAGGAGCTCGATGTCCTCGAAGGTTGTGTCGTAAGATACTTCAAGCTCGATGGTCTCAACCATGGCCTTGCTGCGAGAAATATTGTCGATCCAAAGGTTGTTGAGCTGGATGTTCGGCACCTGAACGGAGAATCAGCAACCGACCATGGGCCAACACCAGCTACTATTAGTCGCTTACCTGGACAACCTGCATGATGTCGATGCGGGTGAAGACGGTGTACAGAAGAGAGATGCGGTCAACCACCATTTTCTTGTCGCTGATGTCGACTCGATCGCCAACATCATAGGGATGCTTGACGAACAAGAAGATGCAGGAGCCAAGGAACTCTTGCGTGGTAACGGCGAAGACGAAGGACAGGGACAGGAATGTCGTTCCAGCGCTGGTCAGGACTGCGACGAAGCTGCTCCTGAAGAAGATGACTGGTCGCACTCGTTAGTGGGAGACGAAGGCAAGTCTGTCCTTGGCATTGTGTACTCACGGAAAACGAAGATGCAGATCAGGAAGACCACAAACAGCAGGACCTTATCGAAGACCCTGAGAGCCTGGCCAATGTCCTTCATACCCTCGCCGATGGCCTTGCGTTCCGTGCCCATCTCAACCACCTTGCGCACCATCTCGTCGAGACTAATGTCGCCATTCATGTCGCTGTCGATGGCGTTGAATGCTTCCTCGGCGTCTTCCTTGTATGCGGGACCGAGAACCTCCTCGAAGTCTTCGAGATACAAGTTGTCATTGCCCTCGAGAACGAAGGACATCCAAATGCGGCGGCCGAGAGCCTCAGAGGAGCTGCGCTTCTCAAGGGCCTCCAAGACGATGGAGTGCGCCGAGTTGGGGTTGAAGACTTGCTTTCCGGTGATTTCATGGGCAATGTTGCCGAATGCAGACGTAACCTTGTCTCCGAAGCGGCCGACGTCGCCAATGAGCTTCATCGGGGTGGCGGAGCCGTTCGCCTTGCGTCCCTTCTTCCTCAACATCATCTGGATACTATCGTTGATGACGTAGTCCTCGTCGGCAAACTCGCGGCAGTACATGGGAAACAGGGTGCGCGAGGCCTCGTAGAGAAGGCCGAGCAGGTGAATCTCGCGCTTGGACGCCTTGATTCTGTTGGCAAAGGAGCGCTGGTGGTAGGTGACGCTGATGAGCTGCACAATGGCCTTTTCGCCGAGCAGGAGGGCCGAGGAGACGAACAAGGCGCCGAGGATCTGCTCGACGGTCTGGACCCAGCTGATGCCGTTGTCACTGGCGTCCTGGAACAGGTTCTTGAACGTAAGCCACGAGGCAAGGGCCCAGAAGAAGAGCGACAGGGAAATGGTCAGGTTGCTCAGAACAGTGGCGTACTTCCGGGTGCCCCTGCTGACGATGCCGCAGAAAAACATGAACAGCCTAGGGAGGAGGAAGGCGACGACCTTTGCAGCCCACAAGGTGACCCAGGTGATTTCAATCCAAAGGAGGAGTCGGAATAGAGAGGGACCCTGCTTGATAGACGACTTGTCTTCATCGTTCTTGCCGACAGGAATGTCCGACTTGTGCCCGGTGATGGAGAGAACAACCAGGGGGATGGCGAGAAGCAGCCCGATGGGAAGAACATAGACCATGTACCGGGTGACGATGGAGAAGCCGACGATTTTCGCGTAGAGCCTGCCCATAGCATTCACACTGACATCGTCGGAATCGCCAGTGCCCCTGCGCCCGAGGCCCTCGCCGAACTTCCTACGACGGCCGGCATGGCGGTTGTGAAGGTCGCCCTTCTCGTCTGCCGCCTGGGAGGACTCGTAGCTCGACGACTTGCCGGGGGTGGGCTTCCGGGCGCCGGTGGAGACGTTGCTCCTGACGTTGGAGAGGGGGATGTCGGCGTCCATCTCGGTTTCTGAGCCGCCGCTACCACCTAGAGGAACGAATCCAGCGGAGTTTCGCGAGTGATGCTTGCTTGGCATGGGGCCGGCAGTTGGGGGTGATGGTGGAAACGTCGGCGAGGATCGTCGGTGTCCACACTCGCCAAGGAGATGATTGCCGCGATGCGATAAGAGGATGCTGATGCTGATGCTGGGATACTGATGATACTGTGTAGATATGGCCCGGCCGCGTCTATTCGTCAGAGGCTTCGTGAAAGGTCAACGCAATGAAGCAGCGGGATAGCGAAGCTCCTCGCCGCACAGCCTGCTGAAGACCTGCTCCAGGTGTTGTTGGACGGCTGCCGCCCCCGATCGACCTCGTATATGCAGGGGCTGCCACAGATGGCGAGCAGAGACGAAACGCGGGCAGGAAAACCAGCCGAGCGAGCGAGGGACGGGGGATAAAAAAATAGAGATATAGAGAGAGAAGGGGGAAAGAAGGAAAAGAAAGAGGTGGGGTGCAAGGAAAACGAGAAGGAAGAGGAGGATGCGAGCAAGCGAACGAAAGTGTGGAGGTGGAGATGTGAAACGAGAGCGACTGACCCAAGGCGCGTCGGTTTGGTCTCTTTGCTTCGATGATCGGTTTTCCCGTTAAGCTTCTGGCCGCCCAGTGGGCATGCAAGCGGCGCAGGCGGGGCCCATTGGCAGTGGAGCCGCGCAGCCCAGGGCCCGCAGAGGGGAGCCAGGCGCAGCTGCTGGACGCTGCCACAGTGGGCCGACTCGGCAAGGGTTCCCGCCGCCGGCGCAGGGGCAGGCTGGTCGGCGTCCTGGCCTCTGCGAGTAAGGCGCCCGAGGGCCTCTGGAGGAGTGCAGCCCTGAGACGCCGGCACGCGAGGGCCGCAGCGCCACAGGGGGCGATGCCCAGGGCCCGGTAAAAGTCGCGAGGGAATGGGAAAAACTGGACGCGGCCAGGGCACCGCGACGCCTGATTCGACGGGACGGTTGGGTCCTGTCCGATTGCCGCTGCTATTCCGGGCTCGCAAATCTCGTTGATATTTTCTTGTTATTCGACCCTTGGCCACAGCTGAGCTTCTCGTCATGCGCGGATCGACGGACCTGCAGCAAATAGGTGGAGCGCGGGCATGACATACAACCACACGAGGCATGGGGAGGATGGAGGGATCAAAGGCTGCCAGTGCGAGCGAGCACGCCCGGACGCGACCGACCTCCACCGGCACCATTCCACGGGGTCGCGCGCTCGTACGAGCAGGGCAGGGGAAATGCCCGCAGCCCATTGTCCGCACGGGCACGCCGTGCAAACAACCTTTTGACGTGTTTCACGTCCCTCTGCATGCTTGTCTGGCACGCACATGGTCGGGGCGCGCAAGCGCCGAGATGCAGAGTTCAGCGGCATCCCGCGTGCGCATAGTGCGCGCCTGCGCGGGCCTGTCGAGCCTGTTTTAGCCGCGTCGCACGGTCCTCGACGCCGCCAGCCCGGCTACGACACGCGCTCCCTCCCGCTGCCTCGGAACCCACCAAGCTTTCTCGGGCCTCTCTTCCAAGAAGCTTCTCTTCTGGAAGGCCGGCGCGCCACGCGACCGCCATGACGTCTGGAGACATGCATCCCCCTCGTTTGTGCCGGCAACAGTCTCAATTTTGCCGTCGCTCCAGCTTATTCCCCGAAGCCAAACTACCGTAGTCTTGATAATCCCTTCTGTTCCCAGCCACTAGGTCGCTGGCAGTGGCAAACTCGTCGCTCGCAAGCGCCCCCCCTCTATCCCCTATCCAGGATGCCAGGCACAAGGCGCCTGCCGCGGCGCCGCACCCGCTGTGTGCCACTGTGTGCCACTGTGTGTCAATACAGAGTTCACGCCAAAAACGACCCCGGCATCCGAAGCTCGTGTGATCGCTCGAAGCGATTCGAGACAGACGCCTTTTGCCGCTGTTGGGTGCGAGCGAATTGGCAATCGAGCCATGCCTTTCTTCTGCCGGGGACGGCAAGCTCCATCTGATAGTCGGGGACGCATAAGCAATCGAGCAAGCCACCTACGCATCACTTCGGCTTCGCTTCGCCGCTTGCTCGCAGCCCATCCGTACCCATTCCTCCAACCATTGAATCGTCGACCTCGGAGCTGAATGGATCCTCTGCGAGCCCTCGCTCTCGCTCTCGGTCTCGCCCATAGCCTACTCCCTACTCCATCGCCTGCGCACGTACCAACTCCCTCGACCTCTCTCCTTGTAGCTCAATGCCACTGCGGGAACCCATCAATCGCTACTACGAGTACATACTAGCCGGGCGACCACCAAGCATTGCAGGAACACTCGCCTGACGTCGGCCGAAGTGCAGGTGGGGGATGGGCATGTGACGTCGCCAGCAAGTCCCGCGATCGCGGTCGACGAAGATCATCAGTGATCGCTACCCACCATCCATCTCCTAACCCCTCATTCCCTTTTCCGACCCAATGGCAAAACGAGTACGAGTTCTCGTATCAATGCAATGGGCCCAAAAAGGCCACACGTGGACAATCCGGTCGTGCACTGACCATCACAACCTTCATAGGCTAAATGTGCATTGTGTCGCTGCTCAACAACCGTCCAGGCTCTTTCAAGCAGAGGCTATCGCTATGTCCACACGCGTACTTGTAGATACATCAAAGATCGGCGAAGCAAAGTGCCTTCTTTTTTCCATGGCGACTCCCAATCACCGCCATTCCAAAACAGAGACGTCAGTAAAATCAAAGTGGGTATCGTGCCCAACGCCAAACTCTCTCGGTTGCATCCCTCAAAACTCCCGTCACTCCCGTCTGTGGGATCGCGGGAAACCAAATGCCAAGATACTCGCTGAATGCCCATACAACGCCAAGTCAAAGCGATAACAGTAATTTCGTTGGGGGAGCGGGTTACCCCCCGTTCAGGTCGTGAGAACCATCGCCTCGTCTCAAAGCCGGGCTCTGTCTCAGCTCAACCGGCCTCGTTGGGCCCGCCGGGAAACCGGCCATGTCCTTCAGCTCCACCTTCGCCTTGTCGTTCTCGTAGCCAAAGTCCAAACTCTCGTGCTCGTCCTCTTGATGCCCCGCGATGTCGACGTGGTACAGGGGCTCGAGCTTCGCGTCCTTCTGCAGCAGAAGCCACCGCCTGCACCACCAGGGGAACGCCTTGGTAACCTGGTACCGCATGAATACCCGCGTGGGCACGCCGAAGATGTAGTCCAGCTCTTCCAGCGTCCGCTGCTTCGTCTCCGGAAGCCACAGGAAGATCATGACGAGGGCCATGACGTTGAAAAGCGCGTACAGGCCAAAGGAGCCGAAGGGACCCAGCTGTTCCAGCATCAAGGGGAACGTGATGGAAAGCACCGACGCCCAGAACAAACACGTGGCCACGGCCCAAGCCATGCCCACCTCGCGATGGGACAGCGGAAAAACCTCGGCCGAGTATGTGAAGGGTACCGGGCCCTCACCGGGCGAGTAGAACGCGGCAAACAGATAGACGAACAGGGCGACCACGCCGATGTGGGCGCTGCCCGATCCCGGAATGAGAGTGCTGAGCCCGGCTGCCAGGAGGGTCCAAGCCATCTGGGGGAATGTGAACAGCAACAGGGACCGTCGCCCAAAGGTGTCGATGGTCCATATGGCTGGGAAAGCGAAGAGGAAATTGATGAGCGCGAAGCCCCAAGTGGCCAGCAGGGCCTCGTAGTCGGATGCGCCTGCCTTCTTGAACACCGAGGTTGAGTAAAAGGCAATGATGTTGATGCCGCACATCTGCTGTGCGATCATGACAACGAAGGATGCGAGGGTGGCACGGCGTATTCGGGGGATCGTGAAGAGCTCGATAAACCGGCCAACGTAATTGCCGTGGGGGCAGAATTCCCGCTCGACCTGTAGCTGGACGTGAATGTAGTAAAGGTCGCGGGCGGCTTGAACGGAGCAGTTGCGCAACCGGAGCAGCGACCGCAGGGCGTCGGCGTATCGATTCTTCTTGATATACCAACGCGGGGACTCTGGACACATGTAGATGAGCACGGCCAGCGGCACGGCAGGGATAAAGGCCGACCCTAGCTGGTACCGCCAGGCCTCGCCGCCAATCTTCAAGACGGCCAGGTTGGCGCAGGTGCCGAGGAAGATGCCGAACGCTGTCCACAACTGCCAACTCATGACGAGAGCCCCTCGAATAGGCGCTGGAGAATTCTCGGCTGCGTAAATGGGCACTGCGTCGACAATTAGCCACCGCCTACCGCGAAGAGCGAGCAAGGTCGGGGAAGCAAAGCTCACCAGTCGATGCCTTGGTACCCATGCCGACACCCAGAAGCAGTCGGCATCCCAAAAGCTGAACCCAGGTGTTGCAGAAAGCGCTGGCGAGAACAGGCCACAGGCAGAAGTTTGCGGCGACGAAGATGGTGCCGCGCCGACCAAGGTAGTTGTTGATCGGATCCGACATCCAGCAACCGAACAAGGCACTCCCGATGTAGGGCGCGGCGTTGACGAGGCCGACTATCAAGTTGTCGTGATTGGTGTCGCCGTCGATGTTGTAGGCCTTGGGAAACGAGAGGTTGGCGCCGTTGGAACCCGTCTGGTCCCAGCCTTGGACGGCGGCGCCGATGGAGCAGGTGATGATGGTGAGGTAGAGAACCTTGGGGATGCGCCATTTGTGCAGGACCTCGTCGCGGAGGGACTCGATCTCCTGGTCGGTAAGGGCCTCGTCGCCCGTGATGTCCTCGTAGCCGGTCGGGTCCTGGGCAACGAGAGCGCCCTTGCGGATGAGGAGGCGTTGGTCTTCGAGGCCCTTGACGCGGCAGAAGTCGTCCACTTGGGCGAGGAGGGTTCGCCGCGGAATGCCAATAAGGGGATTTTTGATTCTGCAGGCGGCGGAGGGGGGAGCTGTCAGGAATGGGGCGGCCACGTGGGGAGACTGGGGAGCGGGCGACGACATACTTGGCTTCAATGTTGGCATTGATGTTGATGTATGGCCCGGAGCTGCGCCAGCGGGAGCCGGCCTCGGTGGAGGAGGAGGCGTGGAAGTCGTCCGAGGTGCTGTCGAGGAGAACATCGGCGTAAGCGGCGGTTCGGTTCGCGGAGGATGATGAGACAAGACTCGCAGCGACGGTGCGGAGCGTCGCATCGCATGGCACCCCGCTGCAAGGAACGACGGAAAGAAGCGAAATGGCAGGAATGAAGGCACATACCTTCGGCCCTCGTCAAGCCTGTCTCTCGAAGCCATCGTGGGCGCGAGAGGGTGAAGCTTATCCAGAGCCTGCGTCTAAGCCGCCGCCCGCGACGACGAGGGGAAAAATCCGGGGAAGCAGGCGCAGGAATGGCGGAGGTGGAGAGAGGGTCCGTTCCACGTCTCTCAGGCTGCCGAAGAGCCGCAGAGGCGAGGGGCGCGATGGGGGCAGGCTCCCGGCGACATGTAACGAAAGCCAGGCCAGAGGCTGCCGATGGATGCGGGGAGGGAAAGGCTCCAGAGAAGAGTGGCAGAAGCGAGCGAGAGTTGAGGCCCGGGACGAGGCGGCACGAGGATGCACCCGCCAGCCAGCCGCGCGCGGGGGCGGATTTTGTTTGGCGCTCGCTCGACGCTGCTCAGCGCAGGCCAGCGGTCTCGAACCGCTGAATGGGAGCCAGCGCCGCCCCACTTGCCTGAGCCTGGAGAGGTGGAGCGACGGAGTGATTGACTGAGCGATGGATGGAAGGATGGATGGATGGGTGGATGGATGGATGGACGAATGCAAGCTGGAGCAGCAAACCGCGGCGCTGGAGCCTCGACTCGTGCTGGTCTGGCGCTCCAGCTGGCGACGTTGGACCTGGGCTGGCGCGTTGTTGGTTGGACGGCTAACGCCACCCAACGGGCACCTGAGGGTTGCAGGGGGCGGCGGCGGCGGCGTTGGCGGCCCACGGGCGAGGGGCACGCCGCCTACCTATGTAGCAGCGTACCTTGCCCTGAGCAGTTCGTCCGTGACCAGTTCCGCGGGCGGCCCTGGCCTGGCATCCGGGACATGTTAGGCTCAGACATTGGGAGCGCATCCCGTGTCGGCTCGATGCTCGATGCAGGTGAGGCGAAGGCCAGCGCCCGTTTGGGGCGCACCCGCCCAGATCGCTCTAGGGTCGGCGCTAGCCTTGCCCGCCTGGGGATGCCGTGCTACCTTGCCTTACGCCTACGGCGTGCGGATACGAGGCGGCTCAAGGCCAAGCAACCAAGGCAAGCTAATCGTACATGGTAAGACTGCGGAGCACGGCACGCATCATCGATTCAATGGCGGGAAGCAAGGCGTCGACAGGACCAAGCCGCAGCCCAAGGCCATCGGCGCGCGCCCGTTGTTGCTATTGTCCTCGACGATAAATTGGCCGCCGTTGTGTGGCGTCCTCCAACAGGAGCCAACGTGGCGCGAACGGGCCGGCGAACGGCCCCGTCGCTCGCGAGAACCAGCGGGCCTCGGGTGGTCGTGGCCTTCGGCATCTTCCTTACTTCAACTCAGCTACCATACCAAATACCTAACGTACTGTACCTCACGGAGTACCTGTTACGGGCTTGACGAACCGCGGCCGCCCGAGTAACAGCCGCCCGTCGCGGCATCCAACTGAGCAGCCGAACCCGCTCGGAGTCCATCTCGTCCCCGTTCACGAGAGCAGCCGAGATTGACGCAGGGCACATGCGCGTGCGAGCAGGCCGGGTCTTGCTGTTTCGTCTTGGATCTGGCCGGACTTGCGCCCGAGACATGCGCGCGGGGCTGGTTGGATTCCCGGGGGACCGACGGGCAGAAGGGTCCATTGCTGGCGGCGTGGATCAAATGTTGAGCGAGTGTCTCTGAAGAGTCAAGAAAGAGCTTCGACGCTGGCTGGGCGGGCCCCGTCGCCCAAATTCTTTGCCACCGGTGCACGGCGCATCTTGGGCACCTCCCAACGACGCATCGTGGAATCGGCAGAAAGCCCGCCGCCGCGTTCAGAGGTGGGACGGGTGACGATCGTCGTGCTTGACGAGGCACCGACCCCACGGGGCAGCGCGACGCTAGCATCAAGGATCGAGATGTTGGCTTGGCTTGACGGCATCTATTGTCGGTGCCGGGGCCCCCGAAATCCAAAATGCCAAAGCCCCCATCGCTTTGTCTCACGGCCGTGGCCGCCCGCTTTCCGGCCTGCGTCAGGTTGCCATTGTTGACCTTCCGGACGTTTTACGGCGCAGTGGCTTCATCAGCTGTCGTCCGATCTAGGTGACAGGTGATAAGCTGACAGGTGAGGTGCGCCATGTCGCTACGCAGCATATCTGCTCACTCACCGCCCTCCTCGCAGCCACCAGTTGGCGGCGTGTTGGACCGGCGCTTTGTTGCTGCACAAGCACAATTGGGACGCGAGATGCAGCAGCGCCATGCGCCCATCGGGTCATTGATCGGTAGGTCTGAGTGCGTGATGCCTGAATTAGATGTCGCTGGAGCAAGCAAGGAGGTCAAGTTTCAAGATGGCAATCAAGTCTGCATGTCTGACATGCCTCTCCGCCAATTTTAGCCTCGCCCGGCACGAGACGGCGGGCGGGCAAGGCGTCGTCGGCTGTCAGCCCTCGTGCCCTCCATTCGGGAGTGCATTCGGCATTTGCTGAACATATGAAGTCAAGCTGTCCGCAGAGGGTTACCGCCGCTTCATGCTACGTTGGCGGCACTGATCACCTACACGAGGATGATGTCTTCCCAGCCTCCGCCAGACTCGTCAAGCTCTGTAGCTGCTTCGCCGAGCATCACCCCCTGCACGTAGCCGTCGCCCAGCAGGCTGTACTCTTTCCCCGTGCCGCCCGAAGCCCCTTGGCCACATGCCTTCTTCAGAATGTACGGCACTCTCCCGCCTGGGATTATAGCAACAACATGGCCCTCCGCGGAAGACTCTGGTCCGAAGCCCACCCGTCCGTTTCCCGTCCGGAACATGCGCCTCTCGAGGGTAGTCATCCTGATCAGATTGTCGAACGAACGCGCATCTTGGCGGGTGTCTTCGGGCAGCATCTGCGGGTCGTCGTGACCAAACCAGGCACACCAACTCCTGAACGCCTTGTCGTGCCCACCTGTCTCCTCGTGCCACTGTTTTCTAGCAAGGTCTCCTGCGAGGACACTTCCGAACCCAAGGTCGCCTTCCGATGCCGCGTCGGCATGGCCGCCGTAGACTTCTCGCCAACGATCCAAAAGAGCCCTGCCAGTCGACGGCGAGTCTGCAGCTGGATATCCAGGTGCCGTAGTCGATATGGTACCCAAGACCAAGGCTTTGGTGGCGACCTTCCCTGCCCCGACCCTGTTCCATACAGCTCTGCGGTCCCCTGATGCCATCGTGAATTCCATCAGTCCGACACGCTGAGAGTACCAGTGATGGAACGTTTCGTCCATCGTGGCAGTCCAGTCCGGAACCCAACTTGGCAGTCCTTCCAGTTGACGCCGCACACTGGGATACTGACAGATATGGCTCAGCACGTCCAGCTTGCCCGAGGTCTGAATCATGGCGAGAGCTGCATCCTCAAACAGCTGCGTCGCAGGCGTGGCGTAGTCGACCCGAATCTTGGCCCTCAAATCTTGGCCTTCGTCTCCAAGATCCAGCCCGAGGATGCCAAAAATGTGGTCCCGAGGGTCGATGCAAGCTCGTCTTCGGAACAGCGCGAGCGCCCCGAGCATGCTCTTTTTCCCGTACTCTTCAGCGTTACGCATGACGTGCAGCTGGTCCAATCTCATGGTCGCTTGTAGCAAGGTCAAACCTCCGTTTGCCCTGCTCGGTATGTCTACATACCCTCCCGAGTCTCCGCCAGCCGCACGACTGGCCGCCCTGCAGCATCCGCTCTCGTGATCTCTCAAGCTTGCAAGGGCCGCCAGCATCGTCGCGCCGTCAACCTCAGAGCTGCCGCAGCGAAACGTGACCCGTCCCGCCAGTACAAACTCCTGCACCGTCCAAACTCGACTCCACCACGGCGTGGCAAACAGGGCAATGATGGAATCGCGCAGCGTTTCCGAGCGTGCGTCCAGCCCTCCCTGCACCGTAATGTTTGGCTGTAGCGACGGCTCGTAGTGCCACTCCGGGTGCGCGGCAGCTTGCTTGAGGAAGCTCAAGCCGGCTTGAAACGGCTCCGAGGTGGCGGAGAGGAAGACGAGGACCGAGCTGGCGCGCGAGTAGATTTGGCGCATTAGAGACACTTGTGCGGCGCGCTCCTCGAGGTTCGTCTGATCGATGCACAAGGCATCGATCCAGAGGTAAGTAGTAAGCCCAGGCCCGTTGTCAGCCGCAATCGAGGGCGCCAGGCAGCTCATGATCTCGTGCAAGTTGCGAGTCACGAAGACTGATCCGCCCAGATACTCCAATGGCATGGTGTCGGAGGCGTCTCCCCAGACGTATGAGAGTGCAGTAAAGGAAGGGATAGTGCGTGCATTGATGGAGATATTGGTGAAGGTGACTCCGACACTGGACATTCCCGCGCCATCCCGTGAGCTATCATCGTCAAGCTGTCCGACAACTCTTTCAAGGCTCAGCAAACGAATCTCGCCGCTTTGAAGCGGGCTGTACTCGAGCGTCGATGGCATCTTGTGGTGTGCGCTTTTTTCTCCGCGACGACATGGCGGTGTGTATGGGCAGCGAGAACGGCAAATGCATGCACAATGACGACGACGAATCTTACCCAATGCCGCGTAGATCAATCAAACCCACCCACCGGCTGACACCGCTCGCATCCTGGGAGACGTCAGCCTTTCCTCAGATAATACACTACGCATTGGAGTTGAGTGTAGAGCTCAACCGTTCCCTCCCCCTTACGCAATCGGCAGTCGCGATAAAGTTACTTAGCCCTCCGAAAAGCGGCAATTATAAAGTTACCTAACCCTTCGAAAAGCGGCAATCCCCAATAAAGTTTCTTACCCCTTATAAAAGCGCCAATACCGACAAAGTTGCTTCTGCCTTCGCCGCCTATAACCCGCAACCCTTATACGAGCAAAGGGATATTGCGCGTCGTCTGCTCTACTCAATATGTGTGATTTAATGCAAAGGTAAGTTTATAACGAAACCTTATTCCACCTGGCGGAATGGAGTTAATTAGAATGCTCCGGATATAGCCTTCTTAGCCTAATGTGCACACGCTCCCTTTTATGCATTCGGCATTTGGGGACCAGCAGCGTCGGAAGGGAACTAAATAATTCTTATAAACTTCCATCAATCCTCACAACTTTTATTAGATCCATATACTACTAGCTTCCAAAGAGTAACAATATATTTTCTATACCCTTTATAGCAGAAACACGCAGCCATTGCGTAACCTCTCGCTTATTCTTTTTTATCTCGGCCTCGTTCTGTCTCCTTTTAGGGCCTAGTCTAGTAGTGGCACCTCCTCCGCCGCTGCCTGTACTAGAAAGGATGCCTGCCGTACCCGGAGACCGAGAGAATAACAAGCCAGCGTCAGAAGGCCAACAGGAAGCCCTTGCGGCATCGAATTCTGCACAACAAGGAACCTCCGGGGCAAACCGGAATGCGCAAAGTCGAGGTCCGCAGCTACCAGCATGGGAATTAGACTTTCAAGAAGCCGCTAGAAGCCGCGGCCACGAAGCTATACCACCGGCATGGCTAGACGGAATGTTAGAGGCCGCTAAAGCCAGCGGCTATACAACTATTGAAGATTTCAGACGCAGGAATCTGGATTTATATAAGCGAACGCTAGAGGGTTTCCGTATAGGTCGGTTGCCAGTGGTATGGGACCCTAACGATCCGCCTATTGGTACTAGAGACCCCAATCCTATGCAAGGTCCGGCACAACCGGAATGGAGAGTCGAAATGCTAGAAGCCGCTAGACATCTCGGCAATATAGCCATACCACCGACATGGGAAGCAGAAATGCTATTGGTAGCTGAAGACGTCGGCTCAACAACTATTGAACATTTCAGGCTTAGGCATCGAGGGTTATACGATATGGTACTATCGGGTCTCCGGGAAGGCACGTGGTTCCAGACTAACCCTAGGGCTCAGGGCTAAGGGTTTTAATTGCTATCTATTAGTGTAACGGTTTGGGTTCTTTGTCGGGGTAACCTACCGGGCCCATGGTTGTGGGTCCAGACGGGGGACTCTATGGGAGGATTGGAGGATTAGGGACATAAAAGGGAGCTGTTTTCCGTATGATCAGATGGTCACAACGGTCGACAACATACACACGTAGTTCAACACAAGTGTTATGATAATAGATCACGATAAAACCAATGGACAGCCAGGAATGAGCTGAACAAGAGATGGGATTGATGCAAGACTGAAGCTTGACTCCGTCAAGCTCTACGTTGGAGTTAGCTGTCTTATGGCATAAGAGTCGCCTGACATTCTTCCCAAATACGACATGGCCGGATTCGGTTATGTGGTTCCAACTCAATTAGGACCATAACTCTAATTGTTCTTGGGTGCCATTACACCATCCAAGGGCCGCATTCGTTAGCGATACAGTATCTTAAGTGCCTTTGAGCAGATAGACGCCTCCCTTGTTACTGAAGGGTCGATATATCTTCCACTTCCTCAATGTCCGTATAATGTTAATCTCAGTCCTATCGGCGTAATCCGGTTTGAGAAAGCGCATATCCTGCAGTTGCTCATGAAGGGCGGCACGCTGTCTGGCGTTGAGAGGAGCCTGCTTTGTGATTGTTCGTTGTTCATTCTCGCGTTAAGAGAATTTTCGGAAGAAATCACATGGTGTGCAGTATGCCTGCTATGCGTTATTTGGCACCCGCGGTAGGCGTCATGGTCGGCTCCGACGATACTCTGGCAGTGCGTGGGAGGTGGTGGTGACTGGTGCGAGCGATGTGAGAAAAAGCGTTGGGTGAAGGCTGGGACGGAGCGAGCGGAGCGACTGGCTTTTAACGCCTGCCTGCTAGTCACGCCTGCCTGCTGCGCTTATTTGCCCCGTTGACGTCCATTCTGGTGGTGTCAAGAAACGGACTCTTGTTTTCTGTTTGCGAGATGGAAGACGGAAGGAAGGGGTCGAGCACCGAGCGTGTCGGGTCGGGCAATGGGGCGGGATTGGCCTGGAGGCATCTTGAGAATCGCTTGGCGGCCCCTGGGCGGGACTGTCCATCCTGGCCTGGGCCGTTCCTAGTGTAAGGCTGACCTTCCACCGTTCTAGCGCGGCGGTTGCCGAGAGGGCATTAGTGTGCCCAGCGACGTGGATACTGGCTCTTTAAAGCGGAGACTCCATGTCATCGATGTCGGCGGCTGCCTATTCACCACTCGTAGGCTGCTAAACCATTGAGCTTTGCACCGAGCCATGCAGGCAGTGTACGAGCAATCAGCAGCATTAGAGCCGCCTGCACGGGCGGGTTTCCTACTTGGGCAGGTGCCGCAACGTGTCATTCAATTCGCCTCGCCTCGCCTCCATTGCCTACATAGTACAACCTCGCCAGCCAAGTGCTTACCTTTATAAAGATCAACACAGCCGTTGCGCCACTACTACCCACGAAATTCACCCATCGACAAACGCAGACCATACGTACATACTACGACGTAGCAGTTGAACGCCGAAGTAAAGGCGACTGCGAAACACCCTCCCATCTTCGGTGGTTTGATCCCTTGCTTCATCTCTCCACCAGGTTTTCGCAAGGAAAATGTCGGGCCACGACAGCGAGTTGGCCGCGGCGCTGGCATTCTACCGGCGCGAGACGGCAACCGCCAACAGAGCCTTCTTCCAGGGCAAAATCGACGCCCTCTACAGTCATGCAGAACTGAACGACAAGCAGAGGCTTGACAAGCTGGCGCCGTATTTTGGGTTGGGCAGCTGGGGGACCGAGGGCTACGGCTCATCCATCACCTCGCCCCGGCAGCTTCTCATACACCCCGGCGAGCCAGGGTACTTGGATCTAGGTATCGACAACGACGGCACTGTTCCCCCCGAAACAGAGCAGGTCCGGACGCAATACCTCGATCAACTACGCGGCCTGCTGCGCGAGGTTGCAGGGCCCGACCTCCCAGAGCCCACCGAGTTTGCCGAGCTCCTCACAGCGGCGGACGCCATTGCCGACATGGACTTTCGACGGAGTGGAACGGCTGGCCTTCACGGGACATGCGCCCCCTTGACCAGGAACGACATGAGCGACCGCCTACCTGACCAGTTTGAGTGGTATAGTACCGGATGGCGTGTCGTGGCGGGCTGGCGATGTGCATATGGAAGCGACGTCGGGGCAACATCAATCCTATACGCGCAAAAGGAAGATGGCACGCAGGACGAGCAGCAGCTCAAGTGGCGGGTATACACCTGGGACGAAAACGAATATGAGGATGGCATGTGGTTCTCCAGCATTGCCCAATACTTGAGATATAGATGTCAGTGGTATCAGAGGCTGCCCGCGGGCTGGCAGGACCAATGGCTGGAACCGCCGGTCGACTCGTTAGAATGGAGGGAGGAGGGCGAGGAGGGCGAGGAGGACGAGGAGGAGGAAGAGGAGGAAGAGGATGACGAATAGTAGCCACTACCAATCCTGGAAAAATACAAATTACCCAATCATATCGAAAAGATAATAATAAGAATCACAGTATTCATATATTATGGTATACCTACGGCTCCTCCGTATAGATTGCTGCTAGTGCTTCAGGCCCCGATCTACGAGTCCGATATAAATACGCCAGGACTATGCAAGAGGTCCCCTTGCACCAAATAGGGTTGCTTATGCCTAGTCACGCCTAATCCAAATGGCTATATGCCGTGTTCCTCTGCGGCTCGCTGTACGCATAGTAGAGCCATAGGAATATTATCACCTTCTACTCGGGGGACTAAAACCTCGAGCCTGACCCTCCCTCGTGTGTATACAGCTACCTATAGGGGTGGGAAAATACGTCTGTGGCGTCGGCATTGTTTCCACGGCTGGCAACGTCCACCGACGCCTTGGAATTCCTGCGGGATTGAGTCGGCATGTTGGTTCAATCGCCGGGGGTTGCGGATGGCGTTGCTATCCACGGACCACGTCGACGGGACGTCGTGATGATCAAAAAGCCTGAAAGTCCGATCGTAGCTGGCTGCTCTTCACTCGACTTGTGGTCTAAGGTTGGGACCTGTCACCCGTTGGGGAAACTGGCTGAGGAGGCTGGCTGAGGTGGTGTCGGCGAATGGGCAGCCGCATTAATAATACCCGGGCGAGTCGGCACACCACACACCACTCACCACCACTCCGTAACAAGCTGAATGACCATTTCAGAGGACGTCGTTCGTCATTTCTCATTGAATACGAATGATTTCACCGCCCCATCATGGCGACCCTGCAGTGCTCGAGGGACGACCGTCCGGGGGGTGACGCGCCTGCGATCACCAGGGATCTCGAGTTCGTCACCATTTCGCACCCAGAAGATATACGCCGCCACCGAGGCGTCCAGACCCGGATTCGTCGCCACGTTCAACGCCGTCATCCGAGGCAGAAAGCGCGACAGACGGCGACCGGTGAAATGGTCCTCCGTCCACTCTCACCCGAAAGAACTCGCGACGAACCTCCCCTATTGCGCAAGCCGCCTGGGAGCTCTATCTCTCCCAGTCCATCCCTTCCTCCGCTCGGCAGCTTCCCTGTCGAATCTGACTTGCGCGTGCTTGAGCTTGTGCGGTTTGGTAAGAGACATCAATGCCTCCAAGGGTTTCTACCTTTGAAGTGCTCCTGCGCTGCCCCTACTAACACTTGATGGATCTAGTCAACGAGATTACGGATATCTACATGCCGTTCCGAGGTCTCTGGTTCAAGATATCCTTGTCAGACCCAGGCGCCTTCCATGTGACCCTTGGCAACGCAGCCTCTTTCTGGATGGCACTCCAGCCAAGCGTCGTCGACCCCTTGGACAGCCCGGAGGTTAGACAGCACTATTCGCTCTCACTGAGACATCTCGGAAGGCGTCTGAGCAGCTTCGACGAGAGCACGACCGAGGGGACAATTGCGAACATCTTGGCGCATATCTGCCTCAACGTAAGCTTCCCATCCCTCATGAATTATTGCACTTGAGCTAACGGTTGTCTACAGATGAGGCGCGAGGATTGGCAGAGCTGGAGAGTCCACATGGACGGGCTGACCCTCATCTGGAAAGCACGCGGGGGGTTTTCCGACGTAGCGGACAGCCTAGCCATCATGATCCTGTTGTGAGTTTCTGCTCCCGTAAATTTTACTGACGAAAGAGGAGACTGAAAACCAGTTTCAGATATGATCTCAGCGGGGCAATGGCATTCGACGCTGTGCCTCGATTCCCTCTTCCTCCACATCTCGGTGCACCGCAAAGGACCATGCGAGATATGCCTCGCAGACTACAAGCCTTGCTGCTCCGACTGCCGCAGGTCCCGCTCGCTCCCGCCGCCAAGGCCCTGGAAATGTTATCTGCCATCGCCGACGTGGTCAATCTCAAGAGCCACTCTGCCTCGTTCTGGCAGCGAGACGTCGAGGCACTCACATTACTCGGTCCTTGCATTCATGTCCTGCTGTCGATGCCAAGATTACCGGACAACCTGATCTCTAGGCCAGATTCTGGTGACCTTGCGGCTCGGGAATTCGTGCGACTGGTGGGGCTCATGATAATGCTGAGGCTAAAGGAAATGTTTTCTTTATTTGCAAGCGAGAGGAGGACGCTGGAAGCTGCTCTGGCTCGCTTCATATCTACGCATTTGATACTGATGGGCAGCGACCATCTTGAACTGAAGGCCTGGGGTCTTGTCACCGCTGCATTGCTGCAGGGCCGGGAGCGGAGAGCAATTTACACACAAGAACTCCTGAGAGAAGAGAACGAATATGCAAACGACGCGATTGACATTGCAAGAGAAATGCTTTGGATGGACGCATTGGAATCCCCATTCGCAGACGATTTGACTGAGGATTTGATGCAAGAAGCAGCACTCACAAAGGCCCTCAAGGGTAACTGACAAGCTGGGGAAATAGCAAGTTTATCTTGATGAAGCGAATGACGCTACCACTGGTCAAGTCACAAAGCGCTTATCCTCCATTGATACCACCACTGACGGAAATGAACTGCCCGGTGATCCAGCGGCTCTTTTCACTGGTCAAAAGGAGGACGGCATCCGCAATATCCTCAACCGTCCCGATCCTCTCCTCGACTCGAGTCATCGACAGCAGGTAATTCTTGACGGGCTCAACTTCCGGCACCGGCGGCAACGAGTCGGTCAAGACGGGCCCGGGCGCGACGGTATTGACGGTGATGTTCTTGCCATCGCGGCCAACCTGTGGAGTCTTAGTAAACCCGCTCGCTATATCGCAAGGGCAATGCTTCGGCACACGTACCTCTCGAGCCAGGGAAAAGGTCAGCTGGTCCATGGCCGCCTTGGCCGCGGCGTAGATGGGCATCTGGACGAATCCGAGCTTGGACGCGACGGTTCCGATGTTGATGACGCGGCCGTGCTGCGGCATGTGCGGGTAGGCGGCCTGCAGGAGGAGCACCGGCCCGACGACGGCGACCTGGAACATCTTGGTGATATCCTCGGGCTTGCTCTCCAGGATGGTCCCGAACGCGACCCAGGCCGCGTTGTTCACTGTGAAGAATGATTGCGCGTCAGTTCCACGGCAAACAAAAACATGATACTTGGCTCGAATAGCTTAGCCAGTTGCTTACCGATGATGTCGACGTGGTCAACGCCAAAGGCGGCGAGCGTCTCGTCGACGAGCTTCTTGCTCCCCTCGTGCGTCGTGACGTCGGCGCGCACGGTGGCGACCCTGCCCTTGCCCACGGCGGACTCTATGTTCGAGCTGACCTCGGCGGCCCGCGAGGCGGACGACTCGGAGACGTAGTTGATGGTGACGCGGGCGCCGGCGCGGGCGAGGGTGAGGGCGATGGCGGCCCCGATGCCGTTCTCTCGGCCGGAGCCCGTGACGATGGCCACTTTGTTGGCGAGGGAGAGGCTGTCTGAGGGCGACATTTTACTTTTTTTCTAGTTCTTCTTGTGTTTTCGGAGAAAGCTCTTTGTCTTGAGAATGCTGTAGCTGAATTGTTCTGCTATCATCTGGGTTCAAGTGGTCGCCGAGGCGGATATATATATACAATGTCGACTGTCGGGCTCCTCGCTCCTCGACACGCATCGCAAGGTTCATCATCAAATTACAAATGCAACAACCGTTTTGAGTGACAAATTTCCAGCACTTTAGCAATCCGCATTAACAATCGTGGACACTTGCAGAGCAGCACCGACGATGTCATCCCGACTCGGGCGCTCCCACGCATCCATCCATCCCAGCGACGCCATCCAAACGCCGATTTCCTAAATAGGAAAATGGATCCAAGTGCCGCCTAACCCGATTCGGGCACTGGTCTCCCCTGCAGGCCGGCCAGCCTTGAAACTCAAACAGCAAGATGAGCCTCGTGGAATGTTCTCTTAATCCACGGATTCCAAAAAGTGTCATTATTAAAAGACGACACGGCCGAATGTTCCTGCCGGTTGCTCGCAAATGGGACGTGGATTTGTAACACGTCAAGTAAATCAATCCCGCGTGCTGTAGCGCTGGCTGTCGCCCTTTGCCCGCCATCCGTCGACCCGCCTTCGCGACTACAAGAAGCAGCCATTACACAGTCCCAGGCTGCATTTCAACAAGCTATCCACCGCAAACCCGCCATACCAGTCTGTTTTGCACTTCGCATCTTGATTCTTGCTTTACTATCTCTTTCAACACTTTGCTTCGCGCCATGTCGAAACTCGTAGTTATTATAGGCATCACCGGCGTTCAGGTGCGTCGCCGCCACTTAACCACCAACACACTCTGTAACAGAGACTGACCAAAACTCCACCATAGGGAAGCTCGGTCGCGGATGCGTACCTCTCAGCCCCCGGCTGGAAGATCCGAGGCGTCAGCCGCAACCCCGACTCGGCCAGCGCCAAGGCCTGGGCGGCGAAGGGTGTCGAGATCGTCCAGGGCGACCTCGACGACGTCGAGTCCCTGAAGCGCGCCTTCCGCGGCGCAGACGTCGTCTTCGGCGTCACCGACTTCTGGGCCATCTTCAAGGACCCCGAGAGCGTCAAGAGGAAGGCCCCCGGCCAGGAGCTCGTCGAGTACTGCCACGACGTCGAGCTGCGGCACGGCAAGAACATCGCCGACGCCGCGGCGACCGTGCCCCGGCTCAGCCGCTACGTCTTCAGCTCCATGGCCAACGCGACCGAGTCCAGCGGCGGGAAGTACAAGAGGCTGTACCACATGGACTCCAAGGCCGAGGCGGCGGCGTACGCGCAGAGCCTCCCCGCCCTCGCCGGCAAGTTCTCGCAGGTCCAGGCGCCCATCTACTTCCAGGTCGTCTGGGAATGGGGACTCGTTACGACCCCAAAGAAGGTATGCGATGCTCTACATTCCCGCTTCCATGGCGCGCACCGTGTCCTAACGTCGTCGTTCGTCGCAGCAAGCCGACGGCTCCTGGAGGATGCTGGGCGTTGGCCCGGGCGACAAGCCCCTGCCGCTGGCAGACGTCCGCAAGGACTTCGGCCCCTGTGTCAAGGCGGCGGCCGACGCCGAGCCCGGCATCAACCTCTTCGCCGTGGGCGACTACGTCTCGTGGTCCGACTACCTCGCCATCTTCTGCGAGACCCAGGGCCTCAAGTACGGCGGCTACGACGAGCTCACGTACGAGCAGTTCTGCGAGCTGCTCCCGGGCGGCCTCGGCCACGAGTTCAGCCACAACGTTCTCTTTGCCATGGAGTTCGGCTACGAAGGCAACTACCCCAACGTTATCAAGCCAGACAAGGTAGGCAATTTAACAAGCCGCTGTAGCGTTGCCCTGCAAGCCACTGACAGTGTTCTCCCTAGCTTGGCGTCAAGATGACCTCGTTCCGGGAATATTGCAAGACAACCGACTTCTCTGCCATTCTGTAACCACAACATCGAGATGAGAAATACGAGGCGGCAGGCATTGTGATGAATATTCATAACCCACTCGAATGGAAGGGCGCTATTTGCCAGGAATAATGTACAAGAGTCCACAGACGCGTGGGATCGTCATCGTCTATGGTACATGCACCGCCAAAATATCATAAAGCAAATTGGTATCACTCATCCCGCCTCCACTCCCTCTTCAGCGAGGACATGACATTGTCCCGCATGCTGGCCAGTTCCCTGTCGCGCTTGACCATCTCCTCGGTCAGGGCCTGGTACTTCCGCTTCCAGTCGTCCGACGACAGCGGCGTCTCCCGCTCGCATCCTTCAGTGGTGGCACCCGCGTCCGGAGCGGCCGGGGCCTCCTCCTTGGGCTTCTTCCACATGGTGCGCGGAACGTACTGCTGCATGGTGAAGCCGCCCTTGACGTGCCCAAAGCGGTACTCCCAGTCGCACTTATAGGTGTACGAATCCTCGTTCTCGCCCATGCGCGTGCACCTGGGCCGCGTGGTCAGGAGCGTCATGGAGCCGGCGAGGGCGGCGAGGTTGATGAGGAAGGCCTGCTGGGACGTCGACGTCTTGTACATGTTTTGCAGCATGGCGTTGAAAATGGCCGTCGACTCCTCCACGCCGGCGGGCTCGTCGGGATTGCCCTCGGCGTCCACCCACTCCGAGTTGCCCATGGAACGTACAAAGTAGGCCACGAGGGCATCAACGTTGGTACGGTCCTCCATCTTCTCAAAATAGTATTCCGCCATGTTCTCCGGGTCCTCACAACCATTGCTCGGCGCGTTGCTGGCCTGTTCGAAGGCGTCCGTCGCCTCCTTGGCGAACCGTTGCCAGCCGTGATCGGGTTTCTGGTTTTGAGGTACCTGTGGGGGGGACGCCTTCTGAGCTGCCTGCTGTTCGCTGCCTGGTTTCCCGTTGATAGTCACGGTCGGCAACGACGGCGGAGGCGGCGGTGCGGGTGCCGGCGGTGTCGCGAGCCGTACTGAGCCACTTTGCCGCTCGGGAACTTGTAGTGAGATGCTTGGCCTGGCTGGTCGTGGCGCTTCCTGAGAGGCTTGGGTTTTCTGTTGTGTCTGCTGAGGCATCGCAGTAGGGGGCGGTTGCCCATTTGTGTGCTGGTGGCTCGCGTGCTGATGGCCAGGACTCTTCTGCTGAGGGTCGGAAACGTCGGGGTTTCCTGCGTTTGTAGCCTGCGTTGCAGTCCACAACTGTGTCGCAGGGCTGATTCCGTCTACTGGGGTGGCAACCGTTGGCGGCCTTCCGCGTGCCCTTGCTCCAGAGTCATTGCCGCCTGGCTTCCACGCCGAGGAGACGTTCTTGGCCCCCCGCCTACGGTAAGCAGGCTTCGGCTGGGACGGCGTGATGGCGGACCGCGGCTCGAGGGCATCGTCCCAGAATGTGCCTTTCGACGTCGGAGTCACGGCCGAGTGAGGCCACGCGGCTGTCTGAGACCACCGGTTGAGAGGTGTTTGAAGCGTGTCGCCCAATCCCCCTTTTGCTCCATTTTGGGGTCCATCAGGATGGGCCGACCACGGCTGCGCTCCATGTCGGAAGTCATCTACCGCAGATGATGGCGACAGGCGTGGTCTCTGGGCCGGTGAGCCGGTGGCCTCGTCTCCCTCTGGCCTCTTGCGGCCGCGCTTGGGGCGGATGTGAGGCAAGAGCGCTCTCAAGGCCATGTCATCTTCGACAGCGACACCATCGCGGACAGGCCACGCAATTGGATTGGGATCAGTGGGGATCTTGGTCCAGTAATCGTTTGGTATGTCCATGAGATACTCAAAGAATGCCCGGACGTGCATCGAGTTCATCCATTTCTGCAGGCATGAGTATCTGGACGAGGGGCATTGCGCACGCGAGCCACGGGACCTACCTTGAGGCGAACTCCATACTGCGCAATCTTCTGGGAGCTCTCATCCTTGCTGGGATCCGGCGGCTCGACGCCAAGCATGACGGTCAGCTCGGTCCACGTCTTGATCTCCTTGCCGTAAAACTTGCGGACGAGCTCGAAGACTGCAAACGGGTGGAATGCCTTGCCGCCGCTCTTGGGCGGGCTGCGGAACGCCTCCCGCAGGCTCTCCGTGTCGGCGTCCAGGGACAGTGCTGGGTTGCAGTAGAAGACGAAGCGTACGTAGGCGTCCTCGATGGAGTCGGCCGTCACGTCCCGCTCGGGCAGGGTGGGCCGCACGACGAAGCCGCCCTGGGCCGCCATTTCCACGACGGCGCCCCCGGCCTGCTGCTGGTTTGGCTGCTGGCTCAAGCCCGAGGTGGAGGGAATCAGGAGCGTGTCGCCGGCCGTCTAAGCCCTCAAGCTCTTGGCTGTCGACGGATGGTGTGGGGACACGGGATGCGTCCCCGACAGCGCACCATCGGACGGCGGCTGGGGAGGCCGGAGGTCGGACGGGACCCAAGGGGCCAGGAGGGCCAGGCGAGCCTATGAAAGCGGCTTGTCGCTGGTCGAGGCTGCGTGTCTCCGGCCCCGGCACATGTGAGTGTGGTGCGGTGCGTGTAAATGACAAGAAGCCGTGAATGTAAATTAGGTCCGCCTGGCGGGTGGGAAAACGGGCTAAATAAGGGGTGCAGAACCTCGCACTGTTTTTATGGGGCAAGTCTGCGGCTGTCGTACAGTGTCACACAATTTCTATGGGAACTGTACGGATATGAACCTGATCCTCTCCCCCGCACGGGTATTAATAGATCAGCAAGACATGGATCCGGGGTACGCGCACCTGAAGCTGGCCTCGGAGTAGCAGCCATCGTGAGCTCGCCGCCCGGGCAGAGCTTTACGACTCGTCGCGATGAGGCCCTCGAAACCTCGAGCCGTAACGGCCAGCAGCCCAGCATCAAACGCCCTCCCCGTGTCGTGCGCCTGATTCCCCACCCTCGCAGCAACGACATCTCGGCGGATTGGAAATCAAAGACCCACGAATCGCCTCGTCGCATTGCAGCAAAAGCATGCTCCCCGAGTGTTGCACGCGGCATCGAACGCAATCCAGCGCTTCCGCGAACCGGGAATACCCCCACCCTCGACTGGCGAGCCTAGGCCTTAACACGGGCTGTCCCTCCATTCCGCGTGCGCCATTCCCGCGCGAGCTCTCGCAGCACGCCATCCAAAGCTCCGTCGGCGCCGTTAGTAATCCACGCACCCTTTACAAATAGCCCGAGCGAATCGTCGGCGCCGCGGGTGACGTGACGGGCTCCCTTGGCGCGCCCTTTTGGTCGGCAATGAGCCGAGAATGCTGCGTTCCGTCCCCGCGAGGGCTACGGAAGTCAATTTGATTTGAAATCTGCCGTCTGTTCTTGCTAGAGTCCGGCGGTTGTATATAAGGCGGCTCACGAACGTGGTCGAGGGGTGCATTGACATCATTGAATCAACCTCAACACCACCACACGTATCATCGCCACTCTCAGAGCACTTGTGCATCTTCTTCTTCAATAGCCATATTCAGACGAACACATATTTCAACCATTAGCGTAGTTCAACGCCATCGGGTGTAAGCCGCGGCTACACCTAGAATCATCGCATCAATCTCAGCGCATAGCATATATCTACCATCATGGCCATCGCCTCCACTGTCCCTCGCGGCGACGTGACCGCCTCCCTCAACTACTACAGCCCGCCCGCCGACAAGACGGCCACGCCCTTCAACTTCGTCGACGCCCCGCCGCCGGGCCAGCCGCAGCGCAACTTCACCGACGCCACCCACGACACCGACATCCACGACATCCGGGGTCGCGAGGGCGACTTCTCCCTCGACCGCGACGCCTTCCAGGTCGTCTCGGCCGTGCCGCCCTCGCAGGAGCTCGAGTTCGTCGACGACGACAGCATCGCCCGCAACTACTACCCCGAGGTCGAGCGCCTGCTGCTCGACGCCATCCCCGGCTCCAACCGCATCCACATCTTCGACCACACCATCCGCCGCGCCCGCCCCGGCGCCAACCGCTCGCCCGTCACGCGCGTCCACATCGACCAGACGGGTCCCTCGGTCGCCAAGCGCGTGCGCCGCTACTTCCCCGACGAGGCCGAGAAGCTTCTCGCCGGCCGCTACCGCATCGTCAACGTCTGGAGGCCCCTGAACAAGACGCCAGTCGAGTCCTTCCCGCTGTCCTTTGCCTCCACCTCGACGCTCAAGGACGCCGATGTCATCCCCATCGAGCACCGCTACCCGGACGGCTATCTCGGCCACACGGCCGCCATCAGGTACAATCCGGCCCAGCAGTGGTACTACCTCAGCGGCATGACTGGCAGCGAGCGCCTCCTGCTCGAGTGCTTCGACAGCGAGTCGCTCAAGCCCGGCTCCAAGATCGGCGGCAGGGTGCCTCACTCGGCCTTCGTTGACCCCAGGACGAGGGAGGACGCCGAGGGGCGTGAGAGCATCGAGGTCCGCGCATTGGTCTTTGGCCCTTGAGGCTGCTGTTGGTGGCTCCGAGAGAATGAGCGTAGTCTGCGATGTATCATGATGCGGGGGCTAGGTCTCCCAGGAGCCCAGGGTTGGTGCTTGTTGGTTTTGATGCGATGACTTATCACGGTAACGGCCGATGAACCCTATAGAATTTGTATGAACTAGAAAATTTCGAATCACGAGACCATTTGCAATCTGCCTGTAACTCAGAGCCCTTTCCGTGTGGTGTGATGGCTTGTCATCTTCACTCTCCCCCTTTTTACCAAGCAACATCGAAGACTCATCTTGCGCCAAAACAACACTCGGATCCGTTGGCAGAATATATAGAAAGAAACTTGAAAGAAAAAAGCACACCCAATTGCTCCCCTGAAAGGAAGAAAATCTCCCTTACCGTTCACAGCAAATGCCGCAGAAACGGTACCAGGAAACGAAAAGCGTCATACTGACAAGGAAAACAAAAGCACTAGGGACCGTCTGGTCATAAGAGCATCCGAAGAAAGCAACCGACATGCAATCTCCCCCTCTCCGTGCCAACAACCAAAGGTTGCGTTCAAGACATGGCAAACCCCGACGCCGCGCTCATTCTGTAAATGCAAACATGATATTTAAGACCGGGAACTGAGTGAGCATATGCAGCCCCAGCCTCAGCTTTTGCGCGTCTTGCCTCGGCCGCTGCCAGTCGTCTCCTGTCGACCCACAGCCACACCGCCGGCACTGCTCTGCCGACTCATCGGTGTCGCAGCCGCGGCTGGGAAGGCCTTGGCGTTCCCCCGGGCGGGCAGGCTGCGCGCGCTGCTGCCGGCGACGAGGCCGAGCGCCGCCTCGAAGTCCTCTGGGTCCTCGCGGGGAGCTCTTCCGAAACCGACGAACTTCCCGGCTTGGTACGGGGTCGAGACAGCTTCAAAAGTCTTGCGGATTCCCTTGGGGTTGTCGAGGTGGCTTCCCGGCTTGCGGCGCTGGTCGTACTGCTTCAGGGAGGCCATGATCTGGCAATCGGCGAATATGTCGGCGTCCGACAGCCCCTTCGGCACAATCGAATCGTTCTTGTTAGGAACCTTCGTGTACTGTGTGGGCTGCGCCTGTGGCATCTTGGGCGCCTCTCTCCCGAAGCTGTGGATCAAGTCGAGGTTGGACGGGAGGTCATAGTTGGGGACACCTTCGATGCCGAGAACCTTGTCATCCAGGAAATTCTGGTTCGCCACCCCGCGAGTGCTTCTAGTGGCGTGGGAGATCTGGCGCTCCATGACGGGGGCCGATGGCTGTGACTCGTTGTCTCCGTTCTCATTGCTGTCGCCGTTGCCCGAATCACTGCTGTCGGGCGACGACGCGCCGCCGGTGATGCGGTGACGCGTCATGTGCAGGTGAGCAGCCTGGGCTGCGGTGTTGTACTGCATTGAAAGCTCCTTTTCGGTGAAGAGGCTGCCGATGCTATAGACAGACCCTGCCTTCCGGGCTTCGGTACGGGCCTTTTCCGACTGCCAGAATGGAGTGGTGTTGGTGGTGTCCAGCCCCCGCCGCGTGGGCGCGGGAGACCCGTCGTCGTCGCCTGCGTTGCGCTTCCTCTTCTTGGAGTCGGAAAACATATTACTCATGTCATTGGCCGCGTCCTTGCGGTTGCGAGTCGAGCGCTTCCCGGCTGGCCCACCAGGGCTGCCGGGATTGGCAAGGCTGAATTGGGAAGGATTGAGAATCAGCGCGTTGGTGTCGCTAATGTCGAATGCATCCTTCTCGCTGGTAAGGCGGGCCTTCTTGTGGTTCATCTGGTTGATGAGGCGGTCGCGCAGAGTGCTGTTGAGGAGCCGGTGCTCTCGTTTCGCCGTCTCGACCTTGAAGATGTACGTGTTCTTGTATTCTTGGACTTTGCGCGTGTACTCGCTCTGCATGGCACGGGCCGTTGGTCAGCGGAGACGTTGCAAATAGCAGGCAGGGTACATGTATCATATTACTCACCTTGGTCTGGGACAGTTGGTAGTCTCGGGTCTCCATTACGTCCTGGAGGTCGGTCATGAGCTGGGAAAACTGCACACCCGTCATGTCCATGACGCCCCGGGCGCTCTCGGCATGTACAGCGGCGCCCATGGCCTGCTGATGCTCTTGCTGGAGCTCGCTGGCAACGTCGAAGGCGCCGGGAGCGTACGGGTCGAATTTTTGCAGGTTGTTCAGCTCGAACTGGAGACGCTGGAGCTGGTCTCGGTAGGTCGAGTCCTTGTCATGCTGGAACTTCTCGTGCATGTGGGCAAGGCGCTCCATGACGACCTGGCGTTTGCGGTCTCGCTTGGATTGCGACGCCGGGGGAGGCGAGCGTCGGTCGGCTCGGCCGCCGAGGGCCGAGGGCACAGCTGCGTCGCTCGCAGCCATTGCGCGTCGGAGTGCAAGACACGGCAAGCGGGAGAGCAGGGAGGAGGTTCCGAATGGGTGATGAAGGGGGACCACGCGCAGGCCAAATGCCAAATGGTGGGCGTCGGCGAGAAGGAAGTTTGGGCGTGCCGGCGTTGACGATTCTGCAAGACGCACCGGGGGCAAAGAAAGACGACAGGCTCCGAGTCGGTAGAGACGACGACAATGGCAGAAGGCTGAGGCCGTCGGCTCGCAGGAGAAGGGCCAGGTGTTTGTCGGGTGAAGGGGCAGGCTTGTCCACGGACGAGGTTGTTGGCTCGGAGCAGAGCAGAGTAAAGAGAGCCCTTTGCGCAGCCGCTTTCACCAGCTACGAGGGCAGCGCCGCATGACCTAATGTGGTGTGGTGTGCCAGGCTGCTGGCACTGTGGTGCCGTGTTAGTCGCTGCGCGCGCTCACCGCCTGCCGCATCGCGACCCTTTGGCGGCCGTTCCCGAGCGTCGACGCCTGTGGTTGGCTGCACCGCTGGCTCCGGGGGCACGTCGCGGGGGTGGACGCTACAGTGCAGCCTGTCACTGTACGTGGTACGCCGTCGTGGTCGGCGCCCGATATGCACACCATTGTTGCAGGCCAGGGGTAGAGCGCTGAGAAGCAACTGTGAATAAACTGCCCCGCCTCCATTCAAATGCCCATTGACTTCCAGGTTTGCATTGACCCTAGAAGTATTCTGCACCACGAGGGCGACGTCGGGCTGCCGCCCGTGCCGGCATGTCAACGCTTATGTCTACATCGGGGGTCTATCCGGTAAGCATTGAGCACACGCCAGCCACACCCTGGCACCAGGGAGACTAGATTACAACATGTGCCGTCCATCTCAGAGTCCGCTTCTCAGCTTCTGCAGCTGGCTTATCAACCCAAATCCACCCGGCAAAGACCTCGAGTCCTCCGCCGCCGCGGCATCCCTCGTCGAGCCCGCCCTCTTCCCAGGCGACGATGCGTCCGCGCTGTCCCTCCTGTTCGCCTGCTCCATCTCCCTCATCAGCTCGCGATGCCTATCCTCGACCATCTTGGCCAGGCTTTCGATGAACCGGTTCCGGCCCTTCTCCTCCGCCGTGTCCCTCCACACGCTCGTCAGCTCCTTGAGCTCCTCGATCCTGTTGGCCGCCTGTTCGATTCCCTGCACGGGGTCCTCGTTGCCCTTGTGCAGCAGCTCCGAGATCTCGTCGCGCAGCTTCCTGAGGACCTGCTGGCCCTTCTCCTCGGAGCTCTGCTGCTGCGAACCGGGCTCCGGCGCCGATACTGATAGGAACGAGGAGCTGACGGAGAGCTCCGACGGGGGGAACGTAAAGTCCATGGCGTCTCCGAAGGTCTTGATGACTGATTCCAGGCGTGATCGTACCAGCGTCAGTGTCTGCAGCTGCTGGATGTGTGGCGGATCATTTGCGTCGTTGCTAGTGGCTTCCCCTGCCGTCTCCGTCGCTGCGTCGGCGGATGTCTTGTCGTCCACATCGGCCTTTGCAGCGGCAATGTTCTTCGCATCGCCCTCCTGCTGCAGCCCGCCAGGGACGAACTTCTTGATGTCGTCCTGCAGCGTCTCGTTCAGCGTCTCCGAGAGGCTCAACGTCTCTCCCCGTAGCAGCTCCACTTCATACGCAAGCCGACTGCCGCTCCTCAGTATGTCGTCGGTCAGTTGCGTCAGTGTGTTTGAAAGCCTGGTGGTCTGCGCGTTGAGCTGAGAGAGCAGTGTCTGTGCCCGAGCCGAAAGCTCGGCCAGGGGTACAGCGTCGTTTCCTGCCTGGCTTGACCCTTGCCTAGGCGCGAGCGGCGGTAGAGAGTCATTTAGAAACGCTGCAGGGTCGAACGAAGGACTTAAAAAGGCCTGGAGGGATTCATCCGCAGTGTGGCTGGACTTCGGCTGGATGGCCTGCCGCGACTCTTTCCGTGTGTGGCTGTTCTGCAGCGTCGAAGAGGCGCTGCTGTTCGTCCGCCGCCGTGTATGCTTTAGCTCCGAGACCATGTTTGAGATGCAGGGTTCACTCGTGCTCCTTGAATGACCTCGAGCACGGTATCTGGCGACACGAACGGATATGGAGGGTGCTTGGTGTCACTGGTGTGTGGAGGGTGGGCACGAACGCAACGATTCAGCCCATACAGCGCTGCACAGCCGATGATGACCCGACCGCGACTCAGTATCCGTCCGCCATCACTCACACCACCCATCTCATCCCTCGCTTGGCAAACTCTCCCAAGCAAGGCTCTTCTTTGTTTTGCAAATCGCGAGAGCAAGACATGAGCGACGCAGTAGAGGAAATGCGCATTGACCCGGCAAGAGCCCAGGCTCTCATCTCCCAGCTTGGCTCCGTGAGGGATCGTGTGGCCGCCGCGGCCAAGGGACGAAATGTAAGCCGCTCTTACACACATCTCAAACGGCAAGCCCGATTTTACCGTGACGCTCGCTCATTTCAATCAGGTTCGCCTCGTGGCCGTCTCCAAGCTGAAGCCGGCCAACGACATCCTGGCCCTGCATCAGGCGCCTGCAAGCCACTCCCACTTTGGCGAAAACTACGCCCAAGAACTGAGTCAAAAGGCCGACCTCCTGCCCAGGACAATCCAGTGGCACTTCATCGGCGGCCTCCAATCCGGTTAGGCCTTCCTTCCCACAGGCGTTCCCGAATATGAGAGACCTCTGACAGACAAGCAGGGCACTGCAAGAACCTCGCCAAGATCCCAAACCTCTTCTGCGTGTCCAGCGTCGACACCACCAAGAAGGCGCAGCTGCTCAACACTGCCCGCACGACGCTCATCTCCTCAGATCCTTCCACCCCAAAGCTCTGCGTTCACGTCCAGGTCAACACATCCGGCGAGGATGCCAAGTCCGGCTGCCCTCCCGGCGCTGAGACCGTCGCCTTGTGCCGCGAAATCCTCGACAAGTGCCCGAGCCTGCAATTGCTCGGCCTCATGACCATTGGCGCCATCGCCCGCAGCAAGGCCACCACTGCGGAGAACGAGAATGAGGATTTCGTCACCCTCAGGGAGCAGCGCGATCTGGTGGCCAAGGAGCTCGGCCTAGCTGACGATCAGCTGGAGCTGAGCATGGGCATGAGCGAGGACTTCGAGGGTGCCTTGGCCATGGGCAGTGGCGAAGTGAGGGTCGGCAGCACCATCTTTGGTCAGCGACCAGCAAAGGCAGATGCCAAGATTAGGGAATGATAATAGACAAAGCCCCAAGCTCTAAACTCCTGTTGAGGGAGACGTTGCCCAATGTGCTCCATGAAGCTTGCAGTGTGTTGACTAGTAACGAATTGAGTATGATGCCTCATCCCAATTTTAATCACTTCAATGCTTCTTACTCTACCGGTGACCCCAAATAGCACAATTCTTGAATTGGACAAGACCATGTGGTATCAATCAGGTGTAGTACAGGTGCGAGCCAACGCGTCTTCCCCTTTTCCAGCCGTGTTCCGTTCAGGGACATGCATGACAGATATGCTTGCCCTGACAAACCACATCAATATCGTTTGCCCCTTTTTCCAGCTACCAACTTCGCCAAATCCTCGATCGGTCTTGGACAATCCTCCTCCGCCTTGAAACGCCGATATGCTTATGCCCGCCCAGTCGATCTCATGTCGTATGTGCGTGTGTATTTGGTGTGTGAGAATCCGCGCATAGCCGTCATTGGCTGACCATCACGTTAGCAAACGCGTCTGAGATCTGTTCCCGGGACGGGGGTTCCCGGTGTTCCGGTGTCGTCGATTTTCCAATAGAGAGCCGCTCTTGCATAAGTCTCAGCAACACGCCCGGCACAGACTCGTCAGTGGCTCGGATGGTCATTCGAATCATCTACGGCTTCGAATTAGTGACGACACCAAGTACGGTGGTGTTGGGGCCGCTTACCTGGCTCGAGTAGTTTGGCTCCAGCCTCAGGAGGCAGCCAAACTTGCCACCTTCTGACGTGTGGAGGACGCTGGCTCCGACCAGATTCTTCGGGTTGGGGTCAACCATGTCCAAAAGACGCCACCTGAAACCTTCAACTGTCGAGGAGATGAACTGCTCTGTAATCTCTCTTCCGTGGCCCTTCCCGGGGGTCAGCCCGAAGATTGCTTGAGCCTCGCGAGAGCCAGCTCCTATCTGCTTCCATCGCTTGAAGAAGTCTTCAGCCGTGAGCTCCGCCGGGTCCATGAACTTATGTGCAGCTACAGGAACCTTGAGAGTAATGGCTTGAAGGGCACCAGCAAGGTAGCTGACCCGGATGGTCGGGCTCTTCTCAAAGACTCTCTTTGCTTCAAACATGGTCACCTGCTGAGCCTGGCCGCCTGGGACAATGGTGCTGTCTGGAAGCGTCTTGACATCCCAAGTGACGTTGCCCTTCTCGCTTTCGTCCAGGTCCAAGGTTGTCGTGAAGGACGTCATCGGCCCTGGCGACTTGTTTGAGAAGTAAGCAATCAGGCAGGCCATCTGCCCTCGGTATTCGGAACGTATCCCGATTTGGAGTTGACCGTCTTCGTAAAGCACACCGTCAGCCTTGGACATGAGTATTTCGTAGCCCTTCTCCCATCCAGGTGATAGATGAGCGGCACTGGCGAGGTTTGGCGCTTTCAGCATTTTCGGTTCTGCTGGGGTGGGAGCATTCATGTCCAGACCAGCGAGGTCAGAGGCGCCGTGCCCGTTTGCGCCATTTGCCTTGCCGCCATTGAGTGGCACGGCTGAGCTGAAAGTTCTCTTAAGACCCCCAGCCTTGGCCATGCCAAGCTCAGTCCCATCGGCATTGGCGTCTTTGCCTCCAACGACCCACGTCCGCCTGTCGCTAGTGTTGGCGTGCTTCTGGTGTAACCTGGAGAGAAGTGCAGATTCCCTCTCTGGAAATGGGGGCATTTCGTCGCAAATGGTTCTCAGAAGGTCATCCGTCGGCATTCTTGCGAGGGTGAGATACTCGCACGCCCTCTGCTGCATCTCTGAGTCTAGGGCGTGGCTGTAAATCTCAAAGGTATGAAGAAGCTGCGGCTTGATTTCCGGGAACAAGTTGACAAACTTGACAAAGCATGAGAGGATCATCGCGCGCGTTCCCGGGGAGCAGGCGGCAAGTTTCCCTTGCAGGGCCATAAACTGCTCGATGGGGCTACATCGAGGCTGGTCGGCGACGAGATGTCCAAATTCACCAAGAATGTAAGCCCCAATCTTGACCAGCGTTTCATGACAGTGATCCGACTTGATGTGCTGCAGGGCGTTCTGCGCCGCGTAGACTTGGAGCTCCTCGTTGTTGGTCACGATCTGGATGACACGCTGCCAGACCTCGTCGCTGACATGGTCTCCAGCCATGGCAATGAGACGAAGAGATATGTCAACATACCACTGCACGTCAGTGGCGTATTTCTCCGTAAGAATGGCAATCTTAAGCACCATCTCTTCGCGGATGGCAAAGTCTGCGTTTTGCAAGTAATGTAGCAGCTCGCCCACGATGACCTGAGCGTTTGTGGAGTCGCACATGCTGTAAAGGAGGTCCAGTCCCTTTCTGCGAACACTTATATCCCTGTCCTTCAAGGAGCCGAGGATGATGTCTTGATGCTGCTTGATGGGCCCGAGAGTCTCCGACCGTGCGGCCAAGTGCGTCATGGCTTCCAGACCAAGGTACCGAACATTCGTTTCTCGGCTTTGAATAAAGCGACCGAGACGAGACGAGATCTGTTTCATGAGCGCATGCTCGGTGTCCAGGTGAATGATCAAGTTGATGGCCTCAAAGAGAACAGCATTTTGGGCGTTGTTCTGTTGGACATTCTTGTTTGTTTCCATGGCCAGATTCAAGATCCTCTCTAGGGACTCTCGTATCATCTGACGGACGTGCGTATCATCTGGAACAATCAGCTACTCTGAAATCTGACAGATCCGCACTAGCTGACGTACCAGAAGGAGCAAAGTATTGCAGGAGCCTGAGAAGCTTGACTTGGAGCCAGGGGCAGGGGACCTTGTAATAAAGATAGTCGGTGGTGTACTCTCCGTCGATTATGATACGTTTGAGTCTCGCCGCAGCTTTTGTGTAGGCCCCCTTGTACTGCTCAAGGTTGTCCTGGGCCAGCGCCATCACCAGCGACGTCACGGAGAGTGCGACACCGAGATCGGCGTCGTCCATGAGGTGTATAATTCGCTCAGCCCACTGCGGCGACACGATGTCGGGGTATTTCCGATACAGCCGAAGCAACGTCAGGGCTGCTTTTTTCTTCACGAAGGATTTGGATGTTCTGCGGCATGGTTAGCGCTGCTTTCTGCCACTCAACTGATCGCAGACTCACGGTGAAATCAGGAGCCTGTGCACCTCTCCACTTAACGCCTCTCCCATCTCACGGCCTCCGACGTTTGCAATTGCATGCAGAGCAAGACAATTGAACAATTCATTGTGGTCCAAAAGGTCCTTTCGGATGCTGTTGACGACAAGGTGCAGCAGCTCGTGCTTTTCGTGGAGGAAGAGGGTCATGGCCAAGTACCCAATCTGCTTCTCCGAGTACTTGTTCGCCGAGATGAGGTTCACGGCCTCGAGGTGTCCAAAATCGACGTCCCATCCCAGTATGTAGATGTACAAGAGCTTGCAAACGTATTTCTTCTTGTGGTAGCCGCTGAGGTTGCCATCCTTGAACTTTTGGCGGATGTTGGCCAGCTCCTTGTTGATTCTCTTCTCCTCGAGTTCGCGGGCGCGGGCATTTCTCAGATCGGCAATGAACTGGACGAGGCCGCGCATATTAGCATTGCTGTTGCTCGAGCGGCCGAGGAAGCCGGATCCCGAGGACGACATGGTGGCGGTCGTCCCCCTATCGAGGTGCCTCCGTCCAGGGACGCTTCAGCGTTGGGGCTGGGAGCCGTGGCAGACGCTTCGTAGCACCAAAAGCTTAGCAGGTCGATCGCATAGTCGAGCGGCGAGGGCAGCCTGGTTCAAACGACCGTCATCGACGGGCGCCGGCGTCGTCGTCGTCGCGTGGGATCGATCGTGGTGCGCGGGGCGCGTTGGTTGGCAGGCCGTTGCCGCAGTGAAACGACCCAAAACGGTCCACGAGAAAAACGGCGCCGCAAAGCTTTTGCTGAAGCTAAGCCCGGGTCGCGGTCAACGGCAGCCGCGGCGATTCGATGGTCGAGCTCTGGCAGCAAGAAGCGGAGAAGGAGGCCGAGATGAGCCCATCCCCTTCTCAGTGGACTGGAGGAGTCTGGACTTTGCTGCCATGTCCAGTAGCAGCCAAGCTGCTGCTGCGGCGGCGGTGGCACTCGACTGGTCCGTGCGCCCGCTGAGCCCGCTGAGCCCGCCAATGGTGGACTCCGTGACTAGCTCACTCCGCTAACACCGTCGAGGTCCAGGTCAGTGCAGCTTCTTCCACCTCGCCAACTCCACGCCCGTCACCGTCTGCGGATACGCTCTGCAGACTGACATGTGATGTCAGCATGCGCCTGGCCTTCCCCAGCAATGGGCAAGGGCTGGCAGAGGCTCTCTCTGCTCAGCAATGCCTCCACGGCCGTCTATAGTCGCCGAACGTATGCCGTCCTGTCCGGCGGAGCTCCCCGGTTCCAGGTCTTCAACGGGCGGACCAAGTGGCTCCAGAAGCAGCGCGCGGCTTCGAATCCGGAAGAGGGCCGTCAAGCAGATTATCTGAAGGACGAAGTTGCCCTGAGACTCTCCGAGAGACTGCTTGTGAGTCTACTGAGCGCGGGCTTTGTTGACCAGCACCCGGCTGATGCGAATGTAGGATATAAACCGGCAGTTTCCGAGAGTCCTGGACCTGGGTGCCAACTCGTGCAACATCGCGCGAGCTCTGGTTCAAGAACACCCAGATGTCGATAGTTCCAAGCCCGCGTCGCCGGCGCTGGCTACTCGAATATCCGAACTCGTCGCTGCAGAATCATCAGAGGCTCTCCTGTACCGCGATGCCGACCACGACTTCAATAAGCAACTCAACATCACCCGACGGGTCCTAGAGGATGAGGAGACAGTTCCATTCGAGCCAGCGTCCTTTGACCTGGTCCTGAGCTCTCTCAGCTTGCACTGGATCAACGACCTGCCGGGCATCTTGGCCCAGATCAATAACGTATTGAAACCGGATTGCCCGTTCATCGGGGCAATGCTCGGTGGGGACACTCTTTTTGAGCTACGGACATCGCTTCAGCTTGCGGAACAGGAGAGGAGAGGCGGCTTGTCGCCTCACGTGTCTCCGCTGGCAGACGTGAGGGACGTGGGGGGCTTGCTCCAGAAGGCGGGCTTCAAGATGTTGACAGTGGACGTCGACGACATCATCGTCGACTACCCTGATACGTTTGCTTTGATGCAGGACCTGCAAGCAATGGGCGAGAACAACGCGATTCTGGGCAGGGAAATGGGCCCCATCCGCAGAGACGTTCTCCTCGCCAACGATGCCATCTACAGGGAGCTCCATGGTAACCCCGACGGGTCTATCCCTGCGACGTTCAGGATCATCTACATGATTGGCTGGCGCGAAGACCCGAACCAGCCGAAGCCGCTTGCGAGGGGCTCTGGAGATGTGAATCTGAAGGACATTTTGGAGAAGAAGTAGCCAGCCTACAACGCTCACAATACTTGTACAATATTACCTGCGCATCGAGGGAATCCGGAACGATCACGTCGTCATGTACCAAGAAATATAAGTGTGGGTGCCATTCACGGCTCCTGTGTTCGTTTATTCGTATTGAATGCGCCTCCCCTTGCGGAACTCAACGCATAGCCTTCTAAACCCTGCGCCAGTCTGTCATCGTCCGTCCAATGCAGCCCAGTCCGGCAACCTCAACCAGCTTCTCGTGCCAGCTCAACAGCACACTCATAGAACTCGAAGCGGGCTCGTTGGATGCTCCCGGCCGCCCCGCGATTTGGCTGAAGCCGCCGGTCGACTGCGGCGTAACCTTTGACGGCGTCCTCGAAGCACTCCCGTTGTGCCCCACGGCCATTCCCTTGTAGCTGCGATGGCATGTTGTAAGCCTGGGGACGATGCGCTGGGGACTGGGACAACATACATATACTTCATAAGCACGTCCAAGCACTCGCTGCCCCCGGGCGACTCGTAGATGCCCTTGAGCAAGGGGCTCATGTCGCTCGCTTTGATGGACTGCAACACCTCGATGATCGTTTGCAAGTGCGCCTCCTAGTAATTGCACAATTGCTTTAGCCACAGCTCACATAACGGTTCCCCTTTGCCAGGCTCACGGCGAGACACGTACCTTTGCTCCGTCCGTCCCATTGTAGACGGGCGTCTCCAAGCACCCTCTCAGGGCACCTTCGGCGTCGCCTCCTCTCAGCAGCTGCCTGACTTGGCCCGAAAGCTGGCGCACCTCAGCCTCGGAAATCTCTGGTTGCGGGGGGTGAAGCGTCGAGGTGTCGAAGTTGACGCTCGAGTCCTCGGTCAGGGCATCGATGTTGATTGTGCGCCAGCTGTCGCCCAGCGTCGCGCTGGTGTGCTGTTGGATAATTGACATCTTTCGCTACGTTTCGCCGGTGCTCCAGTCTTGCCGGTTCGCTGGTGTCTGAGGTGGGATCTCGGCGAGGCGGTAGACGACGAGGTGAAGCTGTATCGCGCTGGGTCGGAGCTGCGTCACGGATGGCGGGGTGGAGGAGGCTGACGAGACAGTGGGGCCATCGCTATTTCCGCCGACGATGTGGTGTAGGGTAGGCTGCTTCCCTCGGAAAGGGCGGCCCCCTTTCGTGTAGAGATCTGGTTACGAGTCAATCTCACGGTGAAATAAAAGCTCATGTCATGTTATGTCCATCTCTGTACGCAGGACAATATTGTTTTGGGTTCCAGGAGCTTTAAAGTCACATGGTGATCCACCACGCCAGATTCCCAAGTGTTCCGTACGCGGTATCATGTTTGTATTCAGATCAAGACGTCGGCCATGCGCGCCACATCACGGCTTCAACATGGGCAAATATTGCTTTTATTTCAGCCAGACTACGGGAATTGTCCGAATTCCAAGGCAATTCAGATAGTTATTGCACGACTAGAAGTACGTGGTACTCAATGGTCGCATGGCCTTCGTACAATACAGTGCATAAGCGGTTGGCGTGCTAACCACTCTGTGCCGCTGCGTCACCTTTCGACTACAGTCCAGGACAAGGCTCATCATACCTTTACAGTAAGCGGAGCGTAATATGCCTTGGCGTCGTCATTTGCGAAACCCAAGCCTCATGCAGTCACTAGCTCCTTGCAGTAGCTCCTTGCCACGTACGACAAGTAAGCTTATCCGAGCTGCGGCTGTCTGCCGCAAAGCAATGAAGGTGCAGACGTTGCCATTCGGTTACGAGTCGCAAGTACGACGCATGAGCTGGATTGACCCCCAGACTCCCGCCGTCTGTTCGCGGAATCATAATGATTTGCTTTGGACCCTGCGCCCTCTGGTCAGCCTGCCAAGCCTCCGAACAAGTTTTCCAAACATCCGAGTCCTTGCAGCCAGGCTTGTAACCGGCAAGTCCCGTCGCTGCCTGAAGGAAGCATGCGGTTGTACGGAGTCCTCGTACGACTAATAATCTTTCGCGAGGCGCGACACACATCCTACTACGTACGCCCCGGCGCCGCGGTCCCAGATGAACCTGCATCCTGAGCTTCCAGAACACCACTTGCCTGGTTGGGGCCCTTCCCGCAAGGGCCCGCTAGCCTGCGTGAAGATTGTTTGGGGACATTACGAGTAGGTAGGGAAAATTTTTAAGATTAACGATGCCAACGGGCTCAGAACCATGGCGGCGGAAGCTTTCCCCGGCGGGCTGGCAGGCTCCAACTCGAGCTTCCCCTGACGATGCCGGTGGAGCCAACAGCTCGACAGCGGCCCACAATGCCCGCTGACCATGTGAACAAGCCCAGACGGCACGATGCCATTTGCTGTAAGCAGTGGACAGCCCACAGATTGTCACCCACAGGAGAATCTACAGTACGACTGCATGATGGAGCAATGCCAGATCCCAGACCCTCTTCGTTAATATCGGATCGGACGCCTCTGAGGTTCCGCCAGCTCCAGAAAGCACGAATGACTGGGCATACCGACCGGTTGGGAGGTAGCCCGAACGGTGAGCTGCCATGATCTACCTGGTTGCAACCCGTACTCCGGGTGGACTTTGTAGGGATGCGACGGTGGGACTTCTGCACGATGATCAGAGTACCCTTCAAGAACGACCAAAAGTTTGCGGGCCTGAGCGACCTGTGCTCATGATTCATATCGACTAAAAACCAGAGCGCGTCTGAGACTGCGAGTGGCATCTTCTGTGACTCTCCGAAGGAGATAGCCTCGCATCCTTTGCTCGATGCGCCGCGCTAACGCCACGGCAACCAGCCTCAGGGTTGCCGCAGCCAAGCTTGCAGCACACCCTCAACGAACTGTCTACTCGTACTGCGTACTCCGTACTCGCACGAGGACTCCGCAAG